>JAZKJV010006057.1:0-615720 GCA_037367405.1 Ottelia alismoides | reverse complement strand
AAGGGGGACCCCCTTGCGGGTTTGGATATTTAGCTTTAGTCCAGGAAATTTTGTATTAAGTGTAAAAGTTTTGGAAAATTTGCATCTCAGTTCTTGGGTATTTTTGATATTACATCTAGGTCCTTCCCAAGCACGTGCTAGTCACGTGCCCTGGTGGGTATTTTGCAGGTGTACCCTCCCGGGTTTGGGTATTTGTAATTGGTCCAGGATTTTTGTTTATTAGTTATAAACTTTTGTGAAAATTACACTTTAGCCCATGTACTTCTGGATATTTGCATTTATGCCCCTGCTAGCTGTGTGATTTTTATCGGATGTTTGTATTTATTTAGTGCATCATTTTAACTCGAAAAATTACCAAAAAAATGTCATAAGCTCCTGGTTGCTTGTTGATTCACGCCATATTTTTTCTTTTCATTTTTATTGCATTTTAATATTTATAAAAAAATCAAAAACATGCATTTTAGCTACTGTTTGCATTAGAAAATACCAAAAAAATATCAAAACACCTCGAAAAAATCCAAAAAATTACCTAAGGTGTATTTTAGTGTCTTTTAATTAGTTCCAAAAATCACTAAAATTTCAAAACAAAAACCTTAAAAATTAGAAAACACCTAAAGACTTCAAAAAAATCTAAAAAATTCTAGAAAATTCCTAAAAATACAATCTCAGTTCCTGTAGTTTCTCTATTTTATTATCTTTATTTTAAAATTAATTTAAGGAATCTTGGGTACTGTTTGGTATTTTCCTCCTCATTTTAATTTGACCAGCACCTAATTTACTGTTTTCTTGTGTTTTGACTCTTAAAAATACCAAAAATATTTAGAAAAATCCCCCAAAATCACAAAACAGTAGAAAAATATAAAAAGACCAAAAATATTTTATTTCCTAATTTTTGAGCATTTTTTACTATTTTTGTAAACACCCTATCCCCTCTTTTCTTATATAGTATATATAATCCAATATTAAAAAAATATAAAATATAAAAAGAAATATAAAAATCAAAAAAAATTAAAAATCAAAATACAAAATTAAAATTTTTTTAAAAAAATTAAAATTTAAAACCCACATAACATTTGCATATTGTAGACACTTAATCACACTTCATTCACATTTTGCACTTGATCTATCCTGTCTTGCTCCTTGTGTTCGACACTCTACCTACTTCCACTATACACCTGTTTGTAGAGTTATAATAAATTTGACTCCACTTTTATTCTTCATTGCTTGATTTATATTTGTGGGATCATTGTTGATTAATTAGGGATTTTTGAGTGGTCAATACTCCGACTGTGGTTTTGCCTTGTGAAATCGTACAACCCTCGTTTTCCCTAGTTATCAAGAAGTAATCTGATCCTGATCCAAATGTTGGACATTAATCTGAACGTGATTCAGACGCAATGAGAAGATTATATTTGCGGTCTTGATTTAATCAAGCATCTATAGGAGATCCGCAAGATATGGATTTGAGATGTGATCTCAATATTCAAGACACTATATGTGAAACAATACAATCGCCTTGTCCTTATCTCCAAGTATTCGCGGAGAAAGCACATTATCCTTGAAAGAGTTCATGAATAATTTCACTGTTATATGAATAATATGAATTTGATTCATATTATATGGAGAGTTATCTAAAATTTGAACATAATTTAAATATCAAAGATGTAAATACTATGAATATGATTCATATTTTTGGGCACAAGAGAATAGAGATCTGAGATGACTAAATGTGATTTAATCATCATGGATATGAATAATATGGATAACACTATCCATATTAATCATATATGTTATAAATGTGATTTATAATATATAAGAGAGAGCTATTTGTAATTTACATTTGTTAATTAAATGTTGATGTGAATTGGATTCACATTGGTCAATAAATTGAAAAAGTAATTTACATTTTATTTTGGATTTTGAATGTGATTCATAAATTACCAATGGCAAGATTACAATATTCACAAAATAATTATGAATTATTTTTGTAGAATAATTTACAATAAGTGTTATTGTAAATATTGGATATTTCCACGGAATAATATAATCTCATAAGATTACATGGAGATCACACCTTCCTACGTAGGAGGGTGGACGACCACCTATTCCCATTAGAAAAGGGTGGTCGTCCCCCCTCTTAATGGAAGAAGGTAATCTCCCTTCCATGTATCTCCATATTTGATTGATTTATTTTGAGATTAATTTATATTGATTTTTCAATATATATTTAATCTCAATTAAATTGATTGTTGTTGTATTTTCCAACAACATCTTGGCCATTGAAAGAAGCATAAATCAATCTCATCCATTGATTTTGTGTAGTCCATGGATTGTGATCCATGGACTCCCAAAATATTATAAATAGAAGGGCACTCCTTGCTCTTCAAGAGGATGATGATAATATGATCATAAGGCTCTCTCTCTCTCATTCTTTACATGACCTCTCTCCCTCTCTCTCATTGTGACCGTCCACCATGGAGCCCTAGAGAGAGTCTCCATCGCCGCAGCGTCGTCGTTATGCTGCCGAATTGTTTGCTTGTAGATCTCTGTCTCCTTCAGTGCACCTCGCTCGTGAAGAATATGCCGTATCTTGTTTGACGAGATCAGGAGATTCATTGCTTGGATCATCAACATGGATTGCGAGAAGGACATGTCTCATCCATGCGCTCGCAAGCGTCTCCTCCCTCGGTTCGGACTTGAGACAGGAGGTCTCTTTGTTTAGAGACTTGATCACAACCATGACTTAAGAGGTAACCCTAATACTTGTTTGTAGTTTAGATAAAATGATCTGAGAAGTGTTCTTGGATCATGTGGTTTCATCGTATAAAAACTTTAAATTCCGTTGCCTCGAGCAACTAGTACGACTAGTCGCTCCAGATCGCATACGAATATACGATGCGATCCTCACGCTTCCGTGATGCGCTTAAGGATCTCACCATATCCTTCACTCACCATCATCTGCGAGGAGTCACTGAGGTCAACTGGAGGAGGCCGCGTAAGCCGGGGGGGAGGTTCCTCCTATTGTTGGAACGCCACATGGAGGAGTTGGGTGGTGATCCCTGGTCTTCTCACGTGCGCCGCCTGCACGTGTGGAGATGGTGGCAACTTCGCCACCTGGATGGGGCTTCCACTGTTGGGCTAGGCGGCGTCGGCTGCAAGGGAAGAAAAGGAGGCTACCACCCCAATGGGGACCAGCAGCATGTGCGTTGGAGCGAGAGATCGCCTGGAGGTGTGCACCTCGGCCTGGGGGTGCGCCGCCAGGAGGTGCACGAGAACCCTGGAGTTCTTGAAGCGGCTTGACATGGATCGGGACTCCTCTATCATGGGTTAGGGTTCTGACATTGCGTCTTGAGGGTTGCCGCCTGAGCATCTGAGAGCGGTGATGTTCCAGGGCATCGAACAGAATTTAGGATTCCAGGATCTGGAACTCGAAATCAAGAACCAAAAAATTGTCGAAGATCATCAGGGCTTGAAAGGTGAGGCGTTCGACCTTCACAAACTCCAGATCTATGGTTTCAGAAAACTTTAGAAATTTTGAATACATCTCTCATGAACAATAATCTTCAACATCAATATTGAATCTTGAAAGAACAAAAATAAAGATCTTAAATTCCTTGAGAATCGAATCTCAAACTGCATAAAGAAAAAATCTCCGAGAATCAAACCTGCTCTGCTACCATGTTAGAAAATAGGAAGCAGAAGCGAGAATGATAAACAGAACATAAGAACAAAATAATAAATATGGAACACAAGAATTTTTACGTGGAACCCTATTCCCTAAGGAGCGCAATGAAACCATTGGAGAAGCCCTCAAAGGGGCGGATATTGCATGCCTTTTTCTCATCTGACTACAGGGATGGGGGGCTCTATAAATTGCATCCAAGGAGTCTCCACATCTCCCAACTGGTAGATGTGGGACTAAAGACTAGATGTGGTAAATGGATCCTGGAGGTATCTATTTACCTATCTACAACACGACAGGCACACAACCAAATACTCCAGCACATCTCGAAACGAAATCGAAATCGAGATATAAAATCTTGATCTGATATCCTACCTTTTTCCTTATCCCTCATTTGAATTGCAAATGCAATGAAGTATGTAGAAAGCATATGCTTCTCTTGATGTACGGTTTTGGATTTCGATGGACGTAAATCTTCATATAGTTATAACCTTCGCATCCATTTCCATGATACAGATAAACCCATATTGTAGATTGGGGATTATAGTGACTTGAATCTGTTAGAGTATGCATCCATATATGGGTAATTGGATCCCTCTAGTGTCCAATTACCACACACACAGCTTAGTATCACAATCTATGAGTGGGACTTAGATCATATTGGCAGGGCTATATAAGAAGCCCCAAATCACATGTATTATTGAGAGAATTCAATATAGAAATCAGTTGTTTGAGACGACTCTCTCGTGGTTTCATCCCGCTCCTTATGGAGTAACAGTTCCATGTAAACCCATGTTTTCTTCATGGTTATTATCTTATTATATATGACTACACTTTTGCATTATTGTTTTTTACATGGTATCAAAGTGTGTTTAGTTCCTGTATTATTTTTGAAGAGTTTGTTCTGATTATGTTCATGTTCGAGATTTGTTCAAAGTTCTGAAGAGTTTCAACTTTCAAGGTTTGTTCTGCTTATATGCGCAACTTATAGAGATTTCATCGTCATCACCTCCATGCTCGAAAATTTATTAGGATTTCAGATGAAACCATGATTCTATGTAATCTCCATCGACACCAACGTTAGTATGATGGCTCAAGCACCACGTTCTGAAAATTTTGTTCCAAGGTTAGTTCGATGCATATGCACGAGTTCTAACAAGTTTTGAAGATCACATATTCATCGAAGTTCGAGGACTTGATGGAACCCTAATTCTGCATTGGCACACCTTATAGAACCGAGGCAGAAGAGGTTTCATAGCCCTAGCGACACCATGGTTGATGAGCCTTTCAATGAAGAAAGAAGAAAGATGGAGCCTTTCAACGAAGGCAAGCGTTCTTGGAACCCAAATCTCATGCATATCTCATCAGGCCCTATCTCTGAACCACGTCTCCAAATTGCTCCAGATCGCACCTCCGGGTGGCATCTTCCTCTTCGGTAGTCTCTCCTTCAAGGCAGTTATGTTGTAGTCCATACTCGATAGAAGATCTCATCCATGCATACCCCATGCGCTCGACTCCCATCTTGGCTTCTGTGATGGGATTATTTAGATCGTGAAGAAAAGACCTAAAGGTGACCCCCCTACGACGATGAAACCCTAAAGGCAACACCCTCGGCTGCGATCCATCTTGTGGTCTCGCCTTTACTGCTACCTATGCCAACCTCCTTGATGCCATCGCCTTCTCTACCAACTTGGACACGCCCTTTGCCAACCTCGCCTCTCGGAGGAGAACCCTACTCGGGGGGTGTAATGTGGAAAACATAAGGCAGAAGCGAAAATAGATCAAAAAAATTAACAATGAAGAACACATAAGATTTTAGGTGGAACCCTATACTCCATGAGGAGCAGAGCTTTGTTAGGACCTGATACCCCTTTAGTCTTATTTTTAAAAATAGAAATATGAGGAGTGAACTGTTGATATTTAAAAAAAGGAGAGTATTTTTGGGCCCAATTGTGCTTCAACTAGGAAAAAGGGGCCATAAAAAGAAAGGAGAAAATATGGGAGCTCTTTTTTTATTGGGATTTTTACCCAGCAGATCCTATAAACGTTTTAAAATGCCTCTACGACCTTTTGCACAACGTAATTACCCCATCAACCTCGTAAATTGCCCCAAGAACCCCCATGGGCATAAAACATATTATCCAGAGGGTTCATGGGGTAAGAGTTGGCAAGTTTATGGGGTCGAGGGAGGAATTAGGTTGTTTCAAAGGTCGTGGAGGTGATTGGCAAAGTTTATAGGGTCTGCCGGGTAAAAATCCCTTTTTTATTTTGGCACAATATGCCTAATTCAAAAAAGTTGAAGGAAAGGACCAACAAAAAAAGGAAAAAAAGGCTTGCACGGAAAAAATTGATTTTAAAAAAAGAGAGCAAAAGTTGAAAAAATGAATGTCGACTTATAGAGAAAAAAAGGACAAAGAAAATGAAATGTTTCTTGGTTTCTTTTTGTCTTTGTTTCTTCTCCCCATTCGATTGGCATCATCTTCTTTTGACAAATATGGCAGGGGGGTTTGTAGAGTTCTCCAGTTCAGATATATATTTCTTCTCCCAATTCAGAGTCTATGTTCGAGTGACCCCGTTTCTCAAAGTTCTCCAGAGAGACACAATTCAACCTCCATCTCCAATGATCGTAAACTCTGATATGGTTATTCGCATGGCTTTCTCTAACGATCACAAACTCCAGTATGAATATTCACACAATGTTCTTCATTTTTGTGAACTCTAGTACAAGATCCTTCTGTAACACCAACAACTCCCGTGATACGGTAATACCGTGCGATAGCGGTATTGCACGACCGTGTGGTTCGGTGGCCACACTATGAAGTTCCGGAGGACTTCACCTTAGCTTACGGACAGCTAAGAATGGGGTTTACCGTATGACCGCAGGTTCCCCTTGGCACAACACAAGTGTTCGGCGGAACTTGATGAGCTTGAGATGCAACATCCTACGTAGGAGCGTGGGGCCCACTGATGACGTGGCGTGATGACATGGCGTGCTGACGAGGCAGACGACATGGCATGCTGATGGAGCGGGTGACATGGCGTCAGTTGCAGAAGACGAAGGGATTGCACGGAAGATGAAGAGCCAAGCGTACGAAGAGTCATCTAGGAAGACAAAGGGTCTCCATAGAAGACTAAGAGTCCTTGCATTCATTGTACATGTAATAATGGTGTCCCTTCGTATACCCCCGGCTTGTCTACATAAGGAGGAGTAGAGCTCATTTGTACATATCACACTCAGAGTGAGTCTCTTGCAATACAAAGAGAGTTCAGTGCCAAAGCTCTTGTGTCCTTGTGCTTGTGTGCTTCTGTACGAGCATTCTAGAGGCGTGGTTACTTAGCGTGCTGGTGTACGTCTACACGCATCAGGAAGGCTGGTTAGCTTACGAGAAGCTAACGCCACACAGGTTAGTCTCAAAAATTAGAGTTTGAGATTTACCCTTGTGACAACTGGTATTAGAGCGAGAAATGGCACCCAACACCGGTGATCGTCTTGTTTCCTTGGAGGGAATCGTGATGGAGATCCAGTCTCAGCTGGGTACTCATTTCCCAACGCTTGGCTCGTCTGGAGGATGACGCAGGCATGGTGTCGAATGTCGTTGGTGATAGCCAGCGCTCGGTCGACGTAATGAAGGCACTCGGGGAGAAGCTAGAGGAGCTCGAGTCCCTGGTGTAAGATCTGCATGGGGAACTCTCCATCGTCAAGAGGGCGATCGCGAACGGGGGTGGATCCAGCGAGTCTCGAAGGCCAAAGGTCCCAGAGCCCAAGTCCTTCTCAGGTACGCGGAGTGCCAAAGACTTGGAGAATTTCTTGTGGGACATGGAGGTGTACTTCAAAGCTATCAAGACTCCTGAGGCGGAGAAGGTATCCTTGGCGGCGATGTACTTATCCGACCACGCAAAGCTATGGTGGAGGAGTCGTGCATCCGAAAGATGACCAGACATCTCGTCTTGGGATGAGTTGGTGAAGGAACTGAAGGAGCAGTTCCTACCCACCAACACTGCTTGGGTAGCGAGGGAGGCGCTCCGAAGGCTGAAGCAGACGGGAACTATACGGGAGTACATGAAGAAGTTCTCATCACTGCTGTTGGATATCAAAGGTATGTCTGAAGAAGACAAACTTTTCAATTTCATGGTGGGTCTCCAAAACTGGGCTCAGGCGGAGCTCAGGAGGCAAGGAGTGAAGGACCTCCAGATGGCCATTGCTGCTGCGGATGCGTTGGTCGACTACAAAGTCCAACCCACCACCGAAAAGAAGGAGACCGAAAAGACCAAGAGCAAACCCAAAGAAAAGAGCAAGGGAAAGTTGTTCAAGAAGTTTGGCAAGGCCGAAACTTCAAGGGAGGGTGCAGAATCCTCCAAGAAGGTCGAGCAACCCAAGGGGAAGGGCTGCTTCATTTGTGACGGGCCACATCGGACGCGGGAATGCCCGAAGCGAGAGAAGCTGAACTCCATGACCATGTAGGGGAACTCAGATGAAGAGGCGTGCATGACAAAACTCAAGTTGTTGCACAACGTTCGCTTGTGTTCGCTGAAGTCGGGCAAAGAGGCGAAAGTGGAGGTAGAGCATGAAGATCCAGAGCTGGTGTACCTCGATGTTGTGGTACACAAGAAGACCCTTTCAGCCATGATCGATACTGGAGCGACACACAATTTTATCTCCAGCAAAGAGTTCGGGAGCTTGGGAGTTCCCTTAGAGAAGAGCCAGTGCCGCGTGAAGCTTGCCAACTCCGAGTCGCTGAAGATCGAAGGTATGGCAAACTGCACTATCCAGCTGGGTGATTAAAAGGGAAAGGTACGCTTCCTCGTGGTACCTCTTGACGACTTTCAAGTCATTTTGGGAGTCGAGTTCTTGAAGAAGGCGAAGGCGTCTGTCACGCCTTATCTGGGAGGCGTCTTCTTTGCGGCTGCAGATAGCCCCTGTTTCATCAGGGCTATCAAGAAGAAAGGGCAGATTGGAGCTATATCTGCAATGCAAGTCTGCAACGGGCTGAAGAAAGGGGAGACGATGTATCTGGCTACGGTACGCGTCGAGGAAAATGACGAGGAGACACAACCATGCCCCAAGGTGGTAAAGAAGATGCTGGACGAGTTCAAGGATGTGATGCCGAAGGAGCTGCCAAAGGAGCTCCCACCGAAGAGATACGTCGATCACGCCATCGAATTACTGCCAGGTACGGTGCCCCCTGTACTTGCACCCTACAAAATGCCCCTTGTACATCTGGAGGAGTTGCGGAGACAACTCAAGGAGCTGGTGGACGCTGGTCTGATGCGTCCAAGCAAAGCACCCTATGGAGCACCGGTGCTATTCCAGAAGAAGAAGGATGGGAGCATGCGGATGTGCGTGGACTACCGCGCAGAACAAGGTGACGGTGAAGAAAAAGTACCCCGTCCCTAATGTTGAAGACATGTTTGATCGCTTGGGCCAAGCCAAGTATTTCTCGAAGATGGATCTCAGGTCAGGATATTACCAGGTCCGCATCAAGGAGGGAGACGAGCCGAAGACTGCGTGTGTTACGCGTTATGGGTCTTTCGAGTTCCTTGTAATGCCGTTCGGGTTGATTAATGCCCCGGCAACTTTTTGTACGCTTATGAATGATGTCTTCCACGAGTATATCGACTCGTTTATTGTAGTGTACTTGGACGACATAGTAGTGTACAGTAGGACCTTGGAGGAGCATGTCAAGCATCTGCGGATGGTGCTTGAAAAGCTGAGACAGAACTGGTTGTACTTGAAGATGGAGAAGTGCGCCTTTGGTCAGGAGACCATCTCCTTCCTCGGGCATATCGTGGGCGGAGGCACGATACGCATGGAGCCAAGGAAGACGCAGGCAATTGAAGAGTGGGCAATCCCCACAAAGGCGACAGAGCTTCGATCCTTCCTCCGATTGGTGAACTACTACAGGAAGTTCATCAAGGGATACTCCAAGAAGGCGGCGCCCCTGAGGGACCTACTTCGGAAGGATCAGCCTTGGAGATGGACGCGTGAATGCCAGGAGGCATTCCAGAAGCTGAAGAGGGCGGTGGTGAAAGAACCTATCTGCGACTTCCAGACTTCGAGAAGCTGTTCGAAGTCCACACCGACGCGTCCGACTATGCACTTGGTGGTGTACTGGTGCAAGATGGGCACCCCGTGGCGTACGAGAGCCGCAAATTGAATCCAGCAGAGAGGAGGTACTTCGTGCACGAGAAGGAGATGACAGCAGTGGTCCATTTTCTGAGGACATGGAGCCACTATCTTCTCGGATCAAAGTTCGTGGTGTAGACGGACAATGTAGCGACGAGCTGCTTTGCCTCACAGAAGAAGTTGACTCCCAAGCACGCGCGATGGCAAGACTTTCTTGCCGAATTCGACTTCGAGCTTCGTCACAGGCCTGGACGGACCAACCAGGTAGCAGACGCTCTCTCGATGAAGAGAGAACAAGAAGATCCGAAGGTAGCGGTGATTGCATCGATCACCCGCGTGTCTGGAGACATGCTGGAGCGCATTCAGGAGCACACACAGGAGGATCCGGTCACTTCATGCTTGGTGCAACGTGTGAACAATGGCGAAGTACGGAAAATCTGGATAGAGGAAGGCGTCCTCTATGCAAAGGGCAGGAGGCCCTATATCCCATCGAGCGGCGGCTTGAGGAAAATGTTGCTGAAGGAAGCACATGACGCGCAGTGGGCTGGTCATCCAGGAGTGGAGCGCACACTGGCACTCCTCTCCTCAAGCTACTTCTGGCCGAAGATGGAGGAAGACGTTGAAGTCCATGTGTGTACTTGTCTTGTGTGCCAACAAGACAAGACAGAGAGGAAGAAGACGGCAGTACTGCTGGAGCCCCTTCCTATCCCTTCACGTCCGTGGGAGAGCGTCTCCATGGACTTCATCACAGGGTTCCCAAAGGTGGACGGGAATAATGCGGTGATGGTGGTAGTTGATCGCTTCTCCAAATACGCGATCTTAGTACCAGCACCCCAGGAGTGCACAGCAGAGACCACAACGAAGTTGTTCTTGCAGAACGTGGTGAAGCACTGGGGGATACCATTGGACATCGTGAGCGACCGCGATGCCCGGTTCACAGGTCGGTTCTGGATGACCTTATTTGAGATGCTGGGATCCGATCTCAAATTCTCTACCAGCAATCACCCGCAGACGGATGGTCAGACGGAGCGGATCAATTCCTTGCTAGAAGAGTACCTGAGGCATTACGTGACGGCCAATCAGCACAATTGGGTTAGTTTACTAGATACTGCCCAGTTCTGCTACAACCTACAGCAGACCTCCACCACAGGCCAAAGTCCATTCGAGATCGTGATGGATAGGCAACCCGTGACACCGCATGAAGTGGCTAAGCAGAATAGCCAAGGACGGTGCCCTGCTGCACATCGCTTTGCTTTGGAGAGGCAGGATCGGTGGGAGGAAGCGAAGGATGCGTTGGCTCATGCTCAACGCAGGATGAAGAAGGCGGCTGACAAGAGCCGTAGGCCGGTCGAGTTTCAGGTTGGGGAGAAGGTGCTGCTGAAGCTTACACCCCATATTTGGAAGAAAATCCTGAGGAAGATAGTGCACAAAGGGTTGATTCCTCGTTACGATGGACCCTTTGAGATAGTTCGACGCGTGGGACCGCTCGCCTATCAACTACGTCTTCCAGAGAGACTGAAGCTGCATCCCGTGTTCCATGTCATCTTCCTGAAGGAGTACCATGAGGACAAAGAAGATAACACCGGGAGGGCATCAAAACGTGCCCCTCCTAACGTCCGGGTTCAGCACACGAGGGTTGCTGAGAAGATTCTTGACAGGCGCGTGGAGGGCCAGAGCAAGAAGAACCGGAGGATCTTCTTCCTTGTCAAATGGAAGGGACTCCCAGAGGAGGAGGCAAGCTTGGAACGTGATACAACCCTGTGGCAGTTCGAGGACCTCATCGAGGATTTCTTGAAGACGCAGGATCAGTCGCGGACGCCTGATGGATCAGGTGGGGGAGGCATGTAACACCCCCAACTCCCGTGATACGGTAATACCGTGCGATAGCGGCATCGCACGACCGTGTGGTTCGGTGGTCACACTATGAAGTTCCGGAGGACTTCACCTTAGCTTACGGACGGTTAAGAATGGGGTTTACCGCATGACCGCGGGTTCCCCTTGGCACAACACAAGTGTTCAGCGGCACTTGATGAGCTTGAGATGCAACATCCTACGTAGGAGCGTGGGGCTCACTGATGACGTGGCGTGATGACATGATGTGCTGACGAGGCAGACGACATGGCATGCTGACGGAGCGGGTGACATGGCGTCAGTTGCAGAAGACGAAGGGATTGCACGGAAGATGAAGAGCCAAGCGCACGAAGAGTCATCTTGGAAGACAAAGGATCTCCATAGAAGACTACGAGTCCTTACATTCATTGTACATGTAATAATGGTGTCTCTTCGTATACCCCCGGCTTGTCTATATAAGGAGGGGTAGAGCTCATTTGTACATATCACACTCAGAGTGAGTCTCTTGCAATACAAAGAGGGTTCAGTGCCAAAGCTCTTGTGTCCTTGTGCTTGTGTGCTTGTGTACGAGCATTCTAGCGGCGTGGTTACTTAGCGTGCTGGTGTACGTCTACACGCATCGGGAAGGCTGGTTAGCTTGCGAGAAGCTAACGCCGCACAGGTTAGTTTCAAAAATTAGAGTTTGAGATTTACCCTTGTGACACCTTCCAAGGTCTCTATGAGAGAAACCTACTTTTCAGGTCTACATATTGATATCCCCACGACACTTGGCCCTTCATAGAGATGCAAAAGTTTTCACATGTTACGCTGAATTCCATCATATTATTGGTGAAAGTTCACTGTGGAGGAGACTCATTCCAGTTCGGATAATTTTGGTAGATGCAGTAGAGATCTTACATGCTATTTCACACGTCGGCCCTCCAGTTCCTCCTCATCAGCATGACATTAGAAGCAATGTTCTCACATGCAACCAACAAAGTATGCGTTGAGTATTGTTTGCAGTATCTTGTATTCATTGAATACATGCTTTGTTTCAATTTGTCCAAGCATGACCATTGCATGCTCCAGCTTGAAGGGGAGTGGTAGAGTATCCGTCCATAGATGGGTTTGGATCCCTTCAGAGTCCAATTACCACATGCATACAGATTTAATCCCACATCGTGTATGGGTTGGACTTGGTCATATTTGTGGGGCTATATAAGAAGCCCCAAACCACTTTATTCGTTGAGAGAGAATTTAATATAGAAATCAGCCTTTGACGTGGTTCTCTCATGATTTCATCGCGCTCCTTATAGAGTAGGATCCAAGTAAACCCTGAGTTATTCATGGTTATTATTTTATTATCTCTGATTACGATTCTGCGTTATCATATTCTACTGAATCTAATTTGTAACAAACTTGTGTTATTTCTTCCATTTTTTGTTGGACATCGAGGATAACATGCATATGTATCTTGTTTTTTAAGAGAAAGCTGTTTAAAAATTATAGCAAGTCCGTTTTCTGTATTCATCTACCCATCAACGATCTGATCTGCATATATAAATGTCAAAATCTGGTGTGCGGCAACTGAATATTTTTCTGGATGAAGGTCTTTTCTATGGTTCTGTTGTGGTAGATTCTACCGGTTTATCCTTCCTATAGTGAACTCATACTCTTTTCGCAATAGCTTCCCCTGCTACTTTATAGGTGTGTTAGATCCTTGCACTTCATGGTTCGATTGCTTTCTGGATTGTTTCATCTTGTGAAATGATATTCGAGTCTTTTTGAGCTTATTTTGATTCAAAGTTGTCAGTCGTCAGAATTTGCTCCTCGGGGTAGTGGTTTACTGTTGGCTCAAGGACTTCTTTCATTATAAACTAGCATTTTTTGCTATTTTTGTGGATTTATAGAGATTATTTATTTGGGCTTTGAATACACAGCATTTCATTTTGCGACAGATCTGTTGTAGTTATTACAATATGCATCAAACAAGTAATAAAGATGGAAGGAGCAATCAGTGCCATCCCTGACATTTCATGGACCCTAGGCAAAAGAAAAGAAAAAGGCCTTTATAAAAAATAATTTAATTTTTAAATATGTAAATTTCTTATAAACAAAGTTCTTTAAATTTTACAAAGAACTATTTATGTTTATGATCAAGAGCATCAAACAATAAGTAATTAATTAAAATTATAAAAATAATTTCTACAATCAAAATAGACATCTATGGATATAATGCAACTCATGGAATGTAAATACAAACAAAAGCTATGGGCAATAGCTAGCAAAAAAATGTACGACATTGTTTATTTAAGTTAGGATTTTTGAGAATATTCAAGCACAGAAGCACATATATCTATTGATTACAATAACAAAAATATTTAAAAAATTAAGAGTTTCATCTCTTAATGTCTATTTTCCATATCATATGGACCGAAAAAATAAGGTTAGAGAATAATAATATTCAAGCAAGAAGCACTAAACAATTAATTATAATAAAAATAATACATGATTTAAACAGATAATAAAATAATAGTTATGGAAAAAATAATCAAGTTATCAGTTTTTTTATTTGGTAGTGGTAATCAGGCCAAGCTGATAGTTTCTATTAGCAGTCCAAGATCCAAACATATATATATTAATAAAATAACTTCTCAATCACAACTAGCATTAATTTTGAAACCTAAATTATATAATAAAGATTTACTTTTACGGAAAATAAAATAAGTTACCTAAAAATACTATTTGATGAATATTCACAATCCAACGATAAATTATTCTTACGAAACTATATCCCTCTTATTGCTTCTGGTTAAAAACGCATGTCACCTCTACGATCCCTTTTGTCACGATGCAACTTATTTATATTTCATTATTAATTTTTAAAATCATTGTAAACTTTGATTAAATATCAATTCCTATTCGTATGTGATCATCAATAGACCCGTATTTGGATTCCATGTTTATTAGATCCATATTTGGATTCCGTCTTTCATTGGTTTATATTTGGATTAGCTCTTTATTTAATCTATATTCAGGTTCACTCTTTATTCGATCTATATTCGGATTCAATAAATATCTGATTCGTATCCGTATCTATATTTTTAAGGATACGATTTCCTTAATGCATATCCGAATCATATCCGTATCCGTATTCGATAGAGACGAAACAAATATGGATATAGAAATAGGCATATCTGATCCGTATCCGATCCGTTTCATCCCTAGTATTTGAAATAAAAATAATAAAAACTAACTATATGTAGCTAATTTAAAGATGAGCCCCCAAAATTGCGGGGCCCTAGGCCATTGCACCCTGAGACGAGGCTTAGGGACGGCCCTGGGCGCAATGATAGCAGGGAAAATATCAGTTCATGTCATTTTTTTGTATGTTCTGAATACCTCTGAATATAATACAACCGTTTTATTCATATATAAACATATCAAGGCAATTTATTTCAAATTTTTTTGGATGCCAAAAAGTCTTGTTATAGTATGAGTTTCCAATTAGCCTTCTCGCCAGAAGCCTCCTGCATCACTTATCTGAAGTGAGGCTCTGTGTGTAACCCATTGCATCTGCGAGCGAGCACAGCCCTGCAAATCAACTACGAGCACATCCTCAATATCTCACCGGTCTGCTTAAAAAAGAGATTTGGACAAATGCTACTGTAAATACTTAAGAATTAATGAGATGGTATGATATGTGAACGGAGTGTGCAGTACTTAAGTTAGTACAAAAGATGTAAATGTCAGGCTAGAATGCGCATATGAATATGAATTGAGATGCTACAGTTAACATGAGAATATAACTGAGATGCTAATATGTTAAGAACAGAGGTGGTAGGTCTGTATCTGATATGCTAACAGATGAAGATGAACTGGGATGCAAAATGTAAGGAATGAACCTGAGATGAAAAAATGTTTGAAGATGCTAAAATGTCAACTATAAATTGATTCTTAGTTACAGGCCTCATTTTCTAAAATGTAATAAAGAGATGTCTGATCTCTTTTTTCTCTTTCTGTAAGTTTCTGCAACTATTTTATGTTGATGTTAAACCATAAAATTGGAAGTTTAGTATCCTCTTTGTTACATTCAGAGGAGTCTTACAATCCGGGCTCTTTTTTGTAATTTACTTTGTATATAACACGATTAGCCTCCATTTTTCTTCATTAAGGTCACTTCTCCCTTCCACTTCAGCCACATGAGACCTCCACTTTGTCGGAGTTCCATCAGTAGCTCCGAAGTGGAGATATTACAATCAATTGAATTTTTTTCCTATTGAATTGATTCTCTCAACTTTAAAATCATTAAACGAACTTAAAGTATAAATATATGGAAAGTCGATTATCTTTAAATTTGTCGACTATTGGTAACTTAAGCTTTTCTGGCCAACTTAAGTTACATTCATAACATGTATTAGAGCGCGTCAAATGTCCATGCTCATTTCTTTATTTTCTTCAACCATATTGACTAACTTTCCATGTTTTGTCTTCTCTTAAGTGAGAAGTTTTCACTTGTATTTGAAGTAACTAAGTGGATTCTTGGAAGATAAACACGATGACTAACATAACCTCCTGTCAGCATTTCAGCATCTGCCACCCTCGATCGAATTCCTTTAATAATAAGAATTACACTATTATATAGCATGGATTATTTCTCATTGTTTCTTAATAACATAATAGGTATGACAACCTTGAGTCGAAGATCTCGGGTTATAATTCGAGGAGATTAATGGAATTGAAGTATTATACGGGCTGTTTAATAAGAGTAGATGTTCTTGCCTCATTTGTTTTGGGAAAAACTCAATATACAATTAACAACCACATAAGCACGTGAAGAAGAAGACATGCGATATGCTGGTGGTCAGTCACTTTTTTATGATCGTAGAGAAGAAAATCAATAAGAAGAAGATCAAGTATAACTCTATCTGTTCCCTCACTCTCTTCCTCCTTTCCCTTTCACTCTCTCTTTCATTGTTGTATCTTGTGCTGTGGCATATGATTCTACCCATTCTCTCTTTTTATAAGCTTAAATACAATGTTAGATTGATTGTAACTACTAATCTCAATCAATCAAGTTGCGGATGAGATTTGATGAAACCGTATTAATCTCCTTTAAAATAGATGGAAATTAACTCTATCATATTAGGATTCTAATTTTGACGAAAAGAAAAAAATCCTTATTCTAAAAAACTTCTGAGAACTGTATACTCACTTCATCATGTGCTCCTACCAGCATCAAACCTCGCTCTGATACTAGTTGTTGGAGAATGAATTGTTGCGTAATCAACTACTGTGGATGCACATGAAGAGATAGACACACGAAATATTAGTGGTCGGTCACCGCTCACTAGCACCGTAAAGATGCCATAGAGGAGGGTGAATAGTGCTTTGCAGAAAAACGGGTCAAATGAAACTTTTAGCTTTATCAAGCGCAAGAGCATATAAACAATCGTACAAATATTTAGATTGGTTCACCATGCACTAGGACTAAGTCATTTGTCTGATCTTATCTATCTAACTTAGGAACATCGACTATAAGAACTGCTTATTGTGTATTCCAAACTATTTACAAGCACACATCTTACCACACCTAATTTTTTACCTAAGAAAAAAAGACTTTCACATAGAGCACTTCAAGATATGCTACCTTATATTTCTTCCCATAGAACACCCCTTAATTCAGGCTATAAATAGACTAAAGCACATTAATTTAACAATAGAAAAATGTGCATGTTGTAGAGCTGTGTGTAACAGTGCAATAATCGACAAAGGTGCACTGTGGTGCAGAGATACGTGTACTTAGTTTGTAGAAGGCTCGCATCCGTGACCGGCGTGGTCAAACAACCGCCTCCGACGGTTGCGACGTGGTCGGGTCTTGGGGAAGACCGTAACCGTCGGGCGTGGAGGAGGGGGCGGACTTGACGAGGGGACGAACACGCCCCTATATATAGATCTACCTCCATCGGAAGGAGCACATTATCTGAGAACAACCTCGCAATAGGGAGCCCTCTCCCATCCCTATCTCTCCATCTCTCTCTCTCGTTCTCTCGCAGCCATACAGAAGGACGTACCTGGGACATACCCTTGACTAGTATCAGAGCAAGGATCTCGCTCCTCACGACGCTGCCGACCGCTTCAACGGCCATCGGAAGGAGGAGCTCCATCGCCGAAATCGCTGCCGCCCTCTCATTCTCTCCGAGGCGGCTGTCGTTTCTCACCAGACCCGAAACCCTAACAAAGTTAAAGGTTCATTTCCTTTATTTACATTCGTGCCCTTCTTTTTTTGATAAAGCTCAGTGCCCTTTACACACGTTTTTTTCTCTCTCTCTCTCCCCTGCGTATGTGTCCCCTTTTCTTTAACCGCGAGCTTTTTGGACTACCTTTTGCTGGGAACGTTTATATATATAATTGATTACTAATTATATTTATATTCCTTTGTTAACTAAGATAGTTTTTTTTGCTGTTTTTAAAACTTACGAGCAACATCATAGATTTTTTTGGGTGTTTTTTTATTGTTGTTTGTTGTATTAAAAAAGGCAAACAAACAAAAGGACTCTTGTTCACATTAATATCATTCTTTGTTTTAATCACATTCGGCATTTTTTTTAAAAAGGTTTTATTGATCAAATAAGTTTTTTTGTTAATACATTCTTTTAAAAAACATTTGCCATAAATAACATTACTGTATAATTTTTTTGATAAAGTTTCTACTTGAATTAAATCTTGAATCAATTTCTTTTGTAAAAGATAACCTTATATTCTCATATTGATTTTCTGTCAAAAAAACACTCACACTTTCAATACCTATCGTTCATTGTTTTTTTTTGCATTTTTAAGGTAATATTGCAAGTCAGTCACCTAATTGTTTTTTTTAATTACCAAGTGCCTTCGTTAAAGTTATAATCTCATACCAAACTTACCTTTTATTTCATTAGATTCAAAATGACAAGCAAGACTATTGACACTGAGATAGGGAAAATAGAGTACCTCAATGGTACTAATTATGAGTTGTGGAGTAGAAAGATCTACTATGGCGTATTGCATGATAGTATACACTCCATCATAGATAAACCTGGCCCAACCTTATTTGAGAATCCAACTATGGAGGAAATTAGGTCCCGCGAACAGTGGGAGAAAACAGATAATAGGGCTAGGAGCTTTATGCTGACCCACATGTATCTGAACCTGATTCGGGTCTTTGAGACCTGTAAATCAGCTTACAAGCTCTGGACCGCGGTTAAGGAGAAATATCACTCCAAGTCGGAAGTGAACGTCCAGCTTCTTCTATACAAATACAACTAGTGTAGAATGAAAGAATCTGAAAGCGTCCTCGAGCACGTGAACAAGATGATCGTGATGGCCAAGGATCTTGCGGCTGCTGATTGCGCGATTCCGGAGAGGATGCAGATCGCAGCCATTTTAGGAAGTCTCCCTCCGTCATTCGACATGGTTGCCACATCTCTGAGGATGAATGGCAACATTAAGTCGGTGACGGACCTACCTGCACAGCTGACAATTGTGCAGGACCTTTCTAAACAAAGATCGAAAGCTGAGATCTTTGAGGTCGAGGAAAAGAAGAAGCAAATGCCGGGCATGCGAGAAAAGGCTGGGCCCTTCTAAGACGAATTTCAAGGGAAAGAGTGGGAAATACCCACGCGGATCTTGCTACGGTCGTGGAAAATATGGCCATTCCAAGGTCAATTACCCCAACAAAAGGAAGCCAGGAAATTCTAAAGTACCTGAAAATAAAGGCAAAAAGAAAATGGGATTTGCGGCCGTCGTGGAATACAACTTCGTCATCACGGACAGTGATGGATGGTGGATCGACTCTGGAGCAACCAGACACATCGCCAAGACGAAGAATGGCCTGGTGGACTTCAAGGAGCTGAGCAAAGGCGAACAGAGGATCTTCAGGGGGAACAACACCTACCTGAACGTGGAAGGTGTTGGGACATACAGGCTTGATCTGGGGGATAGCATTATGATACTTAATGATGTACTGTATGCCTCAGGGATACGTCAGAACCTGATATCTGTCCCAGTGATGCTCAAGAAAGACTTCGAAGTTAGGTTTTAGCGTGTGTCAATAGGCAAGAATAAGAAGGTCTATGCGATGGGAAAGTTTGTGCCCGAGCATGACCTGTTTTGTCTTCCTGTAATAAATTCTAGTGAATCAATGAATGTCGCTTCTGATTATTCCTTGTGTTGTTTATCTGACTAAGACTTGTGGTACATGAGATTGGGTCATCCAGGAAATTCTAAGATGAATCAAATGATTAACGCAAATTTGTTACCTAAGATCACGGGTGCAAGGACATTGCCCTGCGAACACTGCCTGACCGGTAAAATGATGAGAAGACCCTTCTCAATCGGAATTCGGTCAACAGAGTTACTAGGTTTGATTCACTCAGACATATGTGAACCACTGAGCGTCAGCACACAAAGAAATAAGGAATACTTCATAACATTCATTGATGACTACTCGAAGTTCTCCTATGTCTATCTCCTAGGAAAAAAGTCGGAAGCACTTAACATTTAAGAGATATAAGACGGAAGTGGAGACAAGATTGGGAAAACCAATCAAGACTCTTAGGACAGATAGAGGTGGGGAATATACCTCAAAGGAGTTTGAGGATTACTGTATTCAGGCAGGCATTCGTAGGCAAACTACAATGCCCTATACACCACAGCAGAATGGTGTAGCGGAAAGAAAGAATCGAACTTTGATGAATGCAGTAAGGTGTATGCTTTCACACTCAGGACTCTCCAAGAAATTCTGGGGAGAGGCAGTGTTGACTGCGAACTACATACAGAACAGGATTCCCACCAAGTCCGTAGAATCAACACCATATGAAATATGGAGTGGCAGAAAGCCCGAGTTGGGCCATCTCCAAAAATGGAGGTGTGTAGCACATGTTCTGGTATCGAGTCAGCTTAGAGATAAGCTAGACTTCAAAACATTAAAGTGCAAGTTTATTGGATATAGTAAACATTCTAAAGGGTATAGGTTCTTCCATGAAACTAAAGGTTTGATCGAAAGTCGTGATGCAACTTTTCTTGAAATTCATCAAGAAAAGGAGAATGAAGTGGAGGAATCAGATCCTCTGATTGTCTTACAGGACAATGAAGACGACTTGAGCATTAGACAAGAACTTGAGGATGAGATCGATCATCCAAATGTAGAGAATGAACCTATGGAACATGATGATCCTTTAAAGGAAGTGGGTGGACACACACAACCCACGAGTATAATCGGCAATAAGAGACCCAGAACACGGCCCGCGTGGATGGAAGATTACCATTTCTATGGATGCAAGGCGTCGTGCTACACCGTGGATGAGGATGTCGTGGATTGTACATATCCCATATCCTTTGATGAAGCTATGGCTTTATCTGAGTCGGAATCATGGACGGTCGCCATGAGGGATGAGTTGGACTCAATCGAGCAAAACGGAGTGTGGGAATTATGTGATTTGCCAGAAGGTAGGCAATCCATAGGATGTAAGTGGGTATTCAAGAAAAAGTACCGAGTTGACGGCACTGTTGACAAATACAAAGCCAGATTAGTTGCCAAGGGTTATACTCAGCAAGCTGGAATAGATTTCCAGGAAACCTATTCTCCAGTGGCTAAGTTTGCATCCATTCGGATGATCTTAGCCATAGTCACATATATGGATTTGGAATTATTCCAAATTGATGTGAAGACGGCTTCCTTAATGGAGAATTAAAGGAGGAGATTTATATGCGACAACCTGATGGTTCTCAGGTTGAAGGTCAGGAGAAAAAGGTTTACAAGTTAAGAAAGTCATTATATGGCTTAAAGCAATCTTCACGGCAATGGTATCTCAAATTTCACGAGAAAGTTATTCAATTTGGATTTGTTTCAAATAAATTGGATAACTGTGTGTATGTCATGAAGAGTGGGAGCAGGTTTGCAATCATGTCATTGTATGTGGATGACATTCTGCTTGCAGGTAATGACATACAAATGCTCAATGAAATCAAACAGAAATTGAGCAATGAATTTCAGATGAAGGACATGGGCAAAGCATCCTATATTCTTGGAATTCAAATAACAAGAGAGAGAGACTCAAGGACATTGAGCCTTAGTCAGGAAAGATATTTGCATACTGTATTAAAGAGATTTGGAATGCAGAACAGCACTCCAGCTCCAACACCACTTGTGATGGGAAAGAGACTCAACAAGAGTCAATGTCCCAGAAAGGGGCAGAAACCTTTACATGTACCATATGCACAAGCGGTGGGAAGTTTAATGTATGCAATGATGTGTACCTGACCTGATTTAGCTTATCCAGTAAGCTTAGTCAGTAGATATCAAAGCAATCCTGGTCCAGCACATTGGGAAGCTGTAAAGAGGATTTTTTGATATCTGAAAGGGACAATGCATCTGAAGCTTATGTATCAAGCAGAATCGCTTGAAGTGGTAGGATACTCCGATGCCGATTTCGGAGGGGATGTGGATGATAGAAAATCCACATTAGGTTATCTGTTCATGTTTGGTGGTGCAGCCATTTCTTGGGGTAGCAAGAAACAATGATGTGTATCTCGACATACACAGGAGGTTGAGTACATTGCTTGTAGCATGGCCACCACTCATGCTGTGTGGATCAGACGTTTTCTAGAGAATCTAAGCCTCAAATTGGTCAAAGGGCCAATTGAAATGTATTGTGATAATCAAGCTGCGATAAGCTTGATTAATAGTGGGACTAATAGTTCTAAAGGAAAACACATTGAGATCCAATATCACTATATACAAGATATAGTGACGAAGCAAGAAATCACGGTAACCTACATACATACCAGTGACATGTTGGCTGATTCCCTAACCAAAGGAATAGCTGCAGGAATGTACATTAAGCATGTCAGTTTAATGGGACTCAGGAATGTTTGAGTCAAGGAAGAGGTTTCATAGATAATGATCCTCACATGATAAATCTGCATGTATATACTACACGAATAATGGGAGTATATATGTTTTGACCACTTCGGTCAAGTGGGAGATGTAGAAGGCTTGCGTCCGTGACCGGCGTGGTCAAATAACCGCCTCCGACGGTTGCGGCGTGGCCGGGTCTTGGGGAAGACCGTAACCGCCGGGCGTGGGGGAGGGGCGGACTTGGCGAGGGGATGAACACGCCCCTATATATAGATCTACCTCCATCGAGAGGAGCACATCATCTGAGAACAACCTCACCATAGGGAGCCCTCTCCCATCCCTATCTCTCCGTCTCTCTCTCGTTCTCTTGCGGCCATACAGAAGGACGTACCTGTGACATACCCTTGATAGTTAACATTAGATTTTTGACCGATGGAAATTCTAAGCGTGAAATCCATACATGAAGGTTACATTTTAAGATACGTTATTATAAACTGACTCAATAAAACAAATGAGAAGCACACCTCTTTAAGTTTTCGTAAGATCAACTTGAAATAGCACTTATTCGTCTTTATCATCAAGAATTGATCATGAACTCTATGTATGATCATCTGCTTTGTTTTTGAAAAGATGTTAGTAACATAGATAAAATAATTATCGAAATTATAGTCTTTTACTAAACATTTAGCATAGGTTGTGTTAATTATCAAAACCTAGGTGTTTTAACACACACGAGAGACGAAAAACCACTAAGAATAAGTACACTTCTCTTTACCCCCCTCCCTCTCTTATTGTTATGTCATGTATAATAGTAAATGATTCCCCTGATCCTCTCTTTTTATAATCTCAATTACAACCTTAGAGTGATTATAGCATTAAATCTAGATCCTAATTATATTAACAAAATCAAATCGATCTCCTTCAAGAATTGCATGGAATGCAACTCTACCATAGTACGATTATGGTTTTTTCTCAAAAACATTTGTAGAAATGACATCTTCTTTAAGGAGCCTCTTTAGTAAGAGTTCATTATTCTTAATGACATCAATATTTCAACTTGCTAAAATGGCACGATCTTTTTTTAAAAATCTAGGACTAAATATTTATTTAAAATATTCGAGTAGATAACATCTGTTAAACCAACTGATCCAAATTTATGCTCAATTAACTTAACTATCAGGTGTTGTGCAACCACTTCATAGGTGAATGATGTGTTGGGAACATTATTCATTCCCAATTTAAAAAAAGGGTTGTTGGTTATTATCCAATCCCAAAATAGGGGAGAGGTTATTGGATAATTATCTCTTTGGGGTCCTATTCCAAATAGGACTAGGAGGAGAGAGAAGAGGCAAGAGCAGTATAAATAAGGCCCCATGCATGGCATTGGGGATCATCCCAACTCTAGCATCTGTCCCTCTCTTCTCTCTTAGTTCTTTCTCTCCAAGTAAGGAGAGAAGCCACCCATACAAGGCGTGAGGAGTAGTCCCCGCAGGAGCGTGAAGAGCAGTCTGCATAGGCGTGAGGTGCATCCGCGTGAGGAAAATCGTGCACGAGGAGAAGCAACGATATCGTGTTCTCCAAGTGCAAGGTGACGGTTATCTGATTTTATTCTTGTAGTTAAGCCTCAGTTTTGTTGGGTAACAAAATTGAGAAGATATTGTGCCCTCTTATTTTTCCCGACCTAGTGGAATTTTTGCGGGTCATTGTACCCCGTGGATTTTTATTCTTTCTCACATTGAGGAGGGTTTCCTACGTAAAATTTCTCATCTCTTTATGGTTGCTTGATTATCGTGCTACGATTATTTTGCTTGGTTCCTGTGTGGGGAACGTTCCATTGCTAGTCATCCTTTGCAGGACAGGTTAAGGGAACCCCTCGATTTCACAACAAGTGGTATTAGAGCTCGCATTGTCAAGATGGGGAAGGATGATGAAGGCACGATGATCAAGCTGACGAGCACGAACTGGCAAATATGAAAGGCCAAGATGGAGGACATCTTGTATTATAAGGACCTCCATGATCCAGTGGAAGGAGAAACAGTTAAGCCCGAGGGCATGTCCGTAGGTGACTGAACAAAGCTGAACAGGAAAGCAGTCGGCAACATCCGGAAGTGGCTGGACTTATCAGTGTTCCATCATGTCGCAGAAGAGATAGATGCAAAGAAACTATGGGAGAAACTAGCAAAGCTCTATGAGCAGAAGACGGCCACCAATAACGCGTTCTTGATTCAGAAGTTGGTGAATCTGAAGTACAAGGATGGGATGAAGGTTGCTGAGCACTTGAATGAGTTTCAGAGTCTCATCAATCAATTAAGTACCATGAACATGGCGCTAGATGATGAATTGCAGGCGCTTCTTCTACTAAGTTCCCTACCCAGATAGTTGGGAAACTTTGGTGATTACTGTGAGCAACTCCGCTACATACGGCAAGCTAACCATTCCTATGGTCAAGAGTAGTCTTTCGAATGAAGAAATCAGATGACAATCATCTGGAGAGTCCTCTTCTTCACATATATACGCAGTTGAAAGAATAGGCAAGCCAAGCAGCAAGGGAAAATCACGAGAGAGACTCAGGGAGAAGTCTAAGGACACTATTGACAAGAAGCATATCATTCTGAAGAAGGTCCACACAGATGGAAATCCATCAGATATGCTGACGAAGTCTATGACTCGTGACAAAATGTAGCTCTATAGAGAGCTGAGCAGTGTCACCTCTCAGTGATCATCTTCTTGGAGACACCTCCTCATTGGGAACGGAGGGGGAGGTTGTTGGGAACATTATCCGTTCCCAATTAAAAAAAGGGTTGTTGGTTATTATCCAATCCAAAAATAGGGGAGAGGTTATTGGACAATTATCTCTTTGGGGTCATATTCCAAATAGGACTAGGAGGAGAGAGATGAGGCAAGAGTAGTATAAATAAGGCCCCATGCATGGCATTGGGGATCATCCCAACTCAAGCATCTCTCCCTCTCTTCTCTTTTAGTTCTTTCTCTCCAAGTAAGGAGAGAAGCCACCCACGCAAGGCGTGAGGAGTAGTCCTCACAAGGCACGAAGAGCAGCCCGCAGGGACGTGAAGAGCAGTCCGCAGAGGTGTGAGGTGCATCCGCGTGAGGAAGAATCGCGCACGAGGAGAAGCAGCGGTATTGTGTTCTCCAAGTGCAAGGTGACAGTTATTTGATTTTATTCTTGTAACCGAGCCTCAATTTTGTTGGGAACAAAAATGAGAAAGATATTGTACCCTCTTATTTTTCTCGACCTAGTGGATTTGTTGCGGGTCATCGTGTCCCGTGGGTTTTTCTCCTTTCTCACATCCAGGAGGGTTTTCTCACATAAAATTTCTCGTCTATTTGTTGTTGCTTGATTATCGTGCTACGATTATTTTGCTTAATTCATGTGTGAGGAACGTTCGCTGCTAGCCATCCTTTGCAGGACAGGTTAAGGGAACCCCTTGATTTCACAACATGATGTTCTCAAAGGCATTAAACATGTTTTACTCATAATATCAGGATTTTTAAAGATCACGGGTTCTTGGGTGGGCTGCTGTGAAAAATTAGGTGGGTGACCTCTACAGTTATCAGGATTTTGCACAGTTTCAACAGGCAATTGTGGTTGACAAGGGGAACAGATTGCCTTTGGACATCAACATTATATGTTTCTCTAGGTTTTGAACAAACTACTACCTGAGCTTGATTAACTATTGGTAATCTAGTGCAAGGTCTAGATTTGGTGTATTCAAGGGCTCAATTGGTGGTGATAGATGCAGTATGAATTGAGTCAAATTCTGGTATGACCCTTGTGAGTCGACACGAGCCTACCCGTTAGCGATCTATGGTACGAGTCGATTTCGCCTCTATTGCCTTCCCCTCCAACCAAGCAGAAGTGATCGGCCCTCATCACCAAACTACAACAAACATCACGCGACTGTTTATCAACATCCTCACATGTTGCTCCTTCACATGATTAGCCACAGTCGACCCCTAATTCCAAGATGTGGATGTGATCAAACCAGTCATCTTCCTTCCCTTGGTCACCATTCCTCAATAGCAACAGCTCCGACTAGATCCATTCAATCGCCCATCCATGCAATCTCTGATGGGACACGAGCCGGCATTGTTTCCTCTCAGATACCGGTCGTTAGGATACGAATCACCATACGGATGCGGATGTGGAATCACCCAACACCACGATAGCACGTGAAGAAAAGACAACCATATATAATGGTGGTCAGTTACCTCTCACAATCATCGGAGAAGAAAGATCACTAAAAGCAGAATGAGTACAACTCTCTCTATTCCCTCGCTCCCCCTTTCTCTAGGGGGTTACATTGTTCTAGTGGTGATGATGTGGAGGCAATGCCTCCCATCTCCTCTATATATAACTCAATTACAAACCTATATAGTCCTATTTCTACTAGAACTACAAATAGAATACAACTCAACTATTATTAGGACTAGAAGTCACATTCCCATTAAGATTCCTAATCCTAATATGACTATAATTCTAACAACCTCATCCCCGTTCTCTCCTCTATGCACTTGCAAGGTACTAGGTTTCTCTTCCCCATCTTCATCCATCCCAAGATGAGTACACAACGAGAATGAAGCAATCTCATCCCATTCTCCGTATCCAAATAAAATAAGGGAATTAATATATGATGGGGCTCTAGGAGTTGTCCCGGACGAAAGAGTGGCGATGAAACTGGAGATTTGTAAAAATTTAAAATAAAATCTACCTCTCTAATACCAAGTTGTAAGAAATAACCACCGAGTTAAAAAAACAAAGAAGTTGTAAAATGATGATCTTTAGTTGTTTAATTGATACACATGTATGATTTATCATTAAATAACTAAAGCTCATCATGTAATTCTATCCAAAATTAGAGAGTGCTTGTAAAATATAATAAAAGAATTTATAAATAAAATGAAGCTAAAAATACAACAAAATAAGCATACTGAATAAACATGGAGTTGTAAAAGATACTTAAGAATCACGATAAATAAAATTTTCGATGAATAGTTAAGATCTTCTTAAAATGACGTTCTTTATATTATTATTAGTGGGGACCCCGTGCTTTGCACGGGAAGGTTTCTTGACCTTTTGTATTTTTCATGTTATGCTTCATATAATTCATTTAGCTGCAGATATTTTTGGAGATTTCTGTTGAAATGAACATGTCCTAGAACTAACGATATAATTTCCCCAAGCAAAATCTTGAAAGCATAATAGTACATAAGAAAAAATACAACATTAAGCAACAGAAAATCATAATTACTTTTTACAATAGAAAGAGTCATGACATATATAAATCAGAAGACACAAATGAATATTCATCACATTCTTCTTGGTGAGTGTACCGTGTAAAGCACATGCTTTGCACGTGAATTGATACAAATTAATATCGAAGGAGACATTTAATACTGTTGGTATCTTCAAAAATATTTAAATACTAACATGATCTGTAAATATAAATCGTCAATGAATAACATATAAGAATCATATAAAATATCCACTAAGAATCATACAGAATATCCACCAAATTGGGAAGAACCAAATTGGGTAGAATAAGTATATATTTTCTTAATATGGATTGTAATAATGAATATTTCATAATCTCTAGATTGGCTCCACTAAGCATATGTTAAAATTTTCATGCATCTTCATGCAATCTGTATGATGATACTGTCATTTGAGTATCATCATTCCCTGCCAGTTCGATTCCTCCAAGTCACTCTATTTTATACTTCGTTGTTACTTTCTTGTTGTTTGCAACAAACCTCTGAGGACTACCGCCTAGAAGTTTGACCATCACAAGTAGCTCCTTATAATGGTGCACAAGGCCTCCTTATAATGGTGCACAAAGCAATTCACATGCTCTGCTCTAATCTATTACTTCTAAATATGCACATTGAACAACTTTACGATTAGATTCCACATTTGGTAAATCTTCTGCTTCATGACATCCTCAATCTCAGCCTGAAATGTTTTATATCTGTCCTCAAAAATGACAAATATGAGAACAACTACTGCAAAACTGAATCTCAGCGTCATACTTTTCAACTGGGAAAACAAACAATTCGTACGATCTCTCTTAGGTTTACCCATCATCTGCTTATCCATGGCATCGATAAAGCTTCTCACCGTTCACTGGTTGTTCATCTTGAGTAGTTCCCATCTTGTGTGGATGCACACATAATGCCGCTTTTCAGTGGCCCATCTCATATGAGGAGAACACTTGCCCCTTTCAGTGATTCAAAAGCACAACATCGACCGCCCCTTTCAATGATTCAAAAGCACAACATCGACCCATTATCAAAGTGTTATAATTTCATTAAGAATCTTGATAAACCATGTGTATACAAGAATCTTAGTGGGAGTGCTTTGTGTTCCTCATGTTTTACATATATAAACGGCATCCTACTTGTTGAGAATGATGATTGGATAATGATCAATGTTAAAATTTGATTGTCATATACTTATGAGATGAAAGATCTCAATTTTATTTCTTACTTCTTGAGATTGAAGGTGTTCATAAATAGAGAAAAGATGGCACACGACTATCATAACTAGGATACATTAACAAGATCTCGAAGAGATTCCATATGGATATCTCTAAGAAAGGATTCTTTTCCTTAGAAAATGGTTTTAAATCTCTCCAAAAGGTGACACCTTAAACTGTTGAGGAAAATACAGTTCTGGTTGGGTACCTTTATGCATCAGTTGTAGGATGTCATGATATGTAGAAGACCATGCCTCTGTCGTGTAGTGGGAATGATAAATCCGTATCAATCATGCTATGGAGAGAAATACTGGACTACAGTAAAAAGCAACTTCAAGTACCTGAGAAGGATTGAACTATCTCTTATTGTATGTAAATGGTGATCTCCAAGTTCTATGATATACATATCTATTTTTTCCTCTGATGTGGATGATAGGAAATCTACCTCATGATTCATCTTTGGGATTTTTACACCCATACCCTGAGTAATTTCGCAATTGCATTAATAACCCTGCAAAATAACGAATTACACCTAGGACCTCAAAAAAATGCTTAACTCTTACATGGCGTAACCCTATGTTAGTTGGCATCTATTTTATTCGTTAACTCTCACGGAAAAAGTTATATGTTGCTAATTTTACCCCTAAAACTATATCACATTTATAAAGTATGCCATTAATATAAAAAAATCTAAGACATGCATTTTCTCAGGTTTTTGGAAGATCCGTTCCACCTCCTCCTCTCGTTATTCCAGCCACCTCCCCCGTCGACCCCCCCAGGCCACCTTCTGCAGCCCAGGTCGGCCCCTCGCAAGACCCCCGCTGCCCCAAGCCATGCCCCGACCTCCTGCAGCCAAGGCAAGGCAGACCCTGTCGCGAGCTTCCCCCAAGGCTAGTCCCCCCACCTCTTGCAGCCCATGCCGGCACCGAACCCGGCCCCGACGCCCACCCTCCAGCCAATCCCCCCTCCCCCGCGCTGTCGAGAACACCCAGACGCACCGCCAGAGCCCCGAGAGCACATGCGCCGCCCACCCTCCAAGCCGAGGGCCTCCCGAGAACACCCACCTGTGCCGCCCATCAGCCGAGGACGAAGACCCCCCCTGTTGGGCCTCAGAAGCAATGCAAACACCTGATCAGCACCAACAAAATCGGAGTTCTTCAACTTAGATACAGAAACCACCTCAACAAAACTTCAAATTGAAGGGTCCAGTAGTCAGTTCGCCAGAATACAAGGCTGAGGAGGTACCTGGAGAGTAGCCATGCAGAAGAGTGTGATGCCCATTGTGCGGTGTGCCGTGTGGGTGACGCCAGGTGAGTCACTTCCAAGTTTAAGTCCGGTGGCCCAGCCGGCAACTCCGAGGCCGTAGGCGGAGCACTGACAAGCGATGTGAAGGTAGAACCAAGCTGGATTGGCTGACTTGAACAATCTAAGGTAGCATGATGCCTCCTATAGGCATGAGAGTCCCCCATGTACCTGCAAAAAAGGATCCCATATTATCTAAACTAATATTAATTATCGTGACAGGATCATATTTATCATTATCTGATTTGGAGATGCTTTCCAAATAAAAGAGACCAGCAATAGTTGTATAGTCATTCGATCACATTAACTTATGTGATATGGATTTATTATACAAACTTGGTACTTGAGATACCCTATAGCAGAACAGGGGGCTTCTTTATGGAGCACCTCAAATCAGGGAAAAATCCTGTTCTTGGTATACAGAGAACATATAGAACTTCGTTTACAGCCAGATAGCTTGGAAGACCCACCTGCGCCGCCCACCAACCGAGAACACCCACCTGCACCACCCACCCTCTAGCAGAGGCCCCCCCGAGAACACCCACCTGCACCGCCCACCAACCGAGGAATGGAGGGGATCGATCGGAGGAGTCATTTGAAGGTGACTTTGGTGGTGAACTCCACTGGAGATTAAGGAGAATGGGAGATAGACTAGGAGATGGAGTGATAAGAGGAATGGAGGTGATCGATCGGAGGAGTTATTTGAAGGTGGCAAGGATGATAAGGTTGGTGTAGATGAAGGAAACAAAAGAAGAAGAACAAGAGGAAGTACTGGGAATGGATTATGAGCTCACGTCACGAAACATAAGGGAGGGGTGGGGCCTAGAAGGTTTTTTATTTTTTTTGCAAATTTTTAAAGCCCTTAGATAGATCATGGGTTAGATTAACCCATGATGTGGTTGAGTTAACTGTCCCTTTAACGGAAGGTTATAGGTGTGAGACGGAGGAACTATTCAGGGTTTCTCGTGTAATTCACGATTATGCAGGGTTATGAATGTAATTGTGAAATTATTCAGGGTTATGGGTGTAAAAATCCCTTCATCTTTTTGTTAATTAATGTTGTTGTGAGCTAAAGAACCAAGAAAAAGGACACCACATTCGAGTCAACAATACATTGTTATACCATATGCTACCAAGAAGGTTGCATGGTTGTGTAAGTTCGTCTTGGAACTTAGCGTGATTTCCTCATAAGATTCTCCTGATCTTTTACTTTATTATAACACTAGGCCATAATGCAAGCCTAGGAACCCATGTTGCATCAAAAAAGAAAGCATGGAGAAGTAAACACCGTATCTTTTCTAGTATCACTCTCCTACCTCCTTTCTTGCTTGAACCTTCCCCAGTCTCCTGTGACTAATTTGCTCTCTCTCTACTTTCTTACTTTTCATAACCCAATATGTTCCATATCCTGATTGGACCTGTCATAGGTTTTATTCTTATGAGGAAAGAAAGAAGTAACAAGTAAGCTTCTTTTTGAATCGCGAAAGAATTATACAGGGTGAAAGGCAGGCTAGGAAGTCAGCTTTCTTTATTCGTTCATAGTTTAGACGGTGCATAACTGGCGGGGACAGAACTGGAAGGGGAAAGAGTCCAAGAAAAGACATTGCTTGACCCTCGCTCGACTCCTCCTATTATGGGCTCGCACTACTACTTGACTTATTAGCCTCGTTCCTGGAATATTCCAATGCAGACTATTATGAGAAATTTCTAGAATGAGTACTACATTTTCCACACCACAAAGAAATGAAAAGAAAGATGAAATGAGCCCTAGGGTCATCGGTGAAAGCAGCTGACAACTCTAAGTTGGACATTATCCCTTTCTCGCAAGGCGGGAAAAATGTTGCTAAATTGATCCCATCCCTTGGCACTTCTCAAGGGCTTTCGACTCTCAAAAAAGATTTAATGGGTGACAAGGCCCGCCTCCCACTCCTTTCTCTTGAATTCGGGAGATACTATAGCACACCAAACACAATACCACATATAGTAATCACAAAGTGTGGTAGTACCTTATAAGTAGTGGGGCTAGTACTAGTCAACCTAGGCTTAAACCAATTAAGTTATTGTAAGGGGCTCCAGCTGGGTCCAAGCCTGTTGGGATAATTAGGCTAGTAATCTCCATTAACAGATCGGTCTAGAGCCCGAGATGTTACATATTGTTAGGATTAGAGTCAGATTAGGATATGGAATCCTAATAGGATTGGACTCCTAATCCTAATAGTTATTGAGTTGTATTATGGGGATTAGGATTCTATTTATAATTCTATTGGAAATAGGACTATGGGGTTGTATTCAGTCTATATAAAGAGGGGGTGGAGTGACGAGTCCGAAATTCGCTGTGTTAAGAAGATGTGTTTATTTGTCGTTCTCTTTAAAAAATAATGATTTTGTCGTTTCGTTGTAGGCGGCAATCAGAATCAGTCAAGAAAGTAACCACAATTGTTTATTCAAATTTTAATCGTGTGGTTTTATTGGGCAAGTCCCAATGTTGAATACAAGGAGGCAAAGGAACAACCTAGAATTATGTCTATCAATGTTCGTGCACGATTTTCGAGATGATCTTTTTTTGAAAATTTTAATGCAATAAAGGATGCGAAATACAATTTTGGCCTATTTTAGGGACTAAAATGTCAATTATGTTCAAATGATGTCCGAAAAATATGAAACTTGGCCACGATGCAAAATATGATGAAATAAATGCATTGTAATTTTTTTGAAATTTTTGGATGTAATATAAATTTTTTATGAATTTTTAAATGCAAATAAAATGAATTTCAATATTTAATTATAATAAATAATAAACCTAATTATTTTCAATGAATAAAATTATCTAAAATCTATCACTAGATAATGGACATCAAAAAAATCCTAAATCTTGAAAATACTAGTTTAATACCTATTAAAAATCAAACACCGAAATATGCAAAATGATTTTTATAGGGAAAACTCTGTATGCAAATTCAATTCTTTTTGGGCACAAAGTCAAGTATAATTAATTCTACAATATATGATTTTTCAGGAATTTTTAGAGCAACGGGCAATCAAATATAAATTTCAGAGCATGAAATGGGCAAAATACGTAATTTTTCACAAAACAATTAATTATTAATTAATCGTCAATCACAAGAATATCCACAATATGTCAAAACGTAGAGAATTAATTGAGTAACACAATGCTATTTTTGGGTAAATAAAATATGCAAGGTAGAGGTCTAAACTCAATGGGAACACAGGGGTATTTCTGCAATTAAATAAAATAAATAAATAAATATAAAATGCAGGGGGGACCTAATTTTAATTACCAATAAACAGAGGGGGTCTTCTGCAAAATTCCCAGTAGGTCACGTGCGTTGCACGTGACCCCTGGGTCGGTGGGGGCGCAAGCGTGAATATGGAAACCTTCAGGGGCCCTTCTATAAAATCACCAAGTGGTCACATGTTGTGTACGCGACTCTTGGGCTGCGGTGTATATGATAGGGACTCCAGGGGCCTTGCTGAAAATAGCCCAAAGGGCACGTGCAAGGCACGTGACCCCGGGGTGCTGCTGTTGCCGTACGATGACGTCCCCGCACGCACGTGCAGTCACGTGCAGGGGGTCTCGGGGCTGGACCCGGTCGGAGGCGCCGATGGCCGGCAGGAGGAGCTTCTAGCGTTGGCCGGTACTGCGGAGGAGAGGACTGCCATGTGTCGTTGCCCCGTAGCTGTTGATGGCCTGGAGAGAGCAGTGGGTGGTCGACGAAGTAGTCGACGACGGTCGGAGGCGAGCGAAGTTGTCGAAGTCGTAGTTGGAGTCGGAGAAGATGCTTGGTGAAGACGAAGCGGAGGCGATGAAGTCGGTGGAGGCTCGACGCTAAGGCGGAGCTAGGCTCGGATCTCGCCAGCTGGAGGTCGAAGAACGGCATTGTCACTGCCGTCTCTCGTAGCATCTGAAGTGTATCGGTGGATGAGGGTTTAGGTTGCGGCGGCGTTCTATTTATAGGGCTGGGGAGTGCTTCGCCGGCTATGGAAGGAGATCACGGGACGATGGTGATTTGGTTGCTCGAGAACTGAGGGATTCGGGGATCCTGATTGATTGGCGGCGCAAGATTTTGGAGAACCGGGACGGGCGCGAGATACGCGGTAGAGAACTCGAGGGGAAGGGCGGTGGCCAGCCGAATTGGGAACGAAGGGCGGGAGGTAAGAGACGAGCCCTGGCCGTTCGATCGGCCGAGATTGGGCAGCCAAGAAAGAGACACGTGGCGACTTAAGGCATAAGGGTGACACACGTGCTTGGTGCGTGCCTGGGCGGCACGTTCCTCGCACGTGCGGGGGTTTAATTATTTTTTAATAAAAACTAAGTAATAAAGAAATCAAAAATGGCTGACACGTGGCGGCTCCAGGAGCTGCCACGTGTCAGCACCAGAAAAATCAAAAAATAAATATTTTTTAAAATAAAAAATAAATAGCAAATGGCCTCAGATTGAAAAAGTTTCTTCATGAAAATTAATTGTCTCGATGAGATCTACAACTTTCATGAAGACATCAAAAACAAAATCGATCAAATGTACAAAGTGAATTTTTTAGGTATCCCATGTACAAAGAATACCTTGATTTTTGAGTTTTATAATTTTTTGTCATATTTAAACCAGATAAAAATCAGGAAAAATATGAAAAAATCAAAAATAAATATTTACACATTAATCTATTTTTTATTTTTATTAATTTAGAAAAAGGAGAAATAAAATAAAATATGAAAAAGACCAATTTTATATAGTTTGTTAGTGAAGACTCGGACTTAATTTGTTTCTTTGATTTCAAGCTCAATTTGGATTTAGATTTTTACGTATTTTAATAAAACTTTCATCAAAGAAGACAAATAAAAAAGAAATGAACTAAAATTAGGTTAATTATATACATAAAATAATAGGTCAAAACCGTTAAAATACAAAATGTACAAAAAGAGGCTCAAAACCCAACTTTCACATACGAGCTTTGATTCACTTGAACTTGGTCTTGTTTTGAAGGTAGTTGAATACACACTAGTTCAAAAGTGAGTAGGATTAAAACGGACATTGGATGAGGAAGACATGAGGTTTTTAGTCCGGAAATCTAGAAACTAGGGTTTGGACTTTTGGTCCACTTATTTGGGTTAGTGTTTTTTTTGTATTTTTCATTTATTCTTGTTAGTGATAAGTACACAGTGGAGGTGGTTTTAGGTCATTTGGAATTAGCATGAGTTAGTTAAAAATCTGAGAAGTTAGGCTATTTACAGGTCATTTTTGGCTTGGATTTTTGGCTTCTTATTTGTGCATAAATAATAGATAAAATGCAATTCTTATGAAAACATGCATGAATGCTAAATATGCAGAATAGATACAAAAATACTGTTGATTTTGAGGGATTTGAGCTTAATGAATGAGATTTAGAGTGATGAATCCGAGATTCATCATCCCCCTATACTTAAACCATGCTCGTCCCTGAGCATCAAAAAGAAATGCCATGAGGTGAAATGAGATTGGGTTCCATACCAAGACCATGAGCTGAAGGTGAAAATGAAATTAGACTCGACCTTTGGATTATTAGTGTGTCAAAACTTCTGTGAGACTTAAAATTTTAAAATCAACAACCCTCAAGTTCTACACATCATTGCTACATTTTCGGCTCAGAAGTCATCTTAGATCAATCCTCTTCCTAAAGTATACCCTATGAATATTGAACAATCGACTCATGTGTGTGAAAAGTTTTTAGCTCTTCCCATCCAGAATGCCGGACTAACATGCTCCTCTCCTCTCCAGTAACTTGTCCTCGGGGAGTCAGATATTTCCTTCTAAGATCTGTCGTGTTGTGTTCAAATCGTATTGGGGGGAGAAGATAGAAGAAGGGGAAAAGAACTGGAGGTTGGCTAGTATAGTCACCTCTCCTTGTAAAGATGGCCAGTGTAGCCGAGTCTCCACCAAGATCTGCAGGTTTCTTGAAGCTTAGACCTTTTTGGTCAGATTTTATTTGGTAGTTGCTTCTTTGTATTTGGATTTTTTGGTAGTTCTTCGTGGATCTTGTTGTGCCCCTACGGATATAGAATCTTTTTGTTTCCGTACATTTTTTGGGGTCTTAGAAAAAATTGCGTCCAGCCGTCCATCCCTTTTCCAAAGCTTTATTTCAACCCGTACTCCGATCTTTAGATTTCCACGCTACCAAAAGAAACTCACACAGTCTTCCAACATCCCGTCTGAGTTGAGCTAAGTGCATAGTGCGAGAGTACAAATTAATTCCCTATTCCAGAGTTGTACCCAGAATGAAGAGACCATGTTAGACACTAAGAGTCAAACACTGCACATTGTCATGTGGAACTTAAAGAATTAAGTCAAAGACCTGAAGCTTCTAAAATCCTATTTCTCGGTGAAGTTCCTCTGAAAATTAGGTGGATTAAGGCCAAGTCCAAACCACTCTCGATTTCTGCTCATAATTCGGTTCAGAACCCAAGGACTTTTCACAGATGCAAATGAATGCGATGCTGGATGAAGTGCAGGAGTGTGAAATGCAGACACATTTTTTGTGATTTTTTTTTGAAATTTTATATAAGGGATTTTTTTATTTTTTTCAAAAATGAATAAGAAGCCATTTTCAAAAATTTTGGGCATAGTTAGTGTTAGTAGCAAAATTCTCTTCTTCTTTTTTTTCCTTTTTTTGTTTTGTTTTTTCTGTTTTTTTTGTTTTTTTTTGAAATTGATTACGCACCCCGTAAATACATATAAACTTATGCGAGAGTACGAGATATGGGTAAAATATATACAACACCGCCCCCGCATCTCCCCCCTCCCCCCCCCGCACCCTCATCACCCTCTGCGCCTCCCCGATGCCGGAGCACGACTGGCGGCCACCTGCCGAACGCGACTCCGCCACCAGCCCCGCGCGAAGCCTTCGCCGGCCTGTGCGGAACCCATCCTCCCGCGGGTCGCGCCTTTGCTTCACCGTACCCCCTTCCGCACCCTTCGCCGCCCAACGATAGCCCCGCCTCTTCCATCAGCGCTCTCCAGCCCAGCGTGCCGCGCCCACCGTCGGTACGACCGCGCGGCCTTCCCCGGCGGACCAGGGCTGCGACGGGCGGTTGCTGGCAACGTTGGACTTGAAGCCCTAGTGGGTTCTACAAGCCCCAAGTTTGGATCTCTAGGTTGAAGAACACCTTTGGAAAATAATACCCCTCTTAACCACACCATGGTTTGAGTAAACTATGGTTATTTCAATTTTTTGACGGTCAATCTGACGGAAGGGCACAACTGATGATGGAGAAAGAAGTGAGGGGCACAAGCGATATTACCAAAAAGATAGGGGCATAACTGATATTGTGATATCTCGGAGGGGCACAAGTGATAAAATCCCAATAAAATAATTGATGGGAAAAAATGAAATTTACAATGAAAAATTCGGGGGTCAGACTACCCGAATGCGGAAAACCGAACGAAAATTTTTAAAACACAAAACCAAGTCGTTTGCCTCCCCAGCAACGGTGCCATCTAACGAGTCCAAAATTCGATGTGTTAAGAAGATGTGTTTATTTGTCATTCGCTTTAACAAATAATGATTTTGTCGTTTCGTTGTAGGCGGCAATCGGAATCGGTCAAGAAAGTAGCACAATTGTTTATTCAAATTTTAATCGTGTGGTTTTATGTTTATTTTACTTGGCAAGTCCCAAGGTCGAACACAAGGAGGCAAAGGAACAACCTAGAATTATGTCTATCAAAGTTCGTGCGCGGTTTTCGAGGCGGTCTTTTTTTGGAATTTTTGAATGCAATAAAGGATGCAAAATGCAATTTTGGCCTATTTTAGGGACTAAAATGTCAATTACATTTAAATGATGTCTGACAAATATGAAACTTGGCCAGGATGCAAAATATGATGAAATAAATGCATTGTAATTTTTTTGGAATTTTTGGATGCAATATAAATTTTTTTTGAATTTTTGAATGTAAACAAAATGAACTGTAATATTTAATTATAATAAATATTAAACCTAATTATTTTCAAGCGATAAAATTACCTAAGATCTAACATAGGTAATGGACCTCAAAAAAATACTAAACCTCGAAAATAGTAGTTTCAATACCTATTAAAAATCAAACATTGAAATATGCAAAATGATTTTTACAGGGAAAATTATGCATGCAAATTCAATTCTTTTTGGGCACAATGTCAAGTACAATTAATTCTACAATATTTAATTTTTCTAGGATTTTTAGAGCAATGGTTAATAAAATATAAATTTCAAAGCACGAAATGGGCAAAATACGTAACTTTCCACAAAATAATTAATTATTAATTAACCATCAATCACAAAAATGTCCACAATATGTCAAAATGTAGAGAATTAATTGAGGAACACAATGCTATTTTTTGATAAATAAAATATGCAATGTAGAGGTCTAAAGTCTATGGGGAACACAGGGGTATTTCTGCAATTAAATAAAATAAATATATATATATAAAATGTAGGGGGGGCTAATTTTAATTACCGAAAAATAGAGGGGGTCTTCTGTAAAATTCCCAACAGGTCACGTGCGTTGCACCTGACCCCTGGGTCGGCAGGGGCGCAAGCGTGAATATGAAAACCTTCGGGGCCCTTCTATAATCACCAAGTGGTCACGTGCTGTTCACGTGACCCTTGGACTACGGTGTAGATGGTAGGGACTCCAGGGGCCTTGCTGAAAATAACCCAAAGGGCACATGCAAGGCACGTGCCCCCGGGGTGCTGCTGCTAATGTAAGATGACGTCCCCCCCACGCACGTGCGGTCACGTGCAAGGGGTCTCGGGGTTGGACCTGATCGGAGGCGCCGATGGCCGGCAGGAGGAGCTTCTGGCGTTGGCTGGTGCCGGTACTGCGGAGGAGAGGACTGCCAGGTGTCGTTGCCCCGTAGATGTTGATGGCCTGGAGAGAGCGGTGGGTGGCCGACGAAGTAGTCGACAACGGTCGGATGCGAGCAAAGTTGTCGAAGTCGTAGTTGGAGTCGGAGAAGATGCTTGGTGAAGACGAGGCGGAGGCGATGAAGTCGGTGGAGTAGGCGGAGGCGATGAAGTCGGTGGAGGCTCGACGCTAAGGCGGAGCTACGCAACAAGGGCGAGGAGGTCGCCTGCTGCAACGAGGGCTGGGGGGGGCTCGGATCTCGCCGGCTGGAGGTCGAAGAACGGCGCTGTCACCGCCGTCTCTCGTAGTATCTGAAGTGTATCGGTGGATGAAGATGCTCAGGCAACGGAGGTGTTCTTAAACAACGGCTTGAGGTCGGCGAAGAAAGGAAGATCATGGGGATGCGATCGGAGATGGGATTTGGGGGGGGGTCCGATTAGGTTGAGATCTAACGAGATCGAGATGCGCGTCGTGGGATTCGTTTGGGGTTTGATTGAATCTGGGATTTGATTGGACGATGCTAATCACGGGATGGCGGCGACGGAGAATCGGAGGAGAACAGCGAAGTTCGCGGGGCGGTGGAGACGAATTGGGAAAGGCGGGAGGAAGGGGATGATGAGCAGTGGCCGTCCGATCGGGGCGGTGGAGCCACGTGGCATCAAGGGGGAGAGAGGTGGAAGCACGTGCGTGGCACGTGCCTAAGGGCACGTGCTCCGCACGTGCGGCCGCTTTTAATTTTTTTATTTTTTTATAAAAATGAATTATAAAATCCTAAAAATGATTGACATGTGGCGGCTCCAGGAGATGCCACGTGTCAGCACCACAAAATTCGTAAAATAAAGACATTGTAAAATCAAAAATAAATAGCAATTGGCCTTAGATCAGAAAAGTTTCTTCACGAAAGTTGCTCATCTTGATGAGATCTACAACTTTCATGAAGATATCAAAACCAAAATCGATCAATTGCACAAAGTGATATTTTTGGGGTACCCCATGTACATAGAATACCTTGATTTTTGGGTTTTATAATTTTTATGTCATTTTTAAACCAGATAAAAGTCCAGAAAAATATGATAAAATCAAAGATAGATAATTACACATTAATCTATTTTTTGGATTTTTATTAATTAAAAAAAGAAGAAGTAAAATAAAATATGAAAAAGACCAATTTTGTACAGTTGGTTAGTGAAGACTCGGACTCAATTTATTTCTTTGATTTCAAGCTCAATTTAGATTTGGATTTTTGCGCATTTTAATAAAACTTTTATCAAAGAAGACAAACACAAAAGAAACACACTAAAATAGGTTAAATATGTACATAGAATACTAGGTCAAAAACCTCTAAAATACAAAATGTATAAAAGAGGCCCAAAACCCAACTTTCACATATGAGCCGAATCACTTGAACTTGGTCTTATTTTGAAGGTAATTGAATATACATTAGTTCAAAAGTGAGTAGGATTAAAACGGACACTGGATGAGGAAGATATGAGATTTTTAGTCCGAAAATCTTGAAACTAGGGTTTGGGTTTTTGGTCCACTTGTTTGGGATAGTGATTTTTTTGTATTTTTCATTTATTCTTGTGAGTGATATGTACACAGTGGAGGTAATTTTGGGTCATTCGGAGTTAGCATGAATGAGTTAAAAATCTGGGAAGTTAGGCTATTTACAAGTCATTTTTGGCTTGGATTTTTGACTTCTTATTTTGTGCAGAAATTAGAGCTAAAATTCAATTCTTATGAAAACATGCATGAATGCTAATTATGCAGAATAGATGCAGAAATGCTATTGATTTTGAGGGATTTGAGCTTAATAAATGAGATTTACAGTGATGAATCCGAGATTCATCATGGAGACAATGCCTCTACACCACAGCAAGAGGGAATACCACAAGGGAGAAGAGAGAGAGGAGAGAGAGAGAGAGGTGAGAGAGAGATAAGAGAGCGAGGGAACGAAAAGAGTTGTACTCGTCTTCTTATAATGATATTTCTTCTTTGGTTGTTGTGAGATGTAACCGACCACCGTTATATCTAATGTTCTTTCTTTCACATACTTCTGTGATGGTGGTGGTCGTGTGTGTATCTGCTTCCGTATCTAGGGAGTTTCGTATCCCCAACATCTGGTATCTGAGAGGAGACGATACCGATGGGTCGTGTTGCCGTCAATTGGTATCAGAGCAGAGTTGGTACCAGATTGTATCCCAACAACTGATATCAGAACATAGTTGGTACCAGGTTGTATCCCAACAACTGGTATTAGAGTAGAGTTGGTACCGTTTCCGTTCCCATCAACTAGTATCAGAACAGGGTTCATCGTTGTTAGAGGGATACAACGTGGCAGATCAGAGCGAGATTTGATATCGAGGAGACGATGCAACATGAGCGCTTTCTTCAGAGGTAGTAAGAATCCAGCGGTAACGGTGAACCGTTGAGATCAGGAGCATCCGGAGTCCGATTGAGGTGATCCAAGAGTTCAGATAGGGGGTTGTGTGCACTCCAGACGAGCTGGATGGTTCGGATTGGAAGGATTCTGTTCTGATTATTCAGATCATACAAGGAGGTACGATAAGAAAGCGATGGCAAAATTTACATCGAGGGCTACACCATTCTCCGTGAAACCCTTCAACGGAAAGAATGACTTTACCTTATGGCAACAATGGTTGAAGAACATACTCACTTGAGAAGTACTTGTGAAAGGTCTCCAGGATAAAGAAAAGAAGTCGGAGAAGATGAAAGAGGAAGAGTAGAAGGAGATGAGGGATCTCGCGAACAGTACAATACAACTGTTTTTGGCAGACAACACTCTTCACGAAGTCATCAGCCTGGAGGATCTAGTGGAGGTTTGGATGAAGCTCGAGGGACGATACAAATCCAAATCTTTGACGAATCAACTATTGATGAAGAAGAAGTTCTATGATCTAAAGATGACCGACGGGACAAAGTTCAAAGTGCACTTGGATTAATTCAATAAGATTCTGACAGACGTGCTCACACTTGAGTAGAAGAATGCGAAAGGAGAATCTCTCTTCAAGGAGGAGGATAAGGCACTTATCTTGTTGAGTTCCCTTCCATCTTCCTACGATCATATTGTGACGACATTACTCTATGGCAAGGAGACCATCACATTGGACAAGAAAGTTGCTTCGCTCCTTATGAATGAGTCTTGATGGAGTTCGACAGATGAGACAACGAATGATGAAGGTCATGTGCTGGAAACTGAGGGTAGACGCTCAAGATCAAGGGAGATAAGATTCATAGGTCGATCCAAGTCACAAGGTCCGATCAGATGCTTCTATTGTGAGAAGGAGGGTCACAAGATAGTTGATTATCCAAGATGTGAGAAGGAGAAAGGAAAGAAGAAGGTTGTTGATTTTGAATCCGACCAAGAGGATTCCACCGCAGTCTGTGAGGGAGACTTGCTAGCGTGCTCTAGGGAGATGAAGGCATATTCAAGATGGCTTCTGGACTCGACATGTTCATATCACGTGTGCTCATCCATAGAGCAGTTCAGTACATATCAGGCATGCAATGATGGCACAGTCAAGATGGGAGGTGGAGAGTTTCACCACGTCAAGGGGATTGGATCAATGCAGTTCCGCATGTTTGATAGAGCCTACGAACTCTGACAGGTGTCAGAGACATTCCTATAGCCAACAGAAATCTGATTTCACTGGGAACGATCGAGTCACGAGGACATCGAGTCAACATTGAAGGGAGAGTTCTCAAAGCAAGCAAGGGAGCACACGTGGTGATGCATGGGACGAGGATGCCGAACAAGGTGTATAAGCTTGAGGGAAGGGTCGTGACATGTGATGGAACTCTAGTTATTCCCAAGAGGAGCAGTACGATGAGAGAACGGCAGGTTATCGGCATCTCTGTTGTAGAAATACACAAGGAGAAGCGAGTGCGATTCACTTTACCAGAGGATGTCGGCACAATCTCTAGTCACGAGAGATTTGTGGTGCCGTGTCATGAGGCACAATGCTGAGTTGTGCGAGCAACCGAGAGGTGGCACGCCGAGGGTACCCATTGATGGGTGTGTCACCTAGAGTTGGTGAGATCTTACTAATAAGACCTCAGATGACGAGGATGGCCTAGTGCAGACTCAAGACGATGAAGAAATCGTGATGTAATTCAACTGAAGGGGGAGATTGTTAGGATTAGAGTCAAATTAGGATCAGGAATCCTAATGGGATTGGACTCTTAATCCTAATAGTTATTGAGTTGTGTTCGATTTATAGTCATACTGGGAATTGGACTATGGGGTTGCATTTGAGCTATATAAAGAGGGGGTGGAGGCATTGCCTCTACACCACAGCAAGAGGGAATACCATAAGGGAAGAGAGAGAGAGAGATAAGAGAGTGAGGGAATGAAGAAAGTTGTACTCGTATTCTTATAGTGATCTTTCTTCTCCAGTGGTCGTGAGAGATGACCGACCACCGTTATATCTGGTGTTCTTTCTTTCACTTACTTCTGTGGTGGTGGTGGTCATTTGTGTATCCGCTTCTGTATCCGTGGAGGTTTGTATCCCCAACATCCGGTATCTGAGAGGAGACGATACCGGTGGGTCGTGTTCCCGTCACATATCGCATCAGAGCAGATTCTTTTTAATAGTGGAAAGGATTGCCCAAGAGGTGGAGCCACGTTTACCATAGAGTTAGGATGAAAGGCCGCAACCACCACTGTTATTCGGAATAGGCCACGTGTCATTACACAATGAGGATATTGTAAATATAAGTGTGGATGATTGTAGCACCGGAAACACAATTCCACATCTAGTAATCACAAAGTGTGATAGTATCTTATAAGTAGTGGGGACACTGCTTCTCAACTTAGGCTTAAGTATTTTGGGTTGTGGTCAGGGGCTCTAACGGGACTCAAACCTAACAGGTTGTCTGGGTCAATAAACTCCGATAACAGATCGGATCTAAGGTCTGGAATGTTATATATACATAAAAGGTGATATGAATGCCATCAAGTTTTCCTTTGGGGATAACGTGGTTGATACACACTACAAGAATAACAGTTTATGCAGACATTCAACCGCCAGGAACGTCAGGTTAGAAACATTTTTACTGGACATTAATTATAACGTTTAAAATAAAAATCTCTCACGACATTACACTCAAAACGTCCATATATGTTAAATACATGTAGACGTTTTTAATTAAACGTCGGGTTTGTTACCTAAAAGAATTTGTTTCCCACCATCTTGCCTTTTCGAATTCCCACCAAATTCGGCAAGACCCTTTAGGAAACCCTAGCATTCCAAATACGGTTGCTCCTCCTCCCTCTCTTCTTTCTTCCTCCGACGGCTCTATCCTCCGACGGCACTAGCGGCTGGCCACACTCATCTCGGTGGTTGCTCCTACTCGGGGACAAAAAAAATCAAACCCTTCGGGACAATCTGCAAGACGTCGAAGGAGGTACGTTTTTTATCTCCTTAGGGTGTGTGGGACTTCTTTTACGGGTTGCAAGTACGTCAAGGTGGAACTCGAATGATCGACTCATGCATTTCAATATGTTTTCAAGGTATTGGAAAACAAGGTTATGCGTGAAATCCTGTTGTATTGCTTGTTATATCCCCAAGGGCATAATATTTTCGAGGAAGATCGGGCATAGGAATGTTGATGGAGGAGGGTTTTTTTTACACCATCAATATATCTGAAGATCATGATCGAGATAGGCTGTGGACGTGGATCTCCCACAATATCAATGTCGGGTTGCTGCTCTGTCACTAACGTATAAACCTCATTACCTTCCCTGTAGTAAACCTCCAGTTTTGCCTCGTAAGACAATCCACTAATTAACCTTTTTTGCGGAAAATGTTGGTGGTTACTCGTGAGAAATTTAGACTTAGACATTGTTGGAAACCTCAATGCGGGACTCAATCCAGAAACGAGACTGATGCTAACCAGTAGGCCACTCTAACTCCCATTGGTTTACACATCTGACACTGTATTTACATGGTATTTATGTATTCAAATATCCCATTGGTTCTGCATCTTTGTGTTTATCTACAAGCTTTTTATTTTTCTTCCTCATAATGCGGCTTCGGTTCTCTTATTTCTTATCATGTACTCAATATAGATTGGATTTAGGTTGTTATGATAAGAACAAACAATTAAGTGCTGTTGCAATAGGTTGGATTTGTTGTTCGCTGTTTCATTTGCCATTATTTTGTTTTTTTGTTGTAGGCTGTATTGTAACTCTATACTAATTAAAACACAATATTTGGATCTTTAGCATGTCTTCGCCGTTTACATTCACGAAGAGACAAAAGAAAGATAAATGTAACAACAGTCAACCGAAATATGTTGTTCGCAGTCAATCTCAAGCACCACCAACACCTACACCAACATCCGAGCATTTTCACTCACCTATTATGTCTACTCAACTGCACTCAGATAAAGGACCATCTACTTCTCAAAAAAAAGGTGAAGGATCTAATTTTTTTATAATCATGATATTTTAAATTATTACATGAACTCTGTTAAATTAAATACAGTGCGACGAAGGGGAAAGTCAAGAGGTATCATATTGGCCAAGCATGTGGAAGCTACGGGGCATAGGCGGATTATATGTATCAACCTAGAAGAAGGTAGACCATTGGATGCCAAGCAAGCGAAAGATCTACAACTAATTTGTGGGATAGCGGCAAGAGAGGATGTCCCATTGGTGGCAGACTTCAGGGCCTTAACAGATGCTGATCTTCGGGCTGCATATGATCGAATCAAGGTGTGTAATTGACCTTATCTTTATTTTAAATTTTTATTATTATAATTTTCAAGGTTATTATTTTTGGTATAGAGCTTCGTTGATATTGAGGGATTTGATACTGATAGAAGAATAAAAGAAGCAATTAATCGTCGTTTGGCAAAACATCTGAGAGAGCGTCGATATAGTTTAAAGAAAGAATGAAAACGTCCTTTAAAACTTCTCCCGACAAGGCTAGCTGGACGTTTGGTTTGGATGTTTATTAACATCTGAATAGTCTTCTACCGACATTATATATATCTTAAGAAGACGTTTTAAAACATCGATAAAGACAAATTTTGTGGTAGTGACATTGACCATGTCTTAGACTTAAAAGTCATTTGACCAACAAGTGATGAGTATGGAATTAAGAGTGGTTCAAGAATGACTATGAGGGATTGTAGGTGGTTGTTAAGAGTGGTCCAAGAATGGCTCTAAGGGATTGTGGGTAGTTGTTAGACATATAGCCCATTGACAAATGATGAACATGGGATCCATCACCTAAGAGCCTAAACTTGAGACCGTTTTATCGGGCGAGCATCAATATTTGCATCTAATTTCATGTTTTTTTATAATTCACCCATACATGATTAGTATCGTGTAATTAACATAAAATTTACCTAAAATTAGACAATTATGAATACAAGAAAATTGAGAAAGATGAACTTGTACAAACTGATAAAATAATAAGAAATAGATCAGCCGTAAACTCATGTAGTTTTCCTAATCCCAAAGACCCAAGTAACATGACTAGGTTGAAAAATAAAAAGAAGAAAAGAAAACTCTAATAAATTGAGTCTCACTTGGATATATGTATATAAATGTATATAGTACAATTTCACTGATTTTTAATAAATTTATGTTAAGTTTGCCTATGCCACTTCCATTATGTACATATAACTAATCTTAATCAATAAAAAGTATAAAACTTTCTAATCTAAATATATGGTAAATATACTTTTGGTATCTATCAAACTTGAAAGTCGAATTTCTCACCCAGATGGACACTTATGAGGTCTATATGAGTGACCTTCATAAGCCTCCTGGTAGTAGGTGACCTATTGTGAGTGACATGCCATAGGTGACTTACTATGGAATGATCTGCTATGGATGACCTTCCATTGGGTGATGTGCTATGAGGTGGCTTCTTATGGCTAATATATTGTAGGTTCTACTATCTTTACACGATTTTAGCCTAATTTGTGTAAATGAAAGCTTATTTTGAGATCTTTGTAATGGTTTCTTTTATTCCTCTGGAACTTTCACATATAGTTTCGTAATAATCATTAAAATTCCACCTATTTACAGTATTTTGACCCTTTGGCCTAAGCCGTGCCATAAGAAAATTCATTCCGCATATACATGCACATGCAAGCATTTGTAAGTATTTTTATATCATAACATGAATATAATGCACACATTTAATTATAAATTGCATCCACTCCATCTTCTTCTCTAACCATTTTAACTTGACATGCAAGTTGATTTATCAAAATTCTCCTTAATCATATTTTCTTCTTTAGGAACACAAATAACCAAAAAAATCACCACACCAAGGGGAAAACACATGCATCAAGTGAGACTCAAAGGTCCATATGCACCGTGAGAAAATCACAGTGAAGAACGATGCTCTAGTAAAGCTCCAACGAGCTTGGGAGGTGGAAGGAGAGGGATGGTTGTTCATTTTGCCAATGAAGAGGGAGAATGACCAAGAGAGAGTTTTATATGCTTCAATTTTGACTTGGGTGGACCCTTAGGTGGAGGTCCTGCCAAATCTCTTACTATCATCTTAGACATGACCCTTGTCAACTAAAGCAATCATGTCTTCCCCATCCGATGTCCCATTTTCAAAATTTTAGATGCAGGAATTCCTTATGATGGTACACATCCAAGAAAATATCATATGACTCACTCAGGCCGGAATTAGTTTTTTTTTGCGAATTTTCTAGTGCACTGACCCTATTTAGGCATCAACATCCAAATCGAGTTTCAAGGCTCAAACCTGGGATATGTTAACTAAACAAAGTCGCGTAACTTTGTTATTCCGTAGTTTTGTTAGGGGCACATCATTAGTAAAGGCAGGGATACAAGTGCAGTTTTGAAAATTCAAAAGGTCACAAATGTGAAAATCCCTTGAATATATAAACAATTTTATTTTTATTCTAATTTATGTATACATTTTTACAGAAAAGTCAACGAATGCAAGTTATTACCTACTCATAGCAATATTTTATATTTAACGGTATCTTTCGAAATCACATCAACATCCTCCATGTTCCAAGCACTTAAGAACTCGAAAAAGGATTATTCTTCCCGCTAATCTTCTTAAGCGATGTTACTCCAATCCAACCCAACATTTCAACCAAACATATCCCATAGTCTTTCCATACTTTTAATCACTAGACCATCTAAATATGTTATATATATCAAACAATCTCAAGATACCAAAAATTGATATATCCCCTTGGAGTTCCTACGGATCTTTGTTTTTAAATTTTTTTACTTGTGTCCCTTTTGAGTTTTTACAATAAAACTTACACTTTTATTTTTTTATAATTACACTTGTACCCTTATATTCCTACAAAAGTTACTCGTGCTCCTCCATTTTTACACTTGTACCCCTATGTTGCAATAATGGAAGGATAAGACCATTAACTTTGTAAAAACATAATGGCACAAGTGTAATAGCAAAAACTTGGAATTGTACACCTGCAAAAAGTCCTTTTTTGTATATATTGAAAAAGAAAGCTCTCCTCAGGGGCACACATCACATCAGTCAAAATACTCAAGGCTCCTTTCAAAAAAAATACTCAAGGCTCTTTTGGTTGCCAGGTTACCATGAGGTAACTTACATATCCTTCGCTCTATTCTTACATTCTCGAATTGGAATTACTTGTGTGAACCGTATAATTTCTTTGTTATAATATTTTTTAACCATATTCGAATAAACAATAATATAAAAAATATATTATAATTATTAAAAAATTTATTATAACACATAATTAATATTACATCACATTTATCATTCCAATCCTCTTCAATCCTCCTCACCATCCAAATAATTATTCAAATAATATCATTCCAACCGAACCCAACTAGGTAACAAATATGCCCTTAGTAACGGATAAGTTGTGATAAAATGGCTCCTTTTTTTATGTGATTCGTCGGATGGAGTCGTCCTCTGCATAGTGTTCTCCTTCTCTTTAATTATTCTCGCAAGCATATCTAGAAAATATTTTCACTCTTGTAACTTTTAAAGGTACTTTTACTAATGTTTTAGAGTCTATGGCATTACAAAAAATAGGAAATTTGCAGCACGCAAGCACGGATTATTTTTTTCTTCAGATTTTAATATACTGATTTAGTGTGAGCTTTAAAAAAATACTTCCAGAAATACTGAAGGTAAACAAGAAGGGAACTATATTACTCTAATATAAGAAAATGCACGATTTCGATGGGTCATTCTCCATCAAAATGCTACGCATCACCTACCATTTTATGTGGTGACATGAGATGAGATTTCTCCTCCATAGCCTTTCCTACAAGACCTCATCATCCATAAGACCGGAACTAAACAACATTTCCTCCTTTTCTCTCCATTCTACATAGAAGAAGAGAAATGTCCGAGAAGGTACGATTTCTACACATAATCTCTCGTATTTCATGTAAAGAACACTATTGATATTCCTTTTTGTGGTTCATCAGACGTTGATAGTGAAGGTGGATCTCTCCTGCCATCGCTGCAACAAGAAGATCAAGAAGGTGCTCGACAAGTACAAAGGTATGTCTAATTTTGCGTCGTCGTAGATAAGTCAATTCAAGAATACAATATTTGATTGTGGTGAATTTGATATGAATCGAGATCAATGGGACATCGAGAAGATCGAATTCGATGAGAAGAACGATGCCGTGAAGCTCACTGGCCCCTTCGATATCGAATTGCTCAAGAAGAAGTTGTGCTGCAAGGCTTGCAAGATCATCAAGGACTTCATCATTCCCGAGCCACCAAAACCACTGCCGGCGAAACCCATAATTCCCCCTACACCGCCACCCGTAACACCGCCTACACCACCACCTGTTCCCCCTACACCACCACCTGTCGAACCCCCTCCGCCGCCTCCAGTCATCCCCACACCGCCTACATGTAAGATCATTTATCCATATCCGTATCCGTATCCTTTTCCGATCCAATATCCATGTGGGAGCTGCAAAGACAATAGGGCTTCGGGGTGCGGGTGCGGTTGTGGGTCGCCTAGCGGGTGCAGCAAACCCTACGAGCCTGCAGCCTGCTGTAAACCCGCTTGCCGCCTAGTTTACGAAGAGGAGGGGCTATCTTGTAGCATCATGTGAAGATGTATGAAGCACTGATCTCCTCTCTAGCTCGGAAGTAAGTATACATGTGTGTATCTTTCGCAAAGTAAAACGTTATATATGTGTGTATTAAGTCGATTTCGCAAAGTAATTAGTCCAACTTTGACTCTTGAGATCGTCATGGTCATTGAAGAGTGGATGGGCATTATTTACCTTCTTCCAATGTCGATCGGTATTGTCATTACAGGTAACATGACACAAGATTGTGAAAGAGATGGTGACATGCTTTAGTATGCAGATTTTTACACTTGCAACGAATGTGAGTTTATTCGTATCCGATCCACTATATCGTATTTGTTTTATACATATTTTGGTATTCGTATTCATATTCGTTTTAAAATGAATGTGAATATAGGTATCACTTTGACATTCGTTAATATTCGCATTCATATTTGTTTATTTGTTTTCGTACATAAGTATATAAGTATAGTAATAGATTTATTTATAATTATTCCTAATAGTATTTTATTATTGGATTCACCACTGTTGATATAATTGTTATGAAATTACTATATTCGGTATATCTATTTTATGTGTAAACCATCTTAAATATGTATATTTTAGTTAATCTATTAAAAGTTTATGTTATTATTCGTATTCGATTCGTATTGTTTACATTCGTATTCACTTTTTAAGGATATGATAACACATTTTTTTTACATTCGTCAATATTCGTATTCACATTCGTATTTTAAAATAAATAAGGACATGATTATACATATATTTATATCCATATCCGACTGTTTTCATCCCTACTTGCAACGGTTTTACGCAGGATTGATCTTGAAGAAAATTTTACATTAATTTATTCTGTAAAACTTGCATGTATTATTCTCAAGTAACGTGATATTTGTTGGGTTAATTAATTACGAAAATTTTCATTCGTACACTTTCCAATTCTCAAATAGCACGGTAGCTATGGTGATACTATCCTGACGAGGGTTCTACGAAAATAATGATTTTTAAAAATATGCGACCTTTGAACAGCAAGGTATCAAATATTTTGTAGACCTTACTTAATAGATATATAATAAAACATATTATGCCACTTATCAACTCAGTACACATTAATTATGAGGTCTCTCGGCCCAACCTTTAAGCTTTTTCCCGGCAGCAAGAAGGTGTTCCGAAAAAATCTAAGGAGTGGTCTAGTGGTAGTGCAGTGTGTCTACATTTTAAAGGATTCACGTTCAAATCAAAAGGGGGACACTCCAGAACCCCAAAATTACCGGACCTACTATTAAAAAATAGAATATTTGATTCCTCATCTCTCAATAAGTATAATAGATATTTGTATCCATATTCGGATACGATAGTAAATGGGTAGGCGGTCTAGCACCTATTTGCCTGAAATGCAATTTCTATTTATTCTCGTCCCTTGCCAATGTGAGATTTATATGATTAGGCTAATAGATGAAATAATGCAAATGGGGCTCTCTCAAAAAAACAAAAAAAAACACCAAAAAAGCTACGAGGGCTGTAAATGGACTTGTGGGCTTTTATTTGTTTCAGGGGATTATAGGCATGCATTATTTTTGGGCTACGTGGGCTTAAATTCGTCCCAATAGTTATTATATATTGCATATTTGAACAGCCTGTTTATGAATTTTTATATTCCATTCTATAAACCCAGGATTGCATATGTATAGGATGTCTATTAAAAAAAGATTCATACGTAATGTAACATATGTAGTTTGAAATATCTTCACTTGACATGGAATAATATTATAGATTTTTTTTTGCAAAAGGCCGAGATTCATTTCATCAAGAATAAAGGGTAGCAACCTACCAGTATCTACATGAGTTCAAAAAGTCACATATGGTCCCATGCATAGCAACAAAACAAAGCAACAACAAAAAAAATCCATAGAAAGGGGCCCTGTATTTAGTACAAATGGCTAGCCCCCGGGGAAGGAAATGTTCAGATCAAAAAAAAAAACGCCATAAGTTAAAAGCCATATCTGTACACAAAAACCGCCAGTGATGGAGAGATCAGTTCTTGAAGTACGCTGTCGGCGGGTGTGAGGGTGCGAGCTTAAGGAGCTCTTTAGTTCAGGCTTGCGAAAGAGTCAAATTGAGGGGCGAGAGTGTAAAGGATTGTAGTTGAATCACATTACCAAACTATAATGTGCTAGTGAACAGGAAGGATGTTTCTTTAGCAATAATAGATGGGGGTTTTGAGATACCATGAAAGATTCTCGAGCACTGCTCCTTCCAAATTAACCACCAAGTTGATGCTCGTTTGGTGATCTTCTGCCAATGTGATATGGAATACATGTGTGACTAATGATTGGTAAAGAAAGTATTCAAGTTGTAACTAAGTGGCAGAATGTCTAAAATAGAGAAAAAATATAAGCCACGTTCGTTTGGAGAATAAGCACTGGAATAAGGGTATGTTGCTCGTCCGTTGCAGTTCCCAAGAGTACGGTTATTCCCATCCACATCCCACTATTTCGACTTGTTCTACCCTTATTCCTATATTTATTCCACATTATTCTCCTTATTCCTATCTTTCTGGCAGAACAGAGAATAGACCCTTATCTCATTATTCCGCATCCTTATTCATGCTTATTCCAGAATCGAAGGCCCCCTTAGGTTGTAGGGGCAATTCAGAAATAGATGTCCGGTCGGTTCCCCGTTGGCAAGACAAAGGGGGTAAGCATCGGTAGCGGGAGCTGTAAGAAATGACGGTTTGTTTTGTGTATTAACCTTGTAATGTCTTAAGTACCATAGAAAGAGGGCGACTCTTGGGTGGAAGGCTTTGGATCAGAAGTTAAGGTTTAGTTTGCTCCCAAACCATCGTGAGAGAGGGTTAGGTATATGTCCTTTTAGATGGTTAGTGGTTGTTTTACTAGGAACGAGAATGAGGTCTATGGAGACTGAGGTTCTGGCTCTGGAGGATCAAGTTGAAGGCTCGTATCTCAAGTGGATGGTTTGACCTTCTTGCCAAAGCTTTGAACCAATTCGGTTTCATAGGTAGTGTCTGGAGAGCTTTGGAGAGAGTAGTATTTTTATTAAATGCTAAGTTCCAAAGACTTTAAGCGATTGCCATTGAGGCGATCAGACCAAAGGTAAGAATTATTTCCTTATTTTACATTCTACCTAATCGCTCCCCTAAGAATAAATGGGCAATTTTTCACCAAGCGCTAGAAGAGGGAGTGATGAATATATGTGATTCATCACTCTAAAGGATGAAATTATAACTTCATTCTCAAGTAATTAATAGTATTTAATCATCTATATTGCATTATTATCATTCATGCATATATAAATAAGATTCATATTTTAGCATGCATAATTGCATAAATAAGAAGCAAAAAATATTGTGTACGTTATCATCTGTATATTACCATAAACTCCCCTATTTTTAATTATTTTTCACTAATTCCAAATAAAATAAAATCAACTTTATTGTGTGCATATTACTGACATTAACAAAGGAAAAATATCAAAAAATACTAACTTGTGCATATGCTCAATAAACCCAAACCCTAGTTTGGAGACAAATGGTTGTAAATGTGAATGTCTCTCTGATAGAGACTCCTATGAACTCCTACTCACTTTTAGATTAATGTACATTCAATTATCTACAAAACAAGACCAAATTCAAAAGAATTGGAGTTCATACGTGAAATTAGGATTTTGGGACCTTATTGTATATTGTATATTTTATTTGACCCTATTATTTTATGTACAAAAATAACTCTTTTTGATTTATTTATTTTTGATTTATTTTCTTTTATTTATGTGTTAATAAAGTGTACAAAAATTTAAATTGAAATTGAATTAAAAATCAAATAAAATAAATAACTCTGAGTCAATATATGTGGTTTGTATGTGCTACTTTTTTATTTATTTATTTTATTAATTATATAAAATAATAAAAAAATATATTAATATGTAAATATTTATTTCATATTTTATGTGATTTTATCATGAATTTTTCCTAATTTTATAAACATAAAAAACTGTAAAACAAAAAATGCAGTATTATATATAGAGTACCACCAAAAATACGTTTTGTACAGATGACTTCTTTTGATTTTGGTCCCTTCATGAAAGTTGTAGATCTCATCGAGAAAAATAACTTTCATGAATGTTTTTTATCTAAGATAATTTTCTATTTTTAATTGATTTTTCTTTAAATTTCTTTCTGAATTTTTTGGGAGCGACACCTCAGGCCATACCCCTCTGGCAATCTGGCCATACCACTCTGAATTGGCAGGAAGTAGCTTACATCCTAACCAGAATCGGTAGTCTCAGCAGCATACCCAACAATGGAGACAAGGTATTCCGAACCAACAGCAACCATACCACCAGCAGTACCACCAACAACCTGGTGGTTAATACCAAAACCAATACCAGTCCCCCCCTCCACACAATTATCAGCAGTTCCCTCCCCTATCATATCAGAGTCATCAGTCTCAGCCTCAACATCCACATCAGTACCATCCTCAGCGATCTCATCACGTTGAGAATACCAAGGCAACTCCCGTGAATCCCGCACTCGGCTGCCCAACATAGTTGGTAAAAAGTCCAAGTGAAATGAGCCAGAAGTTGGATGACCTCACCACAACCAAAACATTCATCCCAGCTCAAGTTGAAGCAAATCCAAATAATTTTTGACGCAAGGAGCATGTAGTTTAGAATGTCCAATCCCCAAACGAGTCAGTATGAATGATCCTGTTATGTTATCTAACTCCGAGGCTCTCAGGAGTGGTAGGACACTATGACCATCTGCGACTACAAAGGGCAAAAATAAAGCTTCACAGGACAAGTCTTCATCAATTGTGCCCACATTGAGCTCGGGAGGAGGAGAGAAAGAAAGCATGCAGCACCATATTCAAAAAAATCCAAAAAATGAAGAAAATAAAAAAATCAACCTCAAGTAATAAAAGCTAAGGCGATGCCGATGCAACTAACGAGATGCCAGCACCAGCAACGGATCCAGTGAGAGCCAGCGATGTCGATGTTCCTTTTGTTAGCTTTTCCAATAGAGCAAATGATTGTGTCTCTTTTGATTATTTGCATGTAAAAGCTAAATTGCTAGAACATTGAATGATGTAAATATTCCATTTCTGGACGCATTGAAAAATAAAAAAATCGAAACTTCTTTATCTGATCAAGGCATAATTGAAATTTTGCATAATATTGTCCTAGAAATGCCACTCTTAAAGGCCATGGAATACATGCCAATGGTGAAGAAAGATCTAAAAAAGGCATGTACTACAAAGCATTAGCCCCGCAAAAACAAACGTAGTCATTCTGAAAAGCACATATGTACCAAGGCTATTGTGAGCTTAATTAGTAATATCCAAACTAAGAAGAATGGCAAGGGAGCATCGCTCGTCAGATGCATGATTTTCAACCAAGAGTTTGAAAGAACACTTCTTGACAGCGGGTCGTCTATTAATATGATGCTTACTTCACTACTCAAGGAATTTGGTTCAGGACCATTGAAGCTAACCCTGATGATTCTGTAGTTTGTAGATACTTCTGTTGAGCATCAAAGGGGCATGCTTGAGGATGTCATTGTCACCATCCAAAGGATGCAGTTCCCTGTGGACTTCATTGTCCTAAATATGGACACCTTAGTCCCCTTTCTCCGAACCCCGATCATATTGGGACGACTGTTATTTCGAACTATTAGGGCAGTAGTGGATTATGGAACTGGTACAATCACCTTCCGCTCAAGCAACGACAAGGTCCGGGTGGAGACAATCCATATACAATAGCATGCAGAATCTGTGTCAGAAGAGAGCATGCCCAAGCTGAATGCTACATATGATTGTGATTTCCTAATAGAGATTAGAGACACTGCATTATTCCTGAATGATGATGAAACCCAGGAATTCCTCTCCAAGGAGGAGTCACTGGAAAGCACAATCGAATTCCCTAGGGTCCTTGATGATGAATTGCATGTTGATGCGCTATCCGAGCTCAATGAAATGCTTCCATTCTCGTCGAAGTAGGATGAACTCATTGCAGATAATTCTGATATACAAAACTCAGAGCTGAATGTTACCATGGCGTACAATCTCCCGGTGAATGATCGTACAGCTCCCACAGCTGCAGAGGTCACCATAGAGCTGACTCCCACTCATCCAGAGCTGAAGCAATTTCCGACATCATTGAAGCATGCCTTCCTTGCAGGTGATCCTAACATGTCCTGGTCATTATAAATGCATAACTGACTAAGGACCAAGAATCTCATCTGCCAGAGATTCTTGAATGAAACTGCAAGGCGATAGACTAGAAAATATCGGATCTCCATGGGATTAAACATTCATTGTACTTGCACTACATCTACTTTGAAGAAAATAGTAAACCCTCTCGTGAGTTTCAGTGTCGTCTAAACCCTAACCTCCGAGATGTTTTGATGAATGATATTATCAAGTGGTGCGATGATGATTTCATATATCCCATCTCATATTCTAAATGGGTGAGTCTGCTACACGTGGTTCCTAAGAAATCGGGCATCACAATTGTGACGAATTACAACAGGGAGGAGATTCCAGATGAATACCAACTTCTTGGTGTGTCCATGTAGACTACAAACACATGAATCTTGCCACCAAGAAGAATCATTTTCCACTACTTTCATTGACTAAATAGTCGAAAGGCTGGGCGTAAAGGAGTATTCTATTTCTTGAATGGCTACTCGAGATACAATCAAGTTGCAATAGCGCCTGAATATCAAGAGAAGATCACATTCACCTGTCCATTTGTGATGTATGCATTAGACGGATGCCGTTTAAGCTGTGTAACGCCCCCGCTACATTTCAGAGATGTATGCTAGCAGTATTTGCATACATGGTGGGCGGTTTCCTCGAAGTCTACATGGATGATTTCTCGATCTATGGAGACAGTTTTGATCAATGCATGAACTGTTTGGACCGAGTTCTTTAATGTTGTTGTGAAGTAAATCTAGTGCTCTCATGGGAGAAGATTCACTTCATGGTAATCGATGGAATAGAGATGGACCATGTCGTCTCCAAGCGAGGCATGGAGGTGGACCCGACCAAGGTGGGGGCCATTTCAAAGCTGGAGCCACCTACCTCGATAAAGCAAGTCAGGTCATTCCTGGGGCACGTGAGATTTTACAGAAGATTTATTAAAGATTTCAGCAAGATTGCCCGACCTTTGACAGAGCTAATAGACAAGGATATTGAATTCATTGTCGATGAAAGAGTGCTCCAAGACTTCAATAAATTGAAAGAAATTATAACCAAAGCTTCTGTCCTGCAACCATAGGATTGGTCTCTACCAATTGAGATCATGGCAGACACTTCTGATTATGCTATTGGGGTTGTACTAGGACAACGATGAGATGGAGTACCATTTGCAATTCATTGTGCTAGCAGGACTCTGGATGATACCCATAAGAATTACACCGATATCGAAAAAGAGTTTCTAGCCATAGTGTTTGTGCTGGAAAAATTTAAGTCACGCCTTCTCGGATCAAACATCATTGTGTACACTGACCACTCTACCATACTATACATGCCAAGCAAGAAGGACACGAAATCAAGACTATTGTGTTTGATCCTTCTACTCCAGGAGTTTGATTTAAAGATACGTGATAAACCTGGAGTCAAGAATGTTGAGGGAGATCATCTTTCCATAATCACATAGATAGAAGCTCCTGAAGGAAATTCTACCCATCACTGAAACTTCCCTAGACGAAGCAACCATGATCGTCACGTCTTCCCCCTAATACGCTAGTATTGTCAACTACCTTATCTCCAAGGAAGTTCCACAAGATCGTCCCAAGCTGAAAGTGGACAAGTTCATGTCCAAGATACATTTCTATCAGTGGGATACTTGTTCTATGAAGGCGATGATTTTATATGGCAAGGATGTATTCTTGAGGAGGAATTCACAAGTGTCATGAACCATTGTCACAAATTAGAATCTGGAAGACATCATTCTAGAAAGTGTACATCAGCAAAGGTGCTTCAATGTGGCCTATGATGGCCGACTCTTTTTAAGGATGCTACTGATATGTTAAAGGTTGTACTGTTGTTAGAAGATGGGCGGAACTAACAGTGTACGAGACACCATGCCTCTCAAATACATTCAGGTATCAGACATCTTCTATGTATGAGGAATCAATTTTATGGGCCCGTTTTATAACAGTTATGGATATGAGCACATCATGCTTGCTGTTGATTAAGTAATCGATGGATGGAGGCTATCCCCACCCGATTTACAAATAGTCACACTATGTGTAGTTTCCTTAAAGATAACATCATTGTGTGATTCAGAATTCCAAAGATCCTCATAGAAGACAAAGGTAGCCACTTTTATCAACAAGGAAGTGAAGAAACTCACTAAGGAGTACGACATTGAATATCATGCCACATCTCCTTGACACCCACAGACTAACGGCTTGGTTGAATGTTCTAAAAGGGAGATCAAATCTATCTTGTAGAAACTTGTACCTCCCGACAGAACGAACTGGTCCAGTTGCTCAACTCAGTTCTTTGGGCATATCGTATAATGTACAAGTCTCCTTTGGGAATGTCCCCATATTGTCTGATGTACGACAAGCCATGCCATTTGCCTGTGGAACTCATACATAGGTCATTGTGGGTAGTCAGTATATGCAACCTAGACAGAGAGAATGCGGGAAAAAACAGAAAGCTTGACCTAAATCGGCTCTTGGAATTTAGAGACTCTGCCTATGACAACAACATCATGTATATAGAAAACGTCAAGAGATGGTATGGAAAGAATATCAGACGAAAGTCTTTTGAGCCAAATCAGAAAGTTTGGCTGCTCGATGCAAATCTCAAGCTATTTCCAAGCAAAATGAAAAGCAAATGGTCAAGACCCTTTATCGTCAAGAATGTGTATGATAATGGTAGCATTGTCATATCAAGATTGGAAGCTGACACACAACCTTTTGTCCTGAACAGACAGTTACTAAAACCTTATGTAGATCATGATACTTTTCCATCTGTGGTTGATTAAATTCAGGTGTTATTTCAAGACAAGCCTCCAGAGGGAAAGGACCAAGACAAATAAGCATAAAAATACTTTTTATTTTCTTATTTTCTTCTTTTCATTTCTTCTTCACTTATTTTATTTAGCAATACTTGGGACATATTTAATCCAAAGTGTAGGGGGGTGAGTGTATTCGAGTTGTTCTTCAGTTATTCTCGCACATGTCTCCCAACTTGTTGCTATACTTAGTGATATTTCACCCTAAGTATAGGAGGGACATGCCAGATCATGATTCTTTTGTACATTTTTATCCTTGATTATCCCGAAGTGGCGTACAGACTACTATACATAGGATTAGTTGATCCTAAGTATAGGGGAGCGATCAACTTCTTTTTGTCATTTTAGTATAGAATTTCCTCTACTAAGAACGAGTTATGTCTACCTTTCTCTCTTTGATTTCTATGAGGACATATCTCAAGCTAAGTATAGGGACGTCATATATATGTTGCATATACTTTAGCCATAACTCGTACTTTCGTATTTTCAAATAATATGGGTTAATAATAAAATACACATAATTCCTTGAAAATACTTATAATAAACCAATTAAAAATATTTTCAAAATATTTGAATTTTTTTATAAAATATCTTGAAAAATCTTTTGAATTGTGTGGACAATATTTAGCAAAAGATTTTCAAACCTTTGTAAAAATATTTTATTTGCAAAAATATTTTTCATTTGTTTGAATATTTTTTTTTAAAATTGGTTTACAAATTATTTTAAAAATGGTTGAAAAAATATTTTAAAAAATCTAAAATTAATACTATTTGGAAAATATTTGCAAAAAGATTTCCAAACATTGTAAATATTTGGAAAATTGTTTGTAAAAATCATTCGCAAAAATAATTTTTCAAAATATTTGCAAAATTATTTTCAAATCATTTTGGGAAATTTTTAGATAATTTTGGGAAATCCTTGTATATAGAATTTGTAAATAACCACTAACAGTCAACTTCTACAAATTCCCAGTGTAAATTATTAAAATCAATTCCTATAATTAAGAACGCACTCTTGTATAAATAATTATGCATAATTCTTTCACTAACCTTTATTTGAAAAAAATCCTAAAATTTTTAAAAATTTCAAAACCTAAAAATATCAAAATATTTAATACCTATAAAAATTTACAAAATACTTTCAAAATTACATAAAAAATTGCAAAACTCTTTCAAAAATCTATAAAAAGTTCAAAATCAAAAAATTGTTCCACAAAAAGATTTTCTTTGCATAGCATAGCATTTGTATTTTTCAGATTGATAATGACAATTGAACTCGTCTAAATAAAATCCGAAGATTGGAGCTTGGTTGTACCTTAATCCACTTAATCATAGGAACCTTAGAGGAACTAGAATTACGGCGCTTCAGGTCTGCTAAACCCCTGCTATAGTTGGTGTCAGATCTTGGGGAGGTGAGATCTAACTATTGAAATAACTTTTCACCAGCTCTGTCCATCAGCTAAGGATCAAGAGATTAAGCTAGGACATGTGTCCTCACCTTGTTCGCATGATCAAAGACAACATCTTTGACCTCACCATTAGATAAGAGTTCTGAGAACATGTTACGTAGCACGTTATTGGATTTAATTGCAATTTGACCTCTAATACTCAAGAAAATAATGAGAAGGTCCCACCTTTCATGCTATTTATAAAAAAAACCCTGTCGATGTTACATTATTACATATAACTCCCTATCAGGACCATTTCATTATAAAAACTTTAGATTCTATTTGCAATTTGGTCCTTTAACTTATGATATCTTTCTCATTTGATGTCCAAAAATTGTAAACTCGGTCTCGTCTTATAGCTCTTTTGATCCTCTAACTTTTGAGATTTTATGAACATGTTTTTGAGGCCATTAAAGTTTAATATTTATTATACATATTGTGTGGGATTCATTTATCTATTATTTTACTGCAAACAACTTTGAGGAAATTATGCATGTATCATTGTATCGTAGGAGAGAATATTAAGGATATTTTTAGCATGTCTTGGAATATTATTGATTTTAGTGCTCACCTAATTTGAATACATTTATTATCGGATATTTTTGAACCATGATCAGTAATTAAATGTTGCAAGAATCATCTGATTAGAGGAGGATATTTGAGGACAATTGGAGAACTATCATGGATTATTATTGGTGCATAAGTCGATGATATTAAATGCATGGAGTTTTTGAAGAGATTTTAAGCACGTATTTGGATTATCTCTAATAACCATGACGCTTTAAAGGAATTTTGAGGAATAACATTGCAAGATTTTTGAGACATAATTTATTGTATAGGAGATACAAGAATTATTGAGCACCATATTTTTAGAATATTTTATTTGTTTATTTTGGTGAAATTGAGACATATTATTGCAAGACTTTACTAGAAGTTGTAGGTTGATCTTAAATATTTTTGAAAAATGACATATTGCAATAGGTAATTGGAGATATTTACAAAAAAGACTCACATTCTCTTGTTCCTTGTAGGTATTGTTTTAACAAAAAAAATTTATTAAAAAATTAGAATAGCTTTTTTGTTAGCATCATTGTCTATTTTTATCTGCATCAAATAAAAATTGCAAAAATCCCAAAAGCAGAATGTCATTCTGCACCGCATCATTCATTTACTCCGATTTCAACATATTTTCTGACTTGAAAATTACTATTGCAAATAATTAAATACAATAAATAAATGAACCGTGCAACTAGAGAGTCACCATTCCCTGAGTTAGACCTTGGTATACTTACCAATTAAATATTGTCCACACTTAAAATTGCATGATTTTGTAGTTTTTTATCATTCGTTTTCTATCTCCCTATACTGCAATAATTCGTTATGTTTAAGAAAGGTAGAAATCGGGTCATCAATGCACCACATCTTCATGTACCAAACATCTTCTCTACTCCAACAACGACCTAGTCTCCTTCTTGAACATAATGAGCCTTTTGCTCAAGGACTCAAACTTGAAAATTTGGCACTTGGTGGCGGATCCATCCACAACAAGGTCCACAGTATATCGGCCACCAAATCTCGAAAATCCTCTTCCAGTAGTTAAGACTGCTCAAATATGAAACCTGAAGCCACAGATCTCCACTTGTTTGCTTGCAGACATAAAAGCGAGTGATCTGATTTCAATAGAGGCAAGGAAACTTGGACGCCACTGAAACCTCTCTAAAGCTTCCACAAAAATCAAAATATGATTGATCATTCACCTTGAAGATCGTTTTCTCCAAGTTTTCTTGATATTATATGCATCCCTCACCTTTAGAATTGTCTCTTTCAAAACCTCAACAAAAAGACCAAAGCTTATATCTTGCGCACCTCTCTGCCATACTTACCCTCAAAATAAAACGTGAAATTAAAGTCATAAGCCACAATCCAAGCAAGATCTAAAAGTCCAACTCGAACCTCTCTAAGTTTTTCTTAGAACTCACAATTCAACAATGCCCTAGAGAGCTCAAAAATTGATGACACCACCAGCCTGCAACTATTTTCCCCTACGATCTAGGACCACTGAGCTGAATGGGTCAGAACCAATTCCTCCACAAAAATGAGCATATCCCTTTTACAGGCCATAAGAAGCAACCCAGTACTGAGAAAGCTTCAGACCATAGAGATTTCCACTTCATTGAATCCTGCCCAATCAATCTCCATCTCCTGCATGCATAAAACATACATCAACCAAGATCCCCGACAACTGCCTTTTACTGGGTTGACCCAACCCTTACGCATTCCATGAAACAAGCTTCATCATGAAGCTAGTAGAGCTTGCCCCACCAACTGGATTAGCATGCAACATGCCACCTCCCTCACAACCCTTGCTTGACTCATGCTAATGGCTCAACCACATTGCCCACCATGCTGAGCTCCATAGGCTGAACAATGGTCTCCTCTGTGTGTTGTGGCGGCTCAAGCACCACATTGTAGATCAAATCCCCAAGCGCACCCCCCCCCCTCGTCCCGCAAAAGAATGACAATTTTAGCGATGTTTGGAACATTTATGAAGGCACCCTTGAAAGCACATTCACTTCTTGCTTTCCAATCATATCTTGCCTTCCAAATAAAGCACCAAATCAATGCAAGTTTTTGATTTACTAAAATATTCTTTCAATTTGCAGGCCCAAGGAGCCCATACCCACCAACAACTTTGTAGGCCATTAGGAGAACCCATCATGCATACAATCACTATTTTCAAACATGTTCGAAATTTATGGTATGATAAAAACATTTAAAGTTGAAGTTCGAGCATGCTCTAAAAATTCATTTCAGAAGTTCTCATTTTCTGGAAGGTTTTTTTAAATTTTTGGTAAGACGTTGACCATGTTTTAAATTTTGTGATAGGTAGTATTTCCAATGTGCTCTAAAATTGTTACAGGATTTTGTACAGGCTCTAAATTTATAGTGTTTTGGTAAGTTTAAAGCAATTGTTTTAACTTACTCTAAATTACTAACTAGATTTGTAAAATTATGGCATGCAAGCTTTACATTTATGTTAATAATTCATAAATTTATGATAGTTTTTTTGAAAAAAATTGTGACAAGATTCTTAAATTTAAGGTAGGATTTTGAACAAGTTTTAAAATTATGACATGATTTTACATATCATGTTACTAAAAAATATGGTTAGAATTTGGAATATTACTGTAGAACCCTTCCTAAATTTATAAAAATGGTAGAATATACTAAGTTGCTAAGAAATTATAGTAGTTTTAGTAAACCCTGATAAATGCTAGTAATGCTTAAAATTTTGATACATCTCGAGTTTAATAATCATACAAATTATTTTATGTCCTCATCTTACATAAATAACAAGAGACTGCATAGTTATTGGTGATGAAAAAATTCATGTCAATCTTATCATACATTTTTCTAAATTTTGGAGTTAGGCCAGGAAAGTTGGAGTACATATAGATGAACTAAGAGAATACTAATATAACATGTTCCCTAACATCCATGGTATCTACATTCCGACTTGAATCTAAATGAGATTTCAATACTCATGACACTGTATAATTTTATAATTACGCGTCGAACATTCTATAATTCCAAATACTCGTAGAACCAAAGGTTTTGTTTGAACCAAATATTGCATTAGAACCCTACATAGTTACGCGTTGAATCCTCCTTGAACTAATTAGTGCATTTCTTTTTGAACCAAACGTTTATCGATTTCACGAGCGATTCTAATTGACGCCAATACCTACGGGAGTACTACCGATCTCTTGATTTTTTTTTGCTAAAAGAGAGAAATATTAGTGAGCTAACATAGTTCACTCTCCTGAGAAATTCTACATCCTTCCGGATCAACTCTGAGTCTTATTATGACATTACTATTTTTGCAACGGAAATGAATTTATTTGAGTTATTTAATAGAAACTGAAACTGAAAGATATGAAAGTAAAGAAAATTCATTTTCTGTTGATTAATATTCACGTATTAGGGATTTAGTAAAAAAACAATGGAAAATAAGTGTATATACTTTAATAGAAGGATTTTTACTTGACAAATCCTATAATCTTTATCATTACCTCCACGACCTTTGAAACAACCTAATTCCTCCCTCACCCCCAGTAAACTTGCTCCGTCATACCCCACGAACCCTACCGTTAAATTGACACATCTAGAGTTAACTACCTTGAGTTAAAAACGAGTTAATTTAACCAATGCATGATCGGACGACTAGAATTAACCAAGAGAAGAAAAAATGAGCTTCCCTCCTCTAACAGCTTCCCCTCCCACTGCACTGTCTCTTCCATCTCCCTCCCTCACGAGGGCACTGGCCTGGGCTTGGAGGAGGTGGGCACGACGGATTAGCTTCCACAGGCAGAGGGAGGAGGGCGACTTCCAGGGGGAGGAGGCTCGACCCGGACTGGAGGAGGAGGGGGGGTGGGGGGGGGGGGGCGCTCGACCGGGAGGTGGGGCTTCCAGGCGGCGGGTGGGGGCTCGTCTGGAGGAAGTTGGCGGTGGGTGAAGTTGGGTTCTGGGTCGGTTCAGTTCCGACAGGGGGGGGGGGCTCGAGCGGTGGGGCGGCGGGGATTGGGGGGGGGGGGGGGGGCTTCGAGCAGGGGAGGCGGTGAGCGGGAAGGGGCTCGAGTGGCGACCGACGGGGCACAATGGGGGGGCTTCGAGCAGGGGAGGCAGGGCTGGGGGGGCATCGACCCTGGGAAGCGGGGCCGAGGGGCGAGGGGGCGACCTGTCAGGCTAGAGGTGGAGGAGGCTCGACCCGAACTGACGCTGCCGTGGCCATGGCCATCATCGTCGTGCTCGAGCAGATGTACGGCTCTAGCTAGGGTTCGGGGCATGGTTGGTGACGTTCGGGGTGGAGGGCTTCGGGGATGGAGATGAGGTTCTGGAGGGTTGATCTGACGTGGGTGAGAGGCAGTGTCACTTATAGTAAATTTGATAAATAAAATGGGTATAATGTAAAAGAAGATAACAGAATCCGGTTAATTTTACGGTTAAATGGATGGTGGTTAACCACAGGGTATGTAGGGTAAAGGTTAACAAGTTTACAGGGGTGAGGAAGGAATTAGGTTGTTTCAAAGGTCGTAGAGGGTAATTGACAAAGATTATAGAGTCCGTTGGGTAAAAATCCCTTAATAGAAAGTAAAGGAAATAGACCATTTATTTACTTGTAATTTATAAAGAAATATAGAAACAAATGCAAAACTCAAGAGAATTCGAAAACAATAGTTTTCATATATTTCCTAGGGTTTGGAAGGAGAAAAAAAGATGAGACGAGTGTTTTTAAGTGCCACAAAGTACAGAAAAAGCGCGACCTATGAATTTTATTGTCAATCGAAGATGGTAATTTTTTCGTATAAATTAATTTTCAAAATAATTATCACCCCATGGAAAGCTTTGGAATCTAATTACATGGTCTAATCAAAATTATCATGAGTAAAATTAATGGAATTTTATCTTTCCTTAACCAAATTTTCATATATTAACACATCAACGAGAAGAAAATAGAAAAACCGATTAGCAAAGATTAACTAAACATAGGAAAAAGATACAACTTTGCAAATAAGAAAAAATACAATTTCGCTACTTTATATTCATTTTTATGGACAAGATAGTTTGTGGGCTTTTCTCAGGTGAAAGAGTCGGGAGGTAGCACTCTCAGTCCCCAGGATCATCGAGAGGAAGCCCATATATATTCTCGTGGGGGTTTTGGGGGGTCTTGTCAGATTCGTTAGTCAGCCTTGTCTCCTTATGTTGTATGAGCAAGCAAAGCCTTTGATCAAGAGCAAGATGGATTAGAAGCAAGGCCCGAGTTAGCTCTTAGTGAAGAGCGAATCCCGGGAAGTTTTTCATAATTGTTCTCCAGTTATATATCATAGTTGTCTCGCGCAATTAGAGATAACAACTTCTCATTTCTACTACATTGAAGTCTACGTCAAAGCGAGTGAGAACTGCTAATCCAAACTCATTTCCTGTGAATTAAGGCGAGACAGAGGAAGAAAGTGAACTCATCATAGCTAACAATTCGACACTCGCTCTGTTCTCAATAGACAAATCTGCTTAGCTTGAAACTCGAAGAATGCAAGCGGAGTCTCTCAATCTCTCTCTATAGATAGAGATAGAGAGAGAGTGAGTGAGAGAGAGAGAGAGAAACGAGCCCATAACTGCAGTTAGCAGGGCACACGTGGGCACAAACACACCCACAAACATATATAAAAAAATTATATTTACCAAAAGTCCACTTAAGATTGAAATCTTATATATTTAATATTGCAGTTTCAATAATAATAGTTCATAAAATATTAATTTTACATGTATTATTTTTGAAAATCTTCGATTTAATACTGGAAATTATACATTCGGGAGATAATTTAAAAAAAAATATTTAAATCGTGCAAAGTGTTGCCTCGTATCCGTAACTTAGTTGGTTAGAACTTGATCTTTTGAACTACATCGGGTCTAATCCGGCCATTAAATTCTAGTTTTCCATAAATATTTTATTGTAAGTTGTCCATCCTGTTGTATGACATACAAATATAAAAGCCCAATCGAATTTTTGCCATATGAGAGGAAATGGACAAGAATGCTTCCTGTGTAGGCAGTAGGGTTACAACACCTCTAGGCTGTGACGAAGCTTAGATCGGCCCCCACTACATGATTATGGGATGGTGGTGGGAGAGTTGATCATCCACTCTCCAACCAGTTCCTTTGTATTTTTCTTCTGTAGCATGCCATGCTGTACGTATGGGTCCATAGATTAGATCATGCCCCGCGGACCAAACCCATCATTCCAAGCCTACTTGCAACACCCCCCCCCCCCCCCCCCCCAAAGCAAAAGATGAACGAACCAGAACCGAATCAACAGCATCAGTTCAATTCAAGCTTAATCATCGACATATATGGTGCATGCACCCAATGTGGTGGTCCTCGTGTCTAGACCGCTTAGTCCAATCCAGCTCTACTTGTTTATTGACCTTTTTTGATACGAAGATTAGAAACCTAATTCAAAGACATCGGTTGGCATTTGTCGTGTTGGATGGAAAGATGGGAACGACATGCCGCCATTAATGGAGATGGTCATCTTCCCCGTCGGATGATGCTCATTGCAACAGATTACCGTAGTAGCGGGTAATTGTAGCAATGCAAATTTTAACCCTTTTTTTCTTTTGCAACGAACTTTTCATCGTCATACACAACATATTTTTCATTTTTCAGAGTAGTCGCAACGGTCACGATTTTGCTATAATTCTTTGCTTACTTTAGTGTTGGCAATGGATTTTGGACGAAGGTTATGTAAATACGATTCAGAGTTTTTTGTGTAAACAATTATAAAAAAACTATAGAATATGATTACACAGATCGTTGCTATGATATATTTTTATGAAAATTTGTATAGGATCATATTTAATTCTATTAAGAATTTCTTTATTCATCGAATACAATACATAGAAGTCACTGAACTATACACCCGATTTCAGTATTGTACCCGGACTTTAAAAGGTAACAATGTTGTACCCATTCTTAAGATTTGTCTCAATGTGATCCTTTACTATTAAAATTTATTTTGTCATTTTGTCTTCTAATCTTAAATAACAATAGCTCAAAGCCATATTGAGACAAATATTAAAGATTGATTATCTTTTTTAAGTCCAGGTATGACAAATTGGGTTTATAGTTCATGAACTTTTGTGTAATTTATTTTTTTAAATCTGTCACTATATCGATCATTGTTAAATATAAAATGATGACATTTTTTGTCCGAAGATTATATTTTTTGAAATAAATAACGAATGTCATATTCGTTGCTATATCATTAGTGATGATCCATACAACAATGCTTATTCATTTCTACTTTTCAAAATATTAATCAATCATCATTATTTGAACTAAAAATAGCGACAACTAGCTTAAAATTTTGACAAAAACAATGAAGAAGTGTTGCAATATGCACCATTGCTAATGATACTCAAGTATGAAAAATATTTTTACAACGAATAATATCACGTTATATGTTTAACAACGGATGACAAAATGACGGATTTATAAAAAAGTGTCAGTATAAACCTATTGTGTTGTAATGTTAATAACATATATAGGGACGCAAGTGTTATTACAAAAAAGGTAGGGTGAATAACTGTAATTGCAAATTCTCAAAAAGGCACACGTGCAAAAACCCAAGTATTTATATCCCCTATTTTGAGTTAAATCAATATATATAACTTACTTTAAAAAGAATATTCTTCATTCTCACAAAAATTCATCAGCTTGTGACAACTAAAAATTAATTCTATTAGCGAGTTCTAAAACATGAGGTTCATTTGTATTGGCAGTTCCAGCCAAGATTAGATTAGGGTTTACACGGCATTCATCGCAACCACTACAATAAAATTAGATTACAGTGATATTTTCTTTTTTCAAAATCCATCACTAAAATCAACCGTTGCTATATTATGTACTGACGACATTATTCACGGCAAAATTATTTTTTATGCTTGAAATTAGTGACAAATACTATATCCATCACTTATTATTAGCGACGGTCCATATAACGACACTTATACATTGTTATTTTTCAAAATTATAACTAATCATCACTAAATTTTAAATAAAAAATATTAACGATAATTAGTTAAAAATTTGAAAAAATAGCAATGAATAAGCGTCTCTATATGGACCATTGCTAATGATATAGCGATGGATATGTATCCGTCATTAATTTCATGTAGAAAAACAATTTCATAACGAATAATATAATCATTTGTATATTTAACAACGACTAATTTAGTAATGTATTTGGAAAAATCGTCACTATAACCCAATTTTATTGAAGTACACCTACTCCCTCCAGGGTTTCTGATGACATAGCCTTCTCTAGCAATGAGATGTTATTGTTGGATGTTAAAATAAGACTAATTTTGTTTACATTGACTTGTCGTCCTCTTATTAATTGGGGTAGTCGATCTGTCCATCACAGTGTCGGTTGTGTTGTGAAAATCCCTTGACTAAATAATTAAGGTAAATGATACGGGCTTACTTTTGATTTGGTGTATTATTGCATGGGTGGCTTCCTAGGTGCTTTCTCGTAATGCATGTTTAATTCATGCGGATTTTTGCACATGATTTTTGATGTTCCTCTTACTCAAAAACTCATGTACGTTTTGAGCTTTATACAGTAATCAATCCTGCTTTATAATTATAGAAGGTTACTGCTAAATTATTGCTATTTACTTTCAGTTCATAGGAAGCTACTGCATGGTATCATCTGGTATAGTAATTAATCATGCTTTATAATTATAGAAGGTTACTGCTAAACTACTGCTATTTACTTTCAGTTCATAGGAAGCTACTGCATGGTTGTTTGTGTATCATCTGGTATAGTAATTAATCCTGCTTTATAATTATAGAAGGTTGCTGCTAAATTACTGCTATTTATTTTTAGTTCATAGAAAGACTGCATGGTTGTTTGTGTATCATCTGGTGTTTGTTTTGTATATCAATGACCTTGATTTTGCTTGATTATTTTTGTCTTTGACATGTACTGTCGGGGTCGATTTCTTCGCATCCTCCATCTTCACATCTGCAAAAGTAATTCCAGCAAAAACGAATAGTAAAATGTAAAAACGTAGGGGAATGTAACAACAAGCAATCAATTCGAAGGGAGCCGCAGATTAATTCTTGTTTAAAGGTACGCTCAAGCCAACATGCACCAAGCCAATTTGTGTAGCGTTGGTAATTATTTTCCTGATTGAGATCGGTAAACAATCGTTTGCATTCTGGCACCGGGCTTTACAACAGTCTTAAAATATGTGAGTGTAGTTCTCTTCGTCTCAACAACAAAGAAAACATCGATTGACAGAAGAAATATGGAATTTATATAATAGATCTTGCGTGTAAAGTTTGTTATGGGCCAACAATCACAGGAAGTAAGAGATTCTTGGTCAAAAATGTTGACCAAATTTTTTTTTGTGAAAGATCGAGGTGGTGCCTCCAGAACCAAGAAGATTATAAATAATTTTGTTCAATGGAAGCGATACAGTAGACCCCATTGTTGGGAAGGAGAATAAGTTCGAAAAATTTAGTCCAGAGTTCAAAAAATTAAGCCCAATCACAGTGGCAGTATTGTCAAATCTCGATTTCAGATATTGCAATTGTACCCACAACACAATTGGAGCTCTGTCAAGCATTCTTCTGAACTAGTTTTTCCTTGCCTATCAGGAGCATAGCCCCTGCTTCAACTTAACATTTTTATTTTCGACAACTTCCAAAATTTCAGAAATCCCTCTTTTAGAGGAATAAATATGATCGAGCAGTTTGTTCTTCCAAAGGGAAGAGAGGTTTCTGTACAAATTGAAGATCGCTTTTGAAAACAGATGCCACATGTGAAGATATGAGTGTGAGGATTACGACTCTATTTGAAACGCATCCTTTCACTGTATTGATTTTTCCTGATTGTCGAATCAATCCCAATCATATACATTTCGGAGAAATTTTCTTTTCAGCATCATCATCGGGCACTTATAGTGAACCTTGGCAAGATGCTTTCACCGAAGGGATCGATTTGATGGTCAATCCGGAGAGCTAGTTGCCTTTTGGCTTTTCAGAACATTTCCGTATCGAGACAATAACATGCTGGGCGCGTCTAAGACTGAACCTCCAATAGATTTGAAATCTTCATTGTGTGTGTCCAAGGAACACTATTTCTTGGAAATATTTACACCTATAACCTTGAGTAATTTCATAATTACCTCAGAAATCTTTTATAATCACGAATTACACTCAAAACTTTGAATAGTGCTTAACTCTTACAATCATACCCCCGTGTTAATTTCCACCTAACTTTACGTTAACTATAATGGTATCCGTTAAGTATTTTACATTTTACACCCAAATTTCTCTTTATTTATGAATGCCCCCTTCCCTTCCTCCCCCAACCTCGTCCTCCAACCATGCAACTCCCCCCCCCCCATGTTGTCCTCACACAGGAAGCCCGACCCCACCAGGAAAATGCCTCTTTCCCGACCTCCTACGCAGCCTCCACCAGGCCCTCTGGAAGCCTGCAAGCTCCAGGTCATCAGCCTGGAAGCCCCTGCCGATCTGCTCGTCAGCATGGAAGCCCCCCCTCCCCGACCTCCTTCCCCACCGGCTGGAAGCTCCCCCCCCCCCCCCCCCCAGCTCTCCATCATCATCGGGTTACCTGAAAAAAAATCTATGTTCGCATGGATTCGGTCATGTGAAGGCATGTATGAGGTTGAGAGTCGCTTGCGGAGGATGAAGAGGAGGGAGAGCTGGTCGGCGGGGGCTGGGGTTGCTGGAGGAGGAGGGGGAGCTGGTCGGCGGGGGTGGGGAGGAGCTGCTGGAGGAGGAAGGGTTTTTTTTTTCCTTTTTACTTTTAATTTAATTTTAGCCATTGATTGGTGCTATGTTAGATTAACTCGATGCTGTGGTTAGGATTAAAGGTTGAAACTAACAGAAGGTTATAGGTGTGAGACGGAGTAACTATTAGGGGTTTCTCAAGTAATTCGTGACTATGTACTTGGAGTAATCATGAAATTAGTCAGGATTATATGTGTAAATATCCTTATTTCTTAACTTGTGTTATGCATCTATACAAGTCATCGCTAATGATATGATAAAAGATATATCCATACTCGTAGTGATCACGGGTTTCAAAATATACATAATTACAGACCTATTTTGTTGTAATGGGATCGATCAATATTAGTTGTGACCACAGGATCCTGATCCCTTATCTCTTGCTGTTAAAATTCTTACTTAAGTTTTGGATAACCATGGTAATTATAAAAGCACAAAATCCCAAACCATGTAAGGATATTACGAACCTCATGGATATCCTTCATCCCGTCCAACTTTGCAAATGAAACGGTTGTATCTTATAAGCAACTATATATATATATATATATATATATATATATATATATATATATATATATATATATATATATATATATATATATATATATATATATATATATATATATATATATATATATATGGGTATATATAGTTTAATCTTGCCGATAAAACCCAACCACCTTACGAGAGAACCATATATAGTTTTTCCACGAATTGTCATATCTCAAACAGTGCATATGAAGCTTTCAATAATAAGTTGTTCCGTATGCTTCACATCATGTATCATAGAAAGATGAAGATAAAAGAGAATCATACAATTGCAGATTTCCAGGAGAAGATCGTGCTGTCAACTCGCTATCAAAATCTTTCCAACAAAGGAGACAGAGATCCAACACTACAACTCATCCGTCAATTGTTGCAAAAGATCTAGACGATAGAGCCTTGTGTAAAAGATCTAATTCTCCCTTTCCAACAAGGAAGAATACCAACGACTATCCCTTTGACCCCTTCTATTGCAGGTTCAATCGCATCGTCGATTGGAACCTTTCCCATTCCCATCCTCCAAGCCTTCCACCACACTAATGTATCAATCATTAGTGTGGACATTAATGTATCAATCATTAGTTTGGTGAGGATACATAATTATATTGACCCACCTTTATTGATGGTTAGTGTATTATTAGGAGTCGGTTACGCTAGGTTTTGTTATCATGTTAAACCCTTTAACTCTACCCCTATAAAAGAGACACGGTGACTCATTATGAAATACATCGAATCAAGAATCGGAGAGAGCCATCATCAAAACTCTCACTATCTGAGAGAGTCTAAGGGTCTGTTTGGTTCGTGAGTTATCTGCGGGGATAACCTATTTTTGTGTTTTGGTGTTTGGTTGGTGGGTTTAAAGTTGGGAGAGTTTGTGTGATGTGATTGTATTGAAAATTGAAAAAACATGTAGTTATTATGATATGATTGTATTGAAATTTGAAAAGCGGGTAGTTGTTGTGATGCGATTGTATTGAGTTTGAAATATTGAGTTGAAGTTGAGTATTTTATGATTTTTAGATGATATGATGGTATAATATTTCTTTATGGAAAGAGAGTGGACTCCATTAGTGGGTTAGATATATGGATTTTGGGGGTAACCCACCCAAAGTGGGGGTTAACCCCCTAGTCGAACGCCCTCTAAGGCCCCGTTCGGTTTGAGGTTACCCCCTTAACCCACCCCTCCTCCCTCCTATGTGGGCCCCACTTTTTATCTTTTTTAAAAAATAAATAAATCAATCCTCCATCATCAAGTCCATCAAAAAATAATATATTATACCATCACATCATATAAAAATTATAGACTACTCCACTTCTACTCATTTTTCCAAACTCCAATACAATCACATTACAATAACTACTCACTTTTTCAAACTTCAATACAATCATATCACAACAAATTCACTTCAAACACATCTCCAATTTATCCCTCTATCCAAATACCAAAACACAAAAACGGGTTACCCTTTATCAGTTTAACAAGTCATAACTCGCGTACTAAACACACCCTAAGGTTTGGGTCAATGATAGGAAAAAAGAAGGAAGGATCGCCATTGTTTTTTCTTCATCATCTCATTCATGGTGTTTTCCTGATTAGCGATAAAAGGAGTTAGATCTTGACTTATTAATTATTGATTATCAATTATTATCAATGTTGAATCTTTTATGTTGTGCTTAAAGTTTCCTACAATATGATATGAGACTCAAGTTTATATTACTTGGCTTTAACAGAATTGAGGTTATATTTTTTTGATAATTGTTGATTTCTTTGATGATTAATTTCATAAAATTTATTTCTATAATTAATGTTTGGCCATGTTAGAGATAAATCTATTGAATGAAAATAAAATACTAGTGGAGTTCATTTGAACCTCCACATTCACGTTTGACGCTACTCCAATATGAAACAAAAAGATTGTACCATTAGTTCTTACCTCATTTCTTTCTAATTGTAGAATATCCCATAAAAAACTTCATTATTAACGATTGGGGTGAAAATGAGGTCTATGTAAATTTAAGTTTACCTCTTATAGTTCTCATTTGACTCATTCTAAACAATTTTGAATGTGTATTTTTTTAAAGATATAAGTTATCGGCTTTATTGGTAGCAATTTAATTGTTAATGCAGAATGTAATTGAGATAATTATGTTGTATCTCAACTTTTATTGAATTGCTAATCGTGAATATGGTCATTATCTGGAAAGATGACTCTTCATCATGGAGTGGAAATTATAATTATATGCATTTTGACAAATTTATAAGGGATATTTACACCCAGAACCCTGAGTAATCTTGTAATTACCCTAGGAACCCTGCGTAATAGCGAAACGAGTAATGGTTAACGTTTACTTGTGTAACCCTCCATTATGCTCTGACGTTAGCAGCAACCACGGTTGGGTTACCACCTACAATGCCCTAGTTACGAGGTGGAGATCAAGTGGTTGGGGTTCGTTGCCCCAAATCGTGCACCACGTGTAGGGTCTCGATGGAATTGGTTGTCGAATCAATGAATAGTGAACTTGCAACGAGGTGGATGTTTTAGCCCTTGTACCGCCCTCGACATCGTCACTTCATCTCTCCTGCATTCGACTCATCCTCTTCGTCATCTTCTCCAAGTCACGGAAGAAGAAGAGCCCCCCGTCAGTCGTCGTCGAGACCCTTCCTCCTATACCAAGGAACCTGAAGCACCTTGAAAAGGGAAGGTATGTCCTCCCCGTCATCTTCGCCTCTAAATTTCTTCTTAGAATCCAACTGACTAGATGAGAATGAAACATGCATGTACCTTATAGCATGGGTTGGTTCGAAGGGCGTGAAGGGATCCTTAGCATTTACGTCCGGTATGGGGGATACTTCAAGTAGGTATGAGGGTGTATTGCTGGGGAAGCAAGTCGTAATAGGGACATACCCAAATTACACTTGTTGTTTTGACATCATCGAGGACATTGCAGAAGTTGTTCCATGGCAACCAAAGGACTCCTTGCGTATGTGCTACAAAGTTCCTAATTCCCATCCATCTAGGTACGAAACTATCTCAGGGTTTTATTTTTTTCAGCCTAATCGCTTATTATTTAGGAATACGAATATTTAATCACTTTTTTCTTCGTTAGGTATGCGAAGTTATCGGGTGAAAAGCAGATGATGGAAATGTTTCAATTGCACCAAGATGGGACGCAAATTGAGTTGGTGGTGGAGTTTGATCAAGATGTAGAAGCACTCGATGTCGTTTGAGGAGCATGCGAATGCAGACCAAGGTCCAACCGCAAGTTCCCTAGGGAATGATGTGAATGAGACTGTGGAGGCTTTAGAGGAGTTGGGGAAGGTCGGGCATGAAACCATGGAGTCGCTTGATTGTATCGCTTTCACCGAATGTGCGCAAGGGGATGGCGTGGAGGGATTTACTTCTCAAGCGATGGATTTGTAGGATGAAGTTGTGCAAATGGACATTGACCAGAATGATATAGTGGAGATGGATAATGATCCACTATTTGGAGAGCCAGTGGATACACTTGGGGATGAATCAAGGGCACCCATCAGTCCCAACGCAATGGAGGCATCGATGAGGAGTTTTCACCAATCGCGTATAGTGAGATCAAAGAGAGTGTTGCGCTCCCAAACCCAATGTATCGACATAAGCGAATCAGATGACTCTAATTTTATTGTTGATAGTACAAGTACCAATGATGATGATGAAGTAAACGGTCTTGAGTCTGAGAATACCTACCATTATCTCTTAGATTCAGATTTAGGGGATGTGGAAGACTTCGAAGGTCGAATATCGTCCAATGACATGGAGATTCTGGAGATTACAGTTGGATCTGAGTTCGATGGACACGATGAATTTAAGCATGCATTAAGCACTTATTGTCTAAAACATGAATTTGATGTGAGATATATCAAGAGTGAGGCAGTCAGGGTGACAACCATATGCAGCGGAGAAGATTGTAAATGGAGAATCCATGCTTTTAGGCTCCAAGATAGTATACGATTCCGAGTCAGGACTCTGCATGGGGAGCACAATTATTCCTCTGTCAGTAGCGTTGGCAATTCATTGTCTTCACAAAGAGTGGATTGCGAAGTACATTGAGGCATGGATCAGGGACAACCCAGAAATGACTGTCAATGCCATATCTCGATGGATAGACGAGCAATTCCAAGTCTGCATACCTTACATGAGGTTATGGAGGGGAATAAGGATTGCTCTAGATAAGATCCATGGAAAGACTGAGGAATCATACGAGAGACTTCCATCTCTCATTTATGAACTGAAGAATCAGAATCCTTCAAGTGTGATTCACTATGAAACTGAGTAGGACGATTCATTCCTACGTGTTTTCATATCGTTAAAAGCACAAAGGCAAAAATTTATTGAAGGATGTAGACCCTTCATAGGTCTTGATGGTTGCCACCTGAAGGGGATATACTTAGGAACACTTCTGTCGACGACAACTTTGGATATATGCAATGCATTATTCTTAGTGGCATTCGCAGTTGTCGAAAGTGAGTCCAATGTCACATGGAATTGGTTCATGACTCCTTTGAAACATGCTATCGAGTTTGACCATGGTACTGGTTTGACTTTCATATCAGATGCACAGAAGGGTCTAGAGTTGGCGGTGAAGACCATCTTCTCCCAAGCGGAGCACAGGACATGCATACGACATCTGTATAAGAACTTCAAGAAGAAATTTCCTGGTGATGAATTAGAGATCTTGGTTTGGTCTGCTGCAAGGGCATTCGATACCAAGCACTACAATTATTGGATATATGAGATACAAAAACATAGCATGGGTGCATATGAGTGGTTGGCAAATGTGTAGGAGAAGTGTAGACGTCATCAATTTGGTGACTCAGCAAAGTGCCATTATCTTACAAATAATCTCAGTGAGTCATTCAATGCATGGATATTACCAGCAAGAAATATGCCCATTTGTGAGCTAATTGATTGGATAAGACAAAAGTTGATGACAACCATGGATGAAAGACTTCGACGGTCGAAGACTTGGAAGGAAAATGTTGCACCATCAGCCTTATCTTACGTGAGAGGCATTACAAGGGACTTGAAAAGCTTCATTGTTAGAAGAGCTGATGACTGCAATCTGAAAGTGGAAACTCCTTCAGGGAGGTATGTTTTGAACCTCCTGGCCCGTGAATGCTCGTGTAGAAGATGACAACTGTGTGGGCTTCCATGCACACATGCTGCAACAGTGTTGAGAAGCATTAGAGGAGTGCGGTGGGAGAATTATGTCGATGATTACTACAAAGTTGATCGTTATAGGAAAGCCTACTCTTGTGCTTACATAGCACCAATGCCTGACAATACACAGTGGTTGGTAGTCAATCTTTCGTTCAAGGTGCAACCACCTCGCACCACAAGGCCGCCAGGGCATCCACGAAAGAATCGTGTTCGGCCAAGGGACGAGAATGATGGTAAATCAAGGCATAAATGCAGCAGGTGTAGTAAGTTCGGGCACCAAGCTCGCACCTGCAAAGAACCAATCAATGCGCCATCGACTGTCGCATGAGTAAACGGAGAGATATCAATAGGTCCCTCAACGCAAGCTTCTACAAGCTCTCGAAATTCAATGGCCAACAGAAGGTATTTATTTTGATTGATTTGCATTTTATCTAGATTAGATCTTTACTTATGAACTAACATCAACCTAAAACATGTGTATTTTCCTAGTGGAATTGGGAGCAGATTAGGGGGTTCTTCGACAAGAGGAAGAAGGGGAGAAGGCCTACCAACAAGGGGGTGTGGCCGAAAAAGAACAAGAAATTTAGATGCATTTCCAGATGGAACTCCAGCTTCGATGAATCGATAGGTACATCACTTCTCATCAACTCTTAGAAATCAAGTAGGACCATCAATCATCAATAAATCTTAGATCTGGCAGTGTTGAATGTTATCGTTATTTCTCATTGTAGGGAAAGTGCGGAAAGGAAACTGGAAGCTTTTTGGAGAGTTTTTGAGCGCTTCATGGAGAAGCTAATACATACTTTGGGATATGTGTATTTTTGGATGTGTGTATTTCGGATACACAAGTTACTTCTTATGTGCGTATTTTTATATATGTACATGAACAATTCTTACATGTACTATGTAATAGATGTGTTAACTGTCTGTTTTTGGATGCTTACATGAACAGTCCTTACATGTACTATGTATTAGTTGTGTTAAGTATTTGTTTTTGGATACTTACATGAACAATCGTCACTTTATCATGTATACATGAGATTTCTGTTTTTGTTGCAAAATATTATTTGAGAAAAATATATGTGATTAACATGGCTATGAATATCAAACATATCGATATTGCTTTTAGCCATAGTAATATTGCTGCAAGCTTATTCAATACAAGGTTAACATTTTCATCCGTTGATGGAGATTTCTTGATAGTGCTGAAAGACTATGCTGCTTTGCTATACGGCTCATCCATCCAACCAAAAAAATCACAAGTCTTGAAGGTGCATGTGTAGAATCGTGCTCCTTTGCTCCACGGTTTGCTGGAGGTCTTCAGAACAGCTTCGACGTTGCAAAGGCAACGCATGCTAGATGATGATTCCAAAGAACGCGACCGCATTTTCTGCAATTATCATAAACATCTTTAAACAATAATTTGTAGCAATACAAAAAATACAGCATTTTGCAACATCACGAAAAATAAAAAATTTGCACCTTGTTCTGTCGTAGATCAACCAAGTACTTTTGTCAAAAAACCAATTTCTGTGGGGGGTCTCTATCCCTCATTTTATAGGTCATTGCATGGGAGAGAAGACCACTAACAGTTCTATTTCTAATCGTTGGAGCACAACAAATCTGGGGGCATTTTCGTCCACTGTAACAGCCATCCAACAAAAACTAACGTCTATTAACATAGGGTTATGCTATGTAAAAGTTAACCACTACTCGGGGTTTCTGATGTAATTCTCTATTACGTAGGGTTCTTGGGGTAATTACAAGATTACTTAGGGTTATGGGTGTAAATATCCCAATTTATAATGGTGTTACTTGTGAATAAATTACATACCTTTTTTGTAAAAGTTCAACCCATAAGTAAATATTCATTTATGTATTGAATCACATGCAAAAGTTCAACAAGTTCTGTGGGCCAGTAGTTTTCGATAACGGATTGGTCATTCCGTTATAGATTGTATCAAAGCAGATTCCCTTTAATAGTGGAAAGGGATATCCAATAGGTAGATTCTGAAATGAATGAATCGCCTTAATTTACATACTGCAGGATCTTATAAGTAGTTTATGCACATGATATTTTTAGGATCAAAATTTTGTTGGTTTAAGTAAATTCATGAGATTCATAAAGTTCAGTTTAATGAACGACTCAAAATTCTGAAAGAATTGATGGATGAAACCATCGGGACCACGAAGACTTTTAGCTTTCCAATAATTGGCTCCGCCTAGCTCATTTAAGGTAAATGGGGGCAATTAAGTTGTTCGAGTCATCAATTTGAGTGACAAAGTCATAACTAAGGTCGACTAAGCTCAATGCAAGGTGTTTTAAAGAAGTCCAATAAATGATTTTTAGTACTAATCATCTTCCAAATAGCAACCAGGTAACTTACATCCATATCCTCTTATCTTCTAATATTTGCAAATCTACCAATGTTGATTGCTCCTAACAATTGAAGCATTCACAAAATAGTTAGAGTAGAGCCTTTGCTCCACCATGATTAGAGGAGCAGCTAAAAACGTGGTCAACTTTAGCTTCACATGTGATCAGTTCTTTTCTAGGTAGACCACATGGGGGAAATGCCGATTAGATTACTCTATAGTTTAGAGATGCAATCTCCCAAAAGCTCGAAAGCCTTCGTGATGGGGCAAAACCTAAAAGATAGACTCCGATAATATAAACAATGCCAGTTCACTAAAGCTCTGGACATTCTCCAACTTGCCTTCTCCTCTATTATTATATTTCACCGGTATATTGTTTGTACTTTTATGTGGCCCCTCCTTGTGTTATGAATACAATTTTTCATCCTCTAATCAAACTTTTCTTCTTTTAAATAATTTAGTGGTATAGGACTTAGTCTAGGATGCCATGGACGAATGTTCGAGCCCTCTACTCACATCTTCCTTCTTTCAGAAAAGTTGATACTAGTTAATTATAAAATATTAAAATTATAATTATAAATGGATATAAAATTAGAATCGAGCTCATTTATCTCTTACATTATTTCTAATTTTTCTTGCAAATGAAATAAAATTATATTGTTTCATTACAACCATGAATTTTTTTATCTTAAAATTTTAAAAAATCAGCTCTGAAATTGATAATATATTTTGATTTCTAGTCTGATTGACAGATTTAAATAAGGTTTAAATTTTATGTTCATCAAAATTTAAAAATATCATATGAAAAATATTAAGTCTATTGAAAAGTATCATTGGAAAATACAATAATATTTTTAAATTTTTGATTATACATGATAAGTTGCTTACTTGATCCTGCCTTGATAAAATTTATTGTTCCGCTTATCTAGTGATCATGAATAATGAGAATGATGGATGATGAAATCAGAAAAGCAAGGTAAAATTTTAGTATCTAAGTTAAGAATATTTGTTAGATTGCGTGAGTGCGACTGTGATACATACTAATAAAAATAAAGAGTTAGAGGGAGTGGAAATCGGAAGGACGAAAATAAAGCACATAAAAGTTGTGCTTAATACTTAGCATTCATAAAGTTAAACTTAGCGTAGAAGTTTAATAAAGGAGTGTTATATAAATGACTAAACCTTACATAATAATTTTGTTGTATATAAATAATTAAGAGTTTGTGTATGGTGTTGCAATTGTACAACTATATATAATTCCAATCCTTTAATAGAATAAAATATGCTTAACCACCAGATCATCTTTAGGATTATAATTTCTTGACCATTTTGTTAGGGTACGAAAGGATGATTATTCGGAGTTTTTTATCCTGGATTTTTCTTACTTATGAAATATGAATACACTTTCTTCTTTCATAACTAGCTATTTCTATTTTTTTAAACAACAATTAATATCATATATTCATACTGCCTTTGTCACACTAAATGCCAATTATCTTGCAATAATTATCATATAATTCACATTTATCAAGAATGATAACCGAATAAGAAAGACCTATAAACTCCAGTATTCCACTTGGTTCCATCAAAACCAAAGATTACGAGGAGGAACTAAATTCTCTTATTTTTTATCCCACTTTTTTATTCCATGTTCTTTATTTCCGAAGCGCATGTTTCATTAAGGGTCTGTTCGGTTCGGGAATAAGCAGGAATAAGGATTGGGAATAAAGAGAATAAGGGTTTATTCTTTGTTCGGCTGGAGAATAGGAATAAGGAGAATAAGGTGAAATAAAGGTAGGTAAGGTGGGATAAAGATAGGATTAAGAGTGAAATAAGATGGAATGAAGAGGAATAACCGTACCATGGGAAACCGTGTCGGATGGAGAATAGGCCCCTTATTCCAGGGCCTATTCTCCAAACGAACAGGCCCTAAGGGAAAAAATATTTTTTCAAGAGTAAATTACACAATAGTCACTGAACTATATACTTGATGTCAATGTCGTACCTGAACTTTAAAAGGTGACAATGTAGTATTAAACTGTAATATTTGTCTCAATGCGATTTTAAGCTATTGTGATTTAGAATTAAGAAGGAACAAACGGTCTGATATATTTCAATGGTCAAGAATCACATTAAGACAAATCTTAATAATCAGATACCATATTGTTACCTTTTAGATGTTGTTCATTTGAGGAAAAAGAAGGGAGCCCTCATTGTTCCTCTCCCTCTATAGATAGTCAAAGTTTTCATCCCTAGAGTCAAAATGATGAATAAGGTTTCCCTCACTAATACTTTCCTGTTAAAAAATAAATAAATAGCTACCACTTATCTAACATAAAATTGTTATTCCTTCTTATCATCTCCCTTCTACCGAGCATAGAATATCAAATACCACTCACCCTTTCTTATTCCTCATTATCATCTTCTTCCAATAGAAAAGAAGCAATACCTTATCAAATTCTTTATTCTTTTCTCTTATTCCTCTGCCGAACGACCTCTCGAAATTCGGGTATAACATTAAAATCGGGTGTTTAGTTTATGACTTTTGTGTAATTTACTCTTTTTATAATGCTGCTAATCTAAATTTGTAAAGTTTTAGTATTGTGTAAATTTGCCACGTAGGAGTAGGTGGCACTTAAAGAATGGATGGGAGATTTTACCAAATAAAGTATAGAAAAGTACATATTAACAAGAAGGCGACAAATCCCAATTGAACCCCACCTGTGAAACTCGGAATATCCAACCCCACATATGATATATACCCACTCGAGGAGCATTTGGATAATTCCAAAGGCAACAATCTATTCTGGATAACAGCTTAATCCATAGTTTACTTTTGAGTATAATTTCACATGAAACTCTTTTCAAAGAATGTCCCATTCTCTCTTTTAACAAAAGTGATACAATTAGATCAGGATCAAACTAGTTGGAAAGATCCCCTTAGGAAGGGACAATTGATCGCAATCATGTGATCCATGCGCACTTCATTGCATGGAACAAATCTTCTGATGTAACCATTTTTACAGAAAAATCTGACGCGTGCCAAATCGATCCCAAAAATCCAACAACATAGATCGAATATTTGATTAATGTTCTGTATATCTATCAAAATCGCTCAAATACTATGTAGTTTGTTATTTTATCTTTATGGTCAAAGGTCTGATTTTTTTAAAACAAATAGATTTTAAGCTCTTCAAATATTAACATTTATGTTGACTAATTAAAATAAAATAACAGATTATATCAATTCGAGCGAAATTTAGTATATATGTAAAACATTAATAAAGAAATTTCAATCTCTACATTTTGGATCTATGGAGTAGATTTCAAAAAAGAAAAGTACAATAAATCATGTCACTGCATAGGATCAGCTTTTTCTTTTTTTCTACAATCAGACCCAAAAACAAAACTACGTAGGAGATAAATACCCAAAACAGACCCGTCGTGATAAATACACTATACATCACAATTAAGTACCACAGATACATACAAACCCCATATCTTAATCATGATCTCAAATCACGAACAATAAACAGGAAATTAAAAAACAATCAGAGCTTGAGCTTCGCCGGAGCTCCGGTGGTGTCAAAGACAGGGAGCTCAAAGAGCTCGCCGCTGGAGTCGCTGTCCCCTCCCCCCTCCACCTCCTCCCTTCTCCACAGGTGCCCTCTCCTCCCCTTGGGCACCACCACCTCGTCCTCTATCACCACCATCCCCACGCTGTCCCCGTTCAAAGTCCACCTCTTCTCCACGTCATCGTCACACAGCACCACACCCTTCTCCAGCATCTCCCTCACGTGCACCCTCTTCCCCCTCTCCCACAGACCCTCGTGCTGCAAGCACGGCCCATTGCCGCATGGCCCACCTCTTACCTTGGACGGATCTCGAACTGATAGCACGCCGCCGGGCTCGCTGCTCACGCTCGCCCGGCTGTGGAAGTGGCCCGTGCTGCTTCGCCTCCGTCTCCACCGTCGGTTCTTGTCACCTGTTCCATGGTCATTAAAGATGTTTAGGAATGCAAATAAAACATCTGTTTATAACTATCTCGCAGTACCAGAGGTCTCGTCTTCCTCGTCGCTCTTCACGGATTTCGTCTTGGACTCCTTCCTGAAGCTGCTTTGGTGGTGGAAGAGAGAGGTAAGGAACCTCGTGAGCCGCCGACCTGTGGTGGTAGGTTTCTTCGTCGTGCTCGGTGGAGTGATCGTGAGGAGCATGTCGATGTTGGCATGGGAGCGTTGTTGCACCAGAGTGGTTGTCGGGATCTTTGGTTGCAGTGGTGGGGAATTTGGAGGCTTCTGTCTTTCCTTTGGGGGATAGTTGGTGAGATTGACGGTGTCGGAGTAGCCGGAGAGGTATCGAGAGGCCTCGAAGACGTCTAGCTCATCAGAAGGATAGCGGCGGTGCGTGGTGTTGCGGTGGAGACGGGCGGAGAGCGGGGTCATGGCACGAGGGGATGGTTGGGTTTGGTGGAGGTCCTTCATAGCATGGGTTGTTTGGTGCTTCTGTGTGTATGGGTGGAGGTGGTTTGAAGTTTATAGCATGGAGTGGTGGTTCGAAGGAGAGATGGGAGGGCGTGATGGTGACGGACCAAGTTTTGTAGATAAAATTCTATTTTCAAATTAAGTTGGGTTAAAGTGCAAAGTAATAGCATTTTGTAAACATTTCACGAAGGATTTGGTCTACTAGATAGAACAGAGGGGGTTTTATGTAAAACCTCCCAACCTCCTCTCTCTCCACCATGATGTGCCCCCACATGGCTATAGGATGAGGAAACAGATACACTGCTGTTACAGCACCTGTTGGAACACGCACGGGTTCTCTGCACAGTGCTCATGCCGATACAATTTAATTCTTGTTGACATTTCCGTTGATCGGCGATATCCATTGGATGGTCCTTACATGTTACAATAGCTGCTGTAAAAAGGTGGAGGGCGGGATTGGCATCCGATCCGTAGCTTTCCTCCGGAAGGCCATGGTTATTTATTGAACATGGAGGCTGCTTACTTCCGACACATCCATCTGGTCGGCCTACATGAGGAGAAAATATCTCCACTCTTGCACATTTTGGAATGTTGTCATTGCCCCTTTTCATAGTGGTGTCTGGAAGGAGATCCTGAGAGGAAGGGAGATTTTCAGTACTGCCATTCATACCTCCCCTCCTCCCATCCAACGGACTTACTCCCCAAGGGGATTCTCCTTTGCTAGCGCGGTGGATCTAATTCGGCCGCATGCGCCCCTTATGACCTGGCCCTCCCTGGTATGGGGTAAGAACATTCCCCCTAGATTCGCGTTCTCTCTCTACAAAGCAGTGCTGGAGCGACTTTCGACTTTGGATCGTCTTGTCGCCTTCCTCGTTGGCCCTCCCGCAGATTGTTACCTATGCCTTGCTCATTTGGAAACACACGCACATCTGTTCTTTCAATGCAGCTTTTCCTCTGGTGTATGGAAGAGCTCCTGTTACAGATCCGGATTGGAAACCCCTCCAATTGCTCCGCTGAAGGATATCTTAAATTGGGTTGCGACTATCAGGGATCCCGTGAGGCGTGCACGCTGGTGCACCACCCTCGCTGTGGTCGTTGCCTTCATCTGGGAGGAGAGGAACGCCCGTTGGACGAACGGTGCACACCATTCTGAAGGGATGATTACTGACAAGGTGGTGCAAACTGTTGTATTAAAATTGTATATTGGTTTTAATTGGAAAACCTATTAATTACAATTGGCATTCAATTTGGTTTCAATTGGGAAACCAAATTGTTTGGAGGGAAAGTTGAGAATTCCCAAATTTGAAACATGGTTGAGTTTGGGTGGAAGTTTAGTACCATACCTTAGAGATCTAAACTTTTGGTGGACTTATATATGAGTCCACACACCAAGCTCTTGTAGCAATAGTAGAGAGGAGGAATGGAGGACCACACGCGCACGCGCGCGCTCCGCTCCGCTCCGGCTCCGGCTCCGGCTCGGGAGAGTCATCTCGGATCTCGATACTTTTGCTGCGGGTTTCATTTGGCTGATCGATTAAATTAATTAGACAAATTAATTTAATCGCGATCACAGTGGGAATCGGACTTGATCCAAACGGCTCGATTTAGCCGCAGGTTTGGAATTCGAATGGACACGCCCGTTGAGGGGTGTTTTCGGAAATTGAAGGGACTGCGCGCTAGGGCACGCGAGCCCTTCTTTTTATATCCCCCACCGACGCCGTTTTTCTTCACTCGCAAGAAAAACCTCTCACGCCGTCTCTCTCTCTCTCTCTGGTTCTTCCTCTTACGGACGAACATCTTCCTCTTTTCCTCTCGGCTGCAGTTCTCTGAGGTACAATCGAGGACGATCCCGTTGGTGTGCGCCGACGAAGATCGTGAGCCGTCGTATCCTGGGAGCGGATCGCCAGTACCCTACGCACCGGTATTGTGGGGGCGATATCTTCACTAAGGACAGTCCATTTCATTACCGCTTCGATGACTTCTAAACTAATTTTTATTTCATTTTGGTTGCTGCAATATGTTTATTGCTTTACCCTTTCTGGATCATGCTCTTATTTCCTGTTTGCATTGTATAATCGGATAATGATTGGGAAACATACGAATAATATAATCTTATTCTGTGTTGTTTCTCTGTTAATTCATTTGGATCCGTTGATTTACTGTTTAATATATGCATTGGTAATCTTTTTAACAACAATCTTAGAGAAGATATCCCGAACCGATTCTAGAATGTCGGAAACAATGTTTAAATCGATGGTAGATATGACGGGTATGCCTGAAAAATTCGGTGGACAGAATTTTAAGCGTTGGCAACAACGCATGAAAATCTGGTTAACCACCATAGGGTTAATCTCGATGCTTTAAACCGACTGTCCTACGGTGGAAATGGAAAACCCCTCACCCGATAGCCATAAGGCGCAATCTGCGTGAAAGGAACGCGACCGTATATGTCATGGTTGCATCTTGTTGGCTCTGTCCAACACGTTGTTTGACGTATATTATTCGTCCACGCAGACTGCGAAGGGGCTATGGGAAGACTTGGATCGGAAGTATAACACCGAAGACCTCGGTATTGAGAAATACTCCGTAGCTAAGTTTTTGAAGTTTTCCATGGCCGAGGGAAAGTCAGTTTCTGAACAGGCACACAAGTTTTTACTCCTGCTCCATGGTTTAGAGGATGCCGAAATGAAACTTCCAGAGAAGTTTCAGGTAATGTGCATTATAGAAAAATTCCCAAAGTCGTGGGAAGACTTCGGTATGACCCTGAAACACAGAAAGGGAAAATTTTCTATGGATGACTTGATGGTCGCAATTGCCATAGAGGAGGAACACAGGAAACAAAAACATATGCTTCCTGTTGATATTCAGGTTAAGGTCAATTTTATGACCTCGAAGGGCAAGGATAAGAAGGGAAAGGGTCCCAATAACAATAAAATGAAACCAAAGGGCAAGATCCAGAAAAAGGCAAAGAATAAACCCTGTTGTCACTGAAATTAGGTTGGCCATTGGAAGAAGGATTGTCCGTCCTTGAAGGCTCAACCTAAGGCTACAGATGGGAGTCCACAAGTGAACATGATCACTATGGGACTCGGGGCTAGCGAGGGGTATGTCTCTGTAAAACCTGAATTATACAATATCCATGATCCAAATGAGTGGCTCGTGGATACGGAAGCCAATGTAAATATATGTTCTGAAAGAACGTTGTTTTCTTCTTATCAGACCTGCAGCGGTGGGACTGTGAAGATGGGGAACGATTCTGCGGTTAGGGTGCTAGGGTCAGGACAAGTCAACTTGAGATTCTCCTCTGGACGTGTCTGGACGTTGCACAGGGTGCTGCATGTTCCTGCCATCAAGAAGAATGTGTTATCTGGCTCTATCTTAGTTAGAAATGGTTTTGAATTAAACTTTAAATGTAATAAAGTTGTTATTCTGAGACATGGCATTTTTTATGGAAAAGGCTATTTGGCTGATTTTGATTTGTTATTTAGAATTAGATGTGATTCAGTAAACATTAATGAATTAAATGTTTTGAATTCTGAATGTTCTAGTTCTGTGTCTCATGTTGTGAATAATCTAGAATCTTGTGATCTGTGGCATGATAGATTGGGACATGTAAATCTAAATTCAATTAAAAGAATGATGAATTTAGAATTGATCCCTAAACACACGTTTGATAAAAACTCAAAAATGTGAAATATGTGTACAAGCTAAGACGTCTAGGAAGTCTTTCCAGTCTGTCTCTAGAGATAGTGAGATCTTGGATCTAGTGCACACAGATATCAGTGAGTTTAATGGTGTGTTGATCCGAGACAATAAGAAATATTTTATCACCTTTATAGATGATGGCAGTAGATACTGCTATGTATATCTAATGAAAAGTGAGGATTAAGCCTTAGAGAAATTTCTTATCTTTAAGAATGAGGCTGAGACACAAATAGGAAAAGTGCTTAAACGCCTTAGGTCAGATAGAGGAGGTGAATATACCTCTAACTTATTTGATGAACAATGCAAATCATTTGGCATAGTTCATGAAGTTACGACCCCATATTCACTGCAATCTAATGGGATAGCAGAACGGAAAAATAGAACCTTAACTGACATGATCAATGCTCTCCTACAAAGTTCTGGACTTCCAACCTATATGTGGGGAGAAGCCTTGTATACGGCTTGCCATATTCTGAATAGGGTGCCTCTAAGACATATGGAAAAGTGTCCCTTTGAACTTTGGAGAAATAGGAAACCGAGTTTAAGATATCTCAAAGTGTGGGGCTGTCTCGCTAAGGTTTTAGTCCCAGAACACAAGAGAAAGAAACTTGGTCCTAAAACTGTTGATGTAGTCTTCTTAGGTTACCTAGAGAATAGCTATGCATATAGGTTCTTGGTAATTCGGTCCGAGATACCGGGCATAGATGTCAACACTATTGTTGAACTCCGTGATGCTACCTTCTTTGAGGATGTCTTTCCGTTGAAGACTGGGATTCCTCAGAATCTGACCATTGAGGGCGCCTCCACATCAGGATTCATTCCAGATCAAGTGGAAAGGATATCGAATGTGGGGGTTGAGACTCAACATGAACCCAATGATCGTTTTGAAGAGAATGAGCCAAGGAGGAGTAAAAGACCTCGGATAGCCAAGGATCTAGGTAGCGACTTTGTTGTCTACCAGATCGAGGGTGATCCACCAAGTTACAAGGAAGCCATGGCTTCGTCTGAAGCAAAACAATGGAAGGAAGCTGATTGTTGCAAAAACGACCACTCGGATAAAGGTGCTAATCGGTCGTTGCGACCCAAGCAGTCAAATGCGAACAATCAAGAAAAATAGGCCACCACGAGAGATAAAATCAATCAAAAATGCGATAGCGGTCTCGCTATTAGATTAACCTGGTATAGCGACCAGGATCGAACACAAGGAGCACGGGTTGGCCTCTTGGCCTACGAAGTAGTCAAAAAGAGATAAAAGAAAAGAAGCAAATATTTTTGGTGGTTTTTAAATATTTAATATTTTTTTCAGATTTTTAATGAATTAAGAAAATAACAAAGGCTAAAGAACTACACACTTCAACAAATTATTAAACACACTAAAATTCAACCAAAAATTCAAACAAAAATATTTTTATGTGTTTTATAATTTTTAGTGTTTTTGATGAATTTTTGAGAATTTTCTGATGTTTATTTAATTTTCTAAAAATCAAAAGTGACTAAAACAGTAGGTACTGTCCAGCCGAGCTAAAAGGGCCTAGATAAAATACCTAAAGGCCCCGAATTAGCCAGGAGGTAATTTTCCTGTAAAGAGAATAAAACAAGGAAAATTTAGGCACCTATTTTATTGTTTTTGGATTTTTAATTGATTTACTAGAATTTTTATAAGATTTTGAGTGTTTTTTTAATTTTTAGTGGTTTTCAGTAATGAAAAATAGCCAAAATTGGCTAGAAAATCAAACACAACAAAATAAACAGTAGACAATTTTTTGTAATTTTTAGATGCTATTTAATATTTTTTTGATTTTTAAAGTTAGACAGTGAAGAAAATAGATGTTTTTGAATTTTTAAAAATATCAAATGAAAACAAAAATGTCCTCAAAAATCCTCGAAAATTTTACACTATGGCAGGAGCCATGTGTCCAATTTTCGTTGGATTTGGAGGTGATTTGCTATTTTATCCAAAAATAAAGAAGGGGCACTGTGCACAGGGACCAAAGTGCAAATACCCAAGAGTCTAGGGGGTCTGGTGCAATTAACCCAGCGAAACACGTACCTCGCGCGTGTCTGGGGCACTCAGGGACCCATATGTAATAAAAATAAGTTCCAAGGGCTTATTGGTAACAGGTACCAAAAGTCTAGGGACCTATTCGCAAAATACCCAAAAAATCACGCACATGTTCAAATGTATCACGCACAGGGGTATAAATGCAAATAGTTAAAAACTTTCATTCATTAATGAACAACCAGAACTGTAGGGCCTATATTGCAAATAAACCAGAAAATCACGTATCGATGCACGTGTCATACAACGCATAGGGGCATATCCGCAAATAAATGCAAGTACTAGGGTCTCTATGCAATTATACCAAAAACTAAACTACTAAACTAACTAATTACAAGACTAAAGACGAAATGAAATAAACAAGAGGGCCTAAGGGTAAATTACCCTTTAATGCGGACCACAGGATGGACGCCACGTGGAGAGATCGACGGTGGGGATCGGCTGGCGCTCCAACACTGAGGTCCTCGAAGTGATCTGACGCTCGGGGTTCAGCCACGTGGTGTGATCAACGGTCGTGGCTCTTTGTGGCTAACCCACGAGCATCGGGCGGCTGGGATCGGTCCTCCTCAGATCTGACGGTGAAGGCAGCTCCGGGAAAGGACGGTCCAGATAAGAACTGGAGCAGGAGGGCTAATCGAACGGCGTCTGAAGGTCGAGGAAGAACAGGTGGCCGGCGAGGTTCGCCGGCCTCGTGCGTGCGCTCCTGACCTCCCCTGCTGCGCCTGAGGATCGGAGAAGCTCCGGCGTGGCGCTGCGCAGCTGCTGGTGTCCTCCGATGACCCAACCGAGCTCTGTAGAGCTCCGGCGAGGTCGGCGGAGGCGAAGCTCCTGGCTCGATGTCGAAGGACCTCAGATGGTCCTCATTGAACCTGCAAAACAGTCCAAGAGACTCGCGGGTCGAGGGCAAACTGCCTCGACCCAGTTAGGCGGAGTGACGGTGAACGAAGGGGCGATATGGGCGAGCTCCAGCGAAGGGAGGACGGTGGAGCTCGAATCCCAGCTCCTGTGCGAGCTGGGTTGGATGGGGATGTGGAGAAGGTGCGCGGGAAGACGGCGAAGGCTATGGCGATGCCCGATGATCGAATGGTGGTCGGAGTCGATAGGAATCGACGATGGACGGCGTCGGAGCGATTTGGGGGTAACTAGAAATTACGGAAAAAGAAAGGCTAACGGAGCTACCTGGGCGGCTGAATGGGCTGTGGGAGAGCTTGCGCAGCTCTGGGTCTTTGACTCACGGAGCGCCGACGTCCGAGGCTCGATGCTCCTGCTGGTGGCGGAGCAAGGCGGCGATGCTCGCCGGATCAGTGGCCACGCTCCCTCTCCTCACTTCGACAGCACCGGACGCGAGCTGTCACTCTCGCGCACACACTGGAGCTCACTGGGGGTGGAATCAAATGACCAAAGATGAGAAATGAAGCGGCGGAGCTCGAGCTAAATATGGGTGCGGGTCCGGCTAGAAGAGGTCAGATAGGGCGATCGAGCGCACGGATCCCGATGTGGATACCCCGGCGAGGGTCTCGGATGTAGCATTAAGGAGTCGGACCCGGGGTTTAGGTGGTAGGCGATCGGGTTTAGCGGGGAAAAATCCAAGAAGATGGGTACCCACTAAGGACCCGTGTGAAGTGGTCCTGGGGGGGGGGGGGTAGTTGACCGGGCGGTCAACAATCCCCAGGACCAATGAGAAAAGGCCACGTGGCTGGATTTTGAAATTAAAATTAAGGGTAGCAAATGGCCGATTTAGTGAAAACTCAAAACATGAAATATTTTTATTTTATTTTTTTCTATTTTTTTAGTGATTTTTAATAATTTTTTCGAAATAAAAATAAGGTATATACATAATATGTTATATATAGGTATATGTACACTATATAGGGTTTTTAATTTTTGATTTTTTAATTATTATTTTTATGCAAATTTATTCCTATTTTATATTTTATTTATTTTCATTATAAAATAAGGAATAAAAAGGTCTTTTTATTTTATTTTAATTATTTATATACATGGGTTAAATAAATACATATATACATTTATATACATGGTATATTTACAATATATTTTTGTGTTTTTAATTTTGTTATTTTTATTTTGTTTTTGGTTTAATTGTTTTTATTTTGTTTATTTACACTATATAATATAGAATATTTACAAAAATTTTAGAAATTAATTTTATTTATTTATAAGGTTAAATAAATATACAGGTGGTTCTATGTACATGATGACTATACAAGAGGTGTTTTTGTTTTCTTTTTAATTTTTAAATTTTTATTTTGATTTTATATTTATAAATATATACAAATATTTACAAGCCTATTTTTGTGAGGAAAATACTTTTATTTTATTTACATATATATTTACACACATGAGCCCCTATCTCCCTCTACTTTGGCTTTTATGCGGTCAGGCCCATGCTGAGCCCTCCCTTGGGTTAGGTTGCTCAATATTTATTCTAAATATTTCCCTCTTTTTCTTTTTAATTTTTATTCTTTTATTTTTGCACAAAAACATGCTAATTATAGGTTTTTACACAATGCATGCTTTTGGTAATTATTTCTATTTACACATATCTACATGCATTTGCAAAGGTTTTTGTAGCTAAAACATAAGAATAAAGAGTGATGAATGAGTATTCATCACCCCCCTATACTTAACTTTGCTAGTCCCTTAGCAAACACTTATTTGAAAAAGAAGTGAAAAAGAAAGAAAAGAAATAAAGAAAAGAAAAAGAAAAAGAGAATGTACATGGATCAAGGTTGATTATTAAACTTGCCTTCATTAAATTAAGGTATGGAGCTCGATCAGATCTTTGGATTATTAATGTGTCGGAACCTTGCTAGGACTTAAGTCTAAAACTCAACAGCCTCTAAGTTCCACTATTCTATAACCAAGACTCCTCAATGCTCCAGATCAGAACAAGTCATCAATCACAAACCCTGAAGACCATGGATCTTTTCTTGTCCTGTGAATGTGGGGTCTAAGCTCTCTTCCTCAGAAATGTCAACTTGACAACCCTCCCCAACAAGGTAACTCTATTACCTCAATCTGGCCACTCTTTCCTCGAGGAGCGGGGTATTCCCTTCTAAGTTGAAGTTCAACCGGCTCAAGAAGAGGAGGAAGAAGAGAATGGGTCAAGGCCAGTGTAGCCAAGTACCCTTGGGAGCTTGACCAGTGTAGCCAAGTCTCCCTGCTGCAAGCTACATCAGGTGGATCATGAAACCAAGCTTTGCTTATTGCACTCTATATACATACTCCGGTGGGATTATCATTTTCTCTCAGACCCACCACTTTTTTGGAGTTATTTTCTTTTTGCACATTTTTTTTCAAGTGCATCTATACAACATATACATGTGCAGCATATATACAAGGAGTTTTTCCTCTTGAGCCAGTAGACTATCCCTCTTTTGAAGCTTTATCGCAACCCACAACTCCTGTCGTTAGACCTCATGGCAGCAGACCAAGTTGAGACGCACTTCCTTCACTAAAAGAAGAAGAGAGGTTCCGCCTAGAAGTACTACCCTCATATGCTACCCCAAGTCAAGGAAGACTGCCTCCTCACCATCTCATCCGTAGAGAGCTCGGTGCATAGTGCTGGTGTCCAAGTAAAGCCATTGTCTATATGAGTCATGTGTTGTCGTTAAATGCTCTACTTAGGCTCATTGAGATGACATGTGATCATAGCCTAGTGGACTCAAAGAATTAAGTCACCATGGACCTGAAAAGCCTTAAACCTAAGCCCTATAAGGTTCCTCTTAGAAATTAGGTGGATTAAGATCTTAATCAAGCTCCATTCCTCAATTTGATTCCAGGCTAGTTTAAATGTCAACTATAATCCAGAAAAACTATATACATATGTACAAAAGATGCTATTTATACAAATTTTTACAATCATGCAAAATTTTTGAAAAATGTTTTGAAATCATGTATGGATGATGCATGAAGTGCAAATTTTGCAAAAAGATATTTACACAAATTTACACACGATTTTTGCAAACTTTGATTTTCAAAACATTTTGGAAAAATTTTGTACTATATACATAATTTTGGTAAGAAAATATTTACACAAACTTTATACAAAAGATTTTTGAAATCATTTTTACAAAAATAATTTGTACACTACTTATTTATGTGCAAGTAAAAGAAGTTTATGAACATGAAAATTTTTAATTTTTGTGATTTTTAGCCATCTTATTTATTAACACACTCACACAAAGTACGAGTTATGGCTAAAGTATATATGAAATATATACACACCCCCTATACTTAGCTCGAACGATGTCCTCTGAGTCAAGAGCGATGAAGAAGACATAACTCGTGCTAGATATAGGGAAATGAAAAGAAAGGCTATATACAAAGATGAATAAATGAAATAGCAAAGTCAAAAAGGTCTCGGGTTTTTCCCCCTATACTTCGGATCAAGTAATCCTAAGTATAGCATGCTGTATACTAAGGGAAAAACCAAGTGGAGAATGTACAGGGTCTACCCCCCCATACTTAGGGTGAAATATCCCTAAGTATAGGCAGTAAAAACAGGGGTAGACAGAAACAAAAGAAATACCCAAAGGTCCCACATCCCCCCTATACTTAGGGTAAAGTGCACCCTAAGTATAGCATAATCACAAGATGAAGAAAGGGATGTGGGACTAAAGAATGTAGTGATATAGACATCAGGATCTATACAAGGCGGAGGAACAGTGAAACTCAGGCGTGAGATGCATTAGATGTGAGTCAAAGACCACATCTCACGCAAAATGAATAGGGGCAAGATCAGCGACCCGCGGCTCATGATCTAGAAATGGCTTGAGCCGCTGGCCGTTCACTCGAAAGGTACTCTCAGAAGACAACTCAGATATGTCAATGCTACCGTTGTCGTGTACCTTTCTGACCAAGTAGGGTCCCTTCCATTTGCTCTGTAGCTTCCCTGGAAACAGACGAAGCCTCGCATCAAACAGCCATACTCTCTGTCCAATCTCAAAATGCTTGTGGCTGATATGAGAATCATGCCACTCCTTCACTCTCTCCTTATACTGTAGGCTGTTTGAGAAAGCTGTATCTCTAAGCTCCTCCAGGGCGACTAACTCTGCACTCCTCTGGTCTCCCATACCATCTGGATCCATAAGAATATCTGTAACTGCCCAAAGTGACTTGTGCCTCAGCTCAACAGGTAAGTGGCACGGCTTGCCATATACGAGGCGAAAGGGAGATGTGCCCAATGGAGTCTTGAAAGACGTCCTATATGCCCATAAGACCGAGTCCAAAAGCTGTGACCAATCCTTTCGGTCAGGGCGGACGACTTTCTGCAATATAGTCTTGATCTCCCTATTCGACACCTCGGCTAGACCATTCGTCTGCGGATGGTAAGGTGTAGCAACACGATGGTCTATACCGAACTCGCTAGCAAGGGCCTTCACCTGGTCGTTGATGAAATGAGACCCCCCATCAGAAATCAGAACTCGTGGAACCCCGAACCGCGTGATGATGTGCTTCCTCAAAAATCTGCAAACTGTCCTCGCATCAGTGGCTCGGGCGGGGATGGCCTCAACCCAACGACTAACATAATCCACGACCAACAGAATGTACTCAAATCCCTGACTCTTAGGGAATGGACCCATGAAATTGATGCCCCATGTGTCAAAAACCTCACAGAAGTGAATGGGCTACATCGACATCATATCACGCTGTCCACAAGTGCCCATCCTCTGACAGTCAGTACACCTCTTCACGAACTCATCAGAGTCCTTGAAGAGGGTAGGCCACCACAAGCCGGATTGGAGCACTTTCTGTGCCGTTCTCCTCCCAGAATGGTGTCCTCCTGCCTCAAGCTTGTGGCAGTAAGTGAGGACGCTATGGTGTTCCTCCCGAGGAATACACCGACGCCAGACGCTATCCCCTCCTTCATGGTAAAGGATGGGATCCTCCCAGTGGTAGGACTTGGCCTTCGCAAGGAAGGTCTCAAGCCTCTGCCTGGGACAATCTTGTGGGACTTTCCCAGCAACGAGAAAGTTCACAATATCGGCATACCACGGGAGCGAGGCGATAGCAAGGATCGCCTCATCTGGGAAGGTATCTCGAATGGGATCAATCTGCTCCGACTCCTCATGCTGCTCTAAACGGGAGAGATGATCCGCCACCACATTCTTGACTCCAGGCTTGTCCTTGATCTCAATGTCGAATTCCTGGAGTAGAAGGATCCATCTAGTGAGTCTGGCCTTGGCATCCTTCTTTGCTATGAGGTACCTGATGGCGGTGTGATCTGTGTACAAAGTCACTCTAGATCCAATGATATAAGATCGAAACTGATCTAAGGCAAACACTACGGCTAGCATCTCCTTCTCTGTGACCGTGTAATTCCGCTGGGCGGAATCCAATGTGCGGCTAGCGTAGTGGATAGCAAATGGAACTCCATCCCTCCTCTGTCCCAGCACTGCCCCTACGGCAAAATCGGAGGCATCCGTCATGATCTTGAATGGGAGAGACCAATCAGGCGGCTGGAGGACAGGAGCCTCAATCACACACTGCTGGAGAGTCGCAAAGGACGAAAGACACTTGTTATCGACAAGGAACTCGGTGTCTTTCGTCAAGAGGTCAGTCAACGGCCGGGAAATCCTGCTGAAATCCTGAATAAATCTCCTATAAAATCCAACGTGCCCCAGGAATGACCGTAGCTGCCTCAAATTGGATGGTGGTGCGAGTTTTCTAATGACATCGACCTTGGCCAGATCAACCTCCATGCCCCTGTTGGAGATGATGTGGCCAAGCACCGTCCCTTGAGTCACCATGAAGTGACTCTTCTCCCAAGATAGAACCAAATGGTACTCAATACATCGCTGGAGCACTCGGTCTAGGCAGTCAAGACAGGAGTCGAATCCGTCGCCGTAGACCGAGAAGTCGTCCATGAAGACCTCCAAACACTCCCCTACCATGTCCGAAAAGATCGACAGCATGCACCTCTGAAAAGTCGCAGGAGCATTGCATAGCCCAAATGGCATACGTCGAAAGGCATATGTACCAAAAGGACAGGTAAAGGTGGTCTTCTCCTGATCCTCAGGAGCGATGGCCACCTGGTTGTAGCCCGAGTACCCATCCAGGAAGCAATAATGGCTCTTCCCTGCCAGTCTCTCAATGATCTGGTCAATAAAAGGCAGGGGGAATGGTCCTTCTTGGTGGCCTGGTTGAGTCTCCTGTAATCAACGCAGACCCTCCAAGAGGTGGGTACTCGTGTAGCAATCTCCTCTCCCGACTCACTGATCACAGTCGTGATGCCCGTCTTCTTGGGCACCACATGCAAGGGGCTGACCCACTTGGAGTCGGAAATGGGATAAATGAAATCTGCACTCCACCATTTTGATATTTCCTTCATCACAACCTCTCTCAGGTTGGGGTTCATTCGCCGCTGGAACTCACGCGACGGCTTCACCCCCTCCTCGAGATAAATATGGTGGGAGCACACTGATGGACTAATCCCATGGAGATCTGCTATGCTCCATCCGATTGCCTTGCGGTTCTTTTCAAGAACCCCCATCAAGCGGGATTCTTGCTCTCCAGTCAGATCGGCGGAGATGATGACTAGGTACATCTCAGGTTCGCCCGCAAGGAACCGATACTTCAGCGAAGTAGGGAGCGGCTTCAGCTCTGGACAGCTGGGTGCTGGCAAATCTGGCTTCGGAAGAAGATGTGTGAATGCTGCTAAATCTGCCAAATCTGCCTGGGAGAAAGAATATGAACTCTCGCAAACTGGATCTGGAGGAGGCTGCTCAACTGTGCTGTCTCTGATCTGTTCTGCCTCTTCCTCCTCCTCATCTGTAGGCTCAGGTGGACTTAGGTCTGGCATCTAATCATCACAATCTGTCCAATCAGACTCTGAATCCGAGGGATCTACATCAAACAAGGTGGCATCAGTACCACCATCACACAAGGTGGCCTCAGCACCACCATCACTAGAAATCGTGTCGCGGTCGAGAACCTGCTCTGCTGCCTCTGTAGTATCCTGGACCAGGGCTGTGCTCTCCAAGCTCTCCTCTGTTGTCATCTCTGCATCAGTGGTGTCTGGAAATGAGAGGATGGCCTGTGCTGAAGGGTCTGCCCATGCTGCCTCATCATCTGTGATCACAAAATCACAGTCCTGGTGGATGTCTAGCCCGACCTCTGTCAGCTGTTCTGTATCTGTGCTAGTCTCTGAGCATGCTCTCTCTCTGGCTCTATAGTCCTCGACCATCTCTATTTGTACACTCTCGCCCTCGACGCGAAAGTATACCTTCCCGCTATCATGATCAGTCACCGCCTTGGCTGTGGCCAAGAACGGACGACCGAGGATGATGGGGGTATCGGCCACTGAATCAGGGATCTCCATGTCCAACACTACGAAGTCTATGGGGAATTGCAGGCCCTGAATAGTGACGATAACGTCTCGCAACAACCCCTTCGGCCTCTTGACAGATCGATCAGCAAACTGAAGAACTGTCCTGCTCTGTCGAAGAGTGCCCAACTTGAAGCGGTCGAGAAGGGCTGCCGGAAGGAGGTTGATAGACGATCCGCTATCCAATAGAGTCCGGTCGAACATCTGCTCACTAATCTGACATCTGACATACGGGGCTCCTGAATATGGCCTCTTGGTCGGCAGACGATTTTAGATCGCGAAGCACGTGGCTTTCGTCAGCACATGTATCTCTGAATGATGATTCCTCCTCCTCCTCCTGACTGTGGTCCTATCTCTCAAAGATCGCTGAAGAAGGGGGATGTGCTGCAAAGCCTCCTGAAGGGTCAACTGTATGTGAAATCTGTCGATCATGCTCTGGCTGAACTCCTCCTGCTCTCTCTTTTTTGGGTCTTTTTCTCTTTTCTTCCCCTTCCCCATCTGAAGGGCTCTAGGGAAGGGGACCACAGGGTCCTTCTCAGATGAAGGACTAGGAAAAGGCCTAGACGGCTCGACGGCCGGATCCACACATACATCAATCACCACAGTGGGACCAGAAGAAACTAAACCTTTTCCTTTATTCAAAACGGTGTTCTGAGATACATCAACAGAAGGAAAAACAACATCTCTCTCAGAATGAACACCGGTGGCCTCAGTACCACCACGGGCTGGCTCTGCTGCTGGACGTCTCGCGGCCTCAATACCGTGGGCTGGCTCGGCTACTCTGGTGGCATCAGCACCACCTCCTCGCACTGGTGAACGGCGGCCTCAGTACCGCCGGTGGAATCAGCATCCTTGGTAGCATCAGTACCACCATCATCATCGTGCGCGGCCTCAGTACCGCTCTCCTCCTCCTCATCTGGCGCCCTGGGTGGATCCTCGAGTCGTCGCTCAGATGAGGCGCCGCCTGCTGGTGCTCTACCGCTCCTAAGTGTAACAAAATCAGCATCAAATAGATCCGAAGACATATCATCAAATGGATCACTAGGAGTGGCATGCTCATTGGAAACTACCTGCTCAGATTTCCTCTTCAGGCTGTTCGGATTCGGCTCTATCTGTGCAGGGATGGCGGCCTTCCCTCTCATCAGATCCCGCATCTCCTGGCGGAACTCGTCCATCTCCCGTCGAAAAGTAGCCTGCTGGTCCGTGAGGAGGCGGGCTATGTCGTCCAAGGCTGGGCTCTCCTGGGAGCCTGACGGGTAGCCTCTCTGGTGCTGAGGCTGCTGGAACTGGTGCTGCTGGGGCTGAGAGGGGTAGAGGTAGGATGCTGCTGCTGGTGTGGCTGGTGAGCCTGCTGCTCACGTCTCCAAGACTGTCCCTGCTGCTGATAGGGACGAGGGACGAAGGATGACTGCTGGTGTGGCTGGTAGGCTGGGGGCTGCTGCTGCTGGTGATCCCTCTGCTAGCCATACTGCCCTCCCTGACCGGATGACTGCTGCTGGGGCTAGGTACCTCCACTCCCCCACCTGAATCTGGGATGGTCTCGTCGGATCCCAGGCTGAGGGCGGTCATACCAAATCCCGTTGACATCCATCAACGGCTCTGCATCGAACTGGGCTGGCGGGAGTACTGCCAGAGGCTGATCCGGCTGGTATACCACCATCTGCAAGTCTGGAGAAGGTGGTGACTGGTAAGAGGGCTGTTGCTGCTGGTACGGCTCCGCCTGTACAAGGTGAACCTGTCTAGGCTGCTGAAAGGAGCTGGAGCGCTGGGACGAGCTGCTGCTGCGGTCGGTATCGCCTCGCGAGTGAAGACGGGGTTGGGAAGCCGTCTGTGCCTCCTGGAGACACATGAGCTGGGTCTTCATGTCGCTCAGAGTCTGTGCCATCTGCTCCATCTGAATGATGCCCTGGCACTGCTTCTTCTCGATCAGCTCCATGCGGTCCAACTTCTCGCTGATGATACCCATATCCGCAGCGGATGACTCTGCATGTGCTGCTGCAACTGCGGATGAACTGGATGGACCGACATCGACCCGTGCTATCCTCTGGTACTGCACGGGTCCTGGCTGCTGCTGGGGTCTGCCCTGTGTATACAACTGGGTCTGGGACATCACCATATAGTTCTCGACCATCTCCTCGAAGATGGCCCAGACCTGGTCATGATCCTTGGCGAAATATGACCCGCCACAAGAAGCATTCACCAAGCCCTCGAGCTCTGGTGTCAGCCCGCTGAAGAAGCTCTGCACAAGGTTCGGCTTCGAGATATCATGGTGCGGGCATCGATCTGTGAGCTCTTGGAACCCCTCCCATGCCTCATGGAATTGCTCGTTGGGGAGCATGGAGAAGTTGTTGATCAGGGCCCTCGCTGCATTGGTCCGTTCGAGTGGATAGTACTTGTTCAAGTACTCGGTGCGGAGCTGCTCCCAGGTGTAAACGAACTTCCCCAAATGCTTCAGCCAGGTGGCTGCTCTGTCTGCTAGGGAGAAGGGGAAGGCGATCATCCGAATCGTATCCTGGTCCACATGGCGGTCGTGGACAGTACTGCAGATCATCAAGAACTCCTGGAGGTGGAGATGGGGCTCCTCGGTGGCAAGTCCGTGAAAACGGGGAAGCATCTGCAGGGTGTTCGGGGGGAACTTGAAGTCCCCCACGATAGCAGGCACCACCACCCAATGATGCATCAGTGTAGATCCGGGGTTGTGCAACTCCCGCATCGGTCTCGGTGGTCCTCCTGCCGCGGCGGCTGCCGCTGCTGCGGCTGTTGCGGCTCGTGCCTCTGCATATGGTCCGTCCTCAGGCTCGCTCTGATCTCTCTCTTCTCTGATTCACTCCAACTCTCTCCTTATATCAATCATGAAAGCTCCCTGATCCCTCAGCTGCTGCTGCACTGTCTCTAACGAGGCGATCAGGGTGGAGTTGATCGCTCCCTGGTCCATCACGATGTGCTCTGTCTTGGAGCGATCCTCTGAACTACCGGCCATGACGTCTGCAAAATCAAATGAGCCATACTCAGGTGCTGTCAAATCTGCTATTCTCTCCTCTGGCTCATATCTCTCAGAACCGAAAGAAAGGGGGTCGAGGGGGAACAGGGTGGAATCATACTCGGGCTCGGAGAACTGGTCTTGGCTCTCGCGGGTCAACCTAGATGATTGGGTAGACGTGCCCGAAAGCGGTGCAGCCAGAGGCTGCCTAAGAGAGCGTCTACCCATCATCGTGATCTGGTCGAGTAGTGCGGATGGGATCTGGAGAAACTATGATCAAAATGCAAACCCCCGGTTCACCAACGCAACGCGAGCTGAAGACCGTAAAAGATCGGTCAAATTATCTTGTCAAATTTTATTAGGTGAACACACAAGATATCAGAGTGCTTACGTGACCTGTTAGGATACCCAATACTATCCCAACCGACTAGCCCGCACGGAAGAGTCGGTAGTCAGCTGGAAATAGCACCGGAGGGCTCTACCTAGGGTGCGGGTCACTCTCTCGCGCAATCAAACCAAACAATGAGGGGGTTGCTCTCCCCAAGACAAATTTTTAAGGTGAGCATCTTTTAGGGTCAATAGTTTTAGCCAGTCCCAATTTTATGGTTTTTCTTTTTAATATTTTTCAAATAAAAACAAACGCCTAACGAATTTTTCGGTTCTCCTGATTATTTAGTCCAAAACAGGGGGGAGAAGACGAAAAAGCCGATGCACGATAAATCAATGATGCATGCAAAGTCAGAAAGGCGTACCTGTCTCCAGCACTCTATATGCAATATGATCTGCGCATAAATGTAAAGACAGAAATTAAAACTACCTAAATGATGCAGCGATGAAAACCGAGTCCTAGATGAGCAAGTTCTACTCGCAGAACCGTCTAACTGGTCACCGTCCTACAAGCCAAAGGTCCGGTCTTGGTCTACCCCTCCTCTGCCCGACAAATCGGGGGTAGGAGAAAGCGCTTTGTGGGGTAGACTACGACACGTAAGCCACGAAGGAAAATGAGTCAGTTATTTTTATTGATTGATTATTAGTAGGTCCAATTAAGCGAACTATAGGAGCAGGCCGATAATTAAGTGTGGGGACCCTACTAATTACGACACAAGCAAGTATAAAATCCTAAATCTAGGGGCTCGATCAAAAATCGCGAAAACACCGGAAAAGGCAGCTAAAAAGAAAAGAAAACAAAACCGCGAGAAAAGTCGCGAAAAACTCCTAAGGGTCCCCCGAGCACACCGGTGCTCGGCGAAACAGACCCGCTAAGTCAACCACAGTCCAAAGGTCCAGTCTCTGAGTCCCTGTATTATTACAATAATAATCAGAATAAGAATAAAAAAATCTAACTAAACCTCTCCCACTCAACTCTCTCTCGCTCTCTCCTGCGGCTCCGTAAAGAAGGGAGCCACCTCCAAGTCCTGCGGCTGCGTCGGCTCCTCGAAAGTCGCCTCCGCGGTCCTCGGGCCCTCGCAAGAAACAGAGACAAGTGGTCAGACCAAAATAATCAAATAATAGTGATAAGAAAAATAATCGAAAATGGAATGAAGGTATATGTGCAAAAATGCAAAATAAAATAAACACTCAAAATAAAACAAAAATAAAAACAAAAGAAAAGAAAATAAAGCAAAATAAAACAAAAATCAAATATAAACAAAAGCCGCGAGCTCTGAAAGAGCCGCGAAAACAAAAACGAAAATAAAACAAAAACTACTAAGCCGTGCTCCCCGGCAACGGCGCCATTCTGATTGTTGCAAAAACGACCACTCGGATAAAGGTGCTAATCGGTTGTTGCGATCCAAGCAATCAAATGCGAACAATCAAGAAAAATAGACCACCACGAGAGATAAAATCAATCAAAAATGCGATAGCGGTCTCGCTATTAGATTAACCTGGTATAGCGACCAGGGTCGAACACAAGGAGCACGGGTTGGCCTCTCGGCCTACGAAGTAATCAAAAAGAGATAAAAGAAAAGAAGCAAATATTTTTGGTGGTTTTTAAATATTTAATATTTTTTTTCAGATTTTTAATGAATTAAGAAAATAATAAAGGCTAAAGAACTACACACTTCAACAAATTATTAAACACACTAAAATTCAACCAAAAATTCAAAAAAAAACATTTTTATGTGTTTTATAATTTTTAGTGTTTTTGGTGAATTTTTGAGAATTTTCTGATGTTTATTTAATTTTCTAAAAATCAAAAAGTGACTAAAACAGTAGGTACTGTCCAGCCGAGCTAAAAGGGCCTAGATAAAATATCTAAAGGCCCCAAATTAGCTGGGAGGTAATTTTCCTGTAAATAGAATAAAACAAGGAAAATTTAGGCACCTATTTTATTGTTTTTGGATTTTTAATTGATTTACTAGAAGTTTTATAAGATTTTGAGTGTTTTTTTAATTTTTAGTGGTTTTCAGTAATGAAAAATAGCCAAAATTGGCTACAAAATCAAAAACAACAAAATAAACAGTAGACAATTTTTTTGTAATTTTTAGATGCTATTTAATATTTTTTTGTGATTTTTAAAGTTAGACAGTGAAGAAAATAGATGTTTTTGAATTTTTAAAAATATCAAATGAAAACAAAAATGTCCTCAAAAATCCTCGAAAATTTTACACTATGGCAGGAGCCATGTGTCCAATTTTCGTTGGATTTGGAGGTGATTTGCTATTTTATCCAAAAATAAAGAAGGGGCACTGTGCACAGGGACCAAAGTGCAAATACCCAAGAGTCTGGGGGGTCTGGTGCAATTAACCCAGCGAAACACATGCCTCGCGCGTGTCTGGGGCACTCAGGGACCCATATGTAATAAAAATAAGTTCCAAGGGCTTATTGGTAACAGGTACCAAAAGTCCAGGGACCTATTCGCAAAATACCCAAAAAATCACGCACATGTTCAATTGTATCACGCACAGGGGTATAAATGTAAATAGTTAAAAACTTTCATTCATTAATGAACAACCAGAACTGCAGGGCCTATATTGCAAATAAACCAGAAAATCACGTGTCGATGCACGTGTCATACAACGCACAGGGGCATATCCGCAAATAAATGCAAGTACCAGGGTCTCTATGCAATTATACCAAAAACTAAACAACTAAACTAACTAATTACAGGACTAAAGACGAAATGAAATAAATAAGAGGGCCTAAGGGTAAATTACCCTTTATTAATGCGGACCGCAGGATGGACGCCACGTGGAGAGATCGACGGTGGGGATCGGCTGGCGCTCCAACACTGAGGTCCTCGAAGTGATCCGACGCTCGGGGTTCAGCCACGTGGTGTGATCAACGGTCGTGGCTCTCTGTGGCTAACCCACGAGCATCGGGCGGCTGGGATCGGTCCTCCTCAGATCTGACGGTGAAGGCGGCTCCGAGAAAGGACGGTCCAGATAAGAACTGGAGCAGGAGGGCTGATCGAACGGCGTCTGAAGGTCGAGGAAGAACAGGTGGCCGGCGAGGTTCGTTGGCCTCGTGCGTGCGCTCCTGACCTCCCCTGCTGCGCCTGACGATGAACGGCGAGGTTCGCTGCTCTACCATTGGGTGCAAGTGGGTGTTTAAGAGAAAGCTTAGACCTGACGGATCAATTGAAAAGTACAAAGCCATATTAGTTGCCAAGGGCTTTAGGCAAAAGGAAGGTATCGATTATTTTGATACCTATTCTTCTGTGACTAGGATGACCACAATCCGGATGCTCATAGCATTGGCATCTGTATATGATCTCTCTATCCACTAGATGGATGTGAAGACCGCCTTCTTGCATGGCGATCTTGAGGAAGAGATCTATATGGATCAACCTGATGGGCTTGTGACTCCTGGGAATGAGGGAAAGGTTTGCAAGCTTGTGAAATCCCTTTACAGATTGAAACAAGCACCAAAGCAGTGGCATGAAAAATTTGACAAGACCATTTTATCATGTGGCTTTAAGGTTCATGAATCCGACAAGTGTGTTTATTCCAAGGTGAAAGGTGATGAGTGTATTGTCTTGTGCCTATATGTTGATGACATATTGTTGTTTGGATCACATATGAGGATTATTAATGAGACTAAAGCTTTCTTGAGTAGCAAGTTTGAGATGAAGGACATGGGTGTTGCTGATGTAATCGTAGGTCTCAAACTGACAAGGTCAGTTGATCGGATTGTAATTTCTCAATCTCACTATGTTGAGAAGGTACTTGAGAAATTTGGATATCAAGATTGCAAAGCTGTAAGCACTCCTTTTGATTCATCCAAAACGTTGTTTAAGAATGAAAGTGGAGTACCTGTAACCCAGCTAAGGTATTCACAAGTGATAGGAAGTTTAATGTATCTTGCAAATTGCACGAGACCTGATATTTCATTCTCGATTGCAAAGCTGAGTAGATATATTAGCTGTCCTGACCGTACTCACTGGGAGGCTCTGGATCGGGTACTGAAGTACTTGAAGGGAACTATTTCCCTTAGTTTGCATTATGGTAGACATCCATCTGTACTAGAAGGATACAGTGATGCAAGCTGGATAGGGAAAATAGAGGAGTCTGGGAGTAATGGTGTTACAAGGTATGTATTTACCCTTGGAGGCGGTGCAGTCTCCTGGAGGTCTGTGAAGCAGACCATTCTAGCTCGATCCACCTTTGAGGCCGAGTTGTGTGCTTTGGACACCACTGGAATTGAGGCTGAATGGCTAAGGGAACTTCTGTCTGAGATTCCCATGGTAGGTCAGCATGTTCCTACGATCTCGGTACATTGTGATAATATGACCACAATTGTCAAGATCAAGAGTTCAAAGTTAAATCAGAAAACAAGGAGACACATACAAATCAGACTTAAGATGTTAATGATTTGGTGTCTCGAGGAGTGTTGGCTGTGGATTTTGTTGGATCCAAAGACAACACGACAGATCCGTTGACTAAGGAACTCGATAGATCTTTAGTCCTAAAGTCTAGGCTTGGGATGGGACTGAGACCCATTGGGAGTTCCTCTACAGTAGCAACCCAACCTATCTGAGTGGAGATCCCACAAAGTAGGTTCAATGTGGTAATAACAAACTATTAGGAGAACTTGTTGGCACTCTAATCTTAACGCGTAAGCATGAGTGTCTTATCCCTGGAAGTCTGAGTGCCATTTAAGCTGCAAGTTTAGGAAGAGCATAGGCTCTGAATGGGTTCAAGCCTTTGGGCAGGATATTAGCAGTGCATCCTTAGAGAACGCCACCTATGTGAGTGTTACTGTGGGCCGCAATTAAAGGAAGAGGGTCTTTCCTGAACACACTCATGAAACAGGATAAGGGTGCATGGCCTTTAAGAGCACCAACCCTGAAGATTGTACCAAGAACAACGCTTTGTTGTTTCTACCGTATACTTTAACACCAAGGTCTGAAGTTCAAGATGTAGTTCACTTCGTTCCTGTTAAAGTGAAAGTAGTAAACTCAGGTAGAGATTCAAACCGGAAGGTACCTTTACTGAAAGCAAAGTGTGGGCAGCCGAAAGAAGTCTTTTAATTCCTTTTGAATCTCTTTTTCAAATTGGTGAATTCGTGGGGGATTGTTGTATTAAAATTGTATATTGGTTTTAATTGGAAAACCTATTAATTACAATTGGCATTCAATTTGGTTTCAATTGGGAAACCAAATGGTTTGGAGGGAAAGTTGAGAATTCCCAAATTTGAAACATGGTTAAGTTTGGGTGGAAGTTTAGTACCATACCTTAGAGATCTAAACTTTTGGTGGACTTATATATGAGTCCACACACCAAGCTCTTGTAGCAATAGTAGAGAGGAGGAATGGAGGACCACACGCGCGCGCGCGCTCCGCTCCGGCTCCGGCTCCGGCTCCGGCTCGGGCTCGGGCTCGGGCTCGGGAGAGTCAATTCGGATCTCGATACTTTTGCTGCGGGTTTCATTTGGCTAATCGATTAAATTAATTAGTCAAATTAATTTAATCGCGATCACAGTGGGAATCAGACTTGATCCAAACGGCTCGATTTAGCCGCAGGTTTGGAATTCGAATGGACACGCCCGTTGAGGGGCATTTTCGGAAACCGAAGGGACTGCACGCTAGGGCACGCGAGCCCTTCTTTTTATATCCCCCATCGACGCCGTTTTTCTTCACTCGCAAAAAAAACCTTTCACGCCGTCTCTCTCTCTGGTTCTTCCTCTTACGGACGAACGTCTTCCTCTTCTCCTTTCGACTGCAGTTCTCTGAGGTACAATCGAGGACGATTCCGTTGGTGTGTGCCGACGAAGATCGTGAGCCGTCTCGCCAGTACCCTACGCACCGGTATTGTGGAGGTGATATCTTCTCTAAGGACAGTCCATTTCATGGACGCTTCGGTGACTTCTAAACTAATTTTTATTTCATTTTGGTTGCCGCAATATGTTTATTGCTTTACCCTTTCTGGATCATGCCCTTATTTATGTTTCTGTTCTTTTAATCGGTTCTGTTTGCATTGTATAATCGGATAATGATTGAGAAACATACGAATAATATAATCTTATTCGGTGTTGTTTCTCTGTTAATTCATTTGGACCCGTTGATTTACTGTTTAATATATGCATTGGTAATCTTTTTAACAACACAAACATGTAGCCTCCTTTTTTTATTATCATTGGTTGGGTTTTTGTTCTCTCTCGACCAAAACTACTTGTCTGCTGCAAGTAATCCATTCACTCTGTTCTGCTATGGTTGGTCCAGTTGTAGACATAGCTTGTAAACCCTCAATGTAAATCAGTTTTACATGAAATACATACTTACTTACCAAAAAAAGTGTCATGCACATTTGATTTAATAAATAGGAAATGCCATCAAATTCTCTTCGATGATATAACTAAATGCCTAGGATGGAGTATTTGAGAATGTGAAGCCATTATCAATCAAAATCAATCAGGTCTCCGTGAGTTGATGCTATAAATATGGATTAAGAAGTTACAACATCATGCACGTAGGCAGAATAATAATCTTTTTCAAATATATATGGGTAAAATGGGGCTGTCCCGGAGCTAACTTAGCTCCGCCCCATTCGGCCCGATTTTTTTATTTTTTTTTTGAAATTTTCTTTCGTGAATTTTCATCAATATATCCCAATATCATGTCATTAAAATTTCGTGCGAAACAGAGACTCCTACGGCCTCCATTCAGACGGGGTCGTTTTTAGCAATCATGTTACCGTTAAAAAATGACTGTCTGGTTGGAGGTCGTAGGAGTCTCTGTTTCGCACGAAATTTTAATGGCATAATATAGGGATATAGTGATGAAATTCCACGGAAGAAATTTTCAAAAAAAAAAATAAAAAAACCAGACGAAATGGGGCGGGGGGAGGCAACTCACCCTAGGGGGCAACCCCATTTAACCCTATATGTGTGTGTGTGTATATGTCTCTCTCTCTCTCTCTCTCTCTCTCTCTCTCTCTCTATATATATATATATATATATATATATATATATATAGGGGACCTTTCAAATGAGGTGGGGGCTTTTCTGAAATTGTAAAAGCCACTGCAAATTTAGTAAAACTCTGTAACAGTTTTGTAAAATATAAACTGCACATTGTAAAAAAATGAATTTTGTAAAATATAGCATCTAAATTCAAATCAATATTTCCATCCATTATAATAATATTTTCATAATTTTATTTCATTATACATGTTGTGTTAATATTTATTATTATATGTATGAAACAGGAAATTGTAAAATATATTAGAAAAATGCTTAAATTGAGGGTGGCTCACCATATATATGGTGAGACCCCGCCTCATTTGAAGTTTCTCCTATATATATATATATATATAGAGGGCCCTTCCAATGAGGTGCACCTTTCCTGGGTGTATGGAAAGCCCATCACAAGATCCGTTAGATCTCGATCTAGCGGTTCTTCATCCAAAAGGGTATTTTAGTCCATACATTTTCGTTTTAAATTTGAATTTAATTTCGAATTTGAAACTTATTTCATCTTTATATTTTTCCATTTTTAGCGTGTCTGATTTGATATTTTTTGTTGCCTTTTAGTTACTGAATTTTCGCCAACATGGCAGCATTTTCGCGCAATGTAGAATAGTAGATTTTTTTTTGTAAAATTCCCCTTAATATTGTAAAACTGCATCCTGCATTGTAAAATAAAATCACAGTTAGTAATATTTATATTATAATAATTGTAATTTTGATAACACTATTGGAAAAGATCATGGACGTTTTGTAAAATCTGTATGAAGATTGTAAATCCATCAGATCCTATTATGTGCGTTTTTCACAAATGCCAAGCATCTTTGTAAAATTCGAATCCCTGTTGTAATTTTGCATCCTGCATTGTATAATAAGATCACAGTTAGTAAAAAAATGATATGCAATTGTAAAATACGATCTGAGATTGTAAAAAAAACTCGAGATTGCAAAACAGTCTGAGATTGCAGAATAGGTCATTTATATTGTAAAATACGATCTGGGATTGTAAAAAAACACTCGAGATTGCAAAATAGGTCATTATATTGTAAAAACCTGGGCACACCCTCCATCTCCAGCATCCTCTCTACCCGCACCTCCTCCGCCCTTCTCCTCCACGACCCACCTCCTCCATGCACGTCCTCCTCCGCCCACACACCTCCATTCACGCACTCCTTCAACCGTCTCCTCCATGATCCACCTCCTCCACGTGTATAAATGTAAAAAAACAGCCTGAAATTTGTAAAAAGATGATATGCTATTGTAAAATACGATCTGGGATTGTAAAAAAAACTCGAGATTGCAAAATAGGTCATTATATTGTAAAAACCTGGGCACGCCCTCCATCTCCAGCATCCTCTCTACCCGCACCTCCTCCGCCCTTCTCCTCCACGACCCACCTCCTCCATGCACGTCCTCCTCCGCCCACACACCTCCATTCACACACTCCTTCAACCTTCTCCTCCCCTCCCCGCTTACCTTCACATCCACCGGCACGATCTCCGACGTTTGAACATGTGGAATCGACCAGCCTCCTCCCACATGCCGTCATCGATGATCTTCATGACGTAGGTGAACGTGATCTGTTGGGGAGGCGATGGAGGACATCGGAGCAGCCTCCTCCCACATGCCGTCGTCGAGAGAGAGACAGGAGAGAGAGAGTCGTCGTCGAGAGAGAGCCGTCGTCGAGAGAGAGAGAGACAGGAGAGAGAGAGAGATGTGAGATAATTTAGGAGATATTTTGTTGCATTCTAAATATAGAATATACCAAAATGACCATAATGGGTTTTTCGACATTTAAAAAATATAGATAACAAGCCATTAATGATAAATATCAGATTGACTATGGATGGTTAGGATGGCGGGCTTTCCATGCACCCAGGAAAGGTACACCTCATTGGAAATATTTCTTATATATATATATATATAAAGAGAGAGAGAGAGAGAGAGAGAGAGGAAAGGGTTTGCGAAAAATAGATGTGAAGCAGGTAAGGTTACCTACTTCACAAAGTAGGCTCTCTTTCTCATATATATATATATATATATATATATATATATATATATATATATATAGGAGAAACTTCAAATGAGGCAGGGTCTCACCATATATATGGTGAGTCACCCTCAATTTAGGCATCTTTATAATATATCTTGCAATTTCTTGTTTCATACATGTAATAATAAATATTAACAAAACATGTATAGTGAAATAAAATTATGAAAATATTATTATAATGGATGGAAATATTGATTTGAATTTAGATGCTATATTTTACAAAATTCATTTTTTTACAATGTACAGTTTATATTTTACAAAACTGTTGCAGAGTTTTTACTAAATTCGCAGTGGCTTTTAAAATTTCAGAAAAGCCCCCACCTCATTTGAAAGGTCCCCTATATATATATATATATATATATATATATATATATATATATATGAGGGGAGGGAGGTTGTTTTGAGTAACAACCAGCTTGGCTGTTATAGAAGACAATTTCTCCCCCTTTTTTATTTTTTTCGAAAATAAAATTATGTATATTCATATATATGTCCCTCCTATATGTCATTCAAATTTCGTCAAAAACGGAGACTCCTATGCCCTCCATCTAGAACAGGTCGATTACAGCAAATTTCAGACCGTTAAAAATTACATGTTCTAGATGGAGGGCATAGGAGTCTCCGTTTCTCATGAAATTCGAATGACATATAGGAGGGATATATAGATGAATTACATGGCTTTATTTTTGAAAAAAAATAAAAAAGAGGGGGAAACTGTACCGTGTAACAGCCAAGTTGGTTGTTACTCAAATAAGCTTCCTTTTCCTCTCTCTCTCTCTCTTTATATATATATATATATATATAGGGTAAAATGGGGCTGCCCCCATGGGGGAGCTAACTTGGCTCCCCCCGCACCATTTCGCCCCCTTTTTATTTTTTTTTCAAAATTTCTTCCATGGATTTTCATCAATGTATCCCTATATTATATCATTCAAATATCACGTAAAATAGAGACTCCTACGGCCTCCATCCGGAAGGGTCGTTTTTAGCAATTCTATTACCGTTAAAAAAATGACTGTTTGGATGGAGGCCGTACGAGTCTCTGTTTCGTACAAAATTTTAATAGCATAATATAGGGATATATTGATGAATATTCACAGAAGAAATTTTCAAAAAAAAAATAAAAAAACTGGGTGAAATAGCGCGGGGGGAGCCAAGTTAGCTCCCCCGAGGGGGCAGCCCCATTTAACCCATATATATATTTATATATATGTATATGTATATGTATATATATGTGGGAGGGGCTTACCTCACGAACTTTAAAAACTTTGTAAAGTGTCTTCTCGACCTTTGAAACAACATAATCTCCCCCTCAACCCCATAAATTTGCTAGCTCTTATCATGAACCTTGCAGTTAATCTGTTTGAAGCTTGTGGGGGTTCTTGGGGTAATTTATGGGCTCGATAGGGTAATTACATTGTGCAAAAGATCATAAAGGAATATAACAAGTTTCTAAGGTTCGTTGGGTAAAAATTGTTATATATATGTATATAGGCATGATCTTGTAAGAGCCTCAGATTGTGAGAGTGTGAAAGCACCTCTAAATCACTAGATTTTGAGTGGCAACATCATCCCATCAACACCACATCTCAATCACTCAAAATATAATGCTATGCTCTCACAATCTGTGGCTCTCACATAATCAACCCTCACACGCACACACATACACATGGTAGATCCTGTGAGAGCAAAAAATTGTGATAGCATGGGAGCAGTGAATCTGGACCACTAGATTCTGTCATCTCTCCTGGTTGATTGGAGGAGGAGAGAGATAAGCATAATTTACTAGTCCATACTCACTGCTCTCATGCTCTCATAGTTTTTGACTATCACAAGATCAACCCTATATGTATAGGGCTGATCTTGTGAGAGCATGAGAGCACTGCCTCTGAACCACTAGATTTTGAGTGGCATACTATCCCATCAACATCCCATCTCAACCACTCAAAATCTAATGGTCCAGAGGCAATGCTCACATTCTCTCACAATCTGGGGCTCTCATATGATCAACCCTATATATAGAGAGCTGATCCTGTGAGAGCCAAAAACTGTGAGAACATGATAGAAGTGAGTCTGGACCACTAGATTTTGTCATCTCTCTCCTGATTGATTGGAGAAGGAGAGAGATGAGCAGAATATAGTGGTGCAGATTCACTGCTCTCATGCTCTCACAGTTTTTAGCTCTCACAGGATCAACCCTCTCTCTCTCTCTCTCTCTCTCTCTCTATATATATATATATATATATATATATATATATATATATATGATTTTTAGCCAATGGACCCCGTGCCATTACAGATGAGATGAGCATTCTTCATCTCCAGCAACTCCAGTAATAAAAATACAAGCTTCAGTAAGTTATATATATATCCAAGCTTCAGTAATATATATCGAAGCTCGAGTAACCTATAAAGTTACAAGTAAGTGCGAACTAAAGTTACTGATTAAATTGCTTCCTTTACTTACAATTGATTCAAAGTTACTGATGACAATACGGAAGTTACTGATCGTCAGATTAAGATTTAACAACTGAGATTAGGGGCTCATCTCATCTTTAAATGGCACGCGGTCCATTTGATAAACCCTATATACATGGGGGACATTTCAAATGAGGTGGGTCTTTTCTGAGATTGAAAAGGCCGCTATCAATTTAGTAAAAACTCTGTAACAATTTTATAAAAGTATAACTGTACATTGTAAAAAAATTGATTTTACAAAATATAACATCCAAATTAAATTAACATTTTCATCCAATATAATAATATTTTCATAATTCTATTTCACTATATATGTTGTGTTAATATTTATTATTAAATTTATGAAATAATAAATTGTAAAATATATTAGAAATATGCCAAGATTGACGGTGGCTCACCATATATATGGAGAGACCACGCCTCATTTGAAGTTTCTCCTATATATGTGTATATATATGTGAGGAAAGGGAGCCTACTTTGTGAAGTAGGTAACCTTGCTTACTTCACATTCCATTGTTGGTAAATTTTTATTTTTTTGAAAAATACCATCGTGGATTTTCATAACTATATCCCTCTAATATGTCATTCAAAATTTGTCAGAAACAGAGACTCCTATAACCTCCATCCAGAACAGGTAAAATACAGCAAATCGGTGACCGTTAAAAAATGATTGTCTGGATGGATGCCGTAGGAGTCTCTGTTTCTGACGAAATTTGAATGACATATTAGAAGGATATAGTTATGAAAATCCACGGTGGTATTTTTCAAAAAAATAAAAAATTTACCAAAAATGGAATGTGAATAGGTAAGGTTACCTACTTCACAAAGTAGGCTCCCTTTCCCCCCTCTCTCTCTCTCTCTCTCTCTCTCTCTCTCTATATATATATATATATATATATATATATATATATATATATATATATAGAGGGCATATCCAGAGAGCACTGTGCCGATTTGAGTTTTTTTGAGCACCAAACGTGGGTTCGCCACGTGTATTTCCATTTGAATGGTTTCCTATTTCGAGGGGCACGGTTTTGGAAGGATATTAATATGTTTGAGCCTTTTCTATTTCCAATTATATCGAGTCCTTAAAAAAAGGAAGACGGTTTTGGAAAGATAAATTCAAATCCTTAATTTCGTTTCGAATAAATAGTCATTGTACATTTGATCAGTAATGTATATATTATATGTAAGTAATTATGTGTTGCGAGATCAGTAATATTGAAATAGTTGTCAGTAATTTACATATGTAATATTACATTATACTGAGATCAGTAATTCATTCATCTTACTCAAGTAATACATATTCAGTTCTCTAGTAATTATTGTTGTGAGATCAGTAATTAAGTTACTAATGTCCATACAAGAAGTACTGATTACAATTATCCATTTTACTGTACTCATTTTGATTGTTACTAATGTCCATCCCCGCCTTCTTTACTGATGTAGTCTATTTAGTTACTTGCAATACGTCAAGTGTTACTGATAGCTACATATAAATTACTGATGTAGTCTATTTAGTTACTTGCAATACGTCAAGTGTTACTGATAGCTACGTATAAATTACTGATGTAGTCTATTTAGTTACTTACAATACATCAAGTGTTACTGATAGCTACGTATAAATTACTGATGTAGTCTATTTAGTTACTTGCAATTCGTCAAGTGTTATTGATAGCTACGTATAAATTACTGATGTAGTATATTTAGTTACTTGCAATACATCAAGTGTTACTGATAGCTACGTATAAATTACTGATGTAGTCTATTTAATTACTTGCAATAAGTCAAGTGTTACTGATGGATACGTATAAATTACTGATGTAAGTCTAGTTAGTTACTTGCAATACGTCAAGTGTTACTGATAGCTACGTATAAATTACTGATGTAAGTCTATTTAGTTACTTGCAATATGTCAAGTGTTACTGATAGCTACGTATAAATTATTTAACTCGTATTTGATAGAAAGAACTTGTATTTTCTTAAGATACATAAGTAACAATGAATGGATTTTAATCAGTAAGAATGATAAAATAGAAAAGTAATACTTGATATATTATCAGTAACATATGCAAATGTTATCAGTAACTTGGTATAATTTTTCTGAAATAATGATTTCGCTATCTAAATCCAATTGTAAGACATCCATCTTCGATCATTTTGATACGATCTTTTCACGATTCAAATCCATCCATGAAGCATCGTTCATCATTGCTTCTTTGTAATCATGATCAGTTTCCATTCACAGATGATCCATCGCATTTGAATCTGAAAATGAGAACTAAAAAACAAACGATCAAATTCTACAAAAGAACAATAAATAAATGTCTAATAAACAACGAAAAAACTTACAGATCGAGGACTTGAAGACGACTTTCTTTCGTCGCTGGAGATCTTGAGATTTCGCAGGAAGACAAATCCATAGATGATTTTGGAAATTTCTAAAATAAAAACAATGCAACGTCGGAGAGACTTAATTGCGAATCAAAAAAGGAAATCAGTCACGAGGAGAATGCGGGGGGAGTATGTTATGGTAAGGATTGATGCTAAAAAAGGGAATGGATGAGATAAAATAGGATCATTAGATCATGATCGGAAGGATGAAAGCAAGGGCTCATTTGAACTCAAATCGGCACAGTGCTCTCTGGATAAATTCCCTATATATATATATGATAATTATCTAATGGGCCATGTGTCCACTAGAGTTGTATTGAGTACATTATTTTTTTACCAATATTTTCTATCATTTTGAGTTTAATGCTTATTTATTTATAAGTTTATATCATATTCTTGCTATTAGTAACTATTTTCATATAAAGAAAACATTAACTTCATAGAAAATGATCAGTAGTAAGAATAAAAATGACATTAGTAATACAAATAATGATACAATCATTTTGTATGAGTTTAAGCTTTTTTATATGAAAATAGTTACTAGCACTAAGAATATGATATAACACTTGTAAATAAACAAGCATTGACCTCAAATGATAGAAAATATTGGTAAAAAATGAGTATGCTCATTACAATTCTAATGGTCATAATGCTCATTGGATAATTTTCCTATATATATGTAGAGTTTAATGGGGCTGCCCCAATGGCTGCCCCCGCGCCATTTTCGGCATTTTCTTATTTTTTTTGAAAAATATTGCCATGTATATTCATCCCTATATACCTCCTATATGCCATTCAAATTTCGTCAGAAACAGAGACTCATACGGCCTCCATCGAGATGGTGTCGATTTAAAAAATCCTGTTACCGTTAAAAAATGACTGCCTCGATGGAGGCCGTAAGAGTTTCTGTTTCTGACGAAATTCGAATGGCATATAGGAGGGAAATAGGGATGAATATACATGGTGATATTTTTTAGAAAAAAAATAAAAAACACCGAAAACGGCACTGGGGCAGCCATGTTGGCTGCCCCAAGGGGGCAGCCCCATTAAACTCATATATGTATGTGTGTGTAGAGAGAGAAAGAGAGAGAGAGAGTTGATCGTGTGAGAGCCAAAAACTACGAGAGCATGAGAGATGTGAGTCTAAACCATTAGATTTTATTGATTGATTAGAGGAGTGAGATGAGCATAATCTAATGGTCCAGAATCTAATGGCCCTATATATATCGGATAAATGGGACTGCCCCAAGGGGGGGCTAACTTGGCTCCTTCCATCCCATTTCCCTCATATTTTTAATTTTTTTGAAAAATAAATTCGTAAAAACTCATCACTATATCCCTACATTATATCATTCAAATTTTACGAGAAATAAAGACTCCTATGGCCTCCATCTAGACAATCATTTTTTAACGATCGCAGAACTGTTGAAATCGATCCCGTCTAGATGGAGGTCGTAGGAGTCTCTGTTTCGCATGAAATTTTAATGACATAATATAGGGATATAATAATGAAAATCTACAGAAGTAATTTTAAAAAAATAAAAAATATGACAAAAATAGGACAAAGGATCTAAGTTAGCTCCCCCTAGGGGTAGCCTCCATTTTACCATATATATATATATATATATATATAGGGAAAAAGTAGGCTACACTGGTGGGTACAGGTAAGTCCCTACACTCGACATATTTTTTGATTTTTTAAAACTAAAACCTTGAGATAATTAGATCACAATATATCATCATGATGCCATTCAAAATTTAACTTAATTCGAGACTCCTATCATCTCCTTCAACACTTACAAATTTTAACGATATCAGAATCGCTGAAAATGACCTCTTCTAGATGAACATGTTAGGAATGTTTGTTTTGCATTAAACTTGAAACACTATTCTACTCAAGATATTAAGTAAATCCCACCAAGTTTTCGTTCAAAAAAGTAAAAACAATGGGAAAATAGGTTGGGTGCAGGGAGTTACCTACACCCCAGGGTGCATACTCCCTGTCCTGATATATATATAGGGAAATTATCCAATGAGCCCTGTGCCATTTGAGATGAGATGAGCCCACTCATTTTTACCATTATTTCCTATCTTTTTGAGCTTAATAAGTATTTGTTTACAAGTGTTATATCATATTCTTACTACTAGTAACTATTTTCAAGAAAAAAAACCTTAAATTCATACAAAATGATTGTATTATTATTTGTATTACTAGTCTCATTTTTATTCTTACTAATGATCATTTCTTGTGAATCTAAGATCTTCTTTATATGAAAATAGTTACTAATAGTAAGAATATGATATAACAACAGTAAATAAATAAGCATTGAACTCAAAATGATGGAAAATATTGGTAAAATATGAGTGAGCTCATCTCATCTCAAATGGGCACAGGGCCCATTGGATAAGCCCTATATATATATATATATATATATATAGACACACGCACACATACATATATACATACATATACATATATATAGGATGGGGAGGCTGCTCAATGGAGCAACTAAGTTGGCTGCTCTACGAAGCATTTTCCTTTAATTTCTTTCATGAAATTTCACCATGTATATTCATCTATATATCCCTCCTATATATGATTCTAATTTCGTCAGAAATATAGACTCCTATGCCCTCCATCCAAAACATGTCGATTACATCAAATTTAAGACCGTTAATCGACCTATTCTGGATGGAGGGCATAGGAGTCTCTATTTCTGACAAAATTAGAATGACATATAGGAGGAATATATAGATGAATATACCTGTTGGAATTTCATAAAAAAATAAAACATTGTGGGAAAATGATCCGTGGAGCAGCCAACTTAACTGCTCCATGGAGCAGCTTCCCTTTCTTGACACACACATATATGGATGATCATGTAAGAGCCAAAATTTGTAAGAACATGAGAGCAGTGAATCTGACCACTAGATTTTGCTCATCTCTCTCCTCCCATCAATGAAAAGAGAGATGAGCATAATCTAATGGTACATATTCACTGCTCTCATGCTCTCATAGTTTTTGGTTCTCACAGGATCACCCCCATATATATAGGGTTGATCCTATGAGAGCCAAAAACTATGAGAGCATACGAGGAATGATTCAAGGTCACTATATTTGGTCATCTCTCTCCTCATTGATTGCAGGAGGAGAGAAGAGTAGAATCTAGTGGTCGAGATTCACTATACATAGGGTTGATCCTGTGAGAGCCAAAAAGCTGTGAGAGCATCAGAGCATTGATTCTGAACCACTATATTCTGACATCTCTCTCCTCATAGATTGCAGGAGGAGAGAGAAGAGAAGAATATGGTAGTCCAGATTCACTGCTGTCATGCTCTCACAGTTTTTGGCTCTCACAGGATCAACCTTCTATATATAGTACTGATCCTGTGAGAGCCAAAAACTGTGAGAGCATGAGAGAAATGATTCTGGACAACTAGATTCTGTCATCTTTCTCCTGTTTGATTGGAGGATGAGAGAGAAGATCATAATCTAGTGGTCTAGATTCACTGCTCTCATGCTCTCACAGTTTTTGGCTCTCACAGGATCAACCCTATATAGAGAGAGACAGAGAGAGGAGCGATCCTGTGAGAGCCAAAATCTGTGAAAGCATGAGAGCAGTAAATCTAGACTACAAGATTCTGCTCTTCTCTCTCCTACTGCAATCAATAAGGAGAGAGATGATAGAATCTAGTGGTCCAGAATCAGTCCTCTCATGCTCTCACAATGTGGATGGGCTCTGACGTACGACCCTGATCACGACGTCTGATGAATCTGACGGTTCAAGGGATGTTGCAGACGTGCGGTCAGATCTGATCTAACGGTCTAGGCTCCCCTTTTATTGGGTGGCTCGGATCAAAACTGGCAGAGGAGGTCTCACCCAATAGTGGAGAATTGTGTCTGCAAGAGCAGGGCTCCAACGAACTTCCACCGAGCATTGGAGGAGATCTGATGCTTTGATGAAGAGACGGAGAAGTCCGACAGTGTCGTGAAGATATTCTGCATCGAATGGAGGGCTCCGATGGAGGAGGCGACGATTGGATAGATGTGAAGGTGAAGGTCCCCCTAGAGCAGCTCCGCCTGAGTAGCTGGGGATCCAAAGTGGTCTCCCCACGGGCGATCGGGCTTGCAAAGGATACTATGCTCGAAGACGAAGCTCCGACAGGGGTTATTTGAGCAAAACAGCAAGGGAAACGAGGTGGGATGGTGTTCAACCTCCGGCGAAGGTGGGGGAAGGAGATCTGGGTCCTAATCTCGCTATGATGAGTGAGCCTCAGGATGATCAGGTTGCGGAGGAAGGTATGAGGTGAGTCGGGGTGTTGATCTATGCGGGAGGAAGTGCGTAACGGAGCTCCAACCAGTTGGTCGGAGACGAGGTGATGGCGGTAGTGCGAAATGTGAAGATGGAGTCGAGCAGGAAAATGAGGATGAAAGAGGTGTTACCTGAAGGTTCAGATGAACTCCTATGCTCCAGGCGAGGATGGTCCGATGGGTCTTGGCCTCTAACCAAGTTGCAGCTGGTTGGGAGGCTGCTCGCAACGGTTCTCCAACCACGAAGGGAGCTACGAGCCTCCAGGCACCTCCAACGAATACTAAGCCTCTCCTCCGACAGTTATCACTTCGATGAAGGTGGCTAAGGGTCTGTGGTGGTGCAAGGGATGAGCTGCCGAGCTGTGGAAGCTGGAAGAGATGTTATATAGGCTGCTCGAGGTCCCAAAAGATCAAAGCATAACACGGAACACTAGGCAGATCCGACTACGCCTAGGGATCTACGAGGATCATGGAAGTCGAGGCTGCAATTGGGCGTAAAAAAACAATCAGAGCTCTGGGTCGGGCGCTAAAAAGTGGAGAAAACACGTCGACGAAGCACGTGCGACCCGACCCGGCCTGGAAGAGACCATGGTCAAAAGTCCTAAGTGGACCAATGAAAAAGCATGATTTACAAAAATAAAAGAAAATTCAATTAAAGATAGTAAATAAATTTAAAATAAAAACTATAAAAAATAAAAAATGTTTATTATTTTGTAAACTATTTTTCTATGTTTTTTAATTATATATATATATACACACAGTATATAGTATTATATATAGGTTTAATATACCTATGTATTTTGTACAATTATTTTTATTTTATTATTTTTATAAAAATTCTTTATATTTTATATTTTATTTATTTACAACATGATTTTAGGAGTATGGAATAATTTTTATTTTTATTTTATAAATTATTTAAGAGTGTAAAATGAATAGTGAATGTAGTATGTATAGGAGTATTTTTTACAAAGGTTTGATGATTTTATTTTTATCTTTATTTTATCTTTATGATTTTTATTTTATTTTTAGATTATTTTTAGGGTTATATACAAGAGTGTAAAAAGAATAAAATAGTTTTATTTGTCAAAAATAATTAAATAAATATTATATACAAGTATAAGTGATATGTGCAATACCTAGTGAACCCTTATCTCTCTCTACTTATTTTCTTTTGCGATCAGGTCGACTTGACCTTCTCTTGGGATATGAGTCACTCTGTATTTATTCTAAATACCTCCTTCCTTTTCTTTTCCTTTTATTCTTTTATTGTTGCAAAAGAATTGCTAAATACAAGATATTAACAAAGGCATGCAGAATGCTAAGTTATTATATTTACAGGTGGTTTTGCCAAAAAGAAGAGCTAAAATAAAAGAATAAAGAGTGAGAATCGTGGATTCATCAAGAGAGAAGAGTAGAATCTAGTGATCCAGATTCACTGCTCTTATAGTTTTTGGCTCTCACAGGATCAATTTTATATATAGGGAGCATTTGAATTTAGGTGGTACATTTCTTTGATTATGGAAAGGTGTCATCTTAGATCGTTGGATGATGAGTGTACGATTGAGATTGAAACCACTAGGTAGTTTTCGTGCCAACTAACATTCCTAAAATAATGGATATATTACTCTAATGCTTAATTGGTAAAATCCATGTCATTGAACATTCTATATTTAGACAAATCCGAGGAGTGCGCGTTTTACTTTCCAGAAATATATGCTAGAATAAATGCTAGCTTTTTGAAATAATTGTTATCAATTTACAAAAAAATGATATGTTTTACAATTTACAAAAACTGATATGTTTTACAATCATGTGCAATAAACTATAAAAATTGTAACCACTGATGTACGGGAAAAAACCCATATTCGACAAAAATTGGTGTGTTTTTGTAGCTCTGTTTCCTAAAATATAGGGTGCTTTTAATGGCATAACTAATTGATATACATGTGAAAAACATTCCCACAATGATGGGATTTTTGTTGCAACTATATTTCCTAATATATCACGTGGGCTAAATTGTGGCATCATTATATATGCTACACATCATATGCATATTATTTTAGGGGGTTTAAATATGGGGTGTATTTTTTAATTCTCAGATTATTAAAATACACATCGTAGTACATGTTAAATTTCATTTTCAAGCAATGTTGTAAACTGCAACATTTTTTATAATTTTTTTAGAAGCTTAGTAAATTGTATTTGATTGATTTTGAAAAATTCTGCCGTCTATTTTTCAAAACATTCTGTGGGAGCAAAATTTGTATACTGTGATATTGTTCTGTAAATTTTGTGGTCCCTGATGAAACTCGATTTCATCATCTTTCTTTTCCATAATTAACTCCCTTGCTTAAAGTTGTGTCAATAAAATCCCATTAAAGTCCTGTAATTATCAGAGTCCTTAATAAATTAAAAATCACAAAAAATGGCAAAATTAAAATCCGGTATTTTTAGCCTTTAAAATACCCTCCAAAATATTTCGAGTCTTTGTTTGATCTCTTCTCCAGTTTTGGTCAACATGAAACTTGTAGATCTCATCGAGATCTACAACTTTCATGTTTTGATTTTCTCAAAATCGGCCAATATCACCCTCATATTTCAATTTTCCTTCCGAATAATCTGATTGAGCCACGTGGCCCGTTCTGGGTGAGCCACGTGGCCCGCTTCCCTTGTCTTTTCCGCATCCATCTCCAGCCGTTGGATCTCTTCTTGATCCAACGGCCAGAGAACATCCACGTTCGCTCTTGATCCCTGCCATTTGATCTACTCAGGCCTTGCATCACAGCAGCCCGTCGCCGCCTTATCCTCCTTGCACCACGTGTCGCCTCTTGCGCCAGACGATTGAGTTTCCATCTCGCCATCACCGTTGTTCGTTCATGCTTCATCCTCATCCGCTTGATCGACCTTAGCTTCCCATCTGAGCCCTCCATTAGCGCCTATTCCTACTCGCTCTACGTGGCAAGATCCTGACCTTCGATCACATCCCGGCCTTTCCATCACAACCGCCTCTAAACGCGCGCCTCAGCCCTTCGATGAGCGCCTTCTTCTCATCCAACTGTCCGCTAGCGCCTTGCGCATTGCCTGCCACGTGGCCGCGCCGCAACCCTCCGATCACGCAGCCAAGACCTAATCCTAAGCCGCCAATCATGCCCTCATCAGAACCGTTGGATCTCGCGATCCAACGGTCCAGACCTCGTCATCAACCTCCCGCAAGCTCCGCCCGAGCCCCGCGCTTCACACACCTCCTCCACCCTTCCATTTTTAGCCAGATCCCTGGTCATCCTTGCCATGCTCTAACCACCCTACAGCCGAGCCCATTCCCCCATGATCCTCGCGTGTACGTCCTCCATCTACGAGCCGCCTCCAGTCGCTCCATAATCCCCTCGCAATCAGTGGCTTCAGCCACCTGGACCACCACCCCCTTTCTTTAAAAGTGCCGCCTCCCCCATCGATCCACCTTGTCCATCTTTTCACGGGGCATAGCCCAGCCCTCCGCCTCCTCTCTGTGATAGGGGGAGGAGCGTGGATCGAGTGAAGACGACGTGCCCCCGATGAGACCGACCGCCTATCGCAGCGGTGCTGCGGAGGCCCAAAGCCCCGCCCGAGCTCGCTGGCACGACCGGCCAGTACGTGCGATGACCCTGTGGTCCTCAGATGACCTCGAGCCCATGCCACTACCTCCATCTCCGACCAGGTAAGCTCTCTGATCTTCTCTGATTTTTCTTCTTATTTTTGCGTAATTATCTAGGCCATGACACCCTCTCTCCTCCTCCATTAATACTCTCCCGAGCTTCGCCATCAACCCATCTTCCACGCGCACGTCTCCGATCACCTTCCTAACCAGCCACAACCTCCTTCATCCTAGGCATTCTCCTCTGCCAGAGGCAGAGGAGGACACACTAAGGGCTTCACTTCTCCGCCCCCTGAGCCCTTCGCTCACCTCAGCTCGCACGCACACACTGCTAACCCCTTTTTGCAGGTCAACCGTTGTCATTGGCCGGACCCTGGGCGGAGCTGAGTTCTAGAGCTCTGCCTCCGGCGATCAGGCATCAATAGAGCATCCCAGGTACTCCCGCATCTTCTCCGACCTCGGACCTTCATCGCCAGACGTTCAGCGTTGTTCCCCGAGCTTCACCGAGCACGGAGAGGCGCGGAGGAGCTCCAGGCCTTACGTCGGAGATCCAATAGCGCCGCCCACCATCAGGGGAGGAGAAGAGCAGATTCCGTTGGATCTCACCCCACGTCGGAGATCCAATGGCCCTGGAACAGCCACGCCGCCTTCCCGGAGCGCGGAGGCTCGGTGGGACCGAGCCTCGCCCGAGGCAACCTCGAGCTGCCACATGGCCCGAGCCACCTGCTACGGCCACCCGAAGCAGCGTCGAACCACGCCCCCATCCGAGCCTGAGCTCACGTGCTTCACGCACGTGGGTTCTGGGCTTTTTGCATCGGTGCCCTTGCACCTTCCGTATATTACATCCAGGTCCTGATACCACGTGGCAGTCCCCGAGACTACCCCGAGCCTCATCGACACCAAGCCTGCAGGCTCATGTATTCCGAGCCAACCCGAAGCAGCAACGAGCCTCTGCCGAGCCCGAGCTGCCCTCCGAGCCTGGATGGCGCGTGCATAGCACGTGCCATCTGGGTAATTTACGCAGAAGCCCCACCGACTTCTCCAAATAGCAAACGGGTCTTGATGACACATGCAGACCACGTGCGCAGGGGGAAATTTGCATTGAAACCCTCACGAGTTTTCAAAATTGCAAAAATACCACTGTGCGTGTGGGTAAATTACAGGGAGGTCATCGTACTTTTTCATATTTACATTTTAATCCCTCCCAGGGACCTGTTTGTACTTATCTTTTCATGTTTTCTTTTATTTATGCCCCTGGTTTCTTTCTTGCATATCTTGAGCTACATATATCCAATTGAGTTGATTTCAGTTTCATTTTGAAGCTCTTCTCGTCATCTTTCTTATGGCATGCTCAACTTTTAGCCTTGACACTATGATCTGTAATGCACTATTTTTCTATTGCCTAGATGCTATATAATTGAAAATTGCTTCATTAATTGATTCTGTTTGACTCGCATATTTTATGGCTCAAGTCATTATCATTTCGGGCATATTTCCATTACATCGCATTGCATTTATCTGCATGATAAAAAAATCAAATAAAAAATGCATGTTTGTTTTGATGCATTATTGTGTCTTCTTGTTCTGCATGCATGATTTGATCTATATGCTCTTCAACTCAACACTTAACTAGATAGATAAAAATCCGAATAATACGAGAGAGGCGTGTGTCCCTGAGTTCGACCTTGGTATCTTGCCAAGTAAAATAAATACGACCATCTCATTTTGATATATATATATATATATATATATATCTAAATGAGATGGTCTTTGATGAGCCCAATCGGCCCGACTGCGATGACGATTCCATGCGCTAATACAACACTATTAAAAGGCCGATTTTGCGGTTCGTCAAATGGCGCCGTTGCCGAGGATAGGTTAAATGGGATAGGTTCAATGACTTAGTGCAGAAATGCCCCTACCACGGCATTTCTAAGGCGATCTTAGTCCAGACCTTGTTCTGTGGTTTAACCCCAGAGATGCAGGGGTTAGTCAATGCCGCCTGTGGAGGAAGCTATCTGAACAAGAACGAGCACGCCATATGGAAGATCCTGGAGCAGATGGAGGAAACCGGCAGGTCGCGGGACACCAGAGCCTATACGTTGTCTCCCTCAATCCTATCCAACAAGACAACTCGAAGGACTGTAGCGGATCTGACCGAGGACCTCATCCCCAGTATGGGGATGATTGCTGACAAGTTAACCATGGTCGAGCAGATCCACAAGAGGGTCACTGACCTTGAGTCTCTCTCACGTCTACCGAAGAAAGTGGAGGAACTTACTGAGAAGGTAGCTAAGATGAAGCTACCTGTCCCTTCTGCACCACCTGCACCTGTGCATCGAGTCCATCTTGTACAGGAGCAGGCAACGGGGCCTCAGAGTGGCTGGGTAGAGGATCGGACTTACACCCAGCAGGACTAGCATGCACCCCCACAAGTGGAGACCAGATACGAGGAGCCTCCGCAGGTGTTCGAGATCAACGGGCTGTGGTACAGCCGTGACCCCGTCAGCCAACAGTCGAGGATGGGGAATGGTCAGCCTCACCGACCTTCCCCAGCTTACCAAGGAACCAGCTCCATCCCCGCACCGCGCTTTCAGTCCAGGTCCGAACAAGGGTACCAGCCTCAGCAGCACCAGCAGCAACAACGCTTATATCAGCAGGGCCCAACACCGTCCCACCACCAGCAGCAGTATCGGCATGGCCAGCAGGGCCAATACAGAACCTCGTCCGCAACTCAGCCAGCCCAGCCCACCGAATTGGAGTCCCTCACCTTGGCGATCCAGACCCTGTCTGATAGGGTCCAACAGATGCAGAACCTATCTGGATATGAGAATCGATATAATCGTGTCTCTCGTACTCAGGATCAACAGATGGCGCCAAAGACCCCAATTCCCGCACAGGTTCAGGCCAACCCGGACAGCTTAAACCATGGCCAGAACCGACCTCGAGATCAGGTATATTATTCAGATAATTATTTATCTGAACATGAGATCCTTTCGTATGATAATGTGAATCATATGTTCCTCAGGAGCAGAAGGACCGTGACCATACCTGATCGGGCACGGGCACAGAAGGAAGGAGCCACCAAGTCTCTGCCTAAGGAGAACTTGGAGGAAGAGGAGGAGCATCACCACCACCACCACCGGCAGAAGAAGAGGACGTCTGAGTCCTTGAAGCAACAGTCCCGCATCAACATAGAGTCCGACGGAACCAATGAGAAGCCCGCACCTCCATCTGAGGAGGATCGTCCAGAAGTCACGGAAGATGCATCACCGGTTTCGCCTCAGCATTTTTCTTTCAGTCAGAGTCAGAGTCTGTTTCAGAGTCCGAGTCATGTACATAACTCAGTTCCAGATCTTAATGAAAATCTTTCAGTTTCCGAACATGAGTTGGAGTCAATAATCCCTTTCCCCCGAGCTCTCAAGGGTGGAAAGAAGAAAACTAAAAAAATCCAAAAAGATGACCATGAGATGGCAGAGTTCTGCAACAAACACATCAAGGTCACAATCCCCTTTGAGAAGTACGTGGAAATGACCCATGCATTCCAAAAATACCTTAAGGTGAGATGCACACCTACTAGGGTTAGAAGGAAGACCAAAAGACGTGTTGAGAAACACATTCTATCAGTAGCCACGACTTGTGCAATAAAGAGCTCGTTTCCTAGGAAACGAAGAGACATGGGTGCACATTATGTAGTGAGTCATGTTGATGACATCGCGTTTGCATGCACTCTCCTGGACAATGGTTCCTCAATCAACTTAATGCCTGCAGCCCTCTATGAGCGGCTTAATCTTGGACCTCTTAGGAAATCTAGAGCACTCCTGTAATTTGTTGATAAATCAACCAAGAGGTCCCAAGGAGAACTGAGGAATGTTGTGATCAAAGTCGAGGGGCAAGAATACATGGTGGACTTCACTGTCCTAGATATGGAAACCCCTCGTAATTGGAGAGACTCCCAGATCATCTTAGGCAGGCCCTTCCTCAGAACAGCAGGGGCCTTGTTTGATTATAAGATCGGGAAGATCCAGTTCCAAACTCCAGGCGGAGATGAGGAACTTGAGGTGAAGCATACAAGATGGCAGAGACCGAATTCAGAATCCAGCACTGAGTACTCTTCAACCGAAGCAGACTGCGATAATGTAGACGTAGTTGGGCCATGGAGACAGAACCCAGCCAACACCGATGAGTCCATCCCCTCCGAAGATGATCCAGTGCATGAGTCAGTTTGCGAGGTCCTCAGGAACGAGTACATCTCTGAACCTGCATCGCCCTACATCTTCGATGACTTAGAGGCCCAGTTGGGCCTGTCAGTCCTTCCCTCTTTAGGACAATCAGAAGATGAGGATGACGAGTCAGACGAGGCTTTTGCCGATTGCATGGAGACCTTTGACGATCCGACTCCAGAGCCGAATAACTTGGTGGCAGCAATAACAGAGAAAGACCCAGTCACTTCCAACACCGAACCAGATCAGATTGAACCAGACTTCTTAGATGATCACACTATACCTGAGCTCAAACCTTTACCCACAACATTAAAATACGCCTTCCTTGCGGGTCAGGACAAGAAATTTCCGGTCATCATTAGTTCGCAATTAACCGAGGAGCAGGAATCTCTCTTACTAGAGATCCTGGAGAATAACCGCAAGGCGATAGGCTGGAGCATTTCCGATCTCCACGGGATAAATCCCACTCTGTGTTCGCACCATATCTACTTGGAGAATGAAGCCAAACCCTCTCGTGAATTCCAACATCGTTTGAATCCAAATTTACGAGAGGTCGTGAAGAAGGAGATAGAGAAATGGTGCAACGCGGGTTTCATTTACCCAATCTCCGACTCTAAATGGGTGGCCCTGATCCATGTGGTCCCGAAAAAGTCGGGAATTCAGACGACCACCAACGAGAACGGAGAGGAGATCGTGACGCGAGTGCCCACGTCGTGGCGTGTCTGTGTGGATTACAGATGCTTGAATGCCGCGATGAAGAGGGACCATTTTCCCCTACCGTTCATTGATCAGATCTTAGAGAGACTAGCGGGGAAAGAGTTCTTCTGCTTCTTAGATGGGTTCTCTGGTTACAATCAAGTAGTCAGCTCCAGAGGACCAGGAAAAGACCACATTCACATGCCCCTTTGGTACCTATGCTTTCAGGCGCATGCCCTTTGGGTTATGCAATGCTCCATGTACTTTCCAAAGCTGCATGATTGTTGTATTCGCCAAAATGGTCGGCGAATTCCTGGAAGTCTTCATAGATGACTTCTTGGTCCACGGCGATTCCTTCGATTCCTGTCTTAGGAATCTGGATCGAGTCCTCAAAAGATGTTGTGAGGTCAATCTGGTGCTCTCCTGGGAGAAAAGTCACTTCATGGTGACGGAGGGCATTGTGTTGGGTCACGTCACTCCAAGAGAGGAATGGAGGTTGACCCTGCCAAGGTGGATGTGATCAGACGACTCTAGCCACCAACCAACGTCAAGCAGTTGCGGTCGTTCCTCGGGCATGTCGGATTCTATCGAAGATTCATTAAGGATTTTTCTAAGATTGCCCGACCGCTAACTGAGCTTTTAGGCAAAGACATGGAGTTTATTGTTGATCACAAATGTCTTGAGGCCTTTAATCTATTGCAAGGAATGATAATGGACGCACCTATCCTACAAGCCCCAGATTGGTCTCTACCTTTTGAGATCATGACGGACGCCTCAGACTTTGCTGTTGGGGCTGTGTTAGGACAGAGAAGAGAGGGCGTCCTGTTCGCAATCCACTACGCAAGCAAAGTGCTTGACACTGCTCAGCGTAACTATACAGTTACAAAAAAGGAAATGCTTGCGGTAGTGTTTGCCTTGGACAAGTTCAGATCTCACTTAGTTGGATCCAAGGTAATTGTGTTCACTGACCACACGGTACTACGATACCTGATGGAGAAGAAGGACGCAAAGGCGCATCTTCTTCGATGGATTATACTTATCCAGGAGTTTGATCTGGACATCCGTGATAAACCTAGAAAGAAGAACGCAGTGGCCGATCATCTTTCTCATCTCGAAGATCTTAATACTTCCGAGGATTCACCTATTCGAGACTCCTTCCCTGACGAGTCGATTTTTGTTGTCGACTCACTCCCATGGTATGCCAATATCGTGAATTATCTTGTCTCCAAGAAAGTTCCCGAATATTGGCCCAAGAGCCACATCGACTGACTGAAGTCGGATGCTAGACACTACCATTGGGAGGATCCGATCCTTTTCTTTGAAGTACTGGATTGTGTCTGGAGACGGTGTATTCCTCAGGAGGAATACCAGAGTGTCCTTTCTTTATGCCACAGCTTGGAGGCCGGAGGATATCACTTCGGGAAGAGGACCGCATGGAAGGTACTTCAGTGTGGCTTTTACTGGCCGAATTTGTTTCACGATGCCACCACCTTTGCGAAGTTGTGTCCAGTATGCCAGAGAATGGGAGGAACCGTTGGTTCCAAGGATGAGATGCCGATGCAGCCTGTCATCATTTGTGATGTCTTTGATGCCTGGGGCATCGATTTCATGGGCCCATTCCCTGTTAGCCACGGATTCGAATATATCTTTCTTGCGGTAGACTATCTATCCATATGGGTGGAGGCTATCCCGACCCGAGCCGCAGACAGCAGGACTGTCTGTAAATTCATCAGAGAGCACATCATCTCTAGGTACGGGATCCCCAAAATGGTGATATTAGACGGGGGTAGCCATTTTGTAAATCGGGAGGTGAAGAAACTCCTGAAGGACTACGGCATCAAACACCGTGTTGCGAGTCCTTACCACCCACAGACCAATGGTATAGCTGAGGTGTCGAATAGGGAGGTGAAAACTATATTGCAAAAGCTTGTCCTCTCGGACAGGAAGGACTAGTCTCAGATCTTGGATCAAGTCCTCCGGGCGTATAGGACAGCTTACAAAACACCGTTAGGAACCTCCTGATGAGCCAAGAATTCTAATGATCCGGATCAGGTAAAAATATCACTCGGGTCGTTGCGACCCGGATCGATAAGAATCTCAGCTCAATCAAGAAAATTAAGTGCAGACCACCAAAACAGAGTAAAAATCAAAGAAACACGATAGCGGTCCTGGCTATTGGATTAGCCTGGTATAGCGACTAGGGTCGGACTCAGGGAGCACGTAATGGCCTTGCGGCCTACGAAGTAGTCTAAAATAAGATAAAATAAAAGAAAGTGAATTTTTTTGGTGGATTTTTAATTAATTTATTTTTTGGATTTTTTATCAATAAAAGAAATAGGAAAACAAATAAACAAGCCAATACAACCAATTATTTAATCACTCAAAAATCACTCAAAAATTCAAACAAAAATGTTTTTATGTTTTTTATATTTCTACTGTTTTTGGGTAATTTTTGGTATTTTTCTGATTTTTATTGAATTTTATAAAAATGAAACAAGACAGAAAAATGAAGGTACTGTCCAGTCAGGTTTCAAGGGCCAAATTAAAATACAAAATGGCCCTATTAACACCTGAAGGTAATTTTCTGTATAGTAGAAAACACAAGGAAAATTTAGGCACCAAAATTATTATTTTTGGGTTTTTCAATTAATTATTAGAATTTTTATAGGGTTTTTAGTGTTTTCAATTTTTATAAGTTTTATAAATCTAAAAATGACCAAAATTAGTCAGAAAATCAAACAAGGCAAAACAACTATTGTATAAATTTTTTTGTAATTTTTAGAGGTGTTTTAATATTTTTTTGTGAATTTTAAAGTTAGACAGTAACAAAAATGCTTGTTTTTGAATTTTTAAAAATAATAAATGAAAAAAAATGTCTCCAAAATTTATAGAAAATTTTACACCATGGCAGGAGCCATGTATCCAATTTTCATTAAATTTGGAGTTTGTTTGCTATTTTATTAAAAATAGAAATAATGGTAAAGTGCATAGGGACCTGTACGCAAATAGTAGAAAGTCCAGGGGGTCCGGTACTATTTCTCCATGAAATCACGCACGAGGCGCATGACCTGGGCACTCAGGGACCTATTTGCAAGAAAACAAAGTTCCTGGACTATTTAGTAACACGTATTAAAAGTCCAGGGGCTTCGATGTAAAATACCCACTAAATAACGCACATGCACAATAAAATCATTCACAGGGGTATTTATGCAAATACTAAAAAGTTACTTTCATTCAATAACACCCTGAAACTATGAGTCCATACATGTAAATAACCCAACATGCACATGTCGAAGCACGTGTTCCACCACACACAGGGGCATACACGTTAATACCAGAAACTACAGGGTCCTCTATGCAATTTACCAAACACAAATAAAAGTTTTAAAATATTTACAGGACCTAAGGTTAACAACTAAAGATCTAAGGGCCTAAGAGATATTTACCCTTTGTTTTAAGTCGAGGCTCCGATGGGCGCCACGTGGAGATCTAACGGTCGGGGAAGGGTGGCGCCTCAACAAGGATCCTCAGTCCTGATTGAGCGGCTGGGACCTCGCCACGTGGAAGATCGGGCGGCTACGAAGCAATGTGGGAAGCCCTCACTGATCGGACGGTCCCGATCACTCCTCCAAGGATCGAACGATGCTGGCGGCTCCTCAAAGGAACGTCTGGGTTCTGAACTGGAGCTGGAGGTCAATCGGATGGCAGGGGAGGGTCCTCGATGAACAGGCCGCCGACGAGTTTCGCCGGGCTCGTGCAGGTGCTGGAGGCCTCCTCGCAGGCTGTTACTGATCAGAGAAGAATCGCCTTGGGCTCGCGCGTCGAATGGAATCCTCCGATGACACGACGGAGCTCTGGAGAGCTCCAGCGGCACTGGAGGAGGAGGAGCGGCTGCTCCAAATGGTCGAGACCCTCAGATGGGATCGGATGAACCTGCAAAGCACAACAACACACTCCTGGGTCGAGGGCAAAATGCCTCGACCCGGTTAGGGGTGGTGAAGGTGGTCGGTGCGGCGGGGCGTGCGAGCTCCGGCGGAGCAACGACGAAGGAACTCGATACCATGTTCCTTTGCGAACTGGGGTGAATGAGTGGGCGAAGAAGGTGCGCGGGGGAACGACGGAGAGGATGGGTGACTCCGATGGTCGAAACGAAGGCGGAGGTGGTCGGAATCAAAGTTAAACGGCGACGGGTCGATTTGGGGGAAAATGGAAATTCGGGAAAAAGAAGAAGGAGAAGGGCTACCTGATGGATGCAATCGACTATGGAGGAGCTGGGGGTGCTCCAGGTCCTTGCCTCGAGGACCGTCGATGTCCGAGGCTCGAGCGTCACCTCCAGGAGGCGCACGGTGGCGCAACGTCGTCGGATCGATGGTCCGCCACTCCTTCCTCGCTGCAACACTGCCTGGAGCGAGCTGTCACTCTCGCGGAGGCGATGGAGGTCCTAGGGTGGCGTGAAATGACCAAAGATGCGTGAAATCGGAGGCGGAGCTGGGACTTTATACCGCAAGGGGTCCGGCTAAATCAGGTCGGGCAGGGCACGGCGAGGCGCGGATCCCTATGCAATCAACCGGGCGAGGATCTCGGATGTACGAGGAAGAAGTGGCGCCCGGAAAGATCGGATTTGGTGATCGGGTCGTGACGCAGTAAATCGGTGAAATCGGGTCGGGCGTCACTGAACCGTGGGAAGTGGTCTAAGGGGGGGAGTTGACCGGGGGGTCAACGTCCCCCGTGGACCAATGAGAATCAGCCATGTGGAAAAGATTTAAAAATTCGAAAAGAAATAATAAATGGCCGAATTATTAAAAACTCAAAACATGAAAAATATTTGTTTTAATTTTTCCTATTTTTTTGTGATTTTAATTAATTTTTCAAAATAAAAAATGAGGTATTTACACTATAGTGCTATATATAAGTATTTACACAATATTGATTTTTAATTTTTGATTTTTAATTAGTTATTTTTATACATTTTTATTCCCATTTTATATTTTATTTATTTATAGCATAAAATTAGGAATAAAAAGGTCTTTTTATTTTATTTTTATTATTTATATACAAGGGTGAAATAAATAGATATATACATCTATATACATGGTATATGTACAATGCTATTTTTGGTTTTTAATTTTGTGGTTTTTATTTGATTTTTGTTTTTATGGTTTTTATTTTATTTATTTACACCATAAAAGATAGAATATATACAAATTTTTAGGGATTTAAATTTATTTATTTATAAGGTTAAATAAATATAGGTAAGTGTTATATGTACAAGGTGCATATGTACAAGCGGATATTTTAATTTTCTTTTTAATTTTTCTATTTTTATTTGGATTCTATATTTACAAATATATACAAATATATACAAGCCCATTTTATTCTATTTTTGGAGGAAAATATTTTTATTATATTTACAGGTATATTTACACACATGAGCTCCCTATCTCTCTCTACTTTGTCTTTTATGCGGTCAGGCCCATGCTGAGCCCTCCCTTGGAATTAAGTTGCTCAATATTTATTCTAAATATTTCCCTCTTTTTCTTTTTGTTCTTTATTCTTTTATTTTTGCACAAAAACATGCTAATTATTAGTTTTTACACTATGCATACTTTTGGTAGGTATTTGTATTTACAAACATATACATGCATTTGCAAAGGTTTTTGTAGCTAAAATATAAGAATAAAGAGTGATGAATGAGTATTCATCACCCCCTATACTTAACTTTGCTAGTCCCTTAGCAAACACTTATTTGAAAAAGAAGTGCAAAAGAGAAAGAAAAAGAAAAAGAGGAGAATGCGCATGGATCAAGGTTGAATATTAAACTTGCCTTCATTAAATTGAATTATGGAGCTCGATCAGAAATTGGATTATTAATGTGTCAGAACCCTATTTGGACTTAAGCTTAAAACTCAACAACCTCTAAGTTCCACCAATCTATAATCAAGACTCCTCAACAATCCAGATCAGAACAAGTCACCAAACACTAACCCTGAAGACCATGAATCTTTCCTTGTACTGTGAATGTGAAATATAAGCTCTCCACCTCAGAAATGGCAACTTGACAACCCTCCCCAACAAGGTAACTCTATGACCCCAATCTGGCCACTCTTTCCTCGAGGAGCGGGGTATTCCCTTCTAAGTTCAAGTGCAACCGGCTCAAGAAGAGGGGGAAGAAGAGAATGGACCATGGCCAGTGTAGCCATGTATCCTTGGGAGCTCAACCAATGTAGCCAAGTCTCCCTGCTGCAAGCTACGTAAGGTGGGACATGAATCTCAAGCTTTGCTTATTTGCACTCTATATACATACTCCGGTGGGATTATCATTTTCTCTCAGACCCACCACTTTTTTGGAGTTATTTTCTTTTTGCATTTTTTTTCAAGTGCATCTATACAACATATACATGTGCAGCATATATACAAGGAGTTTTTCCTCTTGAGCCAGTAGACTATCCCTCTTTTGAAGTATTATTGCAACCCACAACTCCTGTCGTTAGACCTCATGGCAACCAGACCAAGTTGAGACGCACTTCCTTCACTAAAAGAAGAAGAGAGGTTCCACCTAGAAGTACTACCCTCATATGCTACCCCAAGTCAAGGAAGACTGCCTCCTCACCACCTCATCCGTAGAGAGCTCGGTGCTAAGTGCGGTGTCCAAGTAAAGCCATTGTCTATATGAGTCATGTGTGTGTTGTTAAGTGCTCTACTTAGGCTCATTGAGATGACATGTGATCATAGCCTAGTGGACTCAAAGAATTAAGTCACCATGGACCTGAAAAGCCTTTAACCTAAGCCCTATAAGGTTCCTCTTAGAAATTAGGTGGATTAAGATCTTAATCAAGCTCCATTTCCCAATTTAATTCCAGACTGGTTTAAATGTCAACTATAATCCGGAAAAACTATATACATATATACAAAGATGCTATTTACAAAATTTTTACAAAGATGCAAAATTTTTGAAAAATGTTTTGAAATCATGAATGGATGAATGCATGAATGCAAGTTTTGCAAAATCTTTACACACATTTACACAAGATTTTTGCAAATTTCGATTTTCAAAACATTTCGGAAAAATTTCGTACTATATACATAATTTTGATATGAAAATATTTACACAAACTTTACACAAAAGGATTTTTGAAAACATTTTTACAAAAATACTTTGTACACTAGCTATGTATGTGCAATAAAAGAATGTCTATTTACAGGAAAAATTTTTAATTTTTGTGGTTTTTGGGTTTTTAGCCATTTTATTTATTAATACACTCACACAAAGTACGAGTTATGGCTAAAGTATATATGGAATATATACACACCCCACTATACTTAGCTCGAACGATGTCCTCAGAGTCAAGAGCGATGAAGAAGACATAACTCGTGCTATGTATAGGGAAGTGAAAAGGAAGGCTATATACAAAGACGAATAAATGAATAGAAAATCAAGAGGGTCTCGGCTTTTCCCCCTATACTTAGGATCAAATAATCCTAAGTATAGCAGTCTGTACACAAAGGGAAAACCGAGTGGCAAATGTACAGGGTCTACCCCCCCCCATACTTAAGGTAAAATATCCCTAAGTATAGGCAGCAAATCAGGGGTAGAAAGAATCAAAAGAAAAACTCAAAGGTCCTACGTCCCCCCTATACTTAGGATAAAGTACACCCTAAGTATAGCATAATCAAAAGATGAAGAAAGGGATGTGGGACTAAAGAATAGAATGATATGGACATCTGGATCTATACAGGTCGGAAGAACAGTGATAATCAGGCGTGAGATGCAATAGATGTGAGTTAAAATACCACATCTCACGCAAAATAAATAGGGGCAACATCAACGACCCGCGGCTCATGATCTAGAAATGGCTTGAGCCGCTGGCCGTTCACTCGAAAGGTACTCTCAGAAGACAACTCGGATATGTCAATGCTACCGTTGTCATGTACCTTTCTCATCAAGTAGGGTCCCTTCCATTTGCTCTGTAGCTTCCCTGGAAATAGACGAAGCCTCGCATCAAACATCCATACTCTCTGTCCAGGCTCAAAATGCTTGTGGCTGATGTGAGAATCATGCCACTCCTTCACTCTCTCCTTATATTGTAGGCTGTTTGAGAAGGCGGTATCTCTAAGCTCCTCCAAGGCTGCTAACTCTGCCCTCCTCTGGTCTCCTACACTATCTGGATCAACAAGTATCTCAGTAATGCCCAAAGTGACATGTGTCTCAGCTCAACAGGTAAATGGCATGGCTTGCCATATACGAGGCGAAAGGGAGATGTGCCCAATGGTGTCTTGAAAGACGTCCTATATGCCCACAAGACCGAGTCCAAAAGCTGTGACCAATCCTTTCGGTCAGGGCGGATGACTTTTTGCAAAATAGTCTTGATCTCCCTGTTCGACACCTCGGCTAGACCATTCGTCTGTGGATGGTATGGAGTGGCAACTCGATGGTATATACCGAACTCGCTAGCAAGGGCCTTCACAAGGTCGTTGATGAAATGAGACCCCCCATCTGAAATCAATACTCGAGGTACCCCGAACCGCGTAATGATGTGCTTCCTCAAAAATCTGCAAACTATCCTGGCATCAGCGGTTCAGGCGGGGATGGCCTCAACCCAACGACTCACATAATCAACGGCCAACAGAATGTACTCAAATCCCTGACTCTTAGGGAATGAACCCATGAAATCGATGCCCCATGCGTCAAAAACCTCGCAGAAGTGAATGGGCTGCATCGACATCATATCATGCTCTCCACAAGTGCCCATCCTCTGACAGTAAGTACACCTCTTCACAAACTCATCAGAGTCCTTGAAGAGGGCAGGCCACCACAAGCCGGATTGGAGCACTTTCTGTGTTGTTCTCCTCCCAGAGTGATGTCCTCCTGCCTCAAGCTTGTGGCAGTAAGTGAGGACGCTATGGTGCTCCTCCTGAGGAATGCACCTACGCCAGACGCTATCCCCTCCTTCGTGGTAAAGGATGGGATTCTCCCAGTGGTAGGACTTGGCCTTCACGAGGAAGGTCTCAAGCCTCTGCCTGGGCCAACCTTGTGGGACTTTCTTAGCAACAAGAAAGTTCACAATATCGGCATACCACGGGAGTGAGGTGATAGCAAGGATCACCTCATCTGGGAAGGTCTCACAAATGGGATCAATCTGCTCAGAATCCTCAGGCTGCTCTAATTGGGAGAAATGATCCGCCACCACATTCTTGACTCCAGGCTTATCCTTGATCTCAATGTCGAACTTCTGGAGTAGAAGGATCCATCTCGTCAGTCTGGCCTTGGCATCAAACTTTGCCATGAGATATCGGATGGCGGTATGATCAGTATACAAGGTCACTCTAGATCCAATAATGTATGATCTGAACTTATCTAGGGCGAACACCACGGCTAGCATCTCCTTCTCTGTGACTGTATAATTCCGTTGCACGGAATCCAATGTGCGACTAGCGTAGTGGATAGCAAAGGGGACTCCATCCCTGCTCTGTCCCAACACGGCCCCCACGGCAAAATCGGAGGCATCTGTCATGATCTCGAATGGGAGAGACCAATCAGGCGGCTGGAGAACAGGAGCCTCTATAACACTCTGCTTGAGAGTCTCGAAGGACGAAAGACACTTGTCATCGACAAGGAACTCTGTGTCTTTCGTCAGCAGGTCAGTCAACATTCGGGAAATCTTACTGAAATCATGAATGAATCGTCGGTAAAAACCGACGTGCCCCAGGAATGACCGTAACTACCACAAATTGGATGGTGGTGCAAGTTTTCTAATGACATCTACCTTGGCCGGATCAACCCCCATGCCCCTGTTGGAGATGATATGGCCAAGCACCGTCCCTTGAGTCACCATGAAGTGACTCTTCTCCCAAGATAGCACAAGGTGGACCTCTATACATTGCTGAAGAACTCGGTCTAGGCAGTCAAGACAGGAGTCGAATCCGTCACCGTAAATCGAGAAATCATCCATGAAGACCTCCAAGCACTCCCCTACCATGTCCGAAAAGATCGACAGCATGCATCTCTGAAAGGTCGCAGGGGCATTGCATAGCCCAAATGGCATGCGTCGGAAGGCGTATGTGCCGAAGGGACAGGTAAAGGCGATCTTCTCCTGGTCCTCAGGAGCGATGGCCACCTGGTTGTAGCCCGAGTACCCATGTAGAAAACAATAATGGCTCTTCCCTGCCAGTCTCTCAATGATCTGATCTATAAAGGGCAGGGGGAAATGATCCTTCTTGGTGGCCTGGTTGAGTCTCCTGTAGTCAACACAAACCCGCCAAGAAGTGGGTACTCGTGTAGCAATCTCCTCTCCAAACTCACTAATCACTGTAGTGATGCCCGTCTTCTTGGGCACCACATGCAAAGGGCTGACCCACTTGGAGTCGGAGATGGGGTAGATAGAATTGGCGCTCCACCATTTTGAGATTTCCTTCATGACAACCTCTCTCAGATTCGGGTTCAGCCGCCGCTGGAACTCACGCGACGGCTTCGCCTCATCCTCGAGATAGATATGGTGGGAGCACAGGGTCGGACTTATCCCAGTCTTCTACGCTCCATCCGATTGCCTTGCGGTTCTTTTCAAGAACCCCCATCAGACGGGATTCTTGCTCTCCAGTCAGATCGACGGAGATGATGACTGGGTACATCTCAGGCTCACCCGCAAGGAATCGATACTTCAGCGAAGTAGGAAGCGGCTTCAGCTCTGGACAGCTGGGTGCTGGTAGATCTGGCCTCTGAAAAGTCTGCGTAAATGCTGCCAAATCTGCATGGGAGAACTGAAACTCTCTCTCAATATCAGAAACTGGAGAAGGCTGCCCTGATGGACTCTCTCTTCTCTGCTTGGCATCTACCTCCTCCTCAGCTGTAGGCTCAATGGAAATCAGATCTGGCATGTCATCCTCACAATCTGCCCAATCAGACTCTGACTTCGAGGGATCTGTATCCTCTAAGGTGGCATCAACACCACCATCATCACAAAAATCTGTGTCGCAGTCGAGAACCGGCTCTGCTGCCTCTGAAGTATCCTGGACCAGGAATGTGCTCTCCAAGCTCTCCTCTGCTGTCATCTCTGCATCAGCGGAATCTGAAAATGAGAGGATGTCCTGTGCTGCAGGGTCTGCCCAAACTGCCTCATCGTCTGTGATCACAAAGTCACAGTCCTGATGGATGTCTAGCCCGGCATCTGTCATCTGCTTTGTGTCTGAACTGGTCTCTGAGAATGATCTCTCTCTGGCTCGGCTGTCCTCGACCGTCTCTATTTGTACACTTTCGCCCTCAACGCAAAAGTATACCTTCCCGCTATCATGGTCAGTCACCACCATGGCTGTGGCCAAGAACGGACGACCGAGAATGATGGGGGTATCGGTCACGGACTCAGGGATCTCCATGTCCAACACTACGAAGTCCACGGGGAATTGCAGGCCCTGAATCGTGACGACAACGTCTTGCAGCAACCCCTTCGGCCTCTTGACAGATTGATCAGCAAACTGAAGGACTGTCCTGCTCTGTCTAAGAGTGCCCAACTCGAAGCGGTCGAGAAGGGCTGTCGGAAGTAGGTTGATCGACTAACCGCTATCTAATAGAGTATGGTCGAACCTCTGCTCTCTGATGTGGCATCTGACATAAGGGGCTCCGGAATCTGGCCTCTTGGTCGGCAGACGGTTCTGGATCACGAAACATGTGGCTTTCATCAGCACATGGATCTCTGAGTGGTGATTCCTCCTCTTCCTCCTGACTGTGGTCCTGTCTCTTAGTGAACGCTGAAGAAGGGGAATGTGCTGCAAAGCCTCCTGAAGAGTCAACTGTATGTGAAACCGATCTATCATCTGCCGGCCGAACTCTTCCTGATCTCTCTTTTTTGGATTTTCTGTTTTCTTCCCCTTCCCCATCTGAAGGGCTCTAGGGAAGGGAATCACGGGGTCTTTCTCAGATGAAGGACTAGGAAAAGGTCTAGACGGCTCGACGGCCGGATCCACACATACATCATGCACCACAGTGGGACCAGAAAAAACCAAACCTTTTCCTTTATTCACAATAGAGTTCCGAGATACATCAGAAGTAGGAAAAACTACAGGTCTCTCAGAATGAACACGGGTGGCCTCAGCACCACCATCGGCTTGATCAACTGGAAGACTCGCGGCCTCAGTACCGCACTCTGGCTCGGCATAGTGGGTGGCCTCAGTACCACCTCCTCGAACTGGCGAAACGACGGCCTCAGCACCGCCTATGGAATCAGCATCCTTGGTGGCATCAGTACCACCATCATCATCTCTAGCGGCCTCAGTACCGCTCTCCTCCTCCTCGTCGGGCGCTCTGGGTGGATCCTCATGATGTAGCTCAGACGAGGCACCGCCTGCTGGCATCCTACTGCTCCTAAGTGTGACAAAATCAGTATCAAAAAGATATCCAGTCATATCACCAAATGCATCACTAGGAGTAGTATACTCAGTACAAGCTACCTGCTCAGATTTCCTCTTCAGGCTGTTGGGGTTCAGCTCGATCTAGGCAGATGATGAATCCACATTTCATCATCTTTATTCTATCATTTTGGCACCAAAAACCCTAGCAAATGCCTGAAAATACCCTTAAATAGAGCATCTTAGCATTCATGCATGTGCATCCAAACAGTGTATAAATTACTGTAATTAAGGCCAAAATTATAGAATAAATAAAGAAAAGAAAAAGAATAAAATATTGCAAATATTTTATGACTCAAAAACCCGAGACCTAGGCATCTTGATGAATGGGTCGACAAGGAATAAAGTAGGGGGAGATAAGGTCAAAAACACAGAGAAAATACCTATATTTTTATTCATTCTTTATTCATTTTGGGACCTATTTTTGGTTCCACTTTTTATACATCAAATAAAGAAACTTTGTACATGAAAGTTGTAGATAATATAATAAAGAAAAATATAAAATTGATTTCACAGAAAAATAATGTACAGATAAAAAGTTATGATCTGAATAAAAATCCAGAATCCCAACTTCCCAGACCCGTATCTCACAACTGACAACTCCAAATGCAGTGTATTCACCTTTAATTGTATATAGAATAAAATAATCTACCCAATAACGGTGGTTTCGCATTTGGCGGAGCTACGGTTTGAAAGTTGAGTTTTGGACCCATATTGTATACTTGTACATATTAAAATATTCAATTTATTATTTATTTATTATTTGTATAATTTTATATTTTTATAATGTTGTAAATAATACTTATAATAATTATGTGCATTAAAATAAGAATAAAAACATAAATAAAATACAAATAAAAATCATTGTATATATTCAACACATTGGTACATTACCTATATATATACCTATACAAAACATACTTGTATTTTATTAAATATATAAAACATATCAGAAAAATAAAATAAAAATATATTTGTATACATAAAAGTATCTTATAATTTTATAAAATCATAAATAAAAATAATAAAAATAAAATACCTAAATAAAAATAAAATATATAGGTATTATACCTATATAAGGGTTAAAAAGATAACTTGTAAAAATATAAGTCATAAAAATAAATAAAAATCAGAATAAAATACTACATAAAATTTTGAGCATTTTTTATTTTACAACTTTTATTTAATTCGGCCATTTAGTATTTTAAATAGAATTAATAAAATATTTTTCCAGGGTTTTTCCTGGTTGGTCCACGTGGACCAACCAGGAGGCCAGGACTGTTGACCTAGGTCAACAGTCTGATCTACCCCCCTGTGGCTCCTGACAACCTCGGTTTTGACCCAAGTTCATGAATTTTTAGAGGCCAAGACTTTCATCTTTTTGTGTTGCAACCTTCTGCAACATTATTCCTCGATCCTCCCTCTAGCTCGCCCATGCTTAACCTTGGTCGTCGGACCCAAGATTTGCAAGATATACCATGATCTTTGGACCCCTGCAGCTCAGGGTCAAACCACTTAAAACCGACCCCCTTCTTTCCTTTTGATTTTTGAGTCCCCTTGGTCCACCCTTCAGCGCCATCATCGTGCTCCTGAGCTCCGTGGAGGTGACAGCTCCACCGCCAGCCCTTCAGCCAAGGCGCGCGAAGTCGAGGGAGTCTCCACCACCTCCGCCAACAGCCGGCGTCGAGGTACCCTTTCTCCTCTGGCTCCGGCCATTGAGGGCGTCCCCCCGCTCTTTTCTTTGCACCATTGTATTCCTTCTAGCCTTAGGATTAAAAACCCCAAAAAGATTCGAAGTTCCGTCACCCAAATCGCCCGATCACGCACCTTGGCCGGAGCGCACCTCCGGCCGTGCATCCATATCGCGAACCACGCCCTTCCCCGACCATCCAAGGGTCCAGTTAGTTTGCCCTGGACCCGTTGACCATTTTTGCAGGTCAAAGTACGAACGAAAGCACCTGGAGGCGAGTTTTGACGCTCGCCGGACTGTGGCCGAGCTTCCCAGCTCCGCCGCCTTCGCCTGAGCACCTCGGCCGCCGCCGCGGTATTTTGATGCCTCCAGGAGAGAGACGAAGACCTGAGGAGCCTCCAGCCCGCTTTTGAAGCCAAACCGCTCGCCGGAGACGGAGCTTGACCGCGGCGAACCTCGGCTCGCCGGAGTTCGTCGCTGTTCTTGCTCCGGGTGGCGCCACCGTTGGATAGAGGAGGAGCTCCAGACAGATCGTGGACCGTCCGATCTTGAAGACCCAGCCACCGTCGATCTCAGCCGAGATCTGATCCCAGACGTCCACGAGCGAAGCGACATCGGCCGTCCATCAAGCGCCACGTGTATAAGTGGCTTGCCATCAGCCGTCGGATCACGCGCATAGGGTATTTTGCACATGACCCCTTGCGCCTTTTGTATTTATTTATTAGTATTTAAACTTTTGTCTGTAGTGTAAAAGTTTTGTAATATTTGCACAAAGGCCCCGAAACTTTATTTATTTACATTCCAGTCCTCCGCCACGTCACCTCACGTGACCTGTACACGTGAGGGGGTGGGCATTTTGCAAGGACACCCTCGGTCATTTGTGTATTTCGTTTCAGTACAAAATCTTTCGTATCAAGTGTATTTTTTTTGGATATTTTGCAAGTAGGCCCCCAGGGTTTGAGAAATTGCATTTTAGTCCTTCCCAGGCGCGTGCAAGTCACGCGCCCTGGTGGGTAAATTATTTGCGTGCCCAGGCGGTTTTTGTAATTAATATTTAGTGCTCTAAATTGAATATTCAGTGTATACTTTTGTGGAAAATTGCATGTATGCCCTTGGAAGTTTTAGATATTGCACATATACCCCTGCCAGGACTGTTTAATGTTTGGATGTTTGTTGTAATTATTTAGCCTATCACTTTAACTCCAAAAATTTCACAAAAATAGACTTAAGTATCTGGACACGTGTACTGTGACGCCATCTACTTAGTTTTTGATTTTACTTTATTTTTATATTTATTAAAAATCAAAAACTTGCTTTTTGTGCACTGTCTAGCTTAGAAAATACCAAAAAATATTAAAACACCTCCAAAAATTCCAAAAAAATCACCTAGTGTCTATTTTATCCTATTTTAGTGTCAGTCCAAAAATCATTAAAAATCTCAAAAGAAAAACACTAAAAATTTAAAAACACTCAAAAACTTCAAAAAAAAATATATAAAATAGTAGAAAAATCCAAAAATAGCAAATTGAGGTTCTGTTTGTTCCTTATTTTGTCCTTTTTATTTGAAAAATAGTGTGAAAAGTTTTGGTTGCTGTTTGTTAATTTTAACTTGCATTTTAGTCACAGCCAGCCTTATTTCCACTGTTTTCCTTTATTTCAGTAATTAAAAATACCAAAAATTCCTTGAAAAATCCCCAAAAATCACAAAAACAGTAGAAAACCATAAAAATATCAAAAACATCTTATTCCTGAATTTTTGGTTATTTTTGCACCATTTTATAAATATTTTAGCTTGCCTTTTATTATATTGTCTTTATTCTCCAATATTGAAAAAGAAAAAAAATATAAAATATAAAATTATAAAAATCAGAAAATTAAAAATCAAAATACAAAAATTATAAAATTAAAATAAAATAAAAAAAATTAAAAATTAAAAACCCACAAAAATTCCTTTGCTTGCTTGCTTAGTGTAGACACATCACACACTCACTTGAGCACATTTTTGCTTGAACTACCCTGCTTGTTCCCTGTGTTCGAACTCTCTGCATACTTGACACTATACACCATTTGTGCAGAGTTAAAAATAAATTTTAACTCCGCATTAGTTCTAATTTATTGATCTTAGTGTGGGTTAATTGTTGACTTTAGTCTGAATTTAGTGTGGTCACCACACCGACTGAGTTCACGCTTTGTGTTGAACTTAAGACCATCTATATTCGGCTAAATCAAATGGCGCCGTTGCCGGGGAGCAACAGCGAGTAGTTCACATTTTTGATATATTTGTTTGATTGTGTGATTGTCTACCATAGCATCATTTTCCATCTCTTACATTTTGATATATCTTGTTGAGCTATCTGACCACTCTTCTTTGTCTTCTTGCGAGGGACCGCGGAGCGAGGCGGATCGCCTAGGTGACCCGACGCATCCTTGGGAAGCGGAGCCGGCTGTTCTTTAGCCAAGTCGGCAGGAGAGAGCAAGGAGCGAGAGAGAGAGAGTGATTAGATTAGTTTTCATTTATTTTTGGTGAGAGAGTGATTCATTTAATTTGTAATAATACAGGTACACTTGGACTTGGACACTTAGACATTCGGGCCTAATTTCCGGGTGTTTGTTCACCCGGGGGCTCACCGCGGATTTTATCGAGTTTTTATCGCTGTCATTTTCCGGTTTTGTTTTCATTTTTCACTTTCTTTTGTGGATTGAGCTCTTAGTTCTAGGTTCTGCTTGATTCGATTAGAATAGGTCCAAACACCTAATTATATTTGCATGCTCCTATAGATTCGTATTTGGACTTAGAATAATCAAACAGTTAGCTAGTAGCTTCCAAATCCATGCGCCGCAAGCTCACACCCGAACAAGCGCTTTCTCCTACCCCAAATGTGTTGGGCAGAGGAGGGGTGAGCCTAGACCGGACACTCGGATTAGGAGTTACTAGTTAGCTTGTGGTTCTTCACGCTAGCAGCTGCCTGTTCTAGGACGATTTCCGCTTGCATATCGCCATATAGCTTAGATTTAAAAATTCTGCTTTGCATCCCGCATGGAGAGAGCTGGGATTCGCTGTAAGTCTTCTTACTTTGCACGCATCATCTAGGCACAAAGGTGAGATTTCCACCTCGGTGTCGACTTGCACGCTTTTCCGACGCTATTCTCCCTCTGTTTTTGGAACAAAGTAGGATAAAGGAAAAATACAAAAACCGTTAGGCGCTTGTTTGAATTTACTCAAAAGAAGCGATAACACCAAAAAAATTAAAAAAGGGACTGCTAAAGAAAACTTGACCAAAATAAAATTGGTAATTGGATTCATTGCTTGGGGAAAGTAACACCCTCACTTATCTTCAGGTTGCATGGGAAGGTCTCCTTCCAAGTGAGGTGAGCGCTTCGTAAGGATTAGAGCCCAAAACCCAACTTGTGGCTGCCTTGTGTATCGCCTGGATTTCCGAAGTATTGGCGCTACTATCGTACGTAGTCGAGTAGGACTTGGTCGCCATTGGTGACTCTCTATTGTGAGAGCACCGACCTTGTCCGAAGTACCGAGCTTAGGCCACGCCTTCACGGGTGTGTCTGTCTCACCGGCTGCGTCCGAGTAGGACCTTGTACGCTCACGGGTGATTCCGTTGCGAGCGAGGTCCGAAGTATCGGTTTCGCCTATCGGCTTCCTCCCTCTATTTCTTTGGCTGAGTAGGGATCCAGGAAGGGTTACAAGGACCTCAAAAAGCGCAAGTTACAGGTTACACAGGAGGAGGACAAGTACGGGGACACTTTCCTGGCAGTACTCTCGCTCCTATAGGCGTAGCGTTCTAAGGACTTGTGAAAAGATAAATACCTGAAAAACAAGCTAAAATTGACAAAGATAAAAGCCGAACCTTCACGGCTTCACGAGTTGAGTTGGTGAACTTACCCTTGCTTTGTGTTTGATTGTTAGATTTATTAAGGTCAAGATCAAAAACACCGCACAATTGTGCACAATTTTGTTGCATTTCATTTTCTCCTTCTCTTGCATTATCCCCACTCTTCTCAAATAATCAAGATGATGGGACGGAGATCTCTTAGGCCGACCTTGTCGGCACCGCTATCCAGCACTCCTCCTTATTCATCTAGGAATAACTCGGAGAGTCCGCTCTCCGAGCCCGAGTTCACATCCACCCTGTTCCCCCTCGACCACCCTTCCCCTTCTCCTTCCCTCAGTTCAATCATTTCAGAGTTCAGTGAATCACAGAATTCAGCTCGTTCAACAGCACCTGAAATGGACTCTTTTGCATTTTCAGAGAATCCAGCAATGGCAGACAGAGGCGAGCACCCAGATGACCACGACCATCCTCCGTTCATTATTGACCAAGTGGCCATCAACAATTCCTTGCTAGCGTCCCTGGAGACTATGCAGAGGCAGATTCGAGACCAGGGCACTTTCATGGGTGACCTTATGAGAGAGATCGCACAGCTGAGAGAGAACCGACCTGGAGGAGGCGGTGGCGGAGAAGGAGGAGGACCTGATGCAGGAGGAGGTGATCCAGACGGTGAGCGACCGCCACAGACCATCATGAGGGAACTGCACAACCCAGCTTCGTCCCTCACTCACCGGTGGATCAGACTCCCGCCAATCCACGGAGACTTCGAGCTTCGGCACCACACGATTCAGTTGCTACCCAAGTTTCACGGGCTGCCGACCGAAGAGCCGCACCTCCATCTCCAAGAATTCGAAATGATTTGCAGCACTATCCATGATCGGCTGATGACCGAGGACACCATCAAGATGATCGCCTTCCCATTCTCTTTGGTTGATAGAGCCGCATATTGGCTCAAACATCTAGGGCGATTCGTCGATACTTGGGCAGATCTCCGGTCCGCATATTTGAAGAAATACTATCCTCTCGGCCGGACCAACGCAACTCGAGCCATGATCAGCAACTTCATCATGATCCCAAATGAACAGTTTCATGAAGCATGGGATCGATTCAGAGAGCTCATTGACCGGTGTCCACATCACGATATCTCCAAGCCCAACCTGGTGCAGAGTTTTTTCTGTGGGCTGACACCGGAGCTGCAGGGGCTTGTGAACGCCTCTTGCGGTGGGTCATATTTCTCCAAGGGAGAAGACGACGTCTGGGCCATCTATGAAGGCATGGCAGAAAATTCCACAGTGATGACCCAGGCCCGAGTCTATACACAGCAGAAGCCCCCGCAAGGAGCGGGATCATTTCAGAGGATCGTCCGCATCGATGCCGGTCCCAGCACAACGTCGGTAGCCGCAACACAAGCCGAGTCAGCAGCAGCCGACATGGGCATTATCAGTGAAAAGCTGGACCGCATGGAGATCCTCGAGAAGAAACAGAACCAAGGTCTAGCCCAGATGGACCTTCTCACCAAAACAATGAGTGACCTGAAGACTCAAATTCTCTGTATTCAGGAGGCACAAGCCCATTCCCAACAGCCTCCCAGGTCATAGGTTGCGTCCAGCAACAGCAATCCTAACCAGGCCTCTACCTCATACCGCCAGGTGAACCATATCCAGGCGGAGCCGGTTCCATTGCTGCAGTACCATCCAGAGCAACCGCCATCTCAGGAGACGCAGATGGTGGTGTATCAGCCGGAGCAGCCACTGGCAGTTCTCCCTCCATCCTCCTTTGAGCAGGAACCATTGATGGAAGTCAATGGGATCTGGTATGACCGATACCCTCAGCCCGCAATTCATAGGGATCACCCTGGATTCCGTTGGGGTAATGGTGGATCCTCATCCCAACAACATCTTCCTGCTCAGGGACAGCAGAACAACCAGCCACAGCAGTACAACCAGCAGCCCCAGTATGCCCAGACATCACAGTATCAGAGTGGTCCTCGTCCCGCCTATCAGGGACAACAGTGGAGGCAGCGTCAGCCGCCTCAGCAGTCTTATCACCAGCCTTCCCCCCAGTATCAGCAACAAAACCAGCAGCCCCATTTCCAGCAGGGACAGACGTCCGGTTCTCAGGGTCCAGCCTTCGAGAACCCTGCTCTTGATGATCTTGCCCGCTTGCTATCTGAACAGCGAGCATCGTTCAGGCAAGAAATGGATGAGTTCCGGCAGGAGATGAGGGATTTCATCAAAGGCAAGGCCGCCATACCCGCTCAGATCGAACCTAATCCAAATAACTTAAAAAGAAAATCTGAGCAGGTAGAGTCCACAGAGGATACCTCTCCTAGTGATTATTTGAGTGACATGTCTTATTCCTATTATGATGTTGATTTTGTTACTACTAGGAGCGGTAGGATGCCAGCCGGCGGCGCCTCTTCTGAGCGACAGCCAGATGCAGAATCAGGAGCGCCAGAGGAGCAGAGGAGCGGTGCTGATGCCGCTACAGATGATGTTGAAGACGGTGGTGCTGATGCCACCAATGATGGAGTCCAGGACAACGGTGCTGATGCCGTTGTGATGCCAGATGCAGACGGTGGTGCTGAAGCCACCATTTTGGATGATGAACCAGAGCGCGGTGCTGATGCCGCAAAGACCGGTGCGAGTGGTGGTGCTGAGGCCACCACATCTACTTTTGTCGAGCCATCAACTGTGATGTTACCACATTTTGTATCTAGAGACTGTGGGAACAAGAACAAAAACAAAAACAAAAATATGAATAAAGGAAAGGTTTCTGTTCAAATTGCGGATCCATATGTGGTGAATGATGATTGTATGGATTCTCCATCTTCACAGGCACAGGGACCGAGTCCTAGCCCTCCATCTGAGGAGGCCCCTACCATCCCCTTTCCTGAAGCACTCCGCCGAGCGAAGGGGACTAAAAAAGAAAATCCAAAAAAGAATCAGCAGGTAGAGTTTGGCAACGAAATGATTGACAGATTTCACATTCAGCTGACTCTACGAGAAGCATTTGAGCATATCCCCTTCTTCAAGAAGAATTTGAAAGAGACAACCACTGTTCGAAGGAAGAAGAGGCACAGAGATCAAATCCATATGCTCACTCATAACACTTGCTGCGCCATTCAGAACACATTGCCAGCCAAGCGACCAGACGCAGGAGCTCCCTATGTCAGATGCGAGATTCAGGAGCAGCAGTTTGATCGTACTCTATTAGACAGCGGCTCTTCAATTAACCTTCTTCCGGCAGCCTTACTCAAGCAATTCGAGTTTGGTCCTCTTCTTCGAAGCAGAACCGTCCTTCAGTTTGCTGATAGGTCGATTAAGAGGCCGAAGGGGTTATTGAAAGATGTGGTCGTTACCATTCAGGGCCTGAAATTCCTCGTGGACTTCGTTGTGTTGGACATGGAGATCCCTGAGTCGGTAACTGATGCCCCCATCATTCTCGGACGTCCATTCTTGGCCACAGCCAAGGCAGTGACCGACCATGATAGTGGGAAGGTATGTTTTCGCGTCGAGGGCGAAACCATACAAATAGAGACGATCGAAGAAATCAGAGCCAGAGAGGCAGAATGCTCAGAACAGTCCAGTGAAGCCGAGCAGATGACAGAGGAGGAGCTAGACATCCACCAGGTTTGTGATTTCGAGATGACTGATGATGAATCCAACTGGAAAGATCCCGTAGCACCGACCCTCGCCTTGCCTACAGATTCACTGTATCTCAAGCTCATGGCGGTCGAGAGCCGGGAGAGCACATCCCTGGATGAGGATATCTCTGAGGCTGACAGTGTTGTAATGAGTGGTGCTGAAGAATTTCAATCTTGCTCATCGTCTTCTGATCCCTCGGATTCAGACATAGACTGGGATGACTTTGATGACTATTTACCTTGTCTGATTCCTACTGAGCCAACAACCATGACAGAGTGCGAGCCAGTGCAGTTTATAGTTGATTCAGAAAGCCGCCCTTCGTCAGAAATTCATGCAGAGCGAGAGTTCTCCCATGCAGACCTGGTCGCATTTACACAGACATATCAGAAGCCAGATCTGCCACCTCCCAGTTGCCCAGAACGGAAACCTCTACCGCAATCGATGAAGTACAGATTCCTTGCTGGAGAGCCAGAAATGCACCCAGTCATTATCTCAGCAGATTTGACTGGAGAGCAAGAATCTCGTCTGATGGAGGTTCTTGAAAGAAACCGCAAGGCAATCGATTGGAGTATAGCTGATCTCCAGGGGCTGAGCCCAAATCTTTGCTCTCACCACATCTATCTTGAAGATAACGCTAAGCCGTCGCGTGAGTTCCAACGACGGCTGAACCCGAATCTTCGAGACGTAGTCATGAAAGAAATTTCCAAGTGGTGGAGTGCCGATTTTATCTATCCCATCTCCGACTCCAAATGGGTAAGTCCGTTACATGTGGTACCCAAGAAGACGGGTATCACTACAGTTGTTAATGAGTCTGGAGAGGAGATCGCTACCAGAGTACCGACTTCTTGGAGGGTCTGTGTGGACTACAGACGATTGAATGAGGCCACCAAGAAGGATCACTTCCCGCTTCCCTTCATTGATCAGATTATCGAGCGGTTAGCCGGGAAGAGTCATTACTGCTTTCTTGATGGGTACTCTGGATACAATCAGGTGGCCATTGCGCCCGAAGACCAGGAGAAAAGGACATTCACCTGTCCGTTTGGGACCTATGCTTTCAGACGGATGCCCTTTGGTCTATGTAACGCTCCGGCGACATTCCAAAGGTGCATGTTGTCCATCTTCTCGGACATGGTGGGTGACTGTTTAGAGGTCTTCATGGATGACTTCTCGGTCTATGGCGACGGGTTCGACGCTTGTCTTGACTGCCTAGACCGTGTGCTGAAGCGCTGCATTGAGGTCAATCTTGTCTTATCCTGGGAGAAGAGTCATTTCATGATGACTCAAGGGACGGTCCTTGGTCATATCGTCTCCAACAGAGGCATGGAGGTCGATCCGGCTAAGGTGGATATCATCAGAAAACTCAATCCGCCGTCCAACTTGCGTCAGTTACGGTCTTTTCTGGGGCATGTCGGTTTCTACCGACGGTTCATTCAGGACTTCAGTCGAATTGCCCGACCGCTTACTGACTTGCTCACCAAAGACACCGAGTTTATTGTTAATGATAAGTGTCTTGAATCATTTGAGACTCTCAAGAATATGGTTGTCTCGGCTCCTGTCCTTCAGCCACCCGATTGGTCTCTTCCATTCGAGATCATGACGGATGCTTCAGATTTTGCCGTTGGGGCTGTGCTTGGACAGAGGAGGGACGGTTTACCCTTTGCCATTCACTACGCCAGCCGGACTTTGGATGCCGCGCAGCGGAATTACACTGGTAGCTGAGAAAGAGATGCTGGTCGTAGTTTTCGCTCTTGATAAGTATCGATCGTATATTCTCGGATCTAGAGTGACCATCTATACTGATCATACCGCCATCCGGTACTTAATGGCTAAGAAGGATGCCAAAGCACGTCTCACCAGATGGATCCTTCTGCTCCAGGAATTTGATATTGAAATTAAGGATAAGCCTAGAGTCAAGAATGTGGTGGCGGATCATCTCTCCAGATTGGAGAATCTTGAGGAATCTGAGCCCAGCGCACCTATCACAGAAACATTTCCAGATGAGGCGATCTTGGATGTCACCTCACTCCCGTGGTATGCTGACTTTGTAAACTATCTTGTTGCCAAGACAGTCCCTCAGGGTTGGCCCAGGCAGAAACTTGAGACCTTCCTAGCTAAGGCCAAGTTTTACCATTGGGAGGATCCCGTCCTTTATCATGAAGGAGGGGATAGTATCTGGAGGAGGTGCATTCCTCAAGAAGAGCAGCATAGCGTCCTCACATACTGCTACAAGCTTGAGGCAGGAGGACATCATTCTGGAAAAAGAACAGCACAAAAGGCGCTTCAATCCGGCCTATGGTGGCCTACTCTCTTCAAGGATTCTGATGAGTTCGTGAAGAGATGTACTGACTGTCAGAAAATGGGAACCTGCGGACAGAGAGACATGATGCCCATGCAACCCATTCACTTCTGTGAGGTTTTTGATGGCATGGGGTATTGATTTCATGGGCCCATTTCCTAAAAGTCAGGGATTCGAGCATATTTTGCTCGCTGTAGATTATGTCAGCCGATGGGTTGAGGCCATCCCCGCCCGAGCCGCAGATGCTAAAACCGTTTGCAAATTTTTGAGGAAAAATATTATTCACGGTTCGGTGTACCTAGAGTCTTGATTTCGGACGGGGGGTCTCACTTCATCAATGACAAAGTCCGGGCCCTTGCAGACGAGTTCGGCATTGACCATCGGGTTGCCACTCCGTATCACCCTCAGACTAATGGTCTTGCCGAAGTATCGAACAGGGAGATAAAGACTATCCTTGCAGAAAGTTGTCCGCCCAGACCGAAAGGATTGGTCACACTTTTGGACTCGGTCTTATGGGCTTACCGGACTTCTTTCAAGAATCCTTGGGGACATCTCCCTTTCGTCTCGTCTATGGCAAGCCGTGCCATTTGCCAGTGGAAATCAAGCACAAATCTTTTTGGGCAGTTACAGAATTGCTTCTAGATCCCGAGAGTATAGGAGACCAGAGAAGAGCAGAATTGGCAGCCCTGGAAGAATTGAGAGATACAGCCTTTTCCAACAGCCTACAGTACAAAGAGAAAGTGAAGACATGGCATGATTCACATATCAGCCATAAACAGTTTGAGCCAGATCAGAGAGTATGGTTGTTTGATTCCAGGCTGAAATTATTCCCAGGGAAATTGCAGAGCAAGTGGAAAGGACCATATGTGGTCAGGAAGGTACATGACAATGGCAGCATCGACATATCAGAACCGTCATCTTCCGCTACCTTCCGCGTCAACGGTCAACGCTTGAAACTATATCTTGATCATGATCCGCCGACCATTGACGTTGCCCCCATTCTTCTGGTATGAGATGTGTCTTTTGACTCGCATCATCTGCATCTCATACATGGTGATCAATTCCATCTTCCGCTGTACAAATCCATTTGTTCATATCACTCTGTTGTCTGTTGATTTATTTTCTTATTTTCTTCTTTTCTTCTTTTCCTTTTCTATTTTCTGTATCTATCAAAAAGGTGCCGCCCTTGTAGACAGCTTTCCATACTTAGGACGTACTTTGTCCTAAGTATAGGGGGGTTGGCACCCCGAGTTTTTCTATTCTTTTCGATCCTCTCCATTGTCTCCTCTTCTTGTCTATACTTAGGGATATCTTACCCTAAGTATAGGGGGAGACAACCTGAGTACGATCTGTTCATTCCCACCCTTGACCCTCCCTGCGTTGTGTACAGTCTGCTATACTTAGATTTTTGATCCTAAGTATAGGGGGACGGTCAACTTCTCATTTATTGATTCATTCATTTATTTCTTTATTCTTTAGGCTTGTCTATACTTAGTACGAGTTATATCTTCTCTTTCTCCCGATCTATGAGGACATAGCTCAAGCTAAGTATAGGGGGTCGTATATACTATGTATATACTTTAGCCATAACTCGTACTTTCGTATTTTCTTAATAATATGGCTAAAAATTCTTTAAAATTCATTAAAAATTCTTAATAAAAAGATGTGGTTATTCCTCAAATTCTTTTTGTATTTACTGATTAATAAATCAGGTGAAAATGTTTTTTGCAAAATGTTTGAAAAATAGTTTGAAAATCTTTGTGAACATCTATTGAAAACTATTTTGAAAATATTTTGTTTCGTGTTTTCAACCTGTGTGAAAAATGTGTGGATTGTAAAATTTCTTTCTTTGTGTGAAATAAAATGTTTGAAAAATGATTTGCAAATGGTTTGAAAAATGGTTGCAAAAATGATTTGAAAAACCTATATATACTTTTTTGAAGGCCTTTGCAAAATGATTTTCAAATGTGTGTAAAATGTTTGTAAAAACTATTTTGGACTATAGTTTTCAAAAATTGTGTGTAAATTGTTTTCAAATAAGTTTGAGGAATATACACATCATACCAAAATCCACTATATATGTATAAAATTGACCACTTACCCTGTAAATTCTTAAATCTACTTCTTGTAAATATAAGAAGCACTCCCGTGTACATAGTTTTAACCTTGTTTTTAGCCAAAAGCTTTTTGTTTTCAAAAATTCCCAAAAAACATTTGCAAAATTAAAAAAAAAACATTTGAAAAATCTGTTTGAAAATACAAAAAAATGCATCTGCATATGCATGCATCATATTTTCAAAAACCCATAAAAAGTTCAAAATCCTTGAAAATTGCATCACAAAAATATTTTCTGCATTGCATTGCATAGCATTCGCATTTTTCGGATTGAGTTTGATAGTTGAACAAGTCTAAGTAAAATCCGGAGATTGGAGCTTGATTGGACCTTCAAATCTACCTAATAACAGGAACCTTATAGGAACTTGGTTTGAGGTACTTCAGGTCTAGTTGACTTAATTCTTTGAGGATCACGGGACTTGGTTCAATGGATTCTTGATTGCCTAAGTAGAGTATTTCGGAGCACACGCACGACTCTTGTTGATAATGACCTAACTTGGACACCTGCACCTTTCACATGGCTCAACTCAGTTGGAGTGGTGAGGGGATTGGATTTGCCGGTATGAGACGCACACAAGCGGAAACATTTGTCCTCCTCTAGGGAGGGAAGTGCACCCCAACCCGTCCAGTGATTAGGAAGTCTAAAGACAGGAGGCTGTGGGTTGCGATAAAGCTTCAAAAGAGGGATAGTCTACTGGCTCAAGAGGAAAAACTCCTTATGTAAATGCTGCTGTATATAGTATTCAAAAAAAAATGTTCAGGCATGTACAAAAATAAAAAGCCTGCAAGTATGTACAAAGTCAATAAACAAGCTTGAGTTCCAAAGCCATATCATGTGAGCCTGCAGCAGGATGACTTGACTACACTGGTCTTGCATCCAAGGATAGGTAGCTACACTGGCTACCGTCCATTCTTCTCTTCACCCCCTCCTCTTGAGCTGGTTGCCACTAGAACTTAGGTTGGAATACCCCGCTCCTCGAGGATGGAGTCATTGGATTGGGGAATCATTGGGTTGTCGTACTGGAGAAGTCAGTTTCTTTGTCATTCTAGTTGGGGAGAGTCACCATCACTTACACTGTATAAGTCAGATTCATAGTCGTAAGAGTTTGCGTATGAATTGAGATATTTCTGACCTGGCTATTGAGGAGACTTGAGCAGAGTTTTGGGTTTCTCAAGGGCTGTTGGATTTCAAACACGGTTCTCACTAAGGTTCCGCCCGCACTAAAATTCCAAAGGTCCGACTTAAGCTCCAAACTTTGATTTTGTGAAGACAAGTTTGATAATCAAATAAAATCCAAGTTCTTCTTTTTCTTTTCTTTGTTTTTCTTTTTGCACTTATTGCATAAGTGTTTGCTAGGGACTAGCAAAGGTAAAGTATAGGGGGATGATGAATCCACATTTCATCATCTTTATTCTATCATTTTGGCACCAAAAACCCTAGCAAATGCCTGAAAATACCCTTAAATAGAGCATCTTAGCATTCATGCATGTGCATCCAAACAGTGTATAAATTACTGTAATTAAGGCCAAAATTATAGAATAAATAAAGAAAAGAAAAAGAATAAAATATTGCAAATATTTTATGACTCAAAACCCCGAGACCTAGGCATCTTGATGAATGGGTCGACAAGGAATAAAGTAGGGGGAGATAAGGTCAAAAACACAGAGAAAATACCTATATTTTTATTCATTCTTTATTCATTTTGGGACCTATTTTTGGTTCCACTTTTTATACATCAAATAAAGAAACTTTGTACATGAAAGTTGTAGATAATATAATAAAGAAAAATATAAAATTGATTTCACAGAAAAATAATGTACAGATAAAAAGTTATGATCTGAATAAAAATCCAGAATCCCAACTTCCCAGACCCGTATCTCACAACTGACAACTCCAAATGCAGTGTACTCACCTTTAATTGTATATAGAATAAAATAATCTACCCAATGGCGGTGGTTTCGCATTTGGCGGAGCTACGGTTTGAAAGTTGAGTTTTGGACCCCTATTGTATACTTGTACATATTAAAATATTCAATTTATTATTTATTTATTATTTGTATAATTTTATATTTTTATAATGTTGTAAATAATACTTATAATAATTATGTGCATTAAAATCAGAATAAAAACATAAATAAAATACAAATAAAAATCATTGTATATATTCAACACATTGGTACATTACCTATATATATACCTATACAAAACATACTTGTATTTTATTAAATATATAAAACATATCAGAAAAATAAAATAAAAATATATTTGTATACATAAAAGTATCTTATAATTTTATAAAATCATAAATAAAAATAATAAAAATAAAATACCTAAATAAAAATAAAATATATAGGTATTATACCTATATAAGGGTTAAAAAGATAACTTGTAAAAATATAAGTCATAAAAATAAATAAAAATCAGAATAAAATACTACATAAAATTTTGAGCATTTTTTATTTTACAACTTTTATTTAATTCGTCCATTTAGTATTTTAAATAGAATTAATAAAATATTTTTCCAGGGTTTTTCCTGGTTGGTCCACGTGGACCAACCAGGAGGCCAGGACTGTTGACCTAGGTCAACAGTCTGACCTACCCCCCTGTGGCTCCTGACAACCTCGGTTTTGACCCAAGTTCATGAATTTTTCGAGGCCAAGACTTTCATCTTTTTGTGTTGCAATCTTCTGCAACATTATTCCTCGATCCTCCCTCTAGCTCGCCCATGCTTAACCTTGGTCGTCGGACCCAAGATTTGCAAGATATACCTTGATCTTTGGACCCCTGCAGCTCAGGGTCAAACCACTTAAAACCGACCCCCTTCTTTCCTTTTGATTTTTGAGTCCCCTTGGTCCACCCTTCAGCGCCATCATCGTGCTCCTGAGCTCCGTGGAGGTGACAACTCCACCGCCAGCCCTTCAGCCAAGGCGCGTGAAGTCGAGGGAGTCTCCACCACCTCCGCCAACAGCCGGCGTCGAGGTACCCTTTCTCCTCTGGCTCCGGCCATTGAGGGCGTCCCCCCGCTCTTTTCTTTGCACCATTGTATTCCTGCTAGCCTTAGGATTAAAAACCCCAAAAAGATTCGAAGTTCCGTCACCCAAATCGCCCGATCACGCACCTTGGCCGGAGCGCACCTCCGGCCGTGCATCCATATCGCGAACCACGCCCTTCCCCGACCATCCAAGGGTCCAGGCAGTTTGCCCTGGACTCGTTGACCATTTTTGCAGGTCAAAGTACGAACGAAAGCACCTGGAGGGGAATTTTGACGCTCGCCGGACTGTGGCCGAGCTTCCCAGCTCCGCCGCCTTTGCCTGAGCACCTCGGCCGCCGCCGCGGTATTTTGACGCCTTCAGGAGAGAGACGAAGACCTGAGGAGCCTCCAGCCCGCTTTTGAAGCCAAACCGCTCGCCGGAGACGGAGCTTGACCGCGGCGAACCTCGGCTCGCCGGAGTTCGTCGCTGTTCTTGCTCCGGGCGGCGCCACCGTTGGATCGAGGAGGAGCTCCAGACAGATCGTGGACCGTCCGATCTTGAAGACCCAACCACCGTCGATCTCAGCCGAGATCTGATCCCAGACGTCCACGAGCGAAGCGACATCGGCCGTCCATCAAGCGCCACGTGTATAAGTGGCTTGCCATCAGCCGTCGGATCACGCGCATAGGGTATTTTGCACATGACCCCTTGCGCCTTTTGTATTTATTTATTAGTATTTAAACTTTTGTCTGTAGTGTAAAAGTTTTGTAATATTTGCACAAAGGCCCCGAAACTTTATTTATTTACATTCCAGTCCTCCGCCACGTCACCTCACGTGACCTGTACACGTGAGGGGGTGGGCATTTTGCAAGTACACCCTCGATCATTTGTGTATTTCATTTCAGTACAAAAACTTTCGTATCAAGTGTAATTTTTTTGGATATTTTGCAAGTAGGCCCCCAGGGTTTGAGAAATTGCATTTTAGTCCTTCCCAGGCGCGTGCAAGTCACGCGCCCTGGTGGGTAAATTGTTTGCGTGCCCAGGCGGTTTTTGTAATTAATATTTAGTGCTCTAAATTGAATATTCAGTGTATACTTTTGTGGAAAATTGCATGTATGCCCCTGGAAGTTTTAGATATTGCACATATACCCCTGCCAGGACTGTTTAATGTTTGGATGTTTGTTGTAATTATTTAGCCTATCACTTTAACTCCAAAAATTTCACAAAATAGACTTAAGTATCTGGACACGTGTACTGTGACGCCATCTACTTAGTTTTTGATTTTACTTTATTTTTATATTTATAAAAATCAAAAACTTGCTTTTTGTGCACTGTCTAGCTTAGAAAATACTAAAAAAATATTAAAACACCTCCAAAAATTCCAAAAACATCACCTAGTGTCTATTTTATCCTATTTTAGTGTCAGTCCAAAAATCATTAAAAATCTCAAAAGAAAAACACTAAAAATTTAAAAACACTCAAAAACTTCAAAAAAATATATAAAATAGTAGAAAAATCCAAAAATAGCAAATTGAGGTTCTGTTTGTTCCTTATTTTGTCCTTTTTATTTGAAAAATAGTGTGAAAAGTTTTGTTGCTGTTTGTTAATTTTAACTTGCATTTTAGTCACAGCCAGCCTTATTTCCACTGTTTTCCTTTATTTCAGTAATTAAAAATACCAAAAATTCTTGAAAAATCCCCAAAAATCACAAAAACAGTATAAAACCATAAAAATATCAAAAACATCTTATTCCTGAATTTTTGGTTATTTTTGCACCATTTTATAAATATTTTAGCTTGCCTTTTATTATATTGTCTTTATTCTCCAATATTGAAAAAGAAAAAAAAATATAAAATATAAAATTATAAAAATCAGAAAATTAAAAATCAAAATACAAAAATTATAAAATTAAAATAAAATAAAAAAAATTTAAAATTAAAAACCCACAAAAATTCGTTTGCTTGCTTGCTTAGTGTAGACACATCACACACTCACTTGAGCACATTTTTGCTTGAACTACCCTGCTTGTTCCCTGTGTTCGAACTCTCTGCATACTTGACACTATACACCATTTGTGCAGAGTTAAAAATAAATTTTAACTCCGCATTAGTTCTAATTTATTGATCTTAGTGTGGGTTAATTGTTGACTTTAGTCTGAATTTAGTGTGGTCACCACACCGACTGAGTTCACGCTTTGTGTTGAACTTAAGACCATCTATTTTCGGCTAAATCAGCAGGGATGGCAGCCTTCCCTCTCACGATGTCCCGCATCTCCTGGCGGAACTCGTCCATCTCCCGTCGAAAAGTAGCCTGCTGATCGGTGAGAAGGTGGGCTATATCATCCAAGGCGGGGCTCTCATGGGAGCCCGACGGGTAGCCTCTCTGGTAGTGAGGCTGCTGGAACTGGTGCTGTGGCTGAGAGGGGTACGGGTGATGCTGCTGCTGCTGGTGAGGCTGATCTCGCCTCCAAGACTGTCCCTGCTGATAGGGACGAGGACCATACGACGACTGCTGCTGCTGCTATGGTGGTTACACTGGGGGCTGCTGCTGCTGCGGCTGGTGATCCCTCTGATGACCGTACTGGCCACCCTGTCCTGACGGCTGTTGCTGGGGCTGGGTACCTCTGGTCCCCCAACGAAATCCGGGATGGTCTCGTCGGATACTGGGCTGAGGGCAGTCATACCAAATCCCGTTGACATCCATCAACGACTCTGCATCGTACTGGGGTGGCGGGAGCACTGCCATAGGCTGATCCGGATGGTATACCACCATCTGCAAGTCTGGAGATGGTGGTGACTGGTAGGTGGGTTGCGGCGGCTGGTACGGCTCCGCCTGTACAAGGTGAACCTGTCTAGGCTGCTGGTGAGAGCTGGAGCGCTGGGACGAGCTGCTGCTGCTGCCGGTATCGCCTCGCGACTGAAGACGGGGCTGGGAAGTCGTCTATGCCTCCTGGAGACACATGAGCTGGGTCTTCATGTCGCTCAGAGTCTGTGCGATCTGTTCCATCTGAGTGATGCCCTGGCACTGCTTCTTCTCAATCAACTCCATCCGGTCCAGCTTCTCGCTGATGATTCCCATGTCCGCAGCTGATGACTCAGCCTGTGCTGCTGCTACTGCGGACGAACTGGAAGGACCGGCGTCGACCCGTGCTATCCTCTGGTACTGCACGGTCTGTGGCTGTTGGGGTCTGCCCTGAGTATACAACTGGGTCTGGGACATCACCATGTAGTTCTCGGCCATCTCCTCGTAGATGGCCCAGACCTGGTCGTGATCTTTGGCGAAGTAAGACCCACCACAAGAAGCGTTCACCAAGCCCTGAAGCTCTGGTATCAGCCCGCTGAAAAAGCTCTGCACGAGGTTCGGCTTGGAAATGTCGTGGTGCGGGCATCTGTCAGTCAGCTCTCTGAACCTCTCCCATGCCTCATGGAACTGATCGTTGGGGAGCATGGAGAAGTTGCTGATCAGGGCTCTCGCGGCATTGGTCCGCCTGAGTGGATAGTACTTATGCAAGTACTCGTGCGGAGCTGCTCCCAAGTGTAGACAAACTTCCCCATATTTTCAGCCAAGTGGCTGCTCTGTCTGCCAAAGAGAAGGGGAAGGCAATCATCCGTATCGTGTCCTGGTGCACCTGACGGTCGTGGACAGTACTACAAATCATCAAAAACTCCTGGAGGTGGAGATGGGGCTCCTCGGTGGCGAGCCCGTGGAAACGGGGGAGGAGCTGCAAGGTGTTCGGGGGAACTTTAAGTCCCCCACGATGGCTGGCAAAACAACCCAGTGATGCATCAGGGTGGATCCAGGGTTGTGCAACTCCCGCATCGGTATCGGTGCGTCTCCTGCTCCTGCCGCGGCGCGGCCGCTGCGGCTGCATCATCTGGAACTCTCGGCCCGTCTCTACGCTGCTCTCGCTCCTCTCTCATATGATCCATCTCTCTCCTCATATCCAACATAAACGCTCCCTGATCCCTCAACTACTGCTGCACTGTCTCGAGGGAGGCGATCAGGGTGGAGTTGATCGCACCCTAGTCCAAAACAAAATGCTCGGGCTGTGGACCTCTAGAGCGATCATCAGAACTGCCGGCCATGGTCTCTGCAAAATCAAAGATCCATACTCAAGTGCCAATAAATCTGAAAGTCTCTCCTCTGGCACTGGCCTCTCGGAATGGAAAGAAAGGGGGCCGAGGGAAAACAGGGTGGAATTATACTCGTTTTCAGAGAGCTGGTCTCGGCTCTCGCGAACCAACCTAGATGAGTGGGTAGACGCGCCCGAAAGCGGTACAGCCAGAGGCTGCCTAAGAGATCGTCTTCCCATCATCTTGATGTGGCGAGTAAGGCGGATGAGATCTGGAGAAACTATGATCACAAGCAAACCCCAAGTTCACCAACGCAACGCGAGCTGAAGCCGTGAAGGCTCGGTCAATTATCTTGTCAAATTTTATTTTGGTGAACAATCAAGATATCAGAGCGATTACGTGACCTGCTGGGATACTCGATACTTTCCCAACCGACTGTCCCGCACAGAAGAGTCGGTAATCAGTCGAGAATAGTACCGGAGGGCTCTACCTAGTGTTCGGGTCACTCTCTCGCGCAATCAAACCAAGCAATGAGGGGGTTGATTTCCCCAAGACAAGTTTTTAAATGAGATGCCTTTTAGAGTCAATAGCTTTAGCAGTCCCAATTTTATTGTTTTTCTTTTTAGGTCTTTTTCAATAAAAGCAAAAACGCCTAACGAATTTTTCGATTCTCCTGATTATTAAGTCAATAATAGGGGGAGAAGACGAAAAAGCCGATGCGCGATAAAATCAATGATACATGCAAAGTAAGAAAGGCGTACCTGACTCTAGCACTCTACATGCAATATGATCCGCGCAGAATTGAAAAGCAGAAAGTAAACTACCTATATGGTGCAGCGGGAAAAGCCGAGTCCTAACCAGGCAACTTCTACTCGAAAGAACCGTCTAGCTGGTCACCAGCCTTCGATCCAGAGAGTCCGGTCTCGGTCTACCCCTCCTCCTCCCGACAAATCGGGTTCAGGAGCAGCGCTTGGCAGGGCAGGCTGCGGCACGTAGGCTCGAAGGAAATAACTATTTTTATTAACTTTTTATTAGTAGGTCTAATTAACGATCTATAGGTACAAGTAGTCTATTAGGTGTTTGGATCCTACTCAGTACGGCATAGTCAAACAGAAAGTCCTAAATCTAGGGGCTCGAGAAAAACCGCGTAAAACCGTAAAAGGCAGCGAGAAAAACAAAAACCGCGAAAAAGTTGCGAAAAAGCTAAACTAGCTACTGGGTCCCCCGAGCACACCGGTGCTCAGCGAAACAGACCCGAGAAACTATCCAAGTCCTGCTGAGTGTCCCTGTATTATTACAACTCAAATCAAATGTGCTAAAATAAACCTAAACTACTCCTCTCTCACTCAGCTACTCTCTCGCTCTCTCCTGTGGCTCCGTGTAGAAGGGAGCCGCCTCTGAATCCCGCGGTTGCGCCGGCTTCTCGAGAGTCGCCGCCTTGGTCCTCAGGCCCTCGCAAGAAAATATCAGAGTGTCAAGCACCAAATAAGATAATCAAATAAGTGCAGGAAAAATAAATGAAATGAAACAGGGGTATATGTGCAAAAACAAAAATAAAATAAACAAGAAAAAATAAAAAATAAAATAAAAGAAAAGAAAAAGAAAAAGGAAACAAAAATAAATGAAAAAATAAAAAGATGTGAAAAGCCGCAGACTCAGAAAGAGTCGCGGAAAGCTGCGAAAAAGAAAAGAAAATAAAATAAAATAAAAAGAAAACTAAAACGACTACTAAACCGTGCTCCCCGGCAGCGGCGTCATTCTGATGAGCCAAGAATCCTAATGATCCGGATCAGGTAAAAATATCACTCGGATCGTTGCGACCCGGATCGATAAGAATCTCAGCTCAATCAAGAAAATTAAGTGCAGACCACCAACACAGAGTAAGAATCAAAGAAACACGATAGCGGTCCTGGCTATTGGATTAGCCTAGTATAGCGACCAGGGTCGGACTCAGGGAGCACGTAATGGCCTTGCGGCCTACGAAGTAGTCTAAAATAAAATAAAAGAAAAGAAAGTGAATTTTTTTGGTGGAATTTTAATTTATTTATATTTTTTGGATTTTCAATCAATAAAAGAAATAGGAAAATAAATAAACAAGCCAATACAACCAATTATTTAATCACTCAAAAATCACTCAAAAATTTAAACAAAAATGTTTTTATGTTTTTTATATTTTCTACTATTTTTGGGTTTTTTGGTATTTTTCTGATTCTTATTGAATTTTATAAAAATGAAACAAGATAGAAAAATGAAGGTACTGTCCAATCAGGTTTGAAGGGCCAAATTAAAATACAAAATGGCCCTATTAACACCTGAAGGTAATTTTCCTGTATAATAGAAAACACAAGGAAAATTTAGGCACCAGAATTATTATTTTTGGGTTTTTCAATTAATTATTAGAATTTTATAGGGTTTTAAGTGTTTTTCAATTTTTATAAGTTTTATAAATCTAAAAATGACCAAAATTGGTCAGAAAATCAAACAAGGCAAAACAACTATTGTATAATTGTTTTGTAATTTTTAGAGGTGTTTTAATATTTTTTTGTGAATTTTAAAGTTAGACAGTAACAAAAATGCTTGTTTTTGAATTTTTAAAAATAATAAATGGAACCAAAAATGTCTCCAAAATTTATAGAAAATTTTACACCATGGCAGGAGCCATGTATCCAATTTTCATTAAATTTGGAGTTTGTTTGCTATTTTATTAAAAATAGAAATAATGGTACAGTGCATAGGGACCTGTACGCAAATAGTAGAAAGTCCAGGGGGTCCGGTGCAATTTCTCCACGAAATCACGCACGAGGCGCGTGACCTGGACACTCAGGGACCTATTTGCAAGAAAACAAAGTTCCTGGACTATTTAGTAACACGTACTAAAAGTCCAAGGGCTTCGATGTAAAATACCCACTAAATAACGCACATGCACAATAAAACCATTCACAGGGGTATTTATGCAAATACTAAAAAGTTACTTTCATTCAATAACACCCTAAAACTATGAGTCCATACATGTAAATAACCCAACATGCACGTGTCGAAGCACGTGTTCCACTACACACAGGGGCATACACGTAAATACCAGAAACTACAGGGTCCTCTATGCAATTTACCAAACACAAATAAAAGTTTTAAAATATTTAGAGGACCTAAGGTTAACAACTAAAGATCTAAGGGCCTAAGAGATATTTACCCTTTATTTAATTTGAGGGTCCGATGGGCGCCACGTGGAGATCTAACGGTCGGGGAAGGGTGGCGCCTCAGCAAGGATCCTCGGTCCTGATCAAGCGGCTGGGACCTCACCACGTGGAAGATCGGGCAGCTACGAACCAATGTAGAAAGCCCTCACTGATCGGACGGTCCCGATCACTCCTCCAAGGATCGAACGATGCTGGCGGCTCCTCAAATGAACGTCTGGGATCTGAACTGGAGCTGGAAGTCAATCAGATGGCAGGGGAAGGTCCTCGATGAACAGGCCGCTGGCGAGTTTTGCCGGGCTCGTGCGGGCGCTGGAGGCCTCCTCGCGGGCTGCTACTGATCGGAGAAGAATCGCCTTGGGCTCCCGCGTTGGATGGAATCCTCCGATGACGCGACAGAGCTCTGGAGAGCTCTAGCGGCACTGGCGGAGGAGGAGCGGCTGCTCCAAATGGTCGAGACCATCAAATGGGCTCGGATGAACCTGCAAAGCACAGCAACACACTCCTGGGTCGAGGGCAAAATGCCTCGACCCGGTTAGGGGAGGTGAAGGTGGTCGGTGCGGCGGGGCGTGCGAGCTCCGACGGAGCGACGACGAAGGAACTCGATACCCAGTTCCTTTGCGAACTGGGGTGAATGAGTGGGCGAAGAAGGTGCGCGGGGGAACGACGGAGAGGAAGGGTGACTCTCCGATGGTCGAAACGAAGGCAGAGGTGGTCGGAATCAAAGCTAAACGGCGACGGGTCGATTTGGAGGAAAATGGAAATTCGGGAAAAAGAAGAAGGAGAAGGGCTACCTGATGGATGAAATCGACTATGGAGGAGCTGGGGGTGCTCCAGGTCCTTTCCTCGAGGACCGTCGGTGTCCGAGGCTCGAGCGTCACCTCCAGGCGGTGCACGGCGGCACAACGTCACTGGATCGATGGTCCTCCACTCCTTCCTCGCTGCAACACTGCCTGGAGCGAGCTGTCACTCTCGCGGAGGCGATGGAGGTCCTAGGGTGGCGTGAAATGATCCAAAGATGTGTGAAATAGGAGGCGGAGCTGGGACTTTATACCGTAAGGGGTTCGGCTAAATCAGGTCGGGCAGGGCACGGCGAGGCGCGGATCCCGATGCAATCAACCGGGCGAGGATCTCGGATGTACGAGGAAGAAGTGGCGCCCGAAAAGATCGTATTTGGTGATCGGGTCGTGACGCAGTAAATCGGTGAAATCGGGTCGGGCGTCACTGACCCGTGGGAAGTGGTCCAAGGGGGGGAGTTGACCGAGGGGTCAATGTCCCCCGTGGACCAATGAGAATCAGCCATGTGGAAAAGATTTGAAAATTCGAAAAGAAATAATAAATGGCCGAATTATTAAAAACTCAAAACATGAAAAATATTTGTTTTAATTTTTCCTATTTTTTGTGATTTGTAATTAATTTTTCAAAATAAAAAATGAGGTATTTACACTATAGTGCTATATATAGGTATTTACACAATATTGATTTTTAATTTTTGATTTTTAATTAGTTATTTTATACATTTTTATTCCTATTTTATATTTTATTTATTTATAGCATAAAATTAGAAATAAAAAGGTCTTTTTATTTTATTTTTATTATTTATATACAAGGGTGAAATAAATAGATATATACATCTATATACATGGTATATGTACAATGTTATTTTTGGTTTTTAATTTTGTTCTTTTTATTTGATTTTTGTTTTTATGGTTTTTATTTTATTTATTTACACCATAAAAGATAGAATATATACAAATTTTTAGGGATTTAAATTTATTTATTTATAAGGTTTAATAAATATAGGTAAGTGTTATATGTACAGGGTGCATATGTACAAGCGGATATTTTTATTTTATTTTTAATTTTTCTATTTTTATTTGGATTCTATATTTACAAATATATACAAATATATACAAGCCCATTTTATTCTATTTTTGAAGGAAAATATTTTTATTATATTTACAGGTATATTTACACACATGAGCTCCATATCTCTCTCTACTTTAGCTTTTATGCGGTCAGGCCCATGCTGAGCCCTCCCTTGGAATTAGGTTGCTCAATATTTATTCTAAATATTTCCCTCTTTTTCTTTTTGTTCTTTATTCTTTATTTTTACACAAAAACATGCTAATTATTAGTTTTTACACTATGCATGCTTTTGGTAAGTATTTGTATTTACAAACATATACATGCATTTGCAAAGGTTTTTGTAGCTAAAATATAAGAATAAAGAGTGATGAATGAGTATTCATCACCTCCCCATTCCGAATGGTATTCGGAAAGCCGTGCCATTTGCCCGCAGAGTTAGTGCACAAATCAGAATGGGCAATTAAGAAGGTCAATTGGAACACACACCTTGGGCAGAAGCAGAGAGAATTGGATCTGAATGAGCTTGTGGAAATCAGAAACCGCGCATATGACAACAGTTTGGTGTACAAGGACAAGGTGAAGCGTTGGCATGATAGATATATCAGACGAAAGACCTTTGTTCCTGCATAGAAGGTATGGTTGTTTAATGCTAGACTGAAGATCTTCCAAGGCAAGTTGAAGTCCAAGTAGACAGGCCCATTTGTCGTCCGCACGGTGCATGATAGTGGATGTGTCGAGATCTCAGATCTCGCAGATGACGCACTGACATTCCTAGTGAATGGACAACTGTTGAAGCACTTCATCGAATCCAATGAGCAGTTAGTCCATGTTGAGGAGATTGTATTCATGCACGAGATAGATTCAGCAGATGCACCTCGAGCCGCGTATGAGACCTTGCAGCAGTGAGCTCCAGCCATCGGCAGCATCTTGAAAGATTCAGACCGACTCATTTGTATAAATCATCATTCTTGTACATCCTATCCTTTATCCCCCGCGACTCTCGTAACCCATCCCCACCTCATCAAATCACTATCTTGAACTATACTCAGGATAACCAGATCCTAAGTATAGGGGGTGATGAATACCCATTCATCACTCTTTATTCTTATATTTTAGCTACAAAAACCTATGCAAATGCATGTAGATATGTGTAAATAGGAAAAGTTAGCAAAAGCATGCATGTTTGTAAATATAGATAATTAGCATGTTTTTGTGCAAAAATAAAAGAATAAAGATGAAAAAGAAAAAGAGGGAAATATTTAGAATAAATATTGAGCAACCTAACCCAAGGGAGGGCTCAGCATGGGCCTGACCGCATAAAAGCCAAGTAGAGGGAGATAGGAGCTCATATGTACATACTTATGTAAATAAATAAAATTATATTTTCCTCAACCAAAAATATGCCTGTATATATTTTGTATATATTTATACACTATTAAAAACAAAACAAAAAAGATAAAAATCAAAAATCCAAAAAGAACCCTTCACCTTGTACATAGACCATCTTCCTCATCTATTTCACCTTATAAATAAATAAAATTTATTTTCTAAACTTTTTGTAAATAATCTATGTTATATATTGTACATAAAATAGATAAAAAGAAATAAAACAAAAATCAAATAAAAATTACAAAATTAAAAATGCAAAAATATCTGGTATATATACCATGTATATAAATGTATATATCTATTTATTTCACCTATGTATATAATTAATAAAAATAAAATAAAAATAGCCTTTTATTCCTCATTTTATTCTACAAATAAATAAAATATAAAATAGGAATAAAAATGTATAAAAATAACTAATTAAAAATCAAAATTAAAAATTATATATTGTATATATACCTATGTATAGCTATAGTGTAAATACCTTATTTTTATTTCCAAAAATTAATTAAAAATCACAAAAAATAGAAAAAATTAAAACAAATATTTTTCATGTTTTATGTTTTTGAAAATTCGGCCATTTAAGGCCCCAAAAAAATCAAATAAAAATGTAAGCCTTGGCGGGCTCTGATTGGTCCACGGGGGATTGTTGACCCCCGGTCAACACCTCCCCCAGGACCACCAGAGCCCGGGTCCTGTTCGCGGACCCGACTTCGCCCAATTATTCCCACCAAACCCGATCACTATTTCACCTAATCTAGGATCCTAATTGTTCCCCAGGCATCCGGGAATCTCGCCCGACATTCCCCCTTGGGATCCGCGCTTCAGCTCGCCCTACCCGATCGATCCTTCCCGGACCTACACCCATATAAAGGTTGAGCTCCGCCGCACTCCACTCCCATCTTTGGCTCTCCACCTTCACTCCCGTGACCTCCATTGCATTCAGCAAGGTGACAGCTTCCGTCTGCCGTGTTGCAGCGAGGAGGAGGGTGCCCGACCATCGATCCGGCAGCCGTGCGCCGCCGTGCTCCGCCACCTAGCTGGAGCTCGAGCCTCAGGCAGGGACGACCTTTGAGGCAAAGACCAGGAGCTAGCTAAGCTCCAGCATAGTCTCCCGCATCACCCAGGTACCCATTTAGCCATTCCATCTAGTCTAATTTCTGATTTCGCCCAAATCGCCCTTCCGACGAGTTCCCCTGATTCCGGCCATCTCGCGCAATATCTCGATCATCGGAACCCCCACACACCTTCACCATCCTCCGACGCACGTTCTTCGCCCAGCCATCCAACCCAGCTCGCCCCGGAGCTGGGACTCGAGCTCCACCATCCCCAGCTCGCCGGAGCTCATCCGTCCCGATCCCCAGTTCACCCTCACCCCGCTTCTTCGGGTCGAGGCACTTTGCCCTCGACCCGCGAAGCTTTTGGTTCGCTTTGCAGGTCAAGAGGGAGGCATCTGAGCCCCCCTTACATTCCAGCCAGGAGCTTTGCGCCGCCAGCCTCGCCGGAGCCCCTCCAGGGCTCGGCTGGGCTATCGGACACCTCCACCAGCTGCGGGACGACTCCGCGGACCTGCTCCGATACTTAGTAGCAGCTGAGGAGGACTACTGCAGGCGCACGAGGCCGGCGAAGCTCGCCGGCGGAGTGTTCTTCCAGCATCCTCCTTCACCGTTCGATCAGCCCCACCGTTCCAGATTCAATCACGGCCGTCCATTCATCGAAGAGCAGTTGCCGTTGATCACTTCGAGGAGCTGATCGGGACCGTTCGCGCGAGGAGAGAGGTACCTGCATCGCCAGCCTTCAGATCACCCACGTGGCCTCCCTCGCACCGTCGATCGGGCCCAAGAGTTGAAGAAGAGAAGCGCCACCCACTCTGAGCCGTCCGATCCTCCACGTGGCGCACATCCGGCCGTCGACAAATAAAGGGGTAAATTACTTAGGGCCCCCTCTTAGTTTGTCTTTTTAGTCCTAGTCCTGTAAATATTTTCGTACTTTTATTTACGTAGGGTAAATTGCAACTGGGACCTTGTGCTTGTTTTTATTTGCTTTTATGCCCCTGAGTATGTGATCTCACGTGCTTCGCCACGTGCCTTGTCTGGGCTATTTACATCTTTTTCCCTGTAGTTCTGTTGGGTTAATGAATGGATAGATACTTTTTGGTATTTGCATTTGTACCCCTGTGAAGTATTTTATTTCTACATGTGCGTGTATTAGTGGGTAAATTGCAACCGAGTCCCTGGGGTTTTTGGTACGAGTTATCAAAAGCCCCTGAAACTTGGTTTTTCTTACCAAAAGGCCCCTGAGTGCCCCAACCACGCGCCAAGCGCGTGACTTGCTGGGCTTTTTGCACCTTGGCCCTCAGACTTTAGGGTATTTGCACTTACGTCCCTGTGCACAGTGCCCCCTTCTTGATTTTTGAATAAATATCAAACCACCTCCAAATTCGATAAAAATTTGACACATGGCTCCTGCCATGTTGTTGGATTTTTGAGAATTTTTGAGGACATTCTTGATTTTATTTAGTATTTTTAAAAATTCAAAAACCTCCTTTTTAGCTACTGTCTAGATATAAAAATCCCAAAAAAATATAAAAACACCTCCAAAAATTCTAAAAAAATTAGCTACTGTTTCTTGCTTGTTGTTTGCTTTTCTAGCCAATTTTGGCTATTTTTCATTGCTTAAAAACCCTAAAAATCTAAAAACCCCTAAAAACTCATAAAAATTATAATAAATAATCTAAAAATCCAAAAACAATAATTTAGGTGCCCAAATTTTCCTTATTCTTTCTAGATTACAGGAAAATTACCTCCAAGGCCTGTTGAGACACTTAAATATTTTATTTTTGAGTTTTAGGCCTTGCTAGACAGTACCTAGGATTTTTAGCACTGTTTGATTTTTATAAAATAAAATATACATTAGAAAAATACCAAAAATTCACCAAAAACACTTAAAAACTTAAAAAACATAAAAACAATTTTTCTTGAATTTTTGCTTGATTTTTGGTGTGTTAAATAAATTGCTTAAGTTGGCTTGATTTTGCTTTCTTTACTTTTCTTCACATTTTAAAAATCCAAAAAAATACAAAAATTATTAAAAACCACAAAAAAAACACTTTTCTTTTATTTTATCTTATTTTTACTACTTCGTAGGCCCTAGGCCAATCCGTGCTCCTTGAGTTCGACCCTGGGAGCTATACCAGGTTAATCTTATAGCTAGGACCGCTTGCTTGCCTTGTTTGATCTTTGATTGATTTTGCGGTTCGATTTTCTTGATTGAGTGACCCCGAGTGTTAGAGGTCGCATATTTTTTGGGTTTTTTAGAATGTTTAAGATGTACAATTGGCCACCCTATCTCCCCCTACTTTATTTCTAGTTGACTAGGTCATCATGATGACTACGTCTCGGGGACTAGGGTCACTCAACACCTATGGTGTCTCATCTCTTTTTATTTTTCTTTAATTTTGTACTTAAATACAATAAATGTGTAGTATTTTATACAATATTTTGTACAAATTATCGGGTGTTTATTTTGATAAATTTATGAGATATACATGCATTTAGCTAGGTTTAAAGGCCAAAATGAAAGAATAAAGGTGATCAAATGGAGATTCATCACCTCCTATACCTACCATTGCTAGTCCCTAGCAAACACTTATGCCTATAAGTGCAGAAAAGTGAAATAAAGAAAAGAAAAAGAAATAAGTTGGAATAATTTCCGACTTTTAAACTTGTCTTAATAAAGTCAAATTTTGGAGTTCAGAGAAGGCCTTTGGATTAATGGTGTGTTCGGAACCACATGGAAGTTAAGAAGTGTGAAACAACGGCCCTTAGGCTCCATACTCCTATCATCCAGTCAAATTCACAGCCAAGTTAGAACCATCCTCTTAGTAGCATACTCTTGTTACCTTGAAGTGATAAAACCATGTGTGTGAAATTATTCAACTCTCCCTGGACAAAATCGTTCAACTATCAAGGTGCCTGCTCTTCTAGTAACTCCTCCTCGTGGAGACAAATATTCCCTTCTAAGGTCAGGTGCTCCCGATCTTTACAAATGAATGGGGAAGAAGTTAGAAGAATGGTAAAAGAAGTAGGAATGGACTAGTGTAGTCTTCATTCCCTTATGAAGTCAGTCAATGTAGCCGATTCTTCACCAAGAAGCGGGCTTTCTCTGACGCTCAAATTTTTGTGGAATCGGATCGCTCATCAGGGGGATGAGTCACACCTGAGTCGGTTCTCTGAACATTCTCCAGATCACATTGGTCCTCATACTCACTCCTGTCCTATACTTAGGCTGACCAGAGCCTAAGTATAGGGGGGACCGATGCCCGCTGTGTATTTACTCCTACATTTCCCCTCTTGACCTCGTCCGCCCCATTCTTGTTCTTCTTCTACACTTAGGCTGCCTAAGCCTAAGTATAGGGGGGCATGGCGACTTCTATACTTTTTGTTATTTTAGTTCTCCTACGCTTAGCACGAGCTATGTCTTTTTCCTCGCTTCTCGTACTCTGAGGACATAGCACACGCTAAGTATGGGGGGGTGTGTATATATTACATATATATTTTACTCATAGCTCGTACTTTCGCGTATTTTCACGTATTTTTGTATATATTTTGCAATAATTACGGGTGGGTAAAAATTGAAAAAAAAATTTGTATACTTGTATAATACTTGTAAACCTTTTGTAAAAATTAAAAAAAATAATAAATTAAAATTTTGTATACTTGTATAATATGTACTATATGTACAATACTTGTATAAAAAGTTGTAAAATTCTTATAAAACATACTTTTGTAAAATTTGTTGTAAAATAGGATGTATACCAAAAAAAATCTTGTATACTTTGTACAAATTGTATCAACTAAAAATTGTTGTAAATAATAAAAAAATGTTGTATACCAGAAAAATAAAATAAAAACCTTCTTATTTACTCTTGCATATTATCTTGCATTTTAAAAAAAAGGGTCTTGCATTTCATTCGTAGCATGTCATCTGCACCTCATCTGCATATCTTGCATATGCAAAGTGAAAATCTAGTGGGTTCTGAACCAAGTTATGAGTAGATATTTAGGATGGACCTGATTTGACCTTAATCCACCTAATTTCAGAGGAACCTTATAGGAACTGGAGTTAAGATTTCTCAGGTTAAGTGACTTAATTCTTTGAGTCCGCAAGTCTATGTTCACATGTCATCTTGATCAGTCTAAGTAGAATATCTCGTGCACACGCATGATTCTTTTAGATAATGATCTAACTTAGACAAGCACAATGCACGTAGCTCTTCATTGATGAGGTGGTGAGGAGGTAGAATCCTTTAGCTTCGAGTAGCACACAGGTGGAAACATCCGTCCTACTCTAGGGAGGGTAGTGCGTCTCAACCTAGTCTGGTAGTGTTGACATCTAAGGACGGGATGCTGTGGGTTGCAATAATGCTTCAAAAGAGGGATAGTCTACTGGTCAAGAGGAAAAACTCCTGATGTACATGCTGCACCTTGTATGAGTTTGAAAAAAAAAGAAAAAAAATGCAAAAACTCCAAAAAAATCAGACAGGTCCAAGTGAAAATAAAATACCTGTCGGAGTCTGTATATTAGCAAAGAAATGCAGCTGGATGACTTGGCTACACTGGTCAGGCGTCCCGGGATAGGTATCTACACTGGCTACCGTCCATTCTTTTCTCTACCCCCTCCTCTTGAGTTGGTCGCACTTGAACTTAGAAGGGAATACCCCACTCCTCGAGGAAAGAGTTACTGGACCGGGTTATTGAGTTACCTTGTTAAAGGAGGCTGGTTCCGAGTCATTTCTGAAGTGAAGAGTTATATTTCACTTACACAGTACAAGTAAGAATCATAGTCATCAGAAATATGCGTTTGAGGATTTGTTCTGACCTGACTATTGAGGAGTCTTGAATAGAAGACTTGTGGAACTTGAAGTCTGTTAGATCTTAAGTTCAGGTTCCAATAAGGTTCCGCCACACAATTAATCCAAAGGTTGAGTCAAGCTCCATTTTCAACTTTTGTTCATGACCTTGGCATGGAACCCAAAATCATTTCACTCTTGCATTTCATTTAGTTGCTCGGGGACGAGCAAGGTTTAAGTATAGGGGGTTGATGAATATGTGATTCACCACCCTAAAAGTTGAAAATAGAGTCTTGTTCCCGAGTAAATAGATGCATATTTCCCTTTATAATGCATAAATAGCATTCATACATGCATTCATAAAATATGCATTTTAGCATTCTCATGTTGCATTAAATAAGAAGCCAAGATCACTTGTAAATTATCTACTATTAAAATAACATCTCCCTTATAATATGTACACTTGTAGCTAATAATATAAGAAAGAAAGCCAAGATCTCCTTTGTAAAATATCCAATAAAGACCTAGAAGCCCTGATTCATAAAAAAACCTGTAAACTCCCTCATACCACCTCCAAAATAGGTCTACTCCTTTCAGAATAATACACATTAAAAGACCTTTTAAAATGAGACTGATTTCATCCAATTTGAAGCTTATATGAAAAAGTTGGGTTTTTGGGCCTATATGTATACCATATAGGTGTATATTTGTATCCTTGTATTTTTGTATCATATTTGACCTCATCTCCATCTTTGGTCAACATGAAACTTGTAGATCTCATCAAGATCTACAACTTTCATGTTTTTAGTTTTTCCAAATTCGGCCTCCTTCTCCTTCTATACTCATTTCTCTTCTCAGCCAATCACAGCTGGCCACGTGGCACCCTCTGGTTGCGCCACGCGGCCCGCCCCCTTGCCCTAGCCGCCCGTGCCCACAACCGTTGGATCTCCATCCAGATCCAACGGCTGCGCCTCCTCCACGTACGCCTTGTATTTCCACCATCTGATCATTCCCCCCTTCTCATCTGATCCGCCCATTAGCGCCTTCACCACAGCGCGCCACGCGTCGCACGCTGCGCCCTTCGATCATGCACGCCGCCCCTCCATTGCAACCGCTCATCCCGCCTTGCACCTCAGCCCTCCGATCTAAGCCCTAATCGCATCTCAGCCGCCCGCTCGCGCTTCGCCCCCATCGCGCCACGTGGTGTCATCACACCCCTCAGATCGCCTCACTCTGATCAAATCTTACCCGCTCCTTAGCGCTTTGATCTGGGTCGTTGGATCACAAGATCCAACGGCCACGATCTCGTCTTCCACCTCCGGCGCCCCTCTCTCCCATGATCTCGAGCTTGCGTGAGGGGCTTGCCCCTTTCTATTCTTGGCCGTACTCTAGCCACCCTCGCCGGCCGCCAACACTCCCACGACTTTCACCACTCTCCCCTCATCCTCGCCAACTCCCTCACTTGCCACCACTTCCACCAGAGACGCTCCACGACTTCCATGAACTTCACCTCGTCACCGGCCCTGCCAACACCATCACCCTTTAAATACTCGAGCTCCAGCCACCTTCACGCCCATCCACCACTCCAGAGAGCTTCCCTGAGCTCAGAGCTTCCGTTTGGTGACATCAATCATTGATTCTTCGAGCGACGAAGGGTTTCTTCTCCGGCGAGATCCACAGCGAGCTCCGTCGTGCCGCAGCCTTCCTCCGCGAAGTTGCTTGAGCTCAGGGCCCTACCAACCCTTAGAGAGACGACCTGGAACTCAAGAACGAGCTCCAATCCCCAGGTAACCTCCTCCATCTTCCCCGATCATTTCTTGATTTTTCTTTTACTTTTCTCCGATTTAATTCCACCTACACCGTGATCTTCTCACCCCGCATTCACCTCTCCGAGCTCTGCGACGGAGCTCGGATCTTCACGCCATATTTCACACCCTCCGACGACGCAATCCACCTCTCATCGACTCCAGCTCCGCCACCTGGGCGGAGCACCATCACCGGACATCTCTTCGCATTGCCTTAGGCCTCACCGTCCACCCTTCACATCTCCATGCACCGCCTCGTGCTTCGGCTATACTCCTAATCCTTACAGGTGCCATCTTGTTCATTGGTCGGAAGCTCACCGGAGTCCCCACCGAGCTTCATCGCCAGAGAGCTCCGACACGACTCCTTCATTCCTGGGACCACCGGAGGCATCACCATACCGCCGTGCCTCTTCCGAGCTACTTCAGAGTCGCCATCGAGCGTCATCGACGACTGGAGGATCGGGCGGAGCCATGTACGCTTCGCCGGAGACCCACCAACTCCTCCGCAGGTGGCGGAGGATCGTTGAGCACGAAGAACAGTCACCGTTCGATCATCTTGATCGAACGGTCCCTAGCCATCCACGTCGCCAGTCAACCGGAGCATTACAGAGCCGTTGGTTCCTTCCAGATCCAACGGTGCTTAGTGCACCATGTCGTCCACATCCAGAGTAGCACAGGAGCCGTAGGATCCGCTGTGATCCCACGGACAGGAGCGAGCCACGTAGTCATTTCTGGAGGAAGCCCCTCATCGTTGGATCCATCTAGATCCAGCGGTCCGCAGCCAGCCACGTCACCCCCTTCCATCGATCTCCAGGTACTGTTGGATCAAACCAGATCCGACGGTCACTGGTTCGCCACGTTTTCATCATCCAGCAGCCGTTGGATCGCCCTTGATCCAACGGTCTTGATCGCGCCACGTCGACGGGTCCGAGCCTCTTCCCCGACCTCTAGTCTCGGACCACCCGAAGCTACTCCGAGCCTCCAACCGAACCTCCAGAAGGCCCGAGCCTCTTCCCGAGCCACCGAAGCCACCCGAGCCTGGGTCGCCCCACGTGAGCAGCACGTGCGCCTGAGAAAATTGCACTGAGGCCCTGGGAACTTTCAGAAATTGCAAATTGGTCCCTGTGAAGCACCCCCACATGAGGAGCACGTGAGTCCGTGGAGAAATTGCATTCTACCCCCAACATTATAGGTAATTGCATTAAAGTCCTTTTCAGCATGTTTATTTTTATGTAATTTTAATTTTCTGTATTGCAATTACACCCCTGTATTTGCACGCATACTTAGGTGTCATCTTGCATCATTTTCGAATTCCAAAAATTGCATGTTGTAGTGTAACTTGTCCTTTATCTGTTGTGACACTTGTCATATTTTTATGGTATTAGTAGAATTTTAAATTAATTAATTGGTTTATTTCTGTGATATTTTGCCATTTGGACATTTTAATTAATAGTTAATTCTCTGTAACTCCAAAAAATCCCAAAAAATCATAGTAGCTCTAGGATAGTTAACTTAATCTTGCATAAAAATTTCATCTCATTTGCACACATTTCGAGGCCTACATAAATTAATTGGTGATTTCCTTAGTTTATTTTTAATAGGATCATTTCACATTAAAATTAAGGTTTGGCAATTTTCCTAGATTCCTCATCATTATATCTATCTAGGATAATTTTATTTCCCTAAAATTTTTGATTTGTTATTTATTAAAATTAAATTAGTAAAAATCACCATGCATTCTTGTTTAATTCATAATTAATTCATTCAGTGTCGAAAAATTCCAAAAAAATTAGGGTAGTCTATTTCACCATATTTCATCATCTGGCCAATTTTTATAATTTTTGGACTTCATTTGAAACCTTAACTGATTTAACTTAAAATTGGCTTGATTGTTGCATGTGTCCTGCATAGAAAAATAGAAAAAGACAAAAAAAAATTCCCCAAAAATCTAACACTTGGACTTTGCTGAAATTCACCTAAGGAGACAGATGCCTCCCTGAGTTCGACCTTGGACTTCACCAAGTAAAAAAAATTTGCCGCTTGAAATTGACTTGATTAAATTAAAAGTGGTTTTTGATATTCCCTCTCATTATCCGACTGCAACGAACACTTATAATTAATTTGGACATTAATTTGATTGAATTAACTAAGGGTGCAGGAGCGATATCAGTCCCTTTTGTAAAATGATGCTGATTTTTGTAAAATAGATTGCTTATTATTAATGTATAGTTTTTTAAATGTTCATCCATTCCAATATCATGGGTCTATCAAAATTCGTCATCCATTGCAAAGTATATATAGGTTTGTAAAATCCATGCTTGTAACTATTATGAGTTGATTTGCAAAATAAAAAATCAATCAGTAATTGTCATGTATTTTTCAAAAAGGATAATATGAAAAATACGAAATATAAAATGAATGTAGTAATGTAAAAATATATGGTGCATATTTGAACTGGTAGTGTAGAAGTCATTTAAATGTAAAATATACCATGACATTGCAAAATGAGATGAGAAAATATAAAATGATCCTATGAATTATAATTATGTATATGATATTGTTAAACGGTGTAATCAAAATCACAGAAAGTAAAAATTTCATGCATATATGTCATTAATGCAATTAAAAAGAATTTAACTTAAAATCGGATGCGTATGCGCATGTTGTTTAATCTATACATAGGAGAAACAATATCTCTTATTGAGAATGATCGGATATTGGATCGAGATGGAATCAAAATCAAAGAAAAATAAAAATTAAAATATAAAATAAAAACAATGTAAAATAACCTGGAACTCGATCAATGGATGAATAAAAAATTACTAAGGATATGAATAAATTTCTAAGAACAACAACCACCTCCTACCACTCAATGCACCGCCATCATCGTCATGCATCCCCATCGTTTTTGGCATACACCATCGTCTCCAAAAGCAACCATGACCTCTACGTCGAGGGTTGATGAAGAAGAGAGGGGGAGAGGACCACAAACATTTCTGTTGGAAATTCAAATAATTGAGAGCCAAGATCATGATGGATGCTATATTTAGAAAATTAATTTCAAGTAAATAATAAACAACGGGATAATGACGTAACCAAATTGAATATTCAATTTTTTTCTAAAAATATCGATTTAAAGGTTGTTATGACGATGATTTTAGGTTTAATTTAGTGGTTTTGTTAACCACCATCGATCCAAATCGGATGACTCCTAAGAGATATCGCACCATACTCATGGTAAGGTGGCACATCAATTCAAGTTTTCCATATATATATATATATATTGAGAGAGAGAGAGAGAAGGGAGTATGCACCCTGGTGCATGTAAGTTTACATGCACTGGGGCTTATATCTCCCACATTTTTTTATTTTTTGGGAAAATATCACCGTATATATTCATCTATATATCCCTCAAATATGCCATTTGAATTTCATCAGAAACAGAGACTCCTATGCCCTCCATCTAGAACATATAATTTTAACGGTCTGACAATTACTGTAATTGACTTGTTATAGATGGAGGGCATAAGAGTCTCTGTTTCTGACGAAATTCGAATGATAAATTGGAGGGATATATAGATGAATATACACGGCAATATTTTCTCAAAAAATAAAAAAATGCGGGAGATATACCCGGTGCATGCAAAATTACATGCAACAGAGTGCATACTCCCCATCCCCATATATATATATATATAGATAAATAGATAGATAGAGGAAAGGGAGCCTACTTTGTGAAGTAGGTAACCTTGCCTACTTCACATCTATTTTTCGTATTTTTTTATTTTTTTGAAAAATACCAATGTGGATTTTCATAATTATATCCCTCTAATATGTCATTCAAATTTCGTCAGAAACAGAGACTCCTACGACCTCCATCCATACAGTCATTTTTTAACGGTCACAGATTTGTTGTATTTTACATGTTCTAGATGGAGGCCGTAGGAGTCTCTGTTTCTGACGAAATTTGAATGACATATTAGAGGGATATAGTTATGAAAAACATGGTGGTATTTTTCAAAAAAATGGAAAAATTGTCTAAAAATGGATTCACAAAGTATGCTCCCTTTCTTCATATATATATATATATATATATATTGGGCTTATCCAGTGAACCCTGTGCCCATTTGAGTTTTGGTGAGCACCAAATGTAGGTTCTCCACGCGTACTTCTATTTTAAAGGTTGCCTATTTCGAAGGAGCAGGTTTTGGAAGGATATTAATACATTTGAGCCTCTTATATTTCCAATTATACCGAGTCCTTAAAAAAAGGAAGACGATTTTGGAAAGATACATCAAATCATTAATTTCGTACTGAAGAAATAGTCATTGTACATTTGATCAGTACTGTACATAATGTACTCAAGTAATTATCTGTTGCGAGATCAGTAATACTGAAACAATTATCAGTATTTTACATCTGTAATATTACAATATACAGAGATCGGTAATTCATTCATGTTACTCAAGTAATAAATATTCAGTTCTCAAGTAATTATTGTTGTGAGATCAGTAATTAAGTACGTAAATTACTAATGTCCATATAATAAGTACTGATTACAAATACTCATTTTACTGAAGTCATTTTGATTGTTACTAATGTTATAGTTACTTAATACTTTGGATCTTACTGAAGCACCTCTTATTTACTTATATATCTTTTTTAATTACTTATAATGCATCGAGTGTTACTGATAGCAATACATAAGTTACTGATCACGTGATTTTTTATACTTATTCCAACTTACTTATTCCATTATCTTCTTTTACCTACTATTTATTACATGTTACTGATGCTTCTATATATCTTACTTGTTGTATTCTTTGTTTGAATTACTATCGAATCACACCTTCTTTACTTATGTAGCATATTTAATAACTTGTAATACGTCAAGTGTTACTGAAAGCCACACATAAATTACTTAATTATTGTTATATGATGAACATTCAAATTTCAATTGTTGTCTTCTAGTCCATTTAGATGATGTTGTTTTGCTCTCGCTCCTCGGCATAACAACATCTTCTTCATGATACCAAATTGTTGCATTGTTCTGCAAGAAATAATAAGTTAATTGACTATTTAAAAAAAATAAAATATCAAGGAATTGGAAAAGAATACACATTACTTACAAATTTTCAATAACATTTCATGAAGATACTTGCTTCAGTACTATTTTATATCCGTGAATAGTAGGAATTGTATAAAGAAAAGTTACTCAGCAATATACTCGCTTCAGTAAGAATCATTCCATGAAAAATAATTTATAATGAATTGTTAGTAACGTTTGTTATATGTTAAGTAACTTGTAATGAATTGTATTGATAATAGTAATTCAATGTGAAGCATAGGTAATTTGATGAGCTACTTAAGTAACTTATTGAATTGAGATCACTAAGATAAACTTCGGAATTCATATCAGTAAGAATTCACTCTTTCGAAAGTAAGTAGATTCACTTTTGCGAAAAACAGTAACTTTTAATTATATATCAGTAACTAATTGTGTTAGCATTAGTAACATAAAATATCTTTTAAGTAAATTACTTAAATACATCAGTAACTCGGTATATTTTAAAAGTAACGCATGACAAATAACAACTGTATTTACTATAACTTTTTATTATATGAAATCAAAACACATTCGATAAAAATCAATTAGGAATAAAAATTGTGTATCAAAATGAATAAAAATCGATATTATGAGTACAACTTTCTCATATTTCAATCATACTTCTCGAATAAATATTGCTTACGATAAAAAATATGCAGTATTCATTAAAAAATTACTAAATTCATCATCTCGTCGTTTTGATCCCAAAACAAACATTGCTAAAAATCAAAATATCATTAAAACAACGAAATTATGATAGAAATAAGCGATTAAATCATGAAATCGAATCACATACCTCCCATCTTGCGTTGGAACGAAACAAATGCCTTGCGTTGGAATGAAACGATAGATTTTAGCAATCATATGCACGCGCCTTCCACTTTCCAGAAACGTAAAGCTATTTTTAGTAATGTTTTAATTTCCGATTTTGTTTTATTTCCATACGAAAATCGATTCCTATTTTTTTGGGATTGAATCTTGTGGATGGACGGCTATGATTGGGTGCTCCTACGATGTGTTTCACGGAGACATCATCACCCCATGAGTTGTACAACTGATATCGGCCTGATAGGTGGAAAAGGAAGAGCGACACAGATGTGAGATACAGCTCCAGAATCCAACCACCAATTATCATAGGAGACATAACTAATGTTGGGAATAGTTGAGTTAGTTTCTAACCTGTCAGGAGTGCTAGCCCCCACAGAAATCATGTTGACTTCAGTATTCTTAGGAGGTTATTTCTTTTGTCCCTTGCGGTTCTTGCATACATTTGCAAGGTGACCAGGTTTGCCACACACATAGCAAATGTGTTGGCCCTTAGAATCAGTGTTATTATTCTGATCAGATTGCTTTCCTTTCTTGAAAGGTTGATTGGATTTGGAGTGGAATTTATGGGGTTTCTTTTTTGAGTTGACATATTCTATGAGATTAACAGGAGGGTTGAACATAGAGTCTTTTGCTCTTTGATGATCTTCAGTTTGAAGAGACTTTACAAGAGATGACATATTCATCTTTTCTTGTCTATGACAGAGAGATTTAGCAAAATCTTTCCAAGAAGAATGGAGTTTCTCGATTAGAGCTGCTACTTGTACATTTTCCTCAAGCTTATAGCCGCTAGCGATAGACTTAGAGACAAGATTTTGATATTTAAGAACTTGTGCGAAGATAGGCTTATTTTCTACCATCTTATAGTCAAGCATTGAATAAAGGCATATCGTTCTAATCCTGCATGTTGCATACCAAACTTATCATCTAGCGCTTTTCAAAGTTCGAGAGCGATAGGGTGCATAAGGTATATGTCATAAAGCTCATCGGATAAACCAGAGAGAATCCTACCATGACAAAGGTAATCTATTTCTTTAAATATTATTGGATGAGACGAGATAGGAGAAGAAAGTGGATCACTGTTGGTAGTACCTATTGAGAAAAGGGCAGAGTTAACATGATCTACATGAGTGATAGGAATTTCGGATTCCATAGGTGGAGTTATAGCATGGACTAAACCTAGAGAGGTTAGCCATAACCTCATCTTTTGTTGCCATATACGAAAATGTAATCCTACAAAATTTTCGGGTCTGAGAGTAGCAATATCTTCCGAAGTCATCATTACTCTAGGATCCATTTTAGCATAAGTCTAATTATCGAAGACGGAATCAAATAGCAGATAGAAAACTTGCGGATCTGTCTTCATAATGTTGGAAAAATACTATAGTTTTCTAACACTATTTATGAGGATAATTTGTTTTCAAATTGGCAAGCAAATACGATCAAAATAAGAACAAAGAAATATTAGTTTGAAAGATCCAGCCTGAGAAATGGAGGCACGTCGAAAGACGCTGTCGTGAAGACAGATTCCGCCGCTCCTATGCATGAATTTGATGGCGGCCTGACTCCCAGATTCAACCACCTCCCAACTGGGTGCTGTCTCCTGGTGCTAGCAAGAGAGCAGCGTCGAACGCCCGTTGGCCCTCGTCGTCGTAGAAAAACAAAACACAAAATCTGCCTATGCGAATTTACAATGAGCGCACAAGTGGTGGAGAGGAGATGGTTGTGGAGAACAAAATGCTTCTGTTGTGTTGTGTATTTTTGAAGGCTTAGAGTAAAATCCTTTATATAGACGGACTGCCTGTCAACGAAGAGCCAAAAGAGAGGCATTCATCTCCCATCAAGACATTTAGTGATAACGAGTTTCTATGGTCTCGTTGGATGCACCCAACATTACCGAGGAGACCCGTTTAATACTAAAAAGGCTACATGAACTTGGATACAAGAGAGGGAAGGTACTTGTTCAACTGGATTTAATGAGTCTCATTTTCGAGATCATTATTGGGTTAGGTACTTGTTCAACTTTTAATGAGTCTCATTTTCGAGATCATTATTGAGTTAGGTACTTGTGCGCAAATTGGAAATTGCATAGACTTAAAACAAATCTTGGAAAAAATAATATTTGTTTAAAAAAGATTTTGAAATAGAAAGGAAATCCAACATATACCAATTGCTTTAATATAGAAATGAATGTAATTTTATGTTTTATATGGAAAATTTGAATTGACATCGTTCTGTTTTGTTATATTTACAAAAAGTTTTGACGTAGTTTATGTGCAATGTATGTGAAGTGACTGTGATGCAATTAATCATACATGTGGGATAACTGAATGAAGGAAGAGCTGATTTTCAAATATTTTAAAGCAATATAACATTATGAATCTTGGATTCATCGGTGATTGTGGAAGGGTAGAGAAGAAGTGGAGTTAGGCATGTAGAAGAACTTGTGGAAGAAGACGGACCATTCCATAATGATGTAGTACATGGTCCAATTGATCGCCCTCCGTGCTGAAGACGACATCGTGAAAGGCATGCTCGTTGATTAACATGGGTAGGTAGTATGATGAGTGGGACTTGAGGGAGTCCTCCAAAATCTTGTTCCCCTCTTTTGTTACATCATGCAATCTCTTCACCGTCTTTCTCTCCGATCGTTACCTCCTTCCGACCGACCCTCTCAATGACCTTCTCCCCTTGCCCCTATCTCCTCAGCCTTTTCTTCTTCTCCTACCCAACCTCCATGCGCACCCTTGTTCCCATCCTCCTACGCTTCCTCCTTTAATCAATTGTAAATAACAATCAGTTTTATAAAAATCTTCGATTAGATTTTAATCATAAGACATTATCATCACAACTTGTGAATGTTGGCAATTAGGATATACGCACATTATCTTGAATAGTATCCTATGAATGTTAACGGTTGGACTACCATTATGCCCTACTAGATTTTTCAATATTAGTTATGCTCCTCTTTTTTTGCAATATCAGTTGTGCCTCTCAATTTTTACAAAATTCACAATTCTATATTTCGTAATCGTAAAGAAATGCATAAGTTAAATTTCAAAAGAACAGGGTTATGAATTTTGTAAGAATATATGAGTACAACTGATATTCGGAAAAAAAATAAAAGACATGACTGATATAGCAAAACGTAATGGGGGGTACAACTGTAAAAAATTCATATAAATATTTTTGAGTTATTATATATAAACGATCCAAGTGTTGGCATGCATGTTATCGGCAAAATTTTAACGTGCAGATTCACAAGAAAGAAAGAGTAAAATTTGACGGGTGGATCTAATGGGATAGAAGGTGAGGGATAGATGAAAATCCTGACGAAAACCCGGAGAATTTCGAGGGAAAACCTGCATAAGACCATAGATGTAATGAAAGGGACGGGAGAGGGCACATAGGAAGGCAATACCACCGTCTCACTCGGCCACTGTTTTGATATGATGAGGGAACTTGGAAGTGACAAGGGATGGCCCAACCCTATCCTTTTTCGCCTACAAACACACAATAACCTCACCATGAACGTGGAAGAAGGGGGGGGGGGGGGGGGGGGGGTGAGAAGACCTTGTTTTGTTTCCACTTTCTTGTTCTTAATCGTGCATGCACATGCATCGGATATTTATATTATACACACATATACATATATATCCAAATCTGTTGAGAGGCTCTTCTACAAGCGAAGCAGTACCTACAAACTACGTTTATTATTTCAACTTATTATAAATATTATTCTTAAATATATTGCCTCAGTTACGAGTACTTAATTTATAAATATTCTGCTTGTTTCCTATTTCGATGCAATCCTTGATTTTATTGACTTCTAAGTAAGACAGATGGTTATGCAGTTATTTGCAATTATACTAATGCTCCTATATTTTTTTGGAATGATACTTGTGTTCTTACATTTTTGCATTATTAATACAGTTATATCCTTCAGGTTAGTTGCCATATCTCTCTCCCAAGGAACGTTGACTTAAGAAAACACATATTTGGAAAGAGAGGAGATGAGTAGAAGCGTAATTATCTATTCTTCTATCTATCTGTTCTTCACCATCTTCTTCCTCCATCGCACCTCTCCGCCTGATCTCCTTCGCCCTCCCTCCACATCTTCTCAGACCTCCTCCCCAAGCCCTCTAACTGGATCTCTTCTCCGCACGCCACCTCCACGCGTGAGTAATATAATGAGAGAAACATTAAAATTAATATATGTATATATCAGTTAATGAAGGTCAATCCATTGAGAGAGTGTTAGATTGCAAAAGGAGTGGAGAGCCACAGTGCAATTATTGGAGATGGATACTTTGGGAATTTTTTAATATTAAGCTAATTAACACTACTAAATGCTAAATTGAATTAATATATAACTAGTTATAAGGTCAATCCCTGGGAGAGGTAGTTTTAATAGGTGGTTTTATTATGTTTAGATCCTTGCAAATAATTTCTACTTATTTTTGATTGATTTGTATTGATACACTTTTGATTTTATGAAATATTTAATTTAATTGCTATTATTTAAACTTTGCATGTTATCTTATTTATTATTTTATTCATTTGCTATTTTTTTAAACATGTTTCAGAATTAAATTTAATTCTAATATAGGTTTATCTTCTTAGGTGTTACAATATTACAAGCTTTAGAAAATATATTTTTCACGCTAGTTTCATAATTAATTTCAAAACTTCAATTTACCCTCATTTCAAATTACCAAAAAATTCCTATAAATTCGTATAATTAAAAATCTTCAAAAAAAACTTAAAAATATAGGAATTATTATTCATTGCTAATTCTTGTTAAAATATCAGGATACATACCCGTTAATTTATGACCCCAACTCCCTCTACGATATTATTAATGACATTTTATCTTATAAATTTACATGCGAATAGGGCATAAGAAGGTGGAGTTTGCATTACACATGATAGAGAAGAAAGAGGTTGAGTTAATAGAGCCACGCGAATGGTGGATTTGAGTTATGGCAGATGGTGAGAGGAGAATCATCAAGGCACAATAGTGGTGTTATGGGGGTAGCTATAGGGGTTGCAGATTGTGTGAACATGGTTGGTTTGTTCAAGTCACGATAAAGATTGACGGTGAAGAAATACAAATTCGCTACTTTTGCTTTGAGTTCAAGTCAAGGTGGAGATATGTTAGATACATCTAGAAGGATTATATTCTACTAGATATACATTTCTTGAATCCTTCTATCCTATATTAAGATTTCGATTTTTATTAAGATTGGTACATGGATCCCATTTGTATTGGGATTAGGAGGATCTTTCCATGAAGGATACTATATAAATTTATTAGAACTAGAGTTTTGGGTCATCTTCTCCACCATCGTAGTATATTTGATCTCTTTGCTCATGTTTTTTTCCTAAACATCCGTAGGATTTTTCCACGTAAATCCATGTGGCTCATTATTGATTGCTTGTTTCGTGGTTGTGCGAATTCATTCTTCTTATATACACTAGGTAATTCAAATAAGAGATAGACAATAGTAATTATTCGAAGAACAATATATCTAAATAAAATGATGACAAATTTAACTTTTTGGAAGGATAGGTGGTGAGACCCATGCTAATTTTCACCAGATAAGTCATGTTTTAAGGACACAATACCAATTTTTTAAAAATTATACTGGATCAGTTGGTTCGATCAGTTTTTATCGATTTAGTTTGAATGTCCCAATTTTAGTCAAACCATCGATTCAATCTATTATTTTAAACCTATTTAACCGGGTTCAACTGAAACTAAATCACATTTAATTTTGATTTCTTCTTCAAAAATAACGATGTTGGAAGGACTTGAACCCACCGCCTTTGGTTACATTATCCATATAACTACTACACAACTTTTTATTTGTAAAGGATTTTATGTGTTATTAAAATACTACTACTCTATAGAGTATTAAGTTCAAATATAATACATATATATACCACATTTTATGATTCATTTAGAAAAAATATTTTAGGTATACTGTAAAATATATATGTCTATATTTTATTTCTATTTCAAGTATATTTAAGTATATATTTTATATGCTGTTAATTCATTCTGGTTTGGTTAGCTAGTTCAATACTTTTTGCCTAATCAGTTCGGTTCAATCAGATTTTAAATAATGATGATGTCATCATCATATTGAATCGGTTTTATTATATGGTTCAACCTGATCCAGTAAAGTTCTCGATTCGGTATCTGATACGGTCTAAAAACATTGTGTGGTGCTGTTTATCTTGCACCCAAAATGGGCCCTAGTGTTGGCATGCCACATAACAGGCGTGGCAACCCACGTCATGGTGGAAACTCGCAGCTCCATCACCCACCAAAAAAAATCAAGAATCGACATTCTCTGCCCATCTAAAATAAAATCAGCAGTTTGACAGATACTGACTCATGCCGAGGACACGATATTTGTTAACGAATCTATATATAGCTGGAACTGAAGGAAGCCTATTGTTTTCTTACCACTCGAGACTGGAGCTGATGTGCTTGTTCTTATCTTTCTGCAATTATTGGAGTGAGAGAGATGGGCCTTCTGATTTAATTCCTGTTCCTTTCTGTTCCCCCCAAGGCGACGTGGGCGATGCATGATCGCATATAAATGCCCATGCACGTCACAGGATCTGTTTCATGAAGCCACATGAAGGAGAGATTCCATGATGATCAACAGCTTTTGTTCTACTATGTTCCCAAAGAGTGGTACCCTACGTAATATAAATATATAACAATGATTACTTTTGGATAACTTTAGAATTGTATATTACAACTCCTCCTTATCCTTATAGCAAATGGCTAAATGCATGTAATAATCCCGGCCCCCATCCCTTCCCCAACTAATTGTTAGAATCATGAGGCTTAATGGAGGGACAATGCTGATTTTAAAATGAATATAGTGGTATTGCATGTTAGGTCTAGGCGTGGATCCTCTGGTGTACAACAAAGTTCTTGTGACAATGAAGAATCATTCGATCATTGTAACGTTCCGGGTTTAGAGTTTAGGTCCGTTAACGAAGAGAATTGATCCTGACAATTTATTAGGTTCGGGTCCAAATGGATCTGTTGATAACCACCCAAAATGCTTAATTCCAGGTTGTCAAGTAGTAATCGTCAAGGCTTATAACGCACTCTCACACTTTATGAGTTTTAGATGTGGAACTATCTTTGGGGGTATGGCTGTTACAACAGTTGTAACACCCATACCCACAAAGATATTCCCACATCTAAAACTCACAAAGTGTGAGAGTGGGTTATAAGTGGTGGGGACTACTACTTGGCAACATGGATTTAAGCATTTTCAATGGTTGTCAATGGATGCATTTGGGCTCGAACCCAATAAGCTGTCGGGGTCAATTTTCCTCGATAATAGACCGGGGACCTAAGCTGGGGATGTTACACATGCACTCTGCTGTACAACATAGAATCAGAGCCCTGCAGGATCCCATGTACTTAGATCTATAAATAGAAGGACAGAGTCATTATTTCCTCGTAAAAAACATGAAGAGGGGAAGAGAGAAATGAAAGAGATAAGAAAAGAAAGAAAGAAAAGAGGGAGTTGGACTTCTTTCCAATGATTTTTCTTTTGTATGATCAGGAAAGGTGACTAGTCACCATCGAATCAGGTGACATCTTCTTTTACATAATTCATGGTGGCATATTTTGCCCAGATGTTTCTCTAGTAATTGGTATTAGGTGAGGTTCGGCGTCAAAAAGAATGCGCAATGTAAAAGTTGTATATTCTTTTTGAAGTCATGAAGAGCTAGCGGTAATGGTTGTATGGAGCTGGCCGAAGAGAATCATCAGAGGATTGTCATGGTGACATTTAGCATCAAGATCATGAAAAAAGGAACAAAAATGGCATAAATTGTACACAGATAGACTAAATATCGGTATCCGATGATTGTGAAATGATAATATTAAGAGCGTTTTGAAAATCCATTGAGGATATATAAGATTCAGATTGAAGTTGCATATACTCTTAATGAGTTGGAAGGTACATATCAACATGATTCAACTTTAGTTGTTTAGGCCATGCAAGTCAGTATATATTTCTCCATTTTAGAATTAATGGTAGCTAGAGATCCCATCTTAGAAAGAGTATTTAGGTCACTTATTGTGGAGAAAGACCATGCAAGACACAATTCTATTGGTAAAATTGACATCAAAGGGTGCACAATCTCTTTGGAGCACTTCAATGGAAAGATGGCTTCACCTTATGGAAAAGTTGGTGAAGAAGATATTTATGTTGGGTGGGCTTGTGAAATCTCTCAAGGTAGTCATTGTAAGAAATTTGTTGATTTACTAGCACCACCTTACGACCACTAGTAGTCGTATTGTGAACGCAATAGGTAATGCGGTCACTTTACATCGACAAGTTGTCGCATAGCTAAATATGGGACCACAATTTTGAGGTGGATAATTCGGCACCTCAATATGCGACCACATTATGGTCGCATATAGTCACATGTTCTGCTAAACAGAACGATAGAACCTTCCCTTTCTCATTTCTCTTGACTCCTCTTGCCCTACCTCTCACCCTCCCTCTCCGCCCGACCTCTTCCCTCTCCGCCTGACCTCCTCCCTCTCTGCTAGCCTCTCCTCCTCCTCCATCCCTGACCTTCCCTCTCCCCATCTCAATTCCATCTCATCCTCTACTTCATCTTCATCATCTGCCCTTGTGAGGAAGAATTAGAGAGGACTCAATCCTTGTGGAGAATCTTTTCCTCTTCCATCTTCGGCCATCAGTGACCATCTCATCCTCCTGTTACTTAAGTATATCTCTTGTCCTTTGATTTTCTTATGTAATAGTTTAGTTTTTATTTTGATTTGCAATGAGTATGTATGTTCATTTGAAATGCATTGTAGGTGTTTGTTGAAATGCCTAAGAGATATTGCCTTATTAGATGCTGAACTAAATATCTTTTAAAATGTATTTTTTTGTAATATGTGATTTGTTGTCATATGTGAATAGAAGTGTAATTTGTATGTGTGCGGGTTGAAGTGTTCTTGTGAGTGTTAGGATAATATATATTTTGAATATTCATGTACTTTGTGTTAATACATAATATAATTTCATTTGTTCGGTAATCATTATTAACTATAACTAATACATTATGTGTATGTTAGATATGCCCAGTATGTAGATTGCATTAGGGTATTGCAGAAATCGTACAAAACCTTGTTCACACATGTGTGTCCTTCCGCACTAGGTTACGTGTGGTCCTACACAACAGGAGGCATGTGCAACACATTTTGGGGAGAGATGCCCCATCTTATGTTATATTTTTTATTTTTTCACAACTGTCAGGTGATGAATACTAGATTCTTCTACATTGTTTCTCTATATTATCTCTCTTGCTTAAGAAAAGCAATAAAATTCAATAACACTTAACATTAATTAACATTCACTATGTTGTAAATAATTGGCTATAATTATTATGTATTAATATCACGAATATTTTGCTCATATTTTATGTATTTATTTTTTATTAGAAGTCCAAAAAAATCAGTATAATATTGTACATAATTAGTTTAACATAATTTATAAAATAAAATTCCAAAAAAATAGAAAAGAAAAGAAAATAAGTAATTTAATACTTTAAATTACTTGTAAAATATTTACTTTGTATAGATGGCTTATTTCTCTTTCACTTCTACATGAAAGTTGTAGATCACGATGAGATCTACAACTTTCATGTTGAACATTTTTTCTAAATCATTTTCTAATTACTTTACTAATATTTTTCACTAATTTATTCATTTCCTTATTCTCTGATTCGACCATGCATCCCAATAAAATAATTTCTTTGACCGGCTCTTTATTTTCAAACGCCTTTTATTCTCTACCTTTAGATTAACTATGAATGACTGATTTGAGCCACTCATCTACGCTTAAACGACAGCTGTTCGATTGTCCTTCATTTTGCATATCTACCCTTTGCCTGTGCCCAAGTTAGATCCAACGGTCCATGCTCTTCATCAACCTCCAGCCCCTCAACCTCAAAGAGTCATGACTCTTCATCCACACCCACTTCACCTAATTCTCCAAGCTCCACCATGTGTCCACTTCTGTCTATTCCACCCTCAATCTGTAACCCACACGTCATCCATCTTTTACCAACTCCCTATTATTCTCTTCTCCCTCACGTGCTCCACTGGAAGGCAGTTGAAACCATTGCCTGGGTTCGTCAACTACCAAACTCCCACCACCTCAAAACCCTAACTCCGACAACCGTTGACCATATCCTGCCATTCACGAAATTCCTCCCAACCTTTCCATCATATTGTGATAGAGAATTGATGAGAAAGCGAGCGACGACAGAGTAAAATCTTGCTGAGATCCTTGGTATGTAAGCCAAGCTACATACCTTCATTTGGTGTTGCTCGAGTTATCCCAGTAGGCCTTGGACATCTGCGATGACTCAGAGAAGGCTTTTAGCTACTCCACAGGTCCTGTAGACGATAATATCCATACTTCTTAGTATACTCTCGTTCCACTAAGATTTCAAGTCTTGTTTTCTTCGTGTTTTCTCCATTTTATTCCATTATCATTCCATGATTATTTTCTGATCTGAGAACTCGATCACCTTCACCTTGACTCCATAATCTATGTGTACACTCTAGTTAAACTTTCTTGATTCTCCCGTGGTTGTCTTCATCTTTGGTCCCTTCTTCTTCCTACAAGGGAGAAGAAGCCATTAAGGCTAGAAGCCCTTGATTTCAATCCACTACTTTGATCTTTTGCTTGGTAATGTTTGCTAAAATATGTAGGAATAATAGATCTTGAATGGTTGGAAAAGTTAATGGAGATCCTATCTCCATTTTTAAAGTATGAAGATCTCCATCGATAGAGCAATGCAATGATAGTCCGATCATGGTGAGGTCTCCTTCTTCTTCGCCATATCTTTAGAAGGGTTCCACGACTTTTGGAAATCACAGAATGGCAAGGAGGGAGATGAATATCATCGGAGCTCCTCTCTTCTTCTGCCATCTACAGAGGAAGGGGGAGAACTAGACTTTGATCTTATCCTCCCAATCAAATCCAACAGTGTATATCCCCTCCGAGCCAAAGGTCGAAGCAATGCTTCAGACCTGAGGTTTGGAGCATTCGAACCAACTACCAAAGCACCAATGCATGACAAGTGGCACGAGCCTAGAAGCACCTGAATCTAACACAGTTATGTGTTCCGTGCACGTAAGTGTGGAGATTTTACAGACCAACACTAGAACTCTTCAAATTTACAGGTAAGCCCGCACCCAAAAAATTTACATTTATACCCAGTCAACTTTTTGTACTTGAATTTTAGTCCAATTTAGACTTATTTGTAATTAAATAAATTATTTTTTATTAAATGTATGCCCCCGTGTTGTATCTTTGATATCGTGAGAACCACATATCCAAATTTAATGAAATTCGTGTCATTTGAAAGATAATTTTGTGCTATTTAATTTAGTCAACTTAATTACGGATTTGATCTATAGTTCACACATAAATTTCAAAGTGTTAATTTTGTCTACTCATCCCTGATTTTAATTTAAAATTGAATTGTATTGAGGTCGAGTTGCTTTATTTATTACATTGATTGTTCATTAATTTATTAATTGGTTTCATAAGTAATTTAATTTCTTAAATCAAGATCATGTTTATAAAATGTACATATATTCTATGATTCCACTGTAACATTATTTATCATATAAAAATGTTTAAAAAATTGCATGCATTGTATTTGTTGTATTTGGCTTGGCCTAGATAGCCTATAAATCACGTAAGTATATAATTGACTCCTTCATTAAATTAAATAATTTCATGTGTCCCTATGTTAGATCATGGACTTGTCCATGTATAAATTTAAACAGAGAACACTTTGCAAAGATATTCTCTCGGTTATGTTGATTGTTGATTGGCGTGTGCCACAACGAGTGCATGTTATTTTAGCCAATTGATGATTCATCAGATGGCATCTTTTCCAGGGACGTGATGCATTGTTTGATTTTATTTATGGTTAATTGTCTATTGTACTGATTTTTAGAGCTTTTAGGGATAAGTTCTTGTTTCTTGTTGTTTTATTATTTTGTATTGATTCTATATGGGTTTGTATCTATTTAATTCACTTAATTTCTCATATGAATTTTTTGACACTATCATTGTTTTATGGTAGGGACCGTGAAACTAATGAACTCAGAGGACTGCGAAGATGAGAAGCTTGGAGCTTCAGCTGTAGAGATCACATGACAATTATCTTAGGAGAAATTTTAGTAAAATTAAATAGTATTTTGTGTATTATATGTTGTAGTTTGTGTTGTAATTTATGTTGTAATTAATTTCCTATTTACAGTGGTTCTCGATTGAGTTATCACGTATGTAAAAAAGGCCTTTTTATTATTTGATTATGTGGTTTCGTCGAGAGTGATTCTCGACTTAAGTGATGATTTAGGTCATGGCATTGTGATTCAAATAGATATATCTTAGGTTATTTTTGCTTGATCTTTATCATGACTAAGGACACACAATTCCTTTTCATAAGATTCACTAAAATCTTAGGAGATTCATCATTGAGGCACACATAAACTACATTCTATCTAGTTAAATAAATTGATATTCTTCATTGTTAATATAACTCCTGCTGGGTGCAGCTTTTTTGACTTGCATCATATAGAATAAATTTTTATATATTCAGCCTTGCATCCACATGGAGAGTATTGGGAATCACTGTAAGTATTCCTGAACGACTAAACGCATCATTGATTTTCTCCCGCATTCAGTGTTCCTTTTCTCCTTCACTTTTTGCCAACTTAAGGATAAAGGAAACATGAATTGTACATTAGGCGATTATTTTGTGGTCATCTAAATTAAGTGATAACCAACCCTTAAAATTGAGACTGAATTATGCAAGTTGACATCAAATAGCTTAGAATAAAATTAACCTTGTATTACAGGAAGTAAAACCCTCTTTGGATGCATGTACTTACTCCCAAACAGAGTGGGTGAGGATGGATCCCTAAGGTTAGAGACCAAAGCCCTGGACTTCCACCCTAAGTGTCCGAGTCCAACTCTCATGGATTTTGGGAGCTGCAAGTTGTTGCCTTAGACCTTATAAATACAGTTTGGTTGTCTACGCTTATAAGTTCCTTTTGGGTGTGATATTGAACCCAGCAGCCCAGGAAGATCACTCCATTGATTGAGGGCTTATAAGACTTCAACTGGATGTAGAAGAAGACTTCATGTCTTTTAAAAGATTGCTTGAATCAACAACTAAATTTTACAAGATAAAATAGGCTGAACCCTTATGAGCCGCCCGATAGACTAAGGTAAGTATATCACTAAGGTCGTTGCGACCTCAGTCACTCGGGGCTCAAAGCTCAATCAAGAAAACAAAATCAAACCACCAATCAAACAGATAAAATCAAAGAAAATAAAAAATAGCGGTCCTGCTATGTGATTAACCTAGTATAGCTCCCAGGGTCGGTCTCAAGGAGCATGAGTTAGCCTCGCGGCCTATGAAGTAGTCAAGAAATAAAACAAAGCAAAATAAGCATTTTTGGTGGTTTTTAATTATTTTTATATATTTTTTGATTTTTAATAATGAAGGAAAATAATAAAAAGACAAAAACAATCACAATCACAATCAACAATTTATTTAATCATCCAAAAATGATCCAAAAATTCGAACAAAAATATTTTTATGTTTTTTAGGTTTTTTACTGTTTTTAGAATTTTTGAGATTTTTATGTAATTTTCTAAAAATAAAAGAAGGCACAAATACAAGCAAACTGTCCAGTCAGGCTTGAAAGATCAATTTAAAATATCAAATTGATCTGTAAAAGCCTGAGGATATTTTTTATGAAAAATAGAAACAATAAAGAAAATTCAGAAGAAGAGTTTGTATTTTTCTGGTTTTTCTATATTTTTTTAGAATTTTTATAAGTTTTTAATGTTTTTAATTTTTAAGGTTTTTATAAGTCCAAAAATAACAAAACTTGCACAGAAATTAATAGACAACAAAATTAACAAAAACTATTTTTTTAGAATTCTTAAAAGAGTTTTTATATTTTTTTATGATTTTCTAATCTGGACAGAGGCAAAAACAAAGGTTTTTGAATTTTTAAAAATAACAAAATGCCTCAAAAATGTACCCAAAAATTAGGGAAATGTTTACACAGTGGCAGGAGCCACGTATCCAAATTTCACACGATTTGTGTTGGATTTAATATTTTATTTAAATCAAACAAAAGAATACAGTGCACAGGGACCTATATGTAATAAAAATTATGTTTGGGGGCGAAACAATAACAATGCAAGAAAGTCAGGGCCCCTCGTGCAATTTATCCAACTAATTACGTGCAGGGCACGTGTCTCAGACACGGAGGGGTATCATTGTAATTCCTATTTTAAATCATCCAAACAGTAACACGCAAGGAACACGGGATAAAATGTGCAAATTCACCACAGCCTCACGTGTCGATGCACGTGGTCCACATTAATAAGGACTAAAATGTAAATGCCTGAAACATGAAGGTCCTCTATGCAATTTTTACAAAATTAAAACAACTATATAAAATATTTACAGGACTATATCGTAAAAACAAAAGAGCAGGGGCCTAATAGAAATTTACCCTTTATTATAGCGGATGGCGGAGACGACGCCACGTGGATGATCGAACGGTGTAGGATCGTTGGCGCCTCTTCGAAGAACCCTGGCTGGGATCTGACGGGCGAAGGCACGCCACGTGTATGATCTGATGGCTCTGGTGTGGGCTCGCCTCTCCTCTGCGATGGACGCTCCATATGAGGTCCGGACAAGGATCTGACGACTGCTAGCTCCTCGCGGATTGACGGTCGTGATTAGAACTGGGCGAAGGAGCACGATCAGACGGTGACGGAGGATCCTCCAAGAATAGGTTGCCGGCGAGTTTCGCCGGCCTAATGTGCGCGCTGAGGTCCTCCTCTTCTACTGTTGGGATAGGAAAGAGCTCCGCCTCGATGCTCCGCAGCTGATGAGCCCCTCCGATGAGGTTGGGAAGCTCCGAGGAGCTTCGACGACGAAGGCGGAGCTGAACCTCTGTGCACGAATCTTGGACCTCCAGGTGAGGTCCTTTTGACCTGCAAAATGGCACAAGAGGACTCCTAGGTCGAGGGCAAACTGTCTCGACCCAGTTAGGAGCAGTGTGGGTGGCTGGATGGGTCGCGGCGAGGACCTCCGGCGAAGCGACGGTGAGGAAGGTCGAGCCTTGGCTCCGGGGCGAGTCAAGGTGGATGTGTGGGTGAAGAACGTGAAGAGGGGTCTCGCGGAGATGATGGATGAGTCGGATGGTCGGAACGATGATCAGAGTGGGTGGAATCGGTCGGAGACAGTGATGGGTCGATTTGGGGTAATCGAAATTTAAAGAAAGATAGGAAGAATCGGGTCTACCTGATGACGGAAGCCGACTGGGTATGAGATCAGGAAGCTCTGGGTCATCGCCTCGAGGGTTCGTCGGGTCCTGAGGCTCGGGCGCAGCTCGCGGCGGCGCACGGCGGCAGATGTCGCCGGATCAGTGGCAGTAGGCATCCTCTCCTCTCTTCGACACTACGCTCACTCAGCTGTCACTCTGGGGAGCACAATGGAGGTCCTGGGACGAAGGGGCAGCGCCAAAGATAGCTTGAATTGTGCGGCGAAAGTCGAGCTTTATACGGCTAGGGGTCTGAGAAGAAGAGGGTCGGGCGAGTGATTCGGAGCTCGGACCCCGATGCAAATCTCCGGGCGTGGATCAAAGAAGATTCAGGTGCAATCAGGACCCGTGATTTGCGCAAATGGTGGTCGGATCTGGTTTGGGAAATTAGTCGAAGTCGGGTCGCGCGCGGGATCCGCGGGGGAAATGGTCCAGGGGGAGTTGACCGGGTGTCAACATCCCCCGTGGACCAATAAGAAGCCACCATTTATTAATTCTTTGAAAATTCAATTAAAAATAATAAATGAATTAATTTCGGAAAAGTTAAAACATGAAAAATGCTTATTCATTTTCAAATAATTTTTTAGTGATTTTTATTTATTTTTTGAAATAAAAATAAGGTATTTACAAAATAATATTATTATATACATGTATATACAAAATGAATTTTTGATTTTTGATTTTTAATTATTTTATTTTTGTACAATTATTCCCATTTTATATTTTATTTATTTATAGAATAAAATGTGGAATAAAAAGGTATTTTTATTATTTATTTACAAGGGATAAATAAATACTTTTATTTACATATATACATGGTACATGTACAAGGTGGATTTGGATTTTTATTTTATTTCTTTTTATTTTATTTTCATTTTTCTAATTTTTATTTTATTTATTTACAACATGAAATGAGGGATTTGAAAATAATTTTATGGGATTTTAATTATTTATTTACAAGGGAAAAATAAATAGATATGTGGTTTCTATACACATGGTATATATACAATGAAGAAGGAATTTTATTTCCTTTTATTTTTCCCATCTTTATTTTAATTTTATATTTACAAATATATACAAATAAAAAAGCACACAATTTTTTTTGAATAAGAGGAAAATAATTTTTATTTATTTACAGGTATATGTACAAACACATGAGCTTCCCTATCTCTCTCTACTTGGGTCCTTTGCAGTCAGGCCCATGCTAAGCCCTCCCTTGGGATTAGGTCGCTCAATATTTATTCTAAATATCTCCCTCTTTTTCTTTTATTTCTTTATTCTTTTATTTATGCACAAAAACATGCTAAATATGCATATTTACACAATGCATGCTAAATGGTAACTTATTCTATTTACACCTATCTACATGTATTTTGCAAGGGTTTTGTATCTAAAATAAAAGAATAAAGAGTGATGAATGGGTATTCATCACCCCCTATACTTAACTTTGTTAGTCCCTTAGCAAACACTTATTTGAAAAAGAAGTGAAAAAGAAAAAAAAAGAAAAAGAGGAGAAAATGCATGGATCAATGCTGATTATTAAACTCGCCTTCATTGCATTGAAATATGAAGCTCGATCAGATCTTTGGATTATTAATGTGCCGGAACCTTATTTGGACTTAAGTTTAAAACTCAACAGTCTCTAAGATCCACTAATCTGTAATTAAGACTCCTCAATAATCCAGATCAAAACAAGTCTACATACACAAACCCTGAAGACTATGAATCTTTCCTTGTACAGTGTATGTGATGGATAGCTCTCCACCTGAGAAGTAGCAACTTGACAACCCTCCCCAACAAGGTAAATCTATGACCCTAATCTGGCCACTCTTTCCTCGAGGAGCGGGGTATTCCCTTCTAAGTTCAAGTTCAACCGGCTCAAGAAGAGGGGGAAGAAGAGAATGGACCATGGCCAGTGTAGCCATGTATCCTTGGGAGCTCAACCAGTGTAGCTAAGTCTCCCTGCTGCAAGCTACATAAGATGGGACATGAATCTCAAGCTTTGCTTATTGCACTATATACATACTCCGGTGGGATTATCATTTTCTATCAGACCCACCACTTTTTTTGGAGTTATTTTCTTTTTGCATTTTTTTAGTGCATCTGTACAACATATTTACAAGGTGCAGCATATCTACATAAGGAGTTTTTCCTCTTGAGCCAGTAGACTATCCCTCTTTTGAAGCATTATTGCAACCCACAACTCCTGTCGTTAGACCTCATGGCAACCAGACCAAGTTGAGACGCACTTCCTTCACTATAAGAAGAAGAGAGGTTCCGCCTAGAAGTACTATCCTCATATGCTACCCCAAGTCAAGGAAGACTGCCTCCTCACCACCTCATCCGTAAGAGCTCGGTGTAAGTGCGGGTCTAAGTCAAGCCATTGTCTATATGAGTCATGTGTGTGTTGTTAAGTGCTCTACTTAGGCTCATTGAGATGACATGTGATCATAGCCTAGTGGACTCAAAGAATTAAGTCACCATGGACCTGAAAAGCCTTAACCCTAAGCCCTATAAGGTTCCTCTTATAATTAGGTGGATTAAGATCTTAATCAAGCTCCATTTTCCAATTTAATTCTAGGCTAGTTTAAATGTCAACTATAATCCAGGAAAAACTATACAAGTATATACAAAGATGCTATTTACACAATATTTACTCATGTGCAAAATTTTTGAAGAATATTTGAAACCATGAATGTATGCATGAATGCAAGTTTTGCAAAATATGTACACAAATTTACACGAGGTTTTTCCAAACTTTTGATTTTCAAAACATTTTGGAAAAATTTTGTACTATATACATAATTTTGATAAGAAAATATTCACACAATATTTACATAAAAAGGTTTTACAAACAGTTTTACAAAAATAATTTGTACAATAGCTATGTATGTGCAATAAAAGAATGTTTATTTACAAGGAAAAATTTTCAATTTTTATGGATTTTTGGGTTTTTAGCCATTTTTATTTATTAACACACTCACACAAAGTACGAGTTATGGTTAAAGTATATATGCAATATACACACACACCCCTATACTTAGCTCGAACGATGTCCTCAGAGTCAAGAGCGATGAAGAAGACATAACTCGTGCTTAGTATAGGGAAGTGAAAAGGAAGGCTATATACAAAGAAGAATCAAAGAATAGAAATGCAAGAGGATCTCGGCCTTTCCCCCTATACTTAGGATCAAATAATCCTAAGAATAACAGACTGTACACGAAGGGAAAACCGAGTGAAGAATGTACAGGGTCTACCCCCTATACTTAGGGTGAAATATCTCTAAGTATAGGCAGCAAAACAGAGGTAGAAAGAATCAAAAGGATACCCGAGAGTCCTACATCCCCCCTATACTTAGGGTAAAGTACACCCTAAGTATAGCATAATCATAAGATGAGAAAAGGGATGTGGGACTAAAGAATAGAGTGATATGGACAACTGGATCTATACATGTCGGGAGAACAATGATAATCAGGCGTGAGATGCAATAGATGTGAGTCAAGAGACCACATCTCACGCAAAGTGAATCGGGGCAACATCAACGACCCGCGGCTCATGATCTAGATATGGCTTGAACCGCTGGCCGTTCACTCGAAAGATACTCTCAGAAGACAACTCAGATATGTCTACCTTTCTCACCAAATACAGGCCCTTCCATTTGCTCTGTAGCTTCCCTGGAAATAGAAGAAGCCTAGCATCAAACAGCCATACTCTCTGTTCAGGCTCAAAATGCTTGTGGCTGATATGAGAATCATACCACTCCTTCACTCTCTCCTTGTACTGTAGGCTGTTTGAAAAGGCGGTATCACGAAGCTCCTCCAAGGCTGCTAACTCTGCCCTCCTCTGATCTCCTACACTATCTGGATCCAAAAGTATATCAGTGACTGCCGAAAGTGACCTATGTCTCAGCTAAACAGGTAAATGGCACGGTTTGCCATAAACGAGGCGAAAGGGAGATGTGCCCAAAGGTATCTTGAAAGTCGTCCTATATGCCCACAAGTCCGAGTCCAAAAGTTGTGACCAATCTTTTCGGTCAGGGCGGACGACTTTCTGCAATATAGTCTTTATCTCCTTGTTCGACACTTCGGCAAGACCATTCGTCTGAGGATGGTATGGAGTGGCAACTCGATGGTCTATGCCGAACTCGCTAGCAAGGGCCTTTACCTTGTCGTTGACGAAATGAGACCCCCCGTCAAATATCAACACTCGAGGTACCCCGAACCGTGAAATGATATGCTTCCTCAAAAATCGGCAAACAGTCCTAACATCTGCGGTTCGGGCGGGGATGGCCTCAACCCAACGACTAACATAATCCACGGCCAACAGAATGTACTCGAATCCCTGACTCTTAGGGAATGGACCCATGAAATCAATGCCCCATGCGTCAAAAACCTCACAGAAGTGAATGGGCTGCATCAGCATCATATCACGTTGTCCACAAGTGCCCATCCTCTGACAGTTAGTACACCTCTTCACGAACTCATCAGAGTCCTTGAAGAGGGTAGGCCATCATAGGCCGGATTGGAGCACTTTCTGTGTCGTTCTCCTCCCAGAGTGATGTCCTCCTGCCTCAAGCTTGTGGCAGTAAGTGAGGACGCTATGGTGCTCCTCCTGAGGAATGCACCTACGCCAGACGATATCCCCTCCTTCATGGTAAAGGATGGGATCCTCCCAGTGGTAGGACTTGGCCTTCGCGAGGAAGGTCTCAAGTCTCTGCCTGGGCCAATCTTGTGGAACTTTCTTAGCAACAAGAAAGTTCACAATATCGGCATACCACGGGAGAGAGGCGATAGCAAGGATCGCCTCATCTGGGAAGGTCTCACATATAGGCTCAGTCTGCTCAGAATCCTCAAGATGCTCTAATCGGGAGAGATGGTCCGCCACCACATTCTTGACTCCATGCTTATCCTTAATCTCTATGTCAAACTCCTGGAGTAGAAGGATCCATCTGGTCAATCTAGCTTTGGCATCCTTCTTTGCCATGAGGTACCTGATGGCGGTATGATCAGTGTATATGGTCACTCTAGATCCGATAATGTAAGATCTGAACTTATCTAGGGCAAAAACTACGACTAGCATCTCCTTCTCAGTGATAGTGTAGTTCCGCTGTGCGGCATCCAATGTACGGCTAGCGTAGTGAATAGCAAATGGGACTCCATCCCTCCTCTGTCCCAGCACGGCCCATACGGCAAAATCGGAGGCATCCGTCATGATCTCGAATGAGAGAGACCAATCATGCGGCTGGAGAACAGGAGCCTCAACAACACATCTCTTGTGAGTCTCAAACGACGAAAGACACTTGTCATCGACAAGGAACTCGATGTCCTTCGTCAGCAGATCAGTCAACGGTCGGGCAATCCTTCTGAAATCATGAATGAAACGTCGGTAGAAATCGACGTGCCCTAGAAAAGACCGTAACTGCCGCAGGTTGGACGGTGGTGCGAGTTTTCTAATGACATCTACCTTGGCCGGATCAACCTCCATGCCCCTGTTGGAGATGATATGGCCAAGCACCGTCCCTTGAGTCACCATGAAGTGACTCTTCTCCAAGACAGCACTAGGTGAACCTCAATGCATCGCTGAAGGACTCTGTCTAGGCAGTCAAGACAGGAGTCGAATCCGTCGCCGTAGACCAAGAAATCATCCATGAAGACCTCCAAGCACTCCCCCACCATGTCTGAAAACATAGACAGCATGCACCTCTGAAAAGTGCAGGGGCGTTGCATAGCCCAAATGGCATGCGTCTGAAAGCATATGTCCCGAAGAAACAGGTGAAGGTAGTCTTGTCTTGGTCCTCGGGCGCGATGGCCACCTGATTGTAGCCGGAGTACCCATCCAAAAAGTAGTAGTGGCTCTTCCCTGCCAGTCTCTCAATGATCTGATCTATAAAGGACAGGGGGAAATGATCCTTCGTGGTGGCCTGGTTGAGTCGTCTGTAATCTACGCAGACCCGCCAAGAAGTGGGTATCCAGGTAGCGATCTCCTCTCCAGACTCGCTGACAACTGTAGTGATGCCCGTCTTCTAGGGCACCACATGCAACTGACTGACCCACTTGGAGTCGGAGATGGGGTAGATAAAATCGACGCTCCACCATTTCGAGATCTCCTTCGTGACAACCTCTCTCAGATTCGGGTTCAGCCGCCGCTAGAACTCACGCGACGGCTTCGCCTCATCCTCGAGATAGATATGGTGGGAGCACAGGGCCGGACTTATCCCCTGGAGATCGGCTATGCTCCATCCTATTGCCTTGCAGTTCTTTTCAAGAACCCCCATCAGACGAGATTCCTTATCTCCAGTCAAATCAGCGGAGATAATGATTGGGTACATCTCATGCTCACCCGCAAGGAACCTATACTTCAACGACGCAAGAAGTGACTTCAGCTCTGGACATGTCGGTGCTGGCGGATCTGGCCTCTGAAAGCTCTGAGTGAATGCTGCCAGATCTGCATGGGAGAAGGGAAACTCTCGCTCACAATCAGTATCTGGAGAAGGCTGCTCGACTGGACTGTCTCTGCTCTGCATGGCATCAACCTCCTCCCTAGCTGTAGGCTCAGTAGAAGTCAGATCTGGTTTGAAATCATCAAACTCTGCCCAATCAAAATCTGACTCCGAGGGATCTGTATCAGACTCACTGAACAACTCTGTCTCGCGGTCAAGAACCGGCTCTGCCGACTGAAAAGTTTCCTGGACCAAATGCACTCTCCAAGCTCTCCTCTGTTGGAGTCTCTGCATCAGCGGTTGATGAATATGTGATTCATCACTCTAAAAGTTGAAAATAGAGTCTTGTTCCCGAGTAAATAGATGGCCTTTACGATTGGATCTGCCCAAACTGCCTCGTCATCTGTAATCACAAAGTCGCAGTCCTGGTGGATGTCTAACCCTGCATCTGTCATCTGCTCTGAATCAGTGGTCTGCTCTGAGCAAGATGAATCTCTGACTCTGATGTCCTCGACCGTCTCTATTTGTACACTCTCGCCCTCGACGCGAAAGTATACCTTCCCACTATCATGGTAGGTCACTGCCTTGGCTGTGGCTAAGAACGGGCGACCTAGAATGATGGGGGTATCGGTCACTGACTCAGGGATCTCCATGTCCAACACAACGAAGTCCACGGGGAATTGCAGGCCCTGAATCGTGATGACAGCGTCCCTCAACAACCCCTTCGGCCTCTTGACATATCGATCAGCAAACTGAAGGATTGTCCTGCTCTGTCGTAGAGTGCCCAACTCGAAGCGGTCGAGAAGGGCTGCCGAAAGTAGGCTGATCGAAGAACCGCTGTCTAATAGATTATGATCGAACCTCTGCTCTCGGATATGGCATCTGACATATGAGGCTCCTGAATCTGGCCTCTTGGGCGGCAGACGGTTCTGAATCGCGAAACACGTGGCCCGGGTAAGCACATGGATCTCGGACTGGTGGTTCCTCCTCTTCCTCCTAACTGTGGTCCTGTCTCTGACCGATCTCTGGAGTAGAGGGATGTGCTCCAAGGCCTCCTAAAGATTCAGCTGAATGTGAAATCTGTCGATCATCTGCTGGCTGAACTCTTCCTGCTGCTTCTTTTTGGGATTTTCGATTTTCTTCCCCTTTCCCATGTGGAGTGCTCTAGGGAAGGGGATCACAGGGTCCTTCTCAGATGAAGGACTAGGAGAGGGTCCTGGCTGCTCAAGCACAACAGAATCCACACATACATCATGCACCACAGGTGGATCAAAATAAAGTAAACCCTTTCCTTTATTGCCAGAAGTGTCCTGAGATACATGAACAGAAGGAAAGACTACATGACTATCAGAAGTAAAAACGGTGGCATCAGCACCACCCTCGGCATGTCGACTCGCGGCATCAGCACCGTGCTCTGGCTCGATAACAATGGTGGCGTCAGTACCACCTCCTCCATCTGGTGAAGCGACGGCATCAGTACCGTCGGTGGGATCAGCATCCATGGTGGCATCAGTACCACCGTCATCATCTCTCGCGGCATCAGTACCGCGCTCCTCCTCGCATGGTGCTCTGGAAGTGGCCTGGGGGTGTTGCTCAGACGAGGCGCCGCCTGCTGGCATCCTACCGCTCCTAAGTGTGACAAAGTCAGTATCAAATAGATATGCAGACATATCACCAAAAGAATCACTCGGAGTGGCATACTCTGTGAAATCTACCTGCTCAGACTTCCTCTTGAGGTTGTTCGGATTGGGCTCGATCTGGGCAGGTATGGAGGCCTTTCATCTCATAATCTCCCGCATCTCCTGGCGGAACTCGTCCATCTCCCGTCTGAAGGTAGCCTGCTGGTCAGTCAAGGGGCATGCTATATCATCTAAGGCGGGGCTCTCATAGGATGGCCCATGAGAACCTGACGGGTGGCCTCACTGGTAGTGAGGCTGCTGTTGTGGCTGGTGCTGCGGGTGAGAGGGGTACTGCTATGGATGAAACTGCTGCTGAGGCTGATCACGCCTCCAAGAATGTCCCTGCTGATAGGGACGAGGACCATACTGGGATGACTGTTGCTGCTGCTGGTACACTAGGGGCTGTTGCTGGTGGTGATCTCTCTGATGGCCGTACTGACCACCCTGACCTGAAGGCTGCTGCTGGGAACTGGCACCTCCGGCCGACCAACGGAATCCGGGATGGTCTCGTCAGATACCGGGCTAGGGTCGGTCGTACCAAATCCCGTTGACATCCATCAACGGCTCTGACTCGTAAGGGGGTGGCGGGAGTACTGCCAGAGGCTGATCCGGCTGGTAGACCACCATCTGCGTGTTTGGAGATGGTGGCGACTGGTAGTGTGGCTGCGGCTGCTGGTACGGCTTCGCCTGTACAAGATGGACCTGTCTAGGCTGGCTGGAGCTGGAGCACTGGGACGAGCTGCCGCTGCTACTCGGATCTCCTCGTGACTGAAGACAGGGCTGAGAAGCCGTCTGTGCCTCCTGGAGACACATGAGCTGTGTCTTCAAGTCACTCAGTGTCTGTGCCATCTGATCCATCTGCGATATGCTCTAGCACTGCTTCTTCTCTATAATCTCCATCCGGTCCAGCTTCTCGCTGATGATGCCCATGTCGGCGGCTGTGGACTCGGCCTGTGCGGCTGCCGCTGACGAAGTGGAAGAACCGTCATCAACCCGTGTGATCCTCTGGTACTGCACGGTCTGTGGCTGGGGGTGTCCCTATGTGTAGATTCGGGTCTGGGACATCACCATATAGTTCTTGCCCATCTCCTCGTAGATGGCCCAGACCTGATCATGATCCTTGGCGAAGTAGGACCCGCCACATGAAGCATTCACCAGGCCCTGCAGCTCTGGTGTCAGCCCGCAGAAGAAGCTCTGAACTAAGTTCGGCTTCGAGATCTCATGGTGCGGGCATCTGTCGGTCAACTCACGGAACCTCTCACATGCTTCATGGAATTGCTCATTGGGGAGCATGGAGAAGTTGCTGATCAGGGCCCTCGCTGCGTTCGTCCGCCCGAGTGGATAGTACTTGTTCAAGTACTCGGTGCGGAGCTGCTCCTAGGTGTACACAAACTTCCCAAGTGCTTCAGCCAGGTGGCTGCTCTATCGGCCAGTGAGAAGGGGAAGGCAATCATGCGGATGGTATCCTCGTCCACCTATCTGTCGTGGACTGTGCTGCAGATCATCAGAAACTCCTGAAGGTGGAGATGGGGCTCCTCAGTGGCGAGCCCATGGAACCGAGGTAGAAGCTGCAAGGTGTTCGGGGGGAACTTGAAGTCCCCCACGATGGCTGGTAGTACAACCCAACGGTGCGTCAAAGTCGACCCGGGGTTGTGTAACTCCCGCATCGGTCTCGGCTGGTCTGGGGCTGCCGCCGCTACGGCGGCTGCTGCTGCATCATCGGGTATCCTCGGTCCGTCTCTGGGCCCGCGCTGGTCGCAGTCGGCTCTCAGCTGCTACATCTCTTGCCTCATCTCAATCATAAAGGCACCCTGATCCCTCAACTGCTGTTGAACTGTATCAAGGGAGGCGATCTGGGTGGAGTTGATCGCACCCTGGTCCATGATGAATGTCTGCTCGGCTCGGGGACCTCCAGTGCGGTCGTCGCTGCTGCCAGCCATGGTCTCTACAAAGGCAAAAGACCTAAACTCAGGTGCTAATAAATCTGACTGTGGTCTCTCATCTGGCACTGGCATCTCAGGAATGGTAGAATGGTGGTCAAGGGGGAACAGGGCGGAGTTGAACTCGGGTTCGGAGAGCGGGTCTGGGCTCTTACGAACCAACCTAGATGAACAGGCGGGAATGCGGTCAAGCGGTGCAACCAGAGGCTGCCTAAGGGACCTCCTGCCCATCATCTTGATCTGGCGAGTGAGGCGGATGGGATCTGGAATCAACTATGATGAGCAAACAATACCTCGGATTCACCTACTCAACACGAGCTGAAGACCGTAAGAGTTCGGTCAATTATCTTGCCGATTTTTATTAGGTGATCAAGTCAAGATAGCAGAGTGTTTACGTGACCTGTTGGGAATCCGATTCCCTCAGGAGACTGGCCCGATCCCGAACTAGATCTTTCCCAGCCAGTACAAGCCGCGGACTGTTTACCGGCTACCTGATCGGCTCGCTCTATTAAGGATATCGCGGCCCGCTTTACCGAAGACCGAAGCGATCCTCACTGGAGAATGACTAGCTCAGAAGCAGTAGTCTAAAAGAGGTCTAGATGTGGCTCTATCCTAGGGTGCGGGTCACTCTCTCGCACATGCAAACCAGACAATGAGGGGGTTGCTCTCCCCAAGATAAATTTTTCTGGTGAGTGTCTTTTAGGGTCAAGTTGAGTTAGCAGTCCCAATTTTATGGTTTTGATTTTTAGGTGTTTTTCAATAACAAACAATCGCCTAATGAATTTTCCAGTTCTCCTGGTTATTTAAGTCCAAAGCAGGGGCGAGAAGTCGAAAAAGCCGATGCGCGTGAAATCAATGATGCATGCACGAGATAGAAGGCGTACCTGACTCCAGCAGTGTACATGCAATATGATCCGCACATAATTGAAAGACAGAATTAAAACTACCTAAATGATGCAAGCGGAAATCCGGGCCCTAACAAGCAGTTCTACTCGAAAGAACAATGGCTAAGTGGTCAATCAAGAGGGGTCGGTGTCCGGTCTCGGATGCCGATTGGTGCCCGCCACAACTGAACCTGCCAGCGCTGTATACGACCTCTAGCGGCACGTGACCCCTCAGGTGACCAAATAGTCTTTTTATTAAGTTTTTATTTTGGTCCAATTAACGGTCTATAGGTACAAGCAAAGTTATTAAGTGTTTGGCCTATTATTTACGGTACAATCAAGCAAAAATCCTAAGCTAAGGCTGAAATCCATGAGAATCAAAGGCAGTAAATAAACGGCAAAAACCACATAAAAAGCCACGAAAAACCGAGGGGTCCCCCGAGCACACCGATGCTCGGCGAAACAGACCCCGAGAGTCTAAGTGTCCGAGTCTGTCTCTATCCTTGTATTATTACAATAGTTCAAATAAATGCTGAAAATAAAACTATGCTAATCTAAACTAATCCCGCACTCCTGCTGCCTCCTCGCGCTCTCCTGCGGCTCCGTGTAGAAGGGCGCCGCCTCCGATTCCCACGGTTGCGTCGGCTCCACGAGAGGAGCTGCCTCGGTCCTCGGGCCCTCGCAAGTAAACAAGAAGAGTGTGATCAGACCAAATAAACAAAGAAAGCAACTAAAACAAGGTATATGTACAAAAAAATGTGAAATAAAAATAAACACTCAAAACAACCAAAAACAAAAGAAAAGAAAAGAAAATGAAAATAAAAGAAAAACGAAAAGTCGCAAAAATCCGCGGACGAAGAAAAGCCGCGGAAAACCGAGAAAATAAAAAGAAAACAAAGCAAAAAGAGCGACTACTAAGTCGTGCTCCCTGGCAACAGCGGCATTCTGATGAGCCGCCTGATAGACTAAGGTAAGTATATCAATAAGGTCGTTGCGACCTCAGTCACTCGGGGCTCAGCGCTCAATTAAGAAAATAAAATCAGACCACTAATCAAACAGATAAAATCAAAGAAAATCAAAAATAGTGGTCCTGCTATGTGATTAACCTGGTATAGCTCATAGGGTCGGTCTAAAGGAGCATGAGTTGGCCTCGCGACCTATGAAGTAGTCAAGAAATAAAACAAAGCAAAACAAGTATTTTTGGTGGTTTTTAAATATTTTTATATTTTTTATTTTTAATAATGAAGGAAAATAATAAAAAGACAAAAACAATTACAATCAACAATTTATTTAATCATCCAAAAATGATCCAAAAATTCAAACAAAAATATTTTTATGTTTTTTAGGTTTTTACTGTTTTTAGTGAATTTTTGAGAATTTTATGATTTTTATGTAATTTTCTAAAAATCAAAGAAGGCACAAATACAAGCAAACTGACCAGTCAGACTGAAAGATCAATTTAAAATATCAAATTGATCTGTTAAAGCCTGGAGTATTTTTATGAAAAATAGAAACAATAAAGAAAATTCAGAAGAAGAGTTTGTATTTTTCTGGTTTTTCTATATTTTTTAGAATTTTTATAAGTTTTTAAGTGTTTTTTAATTTTTAAGGTTTTTATAAGTCCAAAATAACAAAACTTGCACAGAAATAAAACACAATAAAATAACAAAACCTAATTTTTTTATAATTTTTAAAAGAGTTTTTATATTTTTTTATGATTTTCTAATCTGGACAGAGGCAAAAACAAAGGTTTTAAAATAACAAAATGCCTCAAAAATGTACCCAAAAATTAGGGAAATGTTTACACAGTGGCAGGAGCCACGTGTCCAAATTTCACACGATTTGGGTTGGATTTGATATTTTATTTAAATCAAACAAAGGAATATAGTGCACAGGGACCTATATGTAATAAAAAGTATGTCTGGGGGCCAAACAATAACAATGCAAGAAACTCAGGGCCTCTCGTGCAATTTATCCAACAAATCACGCTCAGGGCACGTGTCTCAAGCACGGAGGGGTATCATTGTAATTCCTATTTTAAATCATACAAACAGTAACACACAAGGAACACGGGATAAAATGTGCAAATTCACCACAGCCTCACGTGTCGATGCACGTGGTCCACATTAATAAGGACTAAAATGCAAATGTCTGAAACATGAAGGTCCTCTATGCAATTTTTACAAAATTAAAACAACTATGTAAAATATTTACAGGACTATATTGTAAAAACAAAAGAGCAGGCGCTTAATAGAAATTTACCCTTTATTATAGCGGACGGCGGAGACGACGCCACGCGGATGATCGAACGGTGTAGGATCGCTGGCGCCTCTTCGAAGAACCTTGGCTGGGATCTGACGGACGAAGGAGCACCACGTGTATGATCTGATGGCACTGGTGTGGGCTCGCCTCTCCTCTGCGATGGACGCTCCAGATGAGGTCCGGACAAGGATCTGACGGTTGCTAGCTCCTCGCGGATGGACGATCGTGATTAGAACTGGGCGAAGGAGCACAATCGGACGGTGACGGAGGATCCTCCAAGAACAGGTAGCCGGCGAGTTTCGCCGGCCTAATGTGCGTGTTGAGGTCCTCCTCTGCTACTGCTGGGATAGGGAAGAGCTCCGCCTCGATGCTCAGCAGCTGATGAGCCCCTCCGATGAGGCCGGGAAGCTCCGAGGAGCTCCGATGACGAAGGCGGAGCTGAACCTCTGTGCACGAACCTTGGACCTCCAGGTGAGGTCCCTTTGACCTGCAAAATGGCACGAGAGGACTCCTGGGTCGAGGGCAAACTGCCTCGACCCGGATAGGGGTGGTGTGGGTGGCTGGATGGGTCGCGGCGAGGACCTCCGGCGAAGCGACAGTGAGGGAGGTCGAGTCTTGGCTCCGGGGTGAGCCAAGGTGGATGTGTGGGTGAAGAACATGAAGAGGGGTCTCGCGGAGATGATGGACGAGTCGGATGGTCGAAACGATGATCAGAGTGGGTGGAATGGGTCGGAGACAGCGATGGGTCGATTTGGGGGTAATCGAAAATTAATGAAAGATAGGAAGAATCGGGTCTACCTGATGATGGAAGCCGACTAGGGATGAGCTCAGGAAGCTCTGGGTCGTCGCCTCGATGGTTCATCGGGTCCTGAGGCTCGGGCGCAGCTCGCGGCGGTGCACGGCGACAGATGTCGCCGGATCAGTCGCAGCATGCGTCCTCTCCTCTCTTCGACACTACGCTCACTCAGCTGTCACTCTGGGGGAGCAAAATGGAGGTCCTGGGATTAAGGGGCAGCACCAAAGATAGCGTGAATTGTGCGGCCGAAGTCGAGCTTTATACGGCTAGGGGTCCGAGAAGAAGAGGGTCGGGCGAGTGATTCGGAGCTCGGACCCCGATGCAAATCTCCGGGCGTGGATCAGGGAAGATTCAGGTGCAATCAGGACTCGGGATTTGCGCAAATGGTGGTCGGATCTGGTTTGGGAAATTAGTTGAAGTCGGGTCGCGTGCGGGATCCGCGGGGGAAATGGTCCAGGGGGAGTTGACCGGGGGTCAACAACCCCCGTGGACCAATTGGAAGCCACCATTTATTAATTCTTTGAAAATTCAATTAAAAATATTAAATGAATTAATTTCGAAAAAGTTAAAACATGAAAAATGTTTATTTATTTTCAAATAATTTTTTAGTGATTTTTATTTATTTTTTGAAATAAAAATAAGGTATTTACAAAATATTATTATTATATATAGGTATATATAAAATGAATTTTTGATTTTTGATTTTTAATTATTTTTTGTACAATTATTCCCATTTTATATTTTATTTATTTATAGAATAAAATGTGGAATAAAAAGGTATTTGTATTTTTTATTTACATGGGTTAAATAAATACTTTTATTTACATATATACATGGTACATGTACAAGGTGGATTTGGATTTTTATTTTATTTCTTTTTATTTTATTTTCATTTTTCTAATTTTTATTTTATTTATTTACACCATGAAATGTGGAATTTGAAAATATTTTTATGGGATTTTAATTATTTATTTACAAGGGAAAAATAAATAGATATGTGGTTTCTATACACATGGTATATATACAATGAAGAAGGAATTTTATTTCCTTTTATTTTTCCCATCTTTATTTTAATTGTATATTTACAAATATATACAAATAAAGAAGCACACATTTTTCTTTTGAATAAGAGGAAAATAATTTTTATTTATTTACAGGTATATGCATAAACACATGAGCTTCCCTATCTCTCTCTACTTGGGTCCTTTTGCGGTCAGGCCCATGCTGAGCCCTCCCTTGGGATTAGGTCTCTCAATATTTATTCTAAATATCTCCCTCTTTTTCTTTTATTTCTTTATTCTTTTATTTATGCACAAAAACATGCTAAATATGCATATTTACACAATGCATGCTAAATGGTAACTTATTCTGTTTACACCTATCTACATGTATTTTGCAAGGGTTTTGTAGCTAAAATAAAAGAATAAAGAGTGAGGAATGGGTATTCATCAAACCCTTACGACCTTCACGCGTTGAGTTGGTGAATCTATTCAAAGGGATTTGATTGCATTGTATTGTGTGAGTTGATTCCGCACATTTACGTGCACTACAGTACTTGTTTTTTTTAGTCGAGTTTGTTCATATCTCGTATTCTTCTTGAAAGTAAAGATGGATAGTTTCTCAAAAATTTGTTCGGACTTTGCAAACCTTTCGTGAACCATTAAAATATCACATCTTTCAAAGTCCAACCACCTTCTTCTCTCGGACCTTCCCGGATCCAAAATAATCCTTGTTTCAATCCGTATGGAAGGTGTTCGAGAGGATGGTCGAGACGAGTAGAGCACAGATCGTGAGCAGAGCTCAGACAGATACCCCCTTACACTCTTACCTAAAAGGGGAGCGAGGGTTACAGTTGATCTATCTGAGGACTTGATTCCCAACATGAGAATCGTAGAAGATAAGTTGACAGTCGTAGAGAGGATCAATAGGAGGATGGGTGAGTTGGAAATCAACTTATCCATATTACCCAAGCAGATGGAAAAGATGTTAAAGAAGGTATCTAAGATCAAGATATTGTTGTGACTGAATATGCTGCTCTAGTGTACCATGTTCATAACATTCAGAAGCAGCCGATGTCAGGGCCACCTCAGCCGTGGGTAAAGGATCAGACTCTTACCCATTCCTTTCAGCATCGGCCACCATCTGTTGAGATAGTTAGTGAGGAGCCTTCCCAGGTATGGCAGGTAAATGGTGTGTGGTATACACACGACCATGCTAGGCAGGGGAGTTCTGGGGATCATTTATCTTACCAACGTCCCCTGACATTTTATAACACATCATTTATCCCTACACCTCTTCCAACACAACTAATTTAAAACCATTCACTCCAAGGCACCGAGGTATCAACAACTGTGCGTCCATCAACAGATGTACCAGTAGGCCCACCAGTGTCGTATCTATCCCAACAGCGGCAGTACCAAGGCCATCATAGCTAGTATTTGTGTTCTTCTCATAGGTCGGCCCATGAGAACCTGACAGGTGGCCTCGTTGGTAATGAGGCTGCTGCTGGTGGTGAGGGTGAGAGGGGTATTGCGAGTGATACTGCGGCTAAGGTTGTTGTGCCTCCAAGACTGTCCCTGTTGATAGGGACGAGGACCATACTGCTCTCTCTGGTGGGGTGGATGCTGGTGTGCTGGGAACTGGGGCTGCTGGTGCTGCTCACGTTGCTGGACGTACTGGCCACCCTGAACTTGAGGCTGCTACTGGGAAATGGTGCCTCCGAAAGACCAGCAGAATCTGGGATGGTCTCATTAGATACCAGGCTGGGGGCAATCATACCATATCCCGTTGACATCCATCAATGGCTCCTGCTTGTAGGTGGGTGGGGGGAGTACTGCCAGGGGCTGGTCCGGCTGATACACCACCATCTGGCTGTCCTGAGATGGTGGTGACTGAACGTACTGTTGCTGCTGCGGCTGGTAGGGTTCCGCCTGAACATGGTGGACCTGTCGGTACTGGGCGGAGGGCTGGGCCGAACTGTTGCTGCTGTCGGTGTTTGCTCGTGACCTAAGACGGGGCTGAGAAGCCGTCTGTGCCTCCTGGAGACACATGATCTGTGTCTTCAGGTCACTCAGCGTCTGTGCCATCTGATCGATCTGCGTCATGCCCTGGCACTGCTTCTTCTTAATCAACTCGATCTGGTCCAGCTTCTTGTTGATGATGCCCATGTCAGCAGTTGTCGACTCTGCCTATGTTGCTGCTGCTGACGAAGTAGAAGGACCGGCATCGACCCGTGCTATCCTCTGAAACTGCACAACCTATGGCTGGGGTCATCCCTGAGTGTAGAGTCGGGTCTGGGACATCACTGTATAGTTCTCAACCATCTCCTCATATATGGCCCAGACCTGATCCTCATCCTTGGCGAAATAGGAGCCACCACAAGATGCATTCACCAACCCTGCAGCTCGGGTGTAAGTCCGCAAAAGAAGCTCTGAACTAGGTTCGGCTTCGAGATATCATGGTGCGGACATCTATCTGTAATCTCTCTGAACCTCTCCCATGCCTCGTGGAATTGATCATTGGGGAGCACGGAGAACTTGCTGATCAAGGCCCTCGCTGCATTCGTCTAACTGAGTGGATAGTACTTGTTCAAGTACTCAGTGCGGAGCTACTCCCAGATGGTAACAAATCTCCCTAGATGCTTCAACTAGTTGGCTGCTCTGTCTACGAGGGAGAACGGAAAAGCAATCATCCGGATAGTGTCCTCATCCACCTGTCGATTGTGGACAGTGCTGTAGATCATCTCGAACTCCTGGAGATGAAGATGTGGCTCCTCAGTCGCGAGCCCATGGAAACGAGGAAGAAGCTAAATCGTCTGAGGGGGGAACTTGAAGTCCCCCATAATCGCTGGAAGTACGATCCACCGATGTGTAAGTGTCGACCATGAAAGCTCCCAGATCTCTGATCTGTTGCTGCATCATCTCGAGGGAAGCTATCAAGATGTTGTTGATCGTACCTTGGTCCAACACATATGTCTGCTCGGCTCTCGGGCCTCCGGTGCAGTCCTCGCCGGTGGCCATGGTCTCTACAAAGGCAAAAGACCCAAGCTCAGGTGCTGAAATATCATCTGTCTGCTGCTCTCTCTGATCGGGCACCTCAGAAATATCAGAAGAAAGGAGGTCGGGGGGGGAGGGGACAGGATGGAAGCGAACTCGGGTTCGGAGAGCAGGTCTCGGCTCTCGCAAACCAACCTAGATGAGCGGGTCGGAGTGCTCGTAAGTGGTGCAACCAGAGGCTGCCTAAGGGACCTCCGACCCATCATCTTGGTCTGGCGAGTCAGGCGGATGGGATCTGGAAAGCAAACATGATGGTCAAGCAAACCCCAAATTCACCAACGCAACGCGAGCTGATGACCGTAAGAGTTTGGTCTTTTATCTTTTCTTTTTTATTTTGGTGAGAAGACAGTCTAGCAGAGCGATTAGCGAGCTGTTAGGAATCCAACGCCCCTAGGAGACTGTCCCGATCCTGACCTAGATCTTTTCCAGCCAGTACAAACCGCGGACCATTTACCGGCTACCCAATCAGCTCGCTCTATTAAGGATATCGCGGGCCGCTTTACCGGAAACCGGAGCGATCCCCATTGGAGAACGACTAGCCCAGAAGCAGTAGTCTGAAGAGGGGTTAGATGTGGCTCTACCTAGGGTGCGAGTCACTCTGTCGCTCAATCAAACCATCCAATGTGGGGGTTACTTTCCCAATACAAGATTTTTTTGTGAGATGATTTTTAGGTCTAATTTGCTTCAGCAGTCCCAATTTTATGGTTTTCTCTTTTTAGGTATTTTTCAAATAAAAGCAAACGCCTAACGAATTTTTGGTTTCTCCTGATTTTATTAAGTCCAGAAATCGGGGGGAGAAGATGAAAAAGCCGATGCGCGAACAAATCAATGATGCATGCAGAGTAAGAGATGCGTACCTGACTCCAGCATTCTACATGCAATATGATCCATGCATAATTGAAATACATGAATAAAATCTAACCTAAATGATGCAGTGAAGAAAACGGCCTTAACAGAAATTTCTACACGAAAAGAACGGTAGCTAACGAGTCAACGAGAGGGGTCAGGGTCCGGTCTCTGATGCTGATCGATGTCCGCAAAATGGATCCTGTCAGCACTGTGTACAGCCTCTAACGGCATGTGACCCCTCGAGTGACCAGGTTAGCTTTTTCTTATTAATTAATTAGGTCTAATTAAATGAGCTATAGGAACAGGCAGTCTAATTAGGCTGGGGTCTTAATCAATTACGTCGCAAGCAAAGAAATTCCTAAGCTAAGGCCAAATCCTCGAGAAACAAAATAAAATAAAAGCTGTAAAAATCAAAACCGACGAAAAACTCGATGGGGTCCCCCGAGCACACCAGTGCTCGGTGAAACAGACCCCGGCAATCCATAAGTCTGAAAGTGTCCCGGTCCCTGTATTATTACAATAATAATAAAAATAAGTCTGACTGAAAATAAACTAAGCTACACTAAAGTATCCTCTCCTCTCTCCTGCTCGACTCCCTTGCGCTCTCCTGCGGCTCTATGAAGAAAAGAGCCGCCTCTGACTTCTGCGGTTGCTTCGGCTTTCCGAAGAAATCTACCTCGGTCCTCGGGCCCTCGCAAGAAAGTCAAACAAAAGATGTTAGACCACAGTTATTATAATAATGCAAAGAAAAATGAAATAAAATGACAAATATATGCAAAATAAAAATAAAACAAAAACAAAAACAAAAACAAAAATAAAATAAACAAAATAAAATTAAATAAAAAGAAATAAAAAAAACCGTGAAAAACTACGAAAGAAACGAAAAAGCCGCGGAAAAAGCCGCAAAACTAAAATCGAAAACAAAATACGACTACTAAGCCATGCTCCCCGATAACGGCGCCATTCTGATGACCGAAAAATCACTCGAGATCCAGGTAAAGGTAAAAACACGGGTCATTACGACCCAAATCTCGAAGCTAAGTCAATCAAGAAAAGAAGACCACCAAATCAAAATAATCAAACACAAAGCTCAAATAGCGGTCTCGCTATTTTATTTAACCTGGTATAGCGACCAGGGTAGAACTCAAGGAGCACGGATTGGCACGAGGCCTACGAAGTAGTCTAAAAATAAAAAATAAAGAAAAATAATATTTTGGTGGATTTTATGGGTTTTAATTTTTTTGTGATTTTGAATTATGAAGAAAATGTAAAATAAGCCAAAAAGAGCACAATCAACTAATTATTTAACAACACAAATAAAGTCAGAAAATTGAAATAAAAATATTTTTGAGTTTTATGAATTTTTAAGTGTTTTTGGTAATTTTCTCAGATTTTTATAATTTTTATTTGATTTTATAAAAATGAAATAAGACTAAAAACCGAAACTACTATGCAGCCAGATTTGAAAGGCTATTTAAAAATATATAAATAGCTCTAAAAATCTGGAGATAATTTTTTGAAAAACTATAAGTAAAAACAAAGCTACAGGAAAAGAAATTGCATTTTTTTAATTTTGATGAATTTTTGAAGATTTTTATGACTTTTTTAAAGTTTTTCAATTTTTAGGTGTTTTATAAATCAAATGCAGCAAAAATTGAATTGAAGCAAGAAGACAGCAAAACTAACATGCATGAATTTTTTTTGAATTTTTTGAAGGCCTTTTATTATTTTTAGTTGATTTTATAGATCAATGAGGGTTTTTGAATTTTTAAAATATAAAACAACCATAAAATGTCCCAAAAAATTAGTGAAATTTTTACACAGTGGCAGGAGCCACGTGTCCAAATTTCACATTTTTTGGATTTGATTTGCTAATTTATTCAACCAATATAAGAGACACAACACACAGGGACGTTAATGTAAAGAAAACAAGTTCTAAGGGCTTAAAAGAAACACACGCAAGAACTATAAGGGGTTCAGTGCAAATTTCACATTATTTTCGACACATGCTCTAATCAACCACGCACAGGGGCATATATGCAAATATGTAAACTAAAAGTTTAATCTATAATATTCAGTAACCCCAAGCCCTTACATGCAAATATCCCAGAAAACTCATGTGTCGAAGCACGTGTACCACAATTAGAGGGACTAAAATGCAAATACTAAAAGTCTAAGGTCTGAAATGCAATTATTCCAAATTAAAACAACTACTAAAAATATTTACACGACTCAAACAGAAATGCAAAACTAAGTAGGGCCTAAGTGATATTTACCATCTTATTATGATCCAACGGCTGAGAGGGGGTCCACTTCAGATCTGATGGTGGAGAATTGTTGGTACCCCTTCGCTGATCGATGCCTCGGATCTGATCCACAGATGGATCAAACGACTGCTAGCTCTCCATAAATGGATGGCTCGGATGGACCTGGAGGAGGAGCTCTCGATCGAACGGCTATGGAGGGTCCTGGAAGAACACTTCATCGATGAACTTCGCACGGCCGCTGCGCGTGGTGGGGACATCCTCTGATGCTACTGAGATGGGCAAATCGAAGTTGATGGTCGTCCGCAGCGATTGGAATGCTCCGATGATGTTGGGAGCAGCTTGAGTGCTCCGGCGACGAGGACGAGCTAGAGCTGCTGTGCTCTGATGGTCGGGCCTCCATATGAGGTTCCTTGGCTTTTCTAACCTGCACAGGAAGAATGCTAGGTCGAGGGCAAACTTCCTCGACCCGGCTAAGGGCGAAGGGGCTGAATGGGTGAGGAGGAGCGTAGGTCTCTGACGAGTGACAACGGAGGAGACCCGAGTTCCCTTTTTCGTGGCGAACCAAGGGGAGTGACTGGGTGAAGAAGGTGCGGAGGTGTCTCGTGACGGTATAGGTGTGGTCGGATGGGAAAATCGGTGATCGAAGCGTCAGGAAATAGGCAGCGGAGGTCGGATGTTGGAAACCTAATGATTGGAAATTAAACGAAGCTATTGGGTATCGAGCCTACCTGATGATCGAAGTCGTCTGGGATGGAGGTCAGCTACCTCCCAGGGTCTTTGCCTCGATGGAGCGACGCCTCTAGAGGCTCGGGCTTCGCCGGTGGCGGAGCTCGACGATGTTGGTCGTCGGACCTAGGGCTAAGGCCTCCAAACGCTCGCTACAACATGCTCCTGCGCTCGCTGTCACTCGAGAAGGAAGGTGGAGGTCACTGGGGTCAAAGACGAGGGCCAAAGGTGTGGGAAAAGGCGGCTGGAGGTGAAGCTTTATACTAGTGCAGGTCCGAGAAGATGGGGATCGGGCGCGTGATTCGATGAATGGATCCCTAAGAAAATCGATAGGCGTGGATCACGGATCATCCATCGATACTCGGAGCCCGGGGTTTGAGGATATGGAGGTCAGATCATGACGTGAAAAATCGGCGAAGTCGGGTCGGCGCAAGGATCCGCGAGAAGTGGTCCAGGGGGGCAGTTGACCGGCGGTCAACGTTCCCCCGTGGACCAATGAAAATTCAGGATTCTGAAATTATTTATAAATAAAAAAATAGTAAATGATTTTATTTCAAAAATATTTTCAACATGAAAAATGTTTATTTATTTTCAAAGTATTTTTTAATGAGTTTTATTTTTTTTGAAAAATAAGTTAATGTATATACATAATATTATATTATATACATGTATAAATACTTATGTATTTTCAATTTTTATTTTTATTAGTTTATTTTTGTACAATTATCCCAATTTTATATTTTATTTATTTACAACATAAAATTGGGATATAAACTAATTTGTATTTTATTTTTACTGTTTATTTACAAGGGTAAAATAAATAGGTCTTTTATTACTATATACATGGTATATGTACAATGAAGAAAGAGAAATTAATTCTTTTTGTTGTTATTTTATTTTTCTCATTTTTATTTTATTTTTATAAATATATACAAAATATGAGAAACACATTTTTATTTTTATTTTTATGAAAATAGAATATATACATAAGAGGGGGTTTTACACAAGATTGAGTAGCCCTATCTCTCTCTACTTATTTTATTTGACGATCAGGCCCATATAGGGCCCTCTTTTGGGTTCAGGTCACTCAATATTTATTCTAAATATTTCCCTCTTTTTCTTTGTTTCTTTATTCTTTTATTTTTGCACAAAAACATGCTAATTATTGCTATTTACACAAAGCATGCAATTTGGTAATTTATTATATTTACAAGTATCTACATGGTGTTTTGCAAAGATTAATAGCTAAAATAAAAGAATAAAGAGTGATGAATGAGGATTCATCAGCTATTTAGTCCTCCCTGTCTGGAGGCACGTGTGATGTCACATGAACATTGGTGTTTTGCATTATTAGCCCTGAACATCTTCTATGTTATTCTTTGAATGAATGTTTTCTGAAATTGCACTTATACCCTTGTAAACATTGAATTTTAAGCATGTGCTAGATTTAGTTGGAAAATTTTCAACAACCTCCCTGGACTTTTTATGCTTGTTATTATTTAATTCAAAAACTTAAAATAATTAAATTTAAATCTCTACAATCTGTGTGTTTGGTTTTTAATTAAATAAATATCAAAACTGCTCCAAAAATTCTAAAAAAATTACCAATAGCTCCTGCTACTGTGTAATATTTATTATAATTTTTGTGACACATTTTGGTTTTGTTTGTTATTTTCTAAAATTCAAAAATCCTAAAAATGGACTCGACTTTCAATGACACAGAGAGAATATGAGACGTTTCATATCTTCCTTTCTTGGCTGACGGGGAAAGGAGGGGGTCTGTCTAATTTTAAAACCCATAAAAAATGTAAAAATTACCCTAAAACTTCTATAAAAATTTATGATTGCTTGTTTTGTTGCCTTTTAATTTTTATAGCTTTTGTGTTTCATTATCTTTTATAAAACACCTAAAAATTATAAAAGATTTAAAACCATAAAAAAATCATTAAAAATTCCATAAAAATTAAAAAATGTGTTTTCAAGTTATGAAGTTAGATTTTGTTTTCTAGTTTCACATAAAATTATTACTAGGAATTTAGAGGCACTATAAATATTTTAAAGTTGCCTTTTCCCCTTTGTTGTACACTATTTTCATATTTGCGCTCTCTTTTATTTTTAAAAAATTATATAAAATCTGAAAAATTCCATAAAATACCCAAAAACACTTGCATATTTTAAAAATATAAAAATATTTTTATTTTAAATTTTTGAGCATTTTAGACCTTAATAAAAATTGTTGTATTGTGATTCCTTTAATTTTTTTTATTCATTTTCTTAATAGAAAATATAAAAAATTTTGCAAATTAAAAACCACCAAAAAACTTTTGATTCTTCTTTGATTTCTTGACTACTTTGTAGGACTATCTCTTGCTCCTTGTGTTCGACCCTAGTGGCTATACCAGGTTAAATAATTAGAAAGATCGTTCTATTTTTTATTTTCATGCTTTATTGACTTTATTGGTGGTCTGATTTTTCGTGATTGACTGTGCCTTACGATTCGGGTTGCAACGATCTTAGATTTTACTTAACCCGAGTTGCCTTGGGCTGTCATCAGAATGGCACCGTTGCCGGGGAGCATGGCTTAGTAGTCGGTTTTTTTTGTTACATTTTTCTTTTTCATTTTTATTTTCCTTTTTCTTTATTTATTTCTAGTTTTAGTTTTCCTAACTATGATCTGACATATCTTTTGTTTCTCTCTTTCTTACTAGGGTCCGACGAGTGAGGGTGACATTCCTAGGAGCGCCGGCGCATCCGAGCGAAGCGGAGGCGGCTCGTTTCTTCATCGAGCAGCAGGAGAGCATAGGATAAAAGGAGCAGAAGAGTTGGAAGATCCTTATAGGACTTTTAGTATTTTATTTTATTATTGTAATAATAGAGGGCTAGAGATACTTGGACATTTGGCCTTTATCGAGGTCTGTTTCGCCGAGCACCGGTGTGCCCGGGGGACCTCACTGCGGTTTTCGCCAGTTTTTGTTTTCTTGACTTTTCTTTTATTTTTGATTCTCCAAGAATTTGGCCCCTAGACTTAGGATTTTCTCTCAGATTGTGATGTAATTAATTAAGATCCAGGCCCTAATTATCTGTCTGCACCTATAGATCGTAATTGGACTTAATTAATTAAATCAAAAGAAAAAGATAATTTGGTCACTTGAGAGGTCACGTGTCGCTAGATGCCATATACAACACGTGCAGGATCCGTTGTGGCGGGGACATCGATCGGCATCAGAGACCGGACTCCGACCTCTCTCGTTGACCTATTAGCTATTGTTATTCGCGTATAGAAAATTTTTCGTCTAAGGCCATTTTCTTCTTGCATCATATAGGTAGTTTAATTTCTGTCTTTTATTTATGCGCGGATCACCCTACATGTAGAGTGTTGGCAACAGGTACACATCTCTGACTTTGCATGCATCATCGTGTTTGTTTGTGCATCGACTTTTTCGACTTCTCCCCCCGTTTTTGGACTTAAAATAATCAGGAGATCGAAAAATTTGTTAAGCATTGTTTGTTTATTGAAAAATACCAAAAAAATGAAACCATAAAATTGGGACTGGTAAACAAACTTGACCATAAAAGACACTTACCCTAAAAATCTATCTTGGGAGATAAGTTCCCTCCTTGTTTGATTTGCATGAGCGAGAGAGTGACCCACACACTAGGCTAGAGCCATACCTGACCTTTCATCATACTACTGATTTCAGGGTTAGTCTTTCTCCAGTGAGGATCGCTCCGGTTTCTGGTAAAGTGGGTCGCGATATCCTTTATAGAGCGAGTTGATTGGGTAGCCTGTAAACGGTCCGCAACTTGTACTGGCTGTGAAAGATCTAGCTTTTGGATCGGGCCAGTCTCTTAGAGCATCGGGTTCCTACCAGCTCGCTTAATCACTCTGCTAGACTGACTTATCACCTAAATAAAATCGACAAGATTAAAGACCGAACCTTTACGGTCATCAACTCAATGTTGAGTAGGTGAATTGGGGGTTTGTTTTTCTAATCTTGTTTATTTCCAGATCCCATCCGCCTTCTTCTAGATCATGATGATGGGCCGGAGGTCCCTTAGGTAGCCCTTGGTTAAACTGCTTTCGAGCACTCTGCCCCATTCATATAGGTTGGTTCGTGAGAGCCCAGACCCACTCTCCAAACCCGATTTCCACTCCGCCCTGTTCCCCCTCGACCACCCTTATTCCAGTCCCGATGTACTCGAGCAGAGATCAGAGCAGATATATATATTCATTTGACAGCACCTGAGTTCGGGTTTTACCTTTGCAAAGACCCAAGAGATGACCAGCAGCAAAGAGCGCACAAATGGACATCCCCAGACCACCACATATTTTCTAGATCAGGGCACCATCAACAACACATTGTTAGCTTCCTTGGAGACTATGAGCAACAGATCCAAGACCAGGGAGCTTTCATGGCAGATATGCGTAAGGAGATGGCTCAGATGCGAGCTGATAGAGGAGAGAACAGAGCCGGTGGTGGAGAGATACCAGAGCTCGGAGGAGGAGATGGAGGACATCTAGATGAGCCCGTGGAGCCAGTCCGACCAGCATGCCCGATGAGAGAGTTGCACAACCCTGGTGCAACTCTAACACACTGTTGGATTCAGCTACCTGCCAATCCTGGGAGATTTCAAGCTCCCTCCTCAGACGATCCAGTTGTTGCCCAGATTTCACGGGGTAGCCACCGAGGAGCCGCATCTGCATCTCCAGGAGTTTGAGATGATCTGCAACATGGTCCAAGATAGATTAGTGGATGATGGCACCATCAAGATGATGGCCTTCGCGTTCTCCTTTGTCGACAGAGCAGCCTAATGGTTGAAGCATTTGGGGAGATACGTTACTTCGTGGGAACAACTCCGGAACGAGTACTTGAACAAGTACTATCCACTCGGTCGGATGAATGCAGCGCGAGCCCTCATCAACAACTTCTCCATGCTTCCCAACGAGCAATTTCATGAAGCATGGTACCGCTTCTGAGAGGTCATCGATCGGTGTCCACACCATGATATATCCAAGCCCAACCTAGTGCAGAGTTTCTTTTCTGGGCTGACACCGGAGCTGTAGGGGCTCGTGAACGGATCCTGTGGGGGATCCTACTTTGCCAAGGATGAGGATCAGGTCTGGGTCATATATGAGGAGATGACCAAGAACTACACCGTCATATCCCAGACCCACCTTTACACTCAGGAGAAACCCTCACCCCATGTCGTGTTCTATTTGAGGATAGCACGGGTCTATGCAGGTCCTTCCACATCATCAACAGCCGTAACACAGGCAGATTCGTCGGCCGCTGATATGGGCATCATCAACGAGAAGCTGGACCGCATTGAGATTATAGAGAAGAAGCAGTGCCAGAGCATGTCACAGATAGATCAGATGGCACAAATGTTGAGTGACCTGAAGACTCAGATCATGTATCTCCAGGAGGCACAGATGGCTTCTCAGCCCTGTCTCAGGTCACGGGTTGACCCCAACATTAGCAGCTTGACCCAGCCCTCCGCCCATTATAGACAGGTCCACCATATCCAGCCGGAGCCGTTCCAACAGCTGCAGCACCAGTACGTCCATCCACCGCCATCTCAGGACACTCAGATGGTGGTGTACCAACATGATCAGTCCCTGGTAGTTCTTCCTCTGCCCCCTTTTGAGCAGGAGCCGTTGATGGAAGTCAACGGGATTTGGTATGACCAACAACAGCCCGGGAATTGCCGAGATCATCCCGGATTCTGGTGGTCGATCGAAGGTGCCTCATCCCAGCACCAACCTCCAGTTCAGGGTGGGCAGTACAGCGAGTCCCAGCAGCAGCAACCCCAGTTCCCACACTAGCCATAGTAGCAGCATTACCAGCAGGTTCCTCATCCTCAGCAGCAGGGATAAATGTAGAGGCAGCACCAGCAACAACCTCAGCAGTACTCTCAGTATCCCCCTCAGCCTTCTCAGCAGCAGCCTCACTTCCAGAGAGGCAACCCGTCCGGTTCTCTTGGGGCCAACCTATGAGAACCCAGCACTCGACGACTTAGCCTGCCTTCTTTCCGATCAGCAGGCTACATTTAGGCAGGAGATGGACGAGTTCTACCAAGAGATGAGGGAGATCGTCAAGGGCAAGGCCGCCATACCTGCTCAGATCGTGCCAAACCCCGAACAAACCTGAAGAGGAAGTCTGAGCAGGTACAGTTTACAAAGGGTACTACTCCTAGTGATTCATTGGGTGATATTGCTTCATTTGCATTTGATGCTGACTTTGTTACACTTAGGAGCAGTAGGATGCGAACTGGTGGTGCCACATCAAAGCGATGACACCACGAGGATGCAGGAGCACCAGACGAGGAGGATAGCAGTGTTGATGCCGCTCATGATGATGATGACGGTGGTGCTGACGCTACCAAGGATGTTGATCCCGTTGACGGTACTGAGGCCGTCGTGTCCCCAGTTGCAGGAGGTGGTGCTGATGCCACCATATATTTTGATGCTGAGCCAGAGTACGGTGTTGATGTCGTGATTCCAGATGTCATGGTTGGTACTAAGGCCACCCCTTCTAGTCTTGTTGCATTTCCTTCAGTTTCTGTATCTCGGGACTTTACAGAAAACACCAAAAAAATTAATAAAGGAAAGCGTTATTTATCTTCGAGTCCATATGTGATGCATGGTGATGTTTGTATGGATTCTACTTCTTCTCAGTAGTAGGGACCCATTCCTAGCCATCTATCTGAGGAGGGCCAGCCATCCCCTTTCCTCAAGCACTCGCTTGGCTAAGGGGAATAAAAAAGAAAATCCAAAAAAATCCCAGCAGTTAGAGTTCAGCCAGCAGATGATCGATCGATTTCAGATTCAACTGACTCTACACGAGGCACTTGAGCACATCACTCTCTTCCAGAGGAACCTGAGAGAGAAGACTACCATTCGCAGTAAGAAGAGGAACCATCATGCAGAGATCCATGTGCTCACTCGTGCCACCTGCTTCGCCATCCAGAACCGTCTGCCAGCCAAGAGGCTAGATGCAGGAGCTCCCTATGTCAGATGTCATATTCATGAGAAGAGATTCGATCGGACTCTATTAGATAGAGGCTCTTCCATCAACCTACTTCTGGCAGCCTTACTTGATCGATTCAAGTTTGGCCCTCTTCGACAGAGCAAGACACTTCCTTCCAGTTTACTGATAGATATGTCAAGAGGCCGAAGGGATTGTTGAAGGATGTGGTCATAACAATTCAGGACCTGAAATTTCCCGTGGACTTCGTTGTGTCGGACATGGAGATCCATGAGTCTATGACCGATACCCCCATCATTCTAGGACGTCCATTCTTGGTCACAGCCAAGGCGATGTCCGATCATGATAGCGGGAAGGTATACTTTCGCGTTGAGGGCGAGAGTATACAAATAGAGACGATCGACGAGACCAGAGCACGAGATTCAGCCTACTCAGAGCAGCTCAGCGATTCAGAGCAGATGACAGAGACAGTGCGAGACGTCCACCAGGAGTGCGATTTTGTGATTACTGATGATGAAGCTGTTTGATCTGATCCCGCTTCATGAGCCATCCTCTCACATCCAGACTCTACAGACTCCCAGATCCCAGCAGAGGAGAGCTTGGAGAGCACACTCTTGGCAGAGGACACATTCGAGGATGTAGACCGTGTTCAGGATAGTGAGACATTTTACATTTCGTGTGATTCATATTCAGATCCCTCGGAGTCAGACATAGACTGGGCCAATTTGATGAGTTGATACCGTGCCTGATTCCTACAGAGTCAGCAGCTAGGGTGGAGACTGAGCCAGCACCGTGACAGATACACCAGCAGGCAGTCAACACCAGCTTTTCATGATCAGCGAGAGTTCTCCTACGTATATTTCATTGCTTCACTCAGACATTTCAGAGGCCAGATTTACCAGCTCCCAGTTGCCCAAAACTGAAGCCCTTGTCGTAGTCGCTAAAGTATAGGTTCCTTGTGGGAGAACATGAGATGCACCCGGTCATTATCTCAACAGATTTGATTGGAGAACAAGAATCTCGTTTGATGGAGGTTCTTGAAAAGAACCGTAAGGCGATAGGAAGGAGCATAGCTGATCTCCAAGGGATAAGTCCGGTCCTGTGCTCCCACCATATCTATCTCGAAGAGGACGCCAAGCCATCGCGTAAGTTCCAACGATGGTTGAACCCGAATCTTTGAGAGGTTGTCATGAAGGAAATCTCGAAATGGTAGAGAGCCGATTTTATCTACCCCATCTCTGACTCCAAGTGGGTTAGTCCATTACATGTGGTGCCCAAGAAGACGGGCATCACCACCGTTATGAGTGAGTCTGGAGAGGATATAGCTACCCGGGTACCCACTTCTTGGAGGGTCTGTGTGGACTACAGACGATTGAATCAAGCCACCAAGAAGGATCACTTCTCGCTACCTTTTATTGATCAGATTATAGAGAGGCTAGCTGAGAAGAGTCATTACTGCTTCCTTGACGGGTACTCTGGATACAACCAGGTGGCCATTGCGCCCGAAGACCAGGACAAGACGGCATTCACCTGTCCGTTTGGGACTTATGCTTTCAGACGGATGCCCTTTGGTGTATGTAACACCCCGACGACATTCCAAAGGTGCATGTTGTCCATCTTCTCGGACATGGTGGGTGATTATTTAGAGGTCTTCATGGATGACTTTTCGATCTATGACGATGGGTTTGATGCTTGTCTTGACTACCTAGACCGTGTCCTTCAACGCTGCATTGAGGTTCACCTTGTTCTATCCTGGGAGAAGAGTCACTTCATGGTGACTCGAGGGATGGTGCTTGGTCATATCATCTCCAACAGGGACATGGAGGTTGATCCAACCAAGGTGGATATCATCAGGAAACTCAATCCACCATCCAACCTATGACATTTACGGTCTTTCTGGGGCAAGTCGGTTTCTACCAACGATTCATTCATGATTTCAGCAGGATTGCCCGACCGTTGACTGATTTGCTGACCAAAGACACCTAGTTCATTGTAGATGATGTATCTTGCATCATTTGAGACTCGCAAGAGTCTAGTTGTTGAGTCTCCTGTCCTTCAGCTGCCTGATTGGTCTCTCCCATTCGAGATCATGACGGATGCCTCTGATTTTGTCGTAGGGGCCGTGCTGGGACAGAGGAGGGATGGAGTGCCTTTTGCCATTCACTATTCTAGCTGTACATTGGATGCCCCGCAGCAGAACTACACCATCAATGAGAAGGAGATTGATGAGCCCCCCGAGCGACTAAGGTAAATCAAGTGTCAAGGGTCGTTGCAACCTCAACCTCTCAGGACTCAGAACTCAATCAAGAAAACAAAATAGAACCACCAATTAAAGATATAAAATCGATCAAATCAAAGATAGCGGCCCTGGCTATATTATTAACCTGGTATAGCACCCAGGGTCGGTCTCAGGGAGCACGAGTTGGCCTTGCGGCCTACGAAGTAGTCTAAAAGTAAAATAAAATAAACACAAATATTTTTGGTGGATTTTTATTTTTTTACATTTTTGGATTTTTAATAATAAGGGAAAATAAGAAAAAGGCAAAATCAAGCAAACACAACAAATAATATAAACACTCAAAAACACTCCAAAAATTCAAACAAAAATAATTTTATGTTTTTTATGTTTTTTAGTGTTTTTGGTTAATTTTTCAGAATTTTTCAATTTTTATAGAATTTTCTAAAAATCAAGAAAGACCAAAACAGTATGCTACTGTACAGCCAGACTTGAAAGACCCATTAAAAATATCAAATGCATCTATAACAGTCTGGAAGCAATTTTTATGGAAAATATAAACAAAAACTACAATTCAGAAAAAGAGTTTATATTTTTTTTTGAGTTTTATAGAATTTTTATAAGATTTTTAGCTTTTTTTTATTTTTAAGGTTTTTAAATATCCAAAAATCATGAAAATTGCACAGAAATTAAAACACACTAAAACAAACTAATACTATTTTTTAGAATTTTTCAGATAGATTTTATATTTTTCTTTGATTTTTCTTTTCAGGCAGTAGCAAAAACCAACGTTTTTGAATTATTAAAAATATAAAAAAGCATGAAAAATGTACCAAATTTTTAGGGAAATTTTTACACAGCGGCAGGAGACACGTGTCCAAATTTCACCTAATTTGGATTTAATTTGATATTTTATTTAAATAAAACAAAGGCTCACAATGCATAGGGGCCTAAATGTAATAAAAAGTAGTTTCAGGACCAAACAGTAACATGCAGATAAAGTGCAGGGCCTGGAATGCAAAAATCCCATGATGCACGCATAACACACGTGATCCAGACACAGAGGGGTATAAAAGTAATTCCTATTTATAAAATATCAAACAATAACATGCAGAAACCACAGGATAAAAAGTGCAAATGTTCCAACCCTCACGTGTCGACGCACGTGGGTCACACACATAGGGACAAAAATGCAAATAAAGAAAACATGGAGGTCCTAAATGCAAATGTTTAAAAATAAAAACAACTGAAATAAATATTTACAGGACTAAGTAGTAAAAACAAAAGGACAGGGGCCTACAAGAAATTTACCCCTTATTGAGATCTTCGGCTGGAGGCACGCCACGTGTGGGATCGGACGGTGGAGATGCGTTGATGCCTCTTCGAAGGTGGATGGTCCAGATCGAGCCCTGATGAAGATCGGACGGCTGCTGACTCCTCGCAAGTGGACGATCGAGATTGAAACTCGGCGAGGGGGCACGATCGGACGGTGAAGGAAGATTCTCCAAGAACTCGACGCCGGCGAACTTCGCCGGCCCAATGCACACGCCGAGGACCTCCTCTGGAGCTGCTGCAATAGGGAAACGCTTCGCCGAGGTGCTCCGTAGCTGATGGACTCCTCCGATGAAGCCAACGACCACCGGAGTGTCCCAGCGAAGGCGGAGGAGGAAAGCTCTTGTACTCAGATGACTCGACCCCCAGATGGGGTCCTTTGACCTGCAATGTAGCACCAAAAGCTTCCTGGGTCAAGGGCAAATTGCCTCGACCCGATTAGGGATGGAATGGAGGTCGGGCGAGTCGATATGGATAACCTTCGGCGAGGCGACGACGGTGGAGGTCGAACCTTGGTTTCAGGGCGAACCAAGGGGAATGGCTGGGCGAAGAACGTGAAGGGAAGTCTCGCGAAGGTGACGGTCAAATCAGATGAGCGATTGGGGGAGCGTAGCGACGGAAATCGATCGGCGACGGCGGAGGGGTGATTTGGGCGTAATGGAAATTTAGGCTAAAATAGATGGAATCGAAGTTACCTAGTGGCTGGAGTCGACTGAGGATGAGCTCGCAGAGCTCTGGGTCTTCGCCTCGAGGGATCGTCGGGTCCTGAGGCTCAGGCGCACCTCGCGGCGGCGCACGTCGATGAAGGGTCGTCGGATCGATGGCTGGAGGCTCCTCCTCCACTCTTCAACACTCCGGTCGGTAGCTGTCACTCTAGGGATCAGAGTGGAGGTCCTGGAACGAAGGGGCATAGCCAAGGATGGCGGGCTTTATACGGCTAGGGGTCCGGCTAGATGAGGATCGGGCGAATGATTCTGAGCACGGATCCCTATGTAGATCCCTGGGCGAGAATCTCGGATCAACAAGGATCAAATGGAGCCCGGGGTTTGGATATTTGGAGGTCGGATCGCGTCTGGAAAAATCGGAGAATGTCGGGTCATCACGCGGATCCGTGCTAAATGGTCCAAGGGGGAGAGTTGACCGGGGGTCAACAATCCACCGTGGACCAATCACAGGACTCCTGTATTAAATATTTGTAAATTAAATAGAAAATAGCAAATGACTTTATTTCGAAAAACTTAAAACATGAAAAATGTTTATTTATTTTCAAATTAATTTTTAGTGATCTTTATTTATTTTTTTGAAAAATAAATAAGGTATTTACGTTATATTATTATTATATATAGGTATATACATATATGTATTTTTTATTTTTATTTTTAATTGTTTATTTTTGTATATTTATTCAAATTTTATATTTTATTTATTTATAACATAAAATTTGGAATAAAAGTGTATTTTTATTTTATTTTTATTATTTATTTACATAGGTTAAATAAATACTTTTATATACATATTTACATGGTATATAAACAAGGTGGGAATTGATTTTTATTCTTTTTCTTTTTATTTTATTTTAATTTTTCTGATTTTTATTTTATTTATTTACATTATGAAATATGGAATATGGAAATATTTTCTTGAATTTTAATTATTTATTTACAAGGAGAAAATAAATAGATATGTTATTCTATGTACATGGTCTATATACACTGCTGAGAGAAATTTTATTTATTTTTATTTTTATTTTGTTTTTCCCATTTCTATTTTAGTTTTATTTTTACAAATATACAAAATAAAAGAAACACATATTTATTTTTATTTAGAGGAAAATAATTTTATTTATATACATAGGTATATGTACACACATGAGCTTCCCTATCTCTCTCTACTTGGGTTCTTTTGCGGTCAGGCCCATGCTGAGCCCTCCCTTGGAATTAGGTTACTCAATATTTATTCTAAATATTTCCCTCTTTTTATTTTATTTCTTTATTCTTTTATTTATGCACAAAAACATGCTAATTAATGCTATTTACACAATGCATGCATGATGATAATTTATTCAATTTACATGAATATACATGGTGTTTTGCATAAGTTTTTAGCTAAAATAAAAGAATAAAGAGTTATGAATGGGTATTCATCATCCCCTATACTTAACTTTGCTAGTCCCTTAGCAAACACTTATTTGAAAAAGAAGTGAAAAAGAGAAGGAAAAAGAAAAAGAGGAGAAAATACATGGATCAATGCTGATTATTAAACTTGCCTTCATTAATTTGAAATATGGAGCTCGGTCAGATCTTTGGATTATTAATGTGTCGGAACCTTATTTGGACTCAGGTTTAAAACTTAACAGCCTCTAAGATCCACTAATCTATAGTCAAGACTCCTCAATAATCCAGATCAGAACAAGTCTACATACACAAACCCTGAAGACCATGAATCTTTCCTTGTACAGTGTAAGTGAGGTATAGCTCTCCACCTCAGAAGTAGCAAAATGACAACCCTCCCTAACAAGGTAACTCTATGACCCTAATCTGGCCACTCTTTCCTCGAGGAGCGGGGTATTCCCTTCTAAGTTCAAGTTCAACCGGCTCAAGAAGATGGGGAAGAAGAGAATGGACCATGGCCCATGTAGCCATGTATCCCTGGGAGCTCAACCAGTGTATCTAAGTCTCCCTGCTACAAGCTACATAAGATGGAACATGAGTCTCAAGCTTTGCTTATTGCACTTCATACATACTCCGGTGGGATTATCATTTTCTCTCAGACCCACCACTTTTTTGGAGTTATTTTCTTTTTACATTTTTTTTCAATGTGCATCTGTACAACATATTTACAAGGTGCAGCATATATACATAAGGAGTTTTTCCTCTTGAGCCAGTAGACTATCCCTCTTTTGAAGCATTATTGCAACCAACAACTCATGTCGTTAGACCTTATGGCAACCAGACCAAGTTGACACGCACTTCCTTCACTATAAGAAGAAGAGAGGTTCCGCCTAGAAGTACTACCCTCATATGCTACCCCAAGTCAAGGAAGACTGCCTCCTCACCACCTCATCCGTAGAGAGCTCGGTGTGAAGTACGGGTCCAAGTCAAGCCATTGTCTATATGAGTCATATGTGTGTTGTTAAGTGCTCTACTTAGGCTCATTGAGATGACATATGATCATAGCCTAGTGGACTTAAAGAATTAAGTCACCATGGACCTGAAAAGTCTCAACCCTAAGCCCTATAAGGTTCCTCTTATAATTAGGTAGATTAAGATCTTAACCAAGCTCCATTTTCCAATTTAATTCCAGGCTTGTTTAAATGTCAACTATGATCCAGGAAAAAACTATACAAATATTTACAAAGATGCAATTTTACAAATATTTTGTGCAAAATTTTTGAAAACTGCTTTGAAACCATGGATGTATGCATGAATGCAAGTTTTGCGAAATATGTACACAAATTTACACACGGTTTTTGCAAACTTTTGATTTTCAAAACATTTTGGAAAAATTTTGTACTATATACATAATTTTGATATGAAAATATTTACACACTATTTACACAAAAAGTTTTTACAAACATTTTTACAAAAATAATTTGTATAATAGCTATGTATGTGCAAAAAAAGAATGTTTATTTACAAGGAAAATTTTTAAATTTTTATGGATTTTTGGGTTTTAGCCATTTTTTATTTATTAACACACTCACACAAAGTACGAGTTATGGCTAAAGTATATATGAAATATATACACACCCCCTATACTTAGCTTGAACGATGTCCTCAGAGTCAAGAGCGATGAAGAAGACATAACTCGTGCTTAGTATAGGGAAGTGAAAAGAAAGGCTATATACAAAGACGAATGAAAGAATAGAAATCCAAGAGGATCTCGGCATTTCCCCTATACTTAGGATCAACTAATCCTAAGTATAGCAGGTTGTACACAAAGGGAAATCCGAGTGAGAATGTACAGGGTCTACCTCCCCTATACTTAGGGTAAAATATCCCTAAGTATAGGCAGCAAAACAGAGGTAGAAATGAATCAAAAGAATACCCGAGAGTCCCACATCCCCCTGATGAATCCACGTTTCATCATCTTTATTCTATCATTTTGGCCTTAAAAACCCTAGTAAATGCGTAAAAATAGGCATAATTCATGCATTTTTAGCATCTTTGTATATGTGTGTAAATATTGTATAAAATGTGGTTTTTAAAGCCAAAATTATAGAATAAAGAAAAGAAAAGAAAAAGAATAAAATATTGTAAATATTTTATGACCCGAAACCCCGAGACCTAGGCATCTTGATGAATAGGTCCACAAGGAATAAAGTAGGGGGAGATAAGGTCAGAATTGCCGAGAAAATACCTATACATTCTATTGATTCTTTATTCATTTTGGGACCTATTTTTGGTTCCACTTTTTATACATCAAATAAAGAAACTTTGTACATAAAAGTTGTAGATAATTTAATAAAGAAAAATACAAAATTGATTTCACTGAAAAATAATGTACAGATAAAAAGTTATGGTCTGAATAAAATTCCAGAATCCCAACTTCCCAGACCCGTATCTCACAAATGAAAACTCCAAATGCAGCATACTCACCTTTAATTGTATATAGAAGAAAATAAGTTATCCAATGGCGGTGGTTTCGCATTTGGCGGAGCTACGATTTGAAAGTTGAGTTTTGGGCCCTTATTGTATACTTGTACATATTAAAATATTCAATTTATTATTTATTTGTTATTTTTATAATTTTATTTTTTTATAATGTTGTAAATACTACTTATAATAATTATGTGCATTAAAATCAGAATAAAAAACATAAATAAAACACAAATAAAAATACTTGTATATATACATAGGTATTAATACATATATCTATACCTATAGAATCCATACTTTTATTTTATTAAATATATAAAACCCAACAATAAAATAAAATAAAAATATCTTTACATATATAAAAGTATTTTATAATTTTATAAAATAATAAACAAAAATAAATAAATTAAAAATACAAAAATAAAAATAAAATACTAAAATATATAGATAATATACCTATATAGGGGTATAAAAGCAACTTGTAAAAATATAACTCATAAAAATAATTAAAAATCATCATAAAATACTACATAAAATTTCAAGCATTTTTTATTTTATAACTATTAAATAATTCGACCTCATTCTATTTTTTATTGATTTTATAAATTAATCTTTCAGGGTTTTTCGTGGTTGGTCCACGTGGACCAACCAGGAGGGGTCAACAGTTGACCTCGGTCAACTGGACGCCCTACCCCCTGCGCCTGTCAGAAGTTGGTTTTTGAGCCATCTTCTTGGCTTTTTCGTGGCTATTCCTTGCATCATTTCGTGATGGTTCCTCTTGTGAATCTATGCCTCGTTCTATGGGCATGCCCGCCCTCGCGTTATCTTGGACGATGGACCACTGTAGCCACCGCTGGACCCTCGTCTTCCACGCCGTTCGTCAACCCTACAAAAAGAACCCCCGACTTCGATTCAAATTTTAATCCTTCTTCCGCCATTTTCACCCTCAAACCCCGTGTCCTTCGTGCTCCCGGTGACAGCAGGCGTCGAATAGAGCCTGGGTTCAAGGCATTTGGTGTAGAATCGAAGTGATTCGACCCTCACCGGAGTTCCGCCGTGCTTCATCGCCCGACGTCTCTGGTGAGTCCACTCCTCATTTCTCTTCGTTTTCTTGTAGCTGTAGCGTAGGGTAGTGTAGATCTATAGCAGTTTTTAGTTTCGTTCACCCAATCGCCGAGAATCCTCGATCGAAGCCACGGCGGAGCTGAGCTCCGCCCGACGTTTCCGGCCACTCCAGTGATCTATCGCCATCCAAAACACCTTCATCCTTCTCCCCTTCACTCCGTCACTCCGCACCACCCATCATTTCCCCTCGATCTCGCTCAGATCGAGCCGACCGAGCTCCCCTCTCCGCCGCTCGCCGGAGCTCTTCGCCCGTACCACCTTGCGCCTCATCTGAACCATCGGACTCCACCATCTTGTTCGCCTGGATTTTGTACGCCTAACCTTGCAGGTCTGAGCCAAAGAGAAGGCTCAATCGACCCTTCGACGACCCCAGGACCAGCCGCCCAGGTCATCTCCGCCGTCCGAGCACCTCGCGCCATCCCTGCCCAGCCTGAGACCACCTTCTGACGCGGAAGGGCCCCAGGATCGTTTTGCCCTTGATCCGGGGGCCGGAGCGGCCGTGTGTCGGCCGCAATCGCAGCTCGAAGTTCGCTGGGGAGGTGTTCTTCGTGAACCCCTCCCTGCCGTTGGATCGACCACCTCCGCCAGACACGACGCCAGCCGTTCGATCGCCTTCGTCCCCAGCCGTCCGATCAAGCCTCGAAGATCTAATCTCAGCCGTCCGTGACGAAGGGGTACGCACCGTCAGATGCGCGCCACGTGGACAAGTGGGACGCCATCAGCCGCAAGATCGAGCCCCGTGGGTATTTTGCATTTTTAACCCACGATTTTTGTATTTACTTTTTAGTCCAGTAACTTCTAGTTGTAGTTTAAAAAGTTTTGTAATATTTGCACACAGGCCCTCACGTTTTCACTATTTGCACTTCAGTCCACGCCACGTCACCTCACATGACGGTGGCGTGTGACTTTTGGGTATTTTGCAAGTTAGGCCCAGAACTTTTGTGTATTTGCAATTTCGTCCCTGTGTGTAGGATATATAATATGTTTTTGGAAGTTTTGCATGTATGCCCAGTCGGTTTTCTTTAATTACAATTATGACCCTGTGAATGGTGTTTCACGTGAGCTGTGCGTGCCTTTTTGGTGGAAATTGCATCTGAGCCCCTGGATGTTTTCATAATTGCATTTATGCCCCTGCCAGGCTTAGAATTTTTGTATGCTTAGCTTATTTACTTAATACCTCTTTTAATTGCGAAAAATTCTTAAAAAAATAGGGTTAAGCTCCTGTGTGCTTCTATTTTCACGTTATATTTTTAGTTTTGGATTTTATCTTATTTTCATATTTATTAAAAATCTAAAACATGCTTTTTCTCTACTGTCTAACTTAGAAAATGCCAAAAAAATATCAAAAAGTCTCGAAAAATTCCAAAAAAATTCCATAGTGTCTATTTTACTATATTTTAGTTGTAGACCAAAATTCACTAAAAATCTCAAAAGAAAAACCTTAAAAAAATTAAAAAGACTCTAAAACTTCAAAAAAATTCATAAAATCAAAGAAAACTCTGAAAAATACAAACCTAGTTCCTGTTTGCCCTTTATTTTGCTCTCTTTATTTGAAAAATAGTGTGAAAAGTTTTGATTGCTATTTGCTATTTTTAAAATTCATTTTGTTTCCAGCCAGCCCATTTTCCACTGTTTTCTATTATTTCAGTATCTAAAAATACCAAAAACACCTAGAAAAATCCCCAAAAATCACAAAAACAGTAAAAAAATCATAAAAATACTAAAAAATTTTAATTTCTGAATTTTTGGTTATTCTTGTGCATTTTTATAAATAGTTGACCTTGTCTTTTATTCCTTTGTTTTTATTTTCCAATGTTGAAAAAGAAATAAAAAAATATAAAGTATAAAATTATAAAAATTAGAAAATTGAAAATCAAAACATAAAAATTCAAAATTAAAAATTAAATGAAAAAATTAAAAATTAAAAACCCACAAAAATTCTAAATTGGCTAAGTTGCTTATTAGACCAAGGTTTGGATTTTTATCTATGCTTTACGCCTTTGCTTCCTGAGTTCGACCCCTACTTGCTTACCATTGTACATCTTTAGTAGGGTATAATAAATTTTAATCCTTGTCGTTCATTCTCTGATTGATTGTGTGGGTTAATTGTTGGAGATCGAGGAGACTTGAGTAGTCGCATCAGCGACAGTGAGTCTGATTTGTCAGACCGCTATTTAGCGGCTCTCGCTCTTCTCGCTTTCCAAATGGCGTCGTTGCCGGGGAGCATCGACTTGTAGAGTACCTTTGGGTCTTTTTAGTTACTTAGCCATTTTTGCTTACTTGTCTCTTGTGTATTATTTATTTTGAACTGTGTGACATCCCTTTTGTTTTCTTGCGAGGGACCGGCGACCGAGGAGGATCGCCTAGGGGATCCTGAGCAGCCTTGGGAGGAGGAGCCGGCTATTCTACCCTAGCCGGCAGGAGAGAGCAGGAGAACTAGAGAGAGAAAGAGAGTTGCTTTTATTTTTGTGAGAGAGAGTATTTGATTAATTTGTAATAATACAGGACCTGAACACTTGAACACTTCGGGCCTAATTTCCGGGTGTTTGTTCACCCGGGGGCTCACCGCGGCTTTTTCGTGTTTTCTCGACCGTCATTTTCCGGTTTTGTTTTCTTTTTCGTTTCTTTTGGTGATTGAGCTCTTAGAATCAGGTCCTGCTTGATTCGAGTAACCTAGGTCCAAACACCCTAATAACTCTTGCATGCTCCTATAGCTCGTATTTGGACTTAGATTAATTAAGTAGTTAATCATTGGCTCTCGATCCGCGCGTCGCGAGCTCACTCCACACAAGCGCTTTCTCCTAACTCAAATGTGTTGAGCAGAGGAGGAGTGAGCCTAGACCGGACACTAGGATTGGGAGTTAGCGGTTAACTCGTGGTTCTTCACGCTAGCAGTTGCCTGTTCTAGGACGATTTCCGCATTGCATAACCGACATGTAGATTAGGTTTATAAATTTCTGCCTTGCATCCCGCATGGAGAGAGCTGGGATTCACTGTAAGTCTTCTCACTTTGCATTCATCATATAGGCACAAAGGTGAGATTTCCATCTTGGTGCCGACTTGCATTGGCTTTTCCCGACTCTTTTCTCCCTCTGATTTTGGATACATTAGGATAAAGAAAATATAAAATCGTTAGGTGCTTGTTTGAATCTACTCAAAAGAAGCGATAACACAAAAAAAATAAAAAAAGGGACTGCTAAGAAAACTTTGACCTAAATAAAAATTGGTAATTGGACTCATTGATTGGGGAGAGTAACACCCTCACTTGTTTTCATGTTGCATGGGAAGGTCTCCTTCCAAGTGAGGTGAGCGTTCGTAAGGATTAGAGCCCAAAACCCAACTTGTGGCTGCCTTGTGTATCGCCTGGATTTCCGAAGTATTGGCGCTACTATCGTACGTAGTCGAGTAGGGCTTGGTCGCCAGTGGTGACTCACTATTGTGTGAGCGTCGACCTTGTCCGAAGTACCGAGCATAGGCCACGCCTTCACGGGGGTGTCTGTCTCACCGGCTGCGTCCGAGTAGGATCTTGCACGCTCACAGGTGATTCCGTTGCGAGCGAGGTCCGAAGTATCGGTTTCGCCTATCGGCTTCCTCCCTCTATTTCTTTGGCTGAGTAGGGATCCAGGAAGGGTTACAAGAACCTTAAAAAGCGCAAGTTACAGGTTATACAGGAGGAGGACAAGTACGGGAATACTTTTCTGGCAGCACTCTCGCTCCTATAGGCGTAGCGCTCTAAGGACTCGTTGAAAGATAAATCCCTGAAATCAAGATAAAAATTACAAAGATAAAAGCCGAACCTTCACGGCTTCACGCGTTGAGTTGGTGAACTCCCTTGTCTTGTGTTTGATTGCTAATCACATTTAGGTCAAGATCAAAAATATCGCGCCATTGCGCAATTTTGTGTTCCCCCAGTTGACCCTCGCTCATTGTGAGCCTTCTACTATTTTACATTCCATTTGTTTCTTGTTGACCCCCGTATCTTTCATCCACATCGATCTTCCTCTTGATCTTCAAGATGGCGGCGAATGGACAGTTTAGTCGAGGCTCTGTCGGCACCCACATCAGTGCCATCTGTTCGCCATCTCTAATAATTCAGGGCGATTCCCGAGACACCGGTTCAAACCCTATGAACCGACCTCCAGACTCCCTGCCTTCTTCAATAAACCGGGACCACTCTCGTCCCGAACTCTGTCCGTTTTGGATGGCCATTGATTTCACTCCTTACACATCGCCATCCTTAACAAAGTTTTGCGTCGACCTTGACACAGACCGCATCTCTCTATCTGGTGCTGCAATTCAGACTGATCGGGGCATTCTACCATGTGCAGACTTAGAGCTCGAGTCAGTCAACCAAGCAGAGACAGAAATGGCAGGAGGAAGGGGAAAAGGACCACAACCCTAGCAGGAGCCTGAAGACAACGCAGCAGAAGGACAATACACTACGCAGGGTGAGGTCAACAGTCAACTGCTGGCTTCCATTCAAGCCATTCAGCAGCAGTTGACTAATCAGGCCTTGGCCCAGACAGCCTTTCAGGACATGCTGAACGATCTGAGGAGAAGGGCTGATGTGAGAGACGACCGACGGGAGGATGATCCAAACTATGATCCCAATGACCATGAAATCAATGATGAGTTTTCAGTGGGACCCGAATATGAAGCAGCAGAAGAAGATCTACCGCAGCCCAAGCCCACACTCAAGCAGACATACAACCGAGGAGCAGGGCGCATCACTGAGTGGATCCAAATTCCGTGTATGCACGCCCACTTCGAGCTGAAGCCGCAGTTTCTGTCATTGCTTCCCGCCTTTCATGGGAACACCACTGAAGAGCCATATATTTTTCTCAAGAAGTTTAACCGCATCTGCTCCACTGCTCACTACCCCGGAGTCCCCCTGGATGTGATCAAGATGATCGCGTTCTCTTTCAGCCTTGAAGACAAGGCCCTTTACTGGGTCGACCATCTCGGGAAGGTCGTCACCACCTGGGAGGAGTTGAAATCTGCCTTTCTCCATAAATTTTATCCCCTGGGGAGATTAAATCAGATGTGTGCCCGGATCTCCAGTTTCTGCCAGCAGCCCCACGAGACTATCCATGAAGCGTGGGAACGATTCAAAGATCTCCAAGAAAAGTGCCCCCACCATGAAATCCCAAAAACCAGTCTCGTACAGCATTTCTTCGGGGGGCTATCATTTGAGAGCCAAAAGCTCGTGGATGCAGCTTGCGGCGGTTCACATTTTAACAAGGACGAGGATGTAGTATGGAACGTCTTCGAAGAAATGGCTGAGGGAGAAGTAGCCCAATCCTCGTCTAGAGTTTACATGAAGACACCAACCGCCATCAGCAAGCCAGTTAACATGGCTTCTCACACCAAGGACAAAGATGAGAGCTCCAACTTGAGCATCATTGGGAGCCACTTGTCCAAAGTGGATATCATCGAGAAGAGGTCGCAGGACCTCGAAAAGCTGGCAGTCATAGAGAAGAGGACCCAAGGTCTGGAGAAGCTCGACCAGATCTCCCAGCAGCTGGAGCAGCTCGTCCGAGCATTGAATGCAAACATGTGCAATGTTGTGTCTACCTCTGCCGAGCCGAACGCTGAGAAGAAGGAGCCTACAGTGCAGCAAAACCCTCAGCCGACTCCACCGCAGCCCCAGCCTGTCCAGCACGTGTACTACGTGCAGGTTCCGGAGCAGCCACCGCAGCCTCAGACGCAGATGGTTGTATACCAACCAGAGCACCAGCCCGCATACTCCGAGCAGTTCCCTCCACCCCCGCCGCTGATCCAGGAGATCAATGGTGTTTGGAACAATGAAGCGCAGCTGACCCGTCCTCAGGGACACTTTCAGGGTCAGAACATGGGCAACCGGCCCTTCCATCAACAACAGCAGGGTGGGAGACCCTTCCAGCAGCCTTACCAGTACCAGCCTCCCGCACACGGGAACACTTGGAGGCAGAATTCCCAACATGGTCCTCAGCAGTCCGGATATCGAGGACAGGGCTACCACCAACAACCGGCTGCCCAATTCAATCCGCACAACTTACAGTACTCCTCAAACCCCCCTCCTCAATAATTTGCACAAGGATACCAGTCGCAATCTCAGCCGCAATACCAGCATTCTAGACCCCAGCAGGGGGAGTCCTCTGAGATTGTACCTGCCAATCCAGCCCTGGCTTGTTTAGAGCAGTTAATGAAGAACATGGCTGAGATGAACCAAAAAATCGACGACCTGACGGCAGCCAAAACCATCATACCAGCCCAGGTCGAAGCTAACCCTAACAATTTCCGACGCAAGGAGCAGGTAGCCGGCAGTGTCCAACCCGAATCAGGTGAAATTAATTGTTTTTTATCTAACGCTGTTACTCTCAGGAGCGGTAGGACACTCCAGCCATCGGCGACGGCGAAGGGAAAGCACATCGCATCTGACGGGGAATCGTCAGTCCAGCCAACACCAGGGCCAGCCAGTATTTTGGGAGCAGCACCAGCATCCAGAAAACCACAAAAAAATGAAGAAAACAGAAAAACACAAAAAGATAGCAGCAACCTCGGTGGAGATCAGCCAGCATTGGAGACGCCTGCACCTGCCCTACAGCCAGCTCCTGACAGGAGGAGCACCGCACCTGCAACGAGTCCAGCGCCAGCACCTGAAGCCGAGCCTGTCATTTTTGGTCTGCAAATTGTAGATGAATCCATTCTTTTTTGTCATCTACCTGTAAACAACAATACGGACACTATTTTGAATGATATTGGTGAAGAGTTTGTAAATATTCCTTTTCCTGAAGCAATGAAAAAACACAAAAAAATGAAAAATTTGAAAAGTGCTTTGTCTGATCCTGCTATTATAGAAATCATTCAAAATTTGGTCTTGAACATGCCGTTGATGAAGGCTCTTGAGTACATGCCAGCAGTGAAGAAAGGTCTTAAAGAGGCATGTACAACTAAGCGCAGGCCAACTCCCCATAATTCCAGAAGCAAAGGTGGCAAGTCTGAAAAACACATCCTCACTATGGCCACCGTCAACGCCATCAGCAACCTCCCGGATAAAAAGCTAGATATGGGAGCACCTCTTGTACGTTGTCAGATGTTCGAGCAAGAATTCGAGCGAACACTTCTTGACAGTGGGTCATCTGTCAATCTGATGCCAGCCTCACTACTCGTGGAGTTCAAATTAGGACCGCTCAAGCCTACAAAGATGATTCTGCAGTTTGCGGACAAATCAGTCAAGCGGCCTAGGGGCCTGTTGGAGGACGTGATCGTCACGGTTCAGGGAAAGTCATTCCCGGCCGATTTTGTGGTCTTAGATATGGACATCCCAGCCCCGTTGCTCCTTACCCCGATCATACTCGGAAGGCCATTTCTGCGGACATCAAACGCAGTAGTAAATTATGGGACGGGAGAAATCACTTTTGGAGCTGGCAATGAAATTATCCGAGTAGAGACCCTGTCTGAGGGAACGCCAGCTGAACCGGCATCTGCGTCGTGTGCAAGGGTGATCGAGCACGATGAAGACTGCGATTTTCTAGTAGAAATTCAAGATACCAACCTATTCCTGGATGATAATGAGATTCATGAACTCCTCCGTCCCGAGGAGAAAGTGGAGGCCGCAGTCGTATTCCCTTGTATCAATCAAGATGAGGAACTTGCTGATGTGCTACAAGATTCTACCGTGGGGGTGATGTGTCTTCAGAACCAAGAGACGAAATGTGAAACAGTTTATGATGAAGATGACATTATCAGAGAGTTTTGTCAGGATTTGAGAAAGGAACCAGATCAGAACATGGTGGACACTGAACAGTTGAACGAATCACCACCTACACCGATAGCTGAGGTCACCACCGAAGCAGCTCAGACCCCGCCAGAGCTAAAACCTTTGCCCTCCAATATGAAGTATGCCTTCCTTGCGGGAGAACCGAACATGTACCCGGTCATCATTAATGCCCATTTGACCGAAGACCAAGAATCTCGTCTGATGGAGGTTCTTGAACGCAACCGCAAGGCGATAGGCTGGCGAACGTCCGATCTCCATGGGATCAATCCGTCACTCTGCTCGCACCGCATCTTTCTGGAAGACGACTGCAGACCCTCTCACGAGCTGCAAAGAAGATTAAATCCGAACCTGCGAGAGGTGGTTATGAAAGAAATCCAGAAATGGTGTGACGCGGGATTCATTTATCCCATATCCGACAGCAAATGGGTGAGTCCTCTGCATGTTGTGCCCAAGAAATCAGGGATCACCATTGTGAAAAATGACAAGGGAGAGGAGATCGCAACCAGAGTACCGACTTCTTGGCGAGGGTGCGTAGACTACAGAAGACTCAATCTCACCACCAAGAAGTATCATTTTCCGCTACCCTTCATCGACCAGATCTTGGAGAGATTGGCCGCGAAGGAATATTTCTGTTTCTTGGACGGCTACTCTGGATATAATCAAGTTGCTATTGCTCCTGAAGATCAAGAGAAGACCACGTTCACCTGTCCTTTTGGCACATATGCCTTCAGACGGATGCCGTTCGGGCTTTGCAACGCCCCAGCCACATTTCAGAGGTGTATGCTTGCAGTTTTTGCCGATATGGTGGGTAGCTTTCTCGAGGTCTTTATGGACGATTTTTCGGTCTATGGGGATTCATTTGATCAATGTCTGGACTATCTAGACCGAGTCTTACGGAGGTGCTGCGAAGTGAATCTTGTGCTCTCCTGGGAGAAGAGCAATTTCATGGTGACCGAAGGAATCGTGCTGGGTCACGTTGTTTCTAAACGTGGCATGGAGGTTGACCCAGCCAAGGTGGATGTAATTTCTAAGCTGGAGCCACCGACAAATATCAAGCAAGTCCGGTCATTCTTGGGCCATGTCGGTTTTTACCGACGGTTCATCAAAGACTTCAGCAAACTGGCCCGACCGTTGACTGAACTGCTCGACAAGGACAATGAGTTCATTGTAGACGACCGTGTGCTCCTTGCCTTTAATCAGTTGAAAGAGCTCATCACGCAGACCCCTGTCCTACAGCCACCGATTTGGACTCAGCCTTTCGAGATTATGACCGACGCATCAGATTATGCCATCGGAGCTGTACTGGGACAGAGGAAAGACAATGTACCATTTGCGATTCACTACGCTAGTCGAACGCTCGATGAAGCCCAGAGAAACTACACTGTCACAGAAAAGGAGCTGCTAGCGGTAGTCTTTGCTTTGGAAAAGTTTAGATCTTACCTTCTTGGGTCCAAAGTTATCATTTACACTGATCATTCGGCCATTCGGTATTTACAGCAGAAGAAGGACGCCAAACCAAGTCTCATTCGGTGGGTCCTTCTCCTCCAGGAGTTTGATTTGGAAATCAGAGATAAACCTGGAGTCAAGAATGTAGTGGCCGATCATCTGTCAAGACTTCCTGAACTAGAGTCTCCTGAGCTGAACTTGCAGCCTATCACAGAGACCTTTCCAGATGAATCTATTCTGTCTGTCGCCTCACTTCCTTGGTATGCGGACATTGTGAATTATCTAGTTGCCAAGAAAATCCCGCAGGACTGGCCTAAGTTGAAAATAGACAGATTTTTGTCTAAAATCCATTTTTACCAGTGGGAAGACCCATATCTGTTTCGTGAGGGAGCAGATTGCATCTGGCGAAGGTGTATTCCTCAGGAGGAAGTTCCAAGTGTCCTCGCTCTATGTCATGATCAAGATTCTGGAGGACACCATTCAGGCAAATGAACGGCAGCAAAAGTTCTTCAAAGTGGCATCTGGTGGCCTTCATTATTCAAAGATGCAGATGAGTACGTCAAATGTTGCACGGATTGTCAGAAGATGGGTGGAACCATAGGAATGAGAGACACAATGCCTCTGAAATACATTCAGATCTCAGACGTCTTTGACGCATGGGGCATCGACTTTATGGGCACGTTTCCTAACAGTCAGGGTTATGAGTATATTCTGCTTGCTGTCGATTATGTCAGTAGATGGGTGGAGGCCATCCCCGCCCGAGCCGCCGACAGTAGGACTGTCTGTCGATTCTTACGAGATCACATCATAGCACGGTTCGGGATTCCCAAAATTCTCATATCTGACAGGGGTAGTCATTTCATAAATAAAGAGGTGAAGAAGCTGACTCAAGAATTCTTCATCGAGCATCGTGTTGCTTCACCCTACCACCCGCAGTCTAATGGCTTAGCTGAATGTTCCAACAGGGAGATCAAGACGATTCTACAGAAACTTGTGCGTCCGGATCGCAAGAACTGGTCTCAGCTGCTTGATTCCATTCTTTGGGCTTACAGAACAGCGTACAAGTCACCCTTGGGAATGTCTCCCTACCGCCTGGTGTATGGCAAGCCATGTCATTTGCCCGTGGAACTTATTCACAAATCTCTATGGGCTATTAATATCTGTAATTTGGACTCCAAGCAAGCAGGAAAGAACAGAAAATTAGATCTGAACAGCTTACTGGAATTCAGAGATTATGCATATGACAACAGCCTGATGTACAAGGAGAAGGTCAAAACATGGCATGACAAGCACATCCGCCACAAGTCCTTTGATCCAGGTCAGAAGGTATGGTTGTTCGATGCGAAATTAAAGATCTTTCTGGGCAAATTGAAGAGCAAATGGACTGGGCCGTTTGTGGTTAGGCAGGTGCGTGACAACGGAAGTGTAATGATATCTAATCTGTCAGCTGACGCACAGCCTTTTGTAGTCAATGGACAGCTTCTAAAGCCATACCTGGAACATGACACATTCATGGCCATCGTTGACTCCATTCAAGTAATCTATGAGAATGAGCTGAACATCTCGAAAGAAGCAGAGGAAGGCGAAGCACATCAAAACATTTTTGAATGATTTCCCTTTTCGTCTTTTCTTCTTTTCTTCTTTCTTATTGATGCCATCCCTTTCATCACTGCTACACTTAGGATGCACTCTATCCTAAGTATAGGGGGGATGTACATCCCGAGTTGTTCATACCCGATCTCATCTCTTTTCTTCTTTTCTTCTTTTCTTCTCTTCCTCTTCTATCTTTTTCATCTACCGAAAAGGTGCCGCCCCTTGTAGACAGTCTTCTATACTTAGGACGTACTTTGTCCTAAGTATAGGGGGGTGTGCACCCCGAGTTGTTCTATTCTTTGATCCTCTCCATTGTCTCCTCTTCTTGTCTATACTTAGGGATATCTTACCCTAAGTATAGGGGGAGACAATCTGAGTACGATCTGTTCATTCCCACCCTTGACCCTCCCTGCTTTGTGTACAGTCTACTATACTTAGGATTATTTGATCCTAAGTATAGGGGGGGACGGTCAACTTCTCATTCGTTCATTCATCTATGTATTCCTTTATTCTTTTAGACTTGCCTATACTTAGTACGAGTTATGTCTTCTCTTTTCTCTCCGATCTATGAGGACATAGCTCAAGCTAAGTATAGGGGGTCGTATATACTACGTATATACTTTAGCCATAACTCGTACTTTCGTATTTTCTTAATAAATATGGCTAATAATTCTTTAAAATTCATTAAAAATCCTTAATAAAAAGATGTGGTTATTCCTCAAATTCTTTTTGTATTTACTGATTAATAAATCAGGTGAAAATGTTTTTTTTGCAAAATGTTTGAAAAATAGTTTGAAAATCTGTGTGAACATCTATTGAAAACTATTTTGAAAATATTTTGTTAAATGTTTTCAACCTGTGTAAAAATGTGTGGTTTGCAAAATTTATTTTCTTTGTGTGAAATAAAATTTTTTAAAAATGATTTGCAAATGGTTTGAAAAATGGTTGCAAAAATGTTTTGAAAAATCTATATATACTGTTTCGAAAACCTTTGCAAAATGATTTTCAAATGTGTGTAAAATGTTTGTCAAAACTATTTTGGACTATTGTTTTCAAAAATTGTGTGTAAAATTGTTTTCAAATAAGTTTGAGGAATACATACATCACACCAAAATCCATTATAAGTATATATGTATAAAATTGAGCACTTACCCTTGTAAATTATTAAAATCCACTTCTTGTAAATATAAGAAGCACTCCCGTGTACATATTTTCACCTAGCTTTCAGCAAAATCTTTTTGTTTTCAAAAATCCCAAAAACATTTGCAAAACTAAAATCCAAAAACATTTGAAAAATCTTTTTGAAAAAAAAAGACAAAAAATGCATATGCATCATCATCATGTCTTCAAAAATCCCAAAAAAAGTTTAAAATTCTTGAAAATTGCATCACAAAAATATTTTCTGCATCACATTGCATAGCATGAGCATTTTTCGGATTGAGTTTGATAGTTGAACAAGTCTAAGTAAAATCCGAAGATTGGAGCTTGATTGGACCTTAAAACCTACCTAATAACAGGAACCTTATAGGAACCGGGTTTGAGGTACTTCAGGTCTAGTTGACTTAATTCTTTGAGGATCACGGGACTTGGTTCAATGGATTCTTGACTGCCTAAGTAGAGTATTTCGGAGCACACGTACGACTCTTGTTGATAATGACCTAACTTGGACACCTGCACCTTTCACATGGCTCAACTCAGTTGGAGTGGTGAGGGGATTGGATTTGCCGGTATGAGACGCACACAAGTGGAAACATTTGTCCTCCTCTAGGGAGGAAAGTGCACCCCAACCCGTCCAGTGATTAGGAAGTCTAAAGACAGGAGGCTGTGGGTTGCGATAAAGCTTCAAAAGAGGGATAGTCTACTGGCTCAAGAGGAAAAACTCCTTATGTAAATGCTGCTGTGAATAGTATTTCAAAAAAAAAAAGTTCAGGCAGGTACAAAAATAAAAAGCCTGCAAAGTATGTACATATGTTGTAAAGTCAATAAGCAAGCTTGAGTTCCAAAGTCATATCATGTGAGCCTGCAGCAGGATGACTTGACTACACTGGTCTTGCATCCCAGGATAGGCAGCTACACTGGCTACCGTCCATTCTTCTCTTCACCCCCTCCTCTTGAGCTGGTTGCCACTTGAACTTAGAAGGGAATACCCCGCTCCTCGAGGATGGAGTTATTGGATTGGGGAATCATTGGGTTGTCGTACTGGAGAAGTCAGTTTCTTTGTCATTCTAGTTGGGGAGAGCCACCATCACTTACATTGTACGAGTCAGACTCATAGTCGTAAGAGTTTGCGTATGAGTTGAAGTATTTCTGACCTGGCTATTGAGGAGACTTGGACAGAGTTTTTGGGATTCTCAAGGACTGTTGAATTTCAAACACGGTTCTCATTGAGGTTCCGCCCGCACTAAATCTCTAAAGGTCCGACTTAAGCTCCAAACTGTGATTTTGTAAAGACAAGTTTGACAATTAAATTTAGTCCATCTTTCTTCTTTTTCTTTTCTTTATTTTTCTTTCTCTGCACTTATTGCATAAGTGTTTGCTAGGGACTAGCAAAGGCAAGTATAGGGGGATGATGAATCCACGTTTCATCATCTTTATTATATCATTTTGGCCTTAAAAACCCTAGTAAATGCGTAAAAATAGGCATAATTCATGCATTTTAGCATCTCTGTATATGTGTAAATATTGTATAAAATGTGGTTTTTAAAGCCAAAATTATAGAATAAAGAAAAGAAAAGAAAAAGAATAAAATATTGTAAATATTTTATGACCCGAAACCCCGAGACCTAGGCATCTTGATGAATAGGTCGACAAGGAATAAAGTAGGGGGAGATAAGGTCAGAATTGCAGAGAAAATACCTATACATTCTATTGATTCTTTATTCATTTTGGGACCTATTTTTGGTTCCACTTTTTATACATCAAATAAAGAAACTTTGTACATGAAAGTTGTAGATAATTTAATAAAGAAAAATATAAAATTGATTTCACTGAAAAATAATTTACAGATAAAAAGTTATGGTCTGAATAAAATTCCAGAATCCCAACTTCCCAGACCCGTATCTCACAAATGAAAACTCCAAATGCAGCATACTCACCTTTAATTGTATATAGAAGAAAATAAGTTATCCAATGGCGGTGGTTTCGCATTTGGCGGAGCTACGGTTTGAAAGATGAGTTTTGGGCCCTCATTGTATACTTGTACATATTAAAATATTCAATTTATTATTTATTTATTATTTTTATAATTTTATATTTTTATAATGTTGTAAATACTACTTATAATAATTATGTGCATTAAAATCAGAATAAAAACATAAATAAAACACAAATAAAAATACTTGTATATATACATAGGTATTAATACATATATCTATACCTATAGAATCCATACTTTTATTTTATTAAATATATAAAACACACCAATAAAACAAAATAAAAATATCTTTACATATATAAAAGTATTTTATAATTTTATAAAATAATAAACAAAAATAAATAAATTAAAAATACAAAAATAAAAATAAAATACTAAAATATATAGATAATATACCTATATAGGGGTATAAAGGCAACTTGTAAAAATATAACTCATAAAAATAATTAAAAATCATCATAAAATACTACATAAAATTTCAAGCATTTTTTATTTTGTAACTATTAATTAATTCAACCTCATTCTATTTTTTATTGATTTTATAAATTAATTTTTCAGGGTTTTTCCTGGTTGGTCCACGTGGACCAACCAGGAGGGGTCAACAGTTGACCTCGGTCAACTGGACGCCCTACCCCCTGCGCCTGTCAGAAGTTGGTTTTTTGAGCCATCTTCTTGGCTTTTTCGTGGCTATTCCTTGCATCATTTCGTGATGGTTCCTCTTGTGAATCTATGCCTCGATCTATGGGCATGCCCGCCCTCGCGTTATCTTGGACGATGGACCACTGTAGCCACCGCTGGACCCTCGTTTTCCACGCCGTTCGTCAACCCTACAAAAAGAGCCCCCGACTTCGATTCAAATTTTAATCCTTCTTCCGCCATTTTCACCCTCAAACCCCGTGTCCTTCGTGCTCCTGGTGACAGCAGGCGTCGAATAGAGCCTGGGTTCAAGGCATTTGGTGTAGAATCGAAGTGATTCGACCCTCGCCGGAGTTCCGCCGTGCTTCATCGCCCGACGTCTCTGGTGAGTCCCCTCCTCATTTCTCTTCATTTTCTTGTAGCTGTAGTGTAGGGTAGTGTAGACCTATAGCAGTTTTTAGTTTCGTTCACCCAATCGTCGAGAATCCTCGATCGAAGCCACGGCGGAGCTGAGCTCCGCCCGACGTTTCCGGCCACTCCAGTGATCTATCGCCGTCCAAAACACCTTCATCCTTCTCCCCTTCACTCCGTCACTCCGCACCACCCATCATTTCCCCTCGATCTCGCTCAGATCGAACCGACCGAGCTCCCCTCTCCGCCGCTCGCCGGAGCTCTTCGCCCGTACCACCTTGCGCCTCATCTGAACCATCGGACTCCACCATCTTGTTCTCCTGGATTTTGTGCGCCTAACCTTGCAGGTCTGAGCCAAAGAGAAGGCTCAATCGACCCTTCGATGACCACAGGACCAGCGCCCAGGTCATCTCCGCCGTCCGAGCACCTCGCGCCGTCCCTGCCCAGCCTGAGACCACCTTCTGACGCGGAAGGGCCCCAGGATCGTTTTGCCCTTGATCCGGGGGCCGGAGCGGCCGTGTGTCGGCCGCAATCGCAGCTCGAAGTTCGCCGGGGAGGTGTTCTTCGTGAACCCCTCCCTGCCGTTGGATCGACCACCTCCGCCAGACACGACGCCAGTCGTTCGATCGCCTTCGTCCCCAGCCGTCCGATCAAGCCTTGAAGATCTAATCTTAGCCGTCCGCGACGAAGGGGTATGCACCGTCAGATGCGCGCCACGTGGACAAGTGGGACGCCATCAGCCGCAAGATCGAGCCCCGTCGGTATTTTGCATTTTTAACCCACGATTTTGTATTTACTTTTTAGTCCAGTAACTTCTAGTTGTAGTTTAAAAAGTTTTGTAATATTTGCATGCAGGCCCTCACGTTTTCACTATTTGCACTTCAGTCCACGCCACGTCACCTCACGTGACGGTGGCGTGTGACTTTTTGGTATTTTGCAAGTTAGGCCCAGAACTTTTGTGTATTTGCAATTTCGTCCCTGTGCGTAGGATATATAATATGTTTTTGGAAGTTTTGCATGTATGCCCAGCCGGTTTTCTTTAATTACAATTATGCCCCTGTGAATGGTGTTTCACGTGAGTTGTGCGTGCCTTTTTGGTGGAAATTGCGTCTGAGCCCCTGGATGTTTTCATAATTGCATTTATGCCCCTGCCAGGCTTAGAATTTTGTATGCTTAGCTTATTTACTTAATACCTCTTTTAATTGCGAAAAATTCTTAAAAAAATAGGGTTAAGCTCTTGTGTGCTTCTATTTTCACGTTATATTTTTAGTTTTGGATTTTATCTTATTTTCATATTTATTAAAAATCTAAAACATGCTTTTTCTCTACTGTCTAACTTAGAAAATGCCAAAAAAAATATTAAAAAGTCTCGAAAAATTCCAAAAAAAATTCCATAGTGTCTATTTTACTATATTTTAGTTGCAGACCAAAATTCACTAAAAATCTCAAAAGAAAAACCTTAAAAAAATTAAAAAGACTCTAAAACTTCAAAAAAATTCATAAAATCAAAGAAAACTCTGAAAATTACAAACTCAGTTCCTGTTTGCCCTTTATTTTGCTCTCTTTATTTGAAAAATAGTGTGAAAAGTTTTGATTGATGTTTGCTATTTTTAAAATTCATTTTGTTTCCAGCCAGCCCATTTTCCACTGTTTTCTATTATTTCAGTATCTAAAAATACCAAAAACACCTAGAAAAATCCCCAAAAATCACAAAAATAGTAAAAAATCATAAAAATACTAAAACTTTTAATTTCTGAATTTTTGGTTATTCTTGTGCATTTTTATAAATAGTTGACCTTGTCTTTTATTCCTTTGTTTTTATTTTCCAATGTTGAAAAAGAAATAAAAAAATATAAAGTATAAAATTATAAAAATTAGAAAATTGAAAATCAAAACATAAAAATTAAAAATTAAAAATTAAATAAAAAAATTAAAAATTAGAAACCCACAAAAATTCTAAATTGGCCAAGTTGCTTATTAGACCTAGGTTTGGATTTTTATCTCTACGCCTTTGCTTCTTGAGTTCGACCCCTACTTGCTTGCCATTGTACATCTTTAGTAGGGTATAATAAATTTTAATCCTTGTCGTTCATTCTCTGATTGATTGTGTGGGTTAATTGTTGGAGATCGAGGAGACTTGAGTAGTCGCATCAGCGACAGTGAGTCTGATTTGTCAGACCGCTATTTAGCGGCTCTCTCTCTTCTCGCTTTTCACCCCCCTATACTTAGGGTAAAGCACACCCTAAGTATAGCATAATCATAAGATGAGAAAAGGGATGTGAGACTAAAGAATAGAGTGATATGGACATCTGGATCTATACAAGTCGGAAGAACAGTGATAATCAGGCGTGAGATGCAATATATGTGAGTCAAGAGACCACATCTCACGCAAAGTGAATCGGGGCAACACCAACGACCCTCGGCTCATGATCTAGATATGGCTTGAGCCGCTGGCCGTTCACTCAAAAGGTACTCTCAGAAGACAACTCAGATATGTCGATACTCCCATTGTCATGTACCTTTCTCACCAAATATGGTCCCTTCCATTTGCTCTGTAGCTTCCCTGGAAATAGACGAAGCCTAGCATCAAACATCCATACTCTCTGTCCTGGCTCAAAATGTGTGTGGTTGATGTGAGAATCATGCTACTCCTTCACTCTCTCCTTATAATGTAGGCTGTTTGAAAAGGCGATTCACGAAGCTCCTCCAAGGCTGCTAACTTTGCCCTCCTCTGATCTCCTACACTCTCTGGATCCAAAAGTATATCAGTGACTGCCCAAAGTGACCTATGTCTCAACTCAACAGGTAAATGGCACGGCTTGCCATAAACGAGGCGAAAGGTAGATGTACCCAAAGGCGTCTTGAAAGACGTCCTTTATGCCCACAAGACCGAGTCCAAAAGCTGTGACCAATCCTTTCGGTCAGGGCGGACGACTTTCTGCAGTATAGTCTTGATCTCCCTGTTTGACACTTCAGCTAGACCTTTCGTCTGAGGGTGGTATGAAGTGGCAACTCAATGGTATATGTTAAACTCGCTAGTAACGGCCTTTACCTTGTCGTTGACGAAATGAGACTCCCCATCAGATATCAATACTCGAGGTACCCCGAACCGTGAAATGATATGCTTCCTCAAAAATCGGCAAACAGTCCTAGCATCTACGGTTCGGAAGGGGATGGCCTCAACCCAACGACTAACATAATCAACGGCCAACAGAATGTACTCGAAAGCCTGACTCTTAGGGAATGGACCCATGAAATCGATGCCCCATGCATCAAAAACCTCACAGAAGTGAATGGGCTACATCGGCATCATATCACGCTGTCCACAAGTGCCCATCCTCTGACAGTCAGTACACCTCTTCACGAACTCATCAGAGTCCTTGAAGAGGGTAGGCCACCATAGGACGGATTGGAGCACTTTCTGTGCCGTTCTCCTCCCAGAGTGATGTCCTCCTGCCTCGAGCTTGTGGCAGTAAGTAAGGACGCTGTGATGCTCCTCCTGAGGAATGCACCGACGCCAGACGCTATCCCCTCCTTCATGGTAAAGGATGGGATCCTCTCAATGGTAAAACTTGGCCTTCGCAAGGAAGGTCTCAAGTTTCTGCCTGGGCTAATCTTGTGGGACTTTCTTGGTGAAGAAAGTTCACAATATCAGCGTACCACGGGAGAGAGGTGATAGCAAGGATCGCCTCATTTGGGAAGGTCTCACGAATAGGTTCAGTCTGCTCAGAATCCCCAAGATGCTCTAATCGGGAGAGATGATCCGCCATCACATTCTTGACTCCAGGCTTATCCTTAATCTCTATGTCAAACTCCTGGAGTAGAGGGATCCATCTGCTCAATCTGGATTTGGTATCCTTCTTTGCCATGAGGTACCTGATGGTGGTATGGTTAGTGTAAATGGTCACTCTAGATCCAATGATGTAAGATCTGAACTTATCTAGGGCAAAGACTACGACTAGCATCTCCTTCTCAGTGACAGTGTAGTTCCGCTGCGCGGCATCCAATATACGGCTAGCGTAGTGAATAGCAAATGAGACTCCATCCTTCCTCTATCCCAGCATGGCCCCTACGGTAAAATCGGAGGCGTCTGTCATGATCTTGAATGGGAGAGACCAATTAGGCGGATGGAGAACAAGAGCCTCTACAACACATCTCTTGAGAGTCTCAAACGACGAAAGACACTTGTCATCGACAAGGAACTCGGTGTCTTTCGTCAGTAGATCAGTCAACGGTCAGGCAATCCTACAGAAATCATGAATGAAGTGTCGGTAGAAACCGACGTTCCCCAGAAAAGATCGTAACTGCCGCAAGTTGGATGGTGGAGTGAGTTTTCTAATGACATCTACCTTGGCCAGATCAACCTCCATGCCCCTGTTGGAGATGATATGGCCAAGCACCGTCCCTTGAGTCACCATGAAGTGACTCTTCTCCCAAGAAAACACAAGGTGAACCTCAATGCATCGCTGAATGACTCGGTCTAGGCAGTCAAGACAGGAGTCGAATCTGTCGTCGTAGATCGAGAAATCATCCATGAAGACCTCCAAGCACTCCCCCACCATGTCCGAAAAGATAGACAACATGCATCTCTGAAATGTCACAGGGGCGTTTCATAGCCCAAATGGCATGCGTTTGAAGGCATATGTCCCAAAGGGACGGGTGAAGGTGGCCTTGTCCTGGTCCTCGGGCACGATGGCCACCTGATTGTAGCCGGAGTACCCATCCAAGAAACAGTAGTGGCTCTTCCCTGCCAGTCTCTCAATGATCTGGTCAATAAAGGGCAGGGGAAATGATCCTTCTTGATGGCCTGGTTGAGTCATCTGTAATCCACGCAGACCCTCCAAGAAGTGGGTACCCGGGTAGCGATCTCCTCTCCAAACTCGTTGACAACTGTAGTCATGCACGTCTTATTGGGCACCACATGCAATGGACTGACCCACTTGGAGTCGGAGATGGGGTAGATAAAATCGGTGCTCCACCATTTCGAGATCTCCTTCATGACAACCTCTCGCAGATTTGGATTCAGCCGCCGCTGGAACTCACGCGACGGCTTTGCCTCATCCTCGAGATAGATATGGTGGGAGCACAGGGCCGGACTTATCCCCTGGAGATGGGCTACACTCCATCCAATCGCCTTAAGGTTATTTTCAAGAACCCCCATCAGACGGGATTCCTGCTCTCCAGTCAAATCTGCTGAGATAATGACTGGGTACATCTCATGCTCACCCGCAAGGAACCTATACTTCAGCGATGCAGGAAGTGGCTTCAGTACTGGACAAGTAGGTGCTGGCGGATCTGGCCTCTGGAAAACTCCGAGTGAATGCTGCCAAGTCTGCATGGGAGAACGGAAACTCTCGCTCAAAATCAGTATCTGGAGAAGGCTGCTCTGCTGGACTGTCTTTGCTCTGAATGGCATCAACCTCCTCCCCAACTGTAGGCTCAGTGGAAGTAAGACATGGCATAAAATCATCAAACTCTGCCCAATCAACATCTGACTCCGAGGGATCTGTATCAGACTCACAAATAATCTCTGTCTCATGGTCAGGAACCAGCTCTGCTGCCTGAAAAGTATCCTGGACCAGGAATGCGCTCTCCAAGCTCTCCTCTACTGGCGTATCTGCATCAGCGAACTCTGACGGTGAGAGGATGGCCTGTGCGACTGGATCTGCCCAAACTGCCTTGTCATCTGTGATCACAAAATCGCAGTCCAGGTGAATGTCTCGCCCTGCCTCGGTCATCTGCTCTGAATCTTTGGTCGGCTCTGAGCAAGCTGAATCTCTGGCTCTGATGTCCTCGACCGTCTCTATTTGTACACTCTCGCCCTCAACGCGAAAGTATACCTTCCCGCTATCATGGTCGGTCACTGCCTTGGCTGTGGCCAAGAACGTGCGACCTAGAATGATGGGGGTATCGGTCACAAACTCAGGGATCTCCATGTCCAACACAACGAATTCCACGGGGAATTTCAGGCCCTGAATCGTGACGACAACATCCCTCAGCAACCCCTTCGGCCTCTTGACAGATCGATCAGCAAACTGATGGGCCGTCCTGCTCTGTCGTAAAGTGCCCAACTCGAAGCGGTCGAGAAGGACTGCCGGAAGTAGGTTGATCGAAGAACCGCTGTCTAATAGAGTGCGATCGAACCTCTGCTCATGGATGTGGCATCTGACATACGGCGCTCCTGAATCTGGCCTCTTGGCCAGCAGACGGTTCTGAATCGCGAAACATGTAGCACGAGTAAGCACATGGATCTCATACTGATGGTTCCTCCTCTTCCTCCTAACTGTGGTCCTGTCTCTGAGTGATCTCTGGAGTAGAGGGATGTGCTCCAAGGCCTCCTGGAGAGTCAGCTAGATATGGAATCGATCGATCATCTGCTGGCTGAACTCTACCTGCTGATTCTTTTTATGATTTTCTTTTTTCTGCCCCTTACCCAAATGGAGTACTCTAGGGAAGGGGACTACAGGGTTCTTCTCAGATGAAGGACTAGGAGAGGGTCTAGGCTGCTCAAATCCGGTAGAATCCACACATACATCATCATGCACCACAGGTGGATCAGAATAAAATAAACCCTTTCCTTTATTTCCAGAAGTGTCCTGAGATACATATATAGATGGAAAGACTACAGGACTAGTAGAAGTAGAACGGTGGCGTCAGTACCACCCTCGGCATGTCGACTCGTGGCATCAGCATCGCGCTCTGGCTCGGCAACTGCACGGGTGGCGTCAGTACCACCTCCTCCAACTGGTGAAGCGACGGCCTCAGTACCGTCGGTGGGATCAGCATCCATGGTGGCGTCAGCACCACCGTCATCATCTCTCGCGGCATCAGTTCCACGCTCCTCCTCGTCTGGCGCTCCTGAAGTAGCGTGGGAACGCCGCTCAGACAAGGCGCCTCCTGTTGGCATCCTACCGCTCCTATGTGTGACAAAGTCAGTATCAAATAGATATGCAGACATATCACCAAATGAATCACTAGGAGTGGCATACTCTGTGAAATCTACCTACTCAGACTTCCTCTTTAGGTTGTTCGGGTTCGGCTCACTCTGGGCAGGGATGGCGGCCTTCCCTCTCACTATCTCCCGCATCACCTGGCGGAACTCATCCATCTCCCGTCTGAAGGTAGCCTGCTACTCAGTCATGAGACGGGCTAAGTCGTCTAAGGCGGGGTTCTCATAGGCTGGCCCATGAGAACCTGACGGGTGGCCTTGCTGGTAGTGAGGCTGCTGCTGTGGCTGGTGCGGGTGAGAGGGGTACTGTTGTGGATGATACTGCGGCTGATGAGGCTGCTCTCGCCTCCAAGACTGTCCCTGCTGATAGGGACGAGGACCATACTGTTGGTGATGTGGCTGGGATAACTGCTGCTGCTGGTTGTATACTGGGGGTTGGGGCTGCTGGTGCTCTCGCTGATGGTCGTACTGGCCACCCTGAACTGGAGGCTGCTGCTGGGAACTGGCACCTCCGGCTGACCAACGGAATCCGGGATGGTCTCGTCGGATACCGGGCTGGGGTCGGTCGTACCAAATCCCATTGACATCCATCAACGGCTCATGCTCGTAGGTGGGTGGAGGGAGTACTGCGGCTGATCTGGCTGGTAAACCACCATATGAGTGTATGGAGATGGTGGCGACTGGTAGTATGGTTGCGGCTGCTGGTACGGCTTGGCCTGTACATGGTGAACCTGTCTAGGCTTACTGGAGCGCTGGGACAAACTGCCGCTGCTGCTCGGATCTCCTCGTGACTGAAGACGGGGTTGGGAAGCTGTATGTGCCTTCTGGAGACACATGACATGTGTCTTCAAATCAATCAGCATATGTGCCATCTGATCCATCTGCGATATGCTCTGGCACTGCTTCTTCTCTATCAGCTCCATCTGGTCCAACTTCTCGCTGATAATGCCCATGTTGGCGGCTGTGGACTCGACCTGTGCAGTTGCCGCTGACGAAGTGGAAGGACCAGCGTCAACCCGTGCGATCCTCTGGTACTGCACGGTCTGTGGTTGTTGCTGTGGGCGTCCTTGGGTGTAAAGACGGGTCTGGGACATCACTGTATAGTTCTCGGCCATCTCCTCGTAGATGGCCCAGACCTGGTCCTCATCCTTGGTGAAGTAGGAACCGCCACAAGAAGCGTTCACCAGGCCCTGCCGTTCTGGTGTCAGCCCGCAGAAGAAGCTCTGAACTAGGTTCGGCTTCGAGATGTCATGGTGCGGGCATCTGTCGGTAAGCTCACGGAACCTCTCCCATGCCTCATGGAATTGCTCGTTGGGGAGCATGGAGAAGTTGCTGATCAAGGCTCTCGCTGCATTGGTCCGCCCGAGTGGATATTACTTGTTCAAGTACTCGGTGCGAAGATGCTCCTGGGTGTAGACAAATCTCCCTAAGTGCTTCAGCAGTTGGCTGCTCTATCGGCGAGGGAGAATGGAAAGACAATCATCCGAATCGTGTCCTCGTCCACCTGACGATCGTGGACGGTGCTGCAGATCATCTCAAACTCCTGTAGATGCAGATGGGGCTCCTCAGTAGCGAGCCCGTAGAAACGAGGGAGTAGCTGAAGTGTGTTTGGGGGGAACTTGAAGTCCCCCACGATCGTTGGAAGCACCACCCAATGGTGTGTCAGTGTCGATCCGGGGTTGTGCAACTCCCACATCGGCCTCGGCTCTACTGCTACGGCTGCGGCGATTGCTGCTGCTGCTGCGGCGGCGGTGGCTGCGGCTGTTGCCGCCTCGTCGGGTCTCCGTGGTCCGTCTCCGGGCCCACGCTGGTCGCGGTCAGCTCTCATCGCTCCATCTCTCTCCTCATCTCAATCATAAATGCACCTTGATCCCTAAGCTGCTGCTGCACTGTCTCGAGAGAGGCGATCAGGGCATGTTGATCGCACCCTAGTCCAGGACATATGTCTGCTCTGGTCAGGGACCTCCGGTGCGGTCGTCGCTGCTACCGGCCATGGTCTCTGCAAAGGCAAAAGACCCAAATTCAGGTGACGATAAATCTGACTACTGTCTCTCATCCGGCACTGGCATCTCAGGAATGGTAGAAGGATGGTCAAGGGGGAACAGGGTGGAGTCAAACTCGGGTTCGGAGAGCGGGTCTCGGCTCTCACGAAACAACCTAGATGAACGGGCTGGAGTGCTGAAAAGCGGTGCAGCCAGAGGCTGCCTAAGGGACTTGCTGCCCATCATCTTGATCTGGCGAGTCGAGTGGATGGGATCTGAAACAAACAAGATGAGCAAACAATACCCCGAGTTCACCTACTCAACACGAGCTGAAGACCGTAAGAGTTCGGTCAATTATCTTGTCCATTTTATTAGGTGATCATGTCAGGATATCAGAGCGGTTACGTGACCTGTTGGGAATCCGACTCCCCCAGGAGACTGTCCCGATCCCAAACTAGATCTTTCTCAGCCAGTACAAGCCGCGGACCGTTTACCGGCTACCCGATCAGCTCACTCTGTTAAGGATATCGTGGCCCGCTTTATCAGAGACCGGAGCGATCCTCACTGGAGAACGACTATCCCAGAAGCATAAGTCTGAAAGGGGTTCAGATGTGGCTCTAGCCTAGGGTGCGGGTCACTCTCTCGTACATACAAACCAGACAATGAGGGGGTTGCTCTCCCCAAGACAAAATTTTCAGGTGAGGTGTCTTTTAGGGTCAAGTTTGTTTAGCAGTCCCAATTTTATAGTTTTTGTTTTTTTAGATATTTTTCAAAGCAAACAACGCCTAACGAATTTTTTGGTTCTCCTGATTATTTTAAGTCTAAAAACGGGGGAGAAGATGAAAAAGCCGATGCGCGGGAAATCAATGATGCATACAGAGTAAGAAATGCGTACCTGACTCTAGCAGTCTACATGCAAAATGATCCGCGCATAAAATAAAGACAGAATGTAAACTACCTATATGATGCACGCGAAAAACCGGCCCTAAACGAAGCAGTTCTACTTGAAAGAACAGATGGCTAAATGGTTAACAGGAGGGGTCGGTGTCCGGTCTCGGATGCCGATCGGTGCCCGCCACAACGGGTCCTGCCAATGCTGTATACGACCTCTAGCGGCTCGGGACCCCTCAAGTGACCAAGTAGTCTTTTTTATTAATTTTTATTTTGGTCCAAATTACTATCTAATAGGTACAAGCAAGTTATTAGGTGTGTGGACCCTAATTATTACGTCGCAATCAAGCAAAACTCCTAAGATAGGGTTGAAAACGGCGTGAAACAAAGGCAGTAAATAAACGATCCGCGAAAAAGCTGGTGGGGTCCCCCGAGCACACCGGTGCTCGGCGAAACAGACCCCGATAGTCTACAAAGTCTCTGAGTCTGGTCCTGTATTATTACAAGTTAATAAATATGCTGAAAACAAACTAATCTATGCTAAACTAATCCGCGGCTATTCTGCAGCTCCCGACCTCCTGCTTGACTTCTTGCGTCCTCCTACGGCTCTGTAAAGAAGAGAGCCGCCTCCGACTCCCGCGGTTGCGCCGTCTCTTCGAGAAGACCGCCTCGGTCCTCGTGCCCTTGTAAAAAGTCAAATAGAGGTGTCAAGCACAGATTATTATATAAAATAAGGGTAAAGCAAATATATGCAAAAATAAAAATAAAATAACACACAAAATAAAAACAAACACAAAAAAAACAAAATAAAAGAAAACAGAAAGCCGCGAAAAGCCGCGGATGAAACAAAAGCAGCGAAAAACCGCGAAAATCAAAAGAAAATAAAACGAAAATAAAAACAACTACTAAGTCGTGCTCCCGACAACGGCGCCATTCTGATGAGCCGCCCGAGCGACTAAGGTAAATCAGGTGTCAAGGGTCGTTGCAACCTTAACCTCTCGGGACTCAGAGCTCAATCAAGAAAACAAAATAGAACCACCAATTACAGATATAAAATCGATCAAATCAAAGATAGCGGTCCTGGCTATATTATTAACCTGTTATAACACCCAGGGTCGGTCTCAGAGAGCACGAGTTGGCCTTACGACCTACGAAGTAGTCTAAAAGTAAAATAAAATAAACACAAATATTTTTGGTGGATTTTTAATTATTTTTAATTTTTTTGGATTTTTAATAATAAGGGAAAATAAGAAAAAGGCAAAATCGAGCAAACACGACAAATAATAAAAACACTCAAAAACACTCCAAAAATTCAAACAAAAATATTTTTATGTTTTTTTATGTCTTTTAGTGTTTTTGGTTAATTTTTAGAATTTTTCAATTTTTATATAATTTTCCAAAAATCAAGAAAGACCAAAACAGTATGCTATTGTACATCCAGACTTGAAAACCCGTTAAAAATATCAAATGGATCTATAAAAGTCTGCAAGTAATTTTTATGAAAAATATAAACAAAAACTAAAATTCATAAAAAGAGTTTACATTTTTTGAGTTTTATAGAATTTTATAGAATTTTTATAAAATTTTTAGGTTTTTTTATTATTTAAGGTTTTTATATATCCAAAAATCACGAAAATTGCATAGAAATTAAAACACACTAAAATTAACTAATACTGATTTTTTTAGAATTTTTCAGATAGTTTTTATATTTTTTATTGATTTTTCTTTTCAGACAGTAGCAAAAACCAACGTTTTTGAATTATTAAAAATATCAAAAAGCTAAAAAATGTACCAAATTTTTAGGAAAATTTTTACACGGTGGCAGGGACGTGTCCAAATTTCACCTAATTTGGATTTAATTTGATATTTTATTTAAATAAAACAAAGGCTCATAGTGCACAGGGACCTAAATGTAAGAAAAAGTAGTTTCAGGACCAAACAGTAACACGCAGATAAAGTACAGGGCCTGGAATGCAAAAAGCCCACGATGCACGTGCAACACACGTGATCCAGACACAGAGGGGTATAAAAGTAATTCCTATTTATAAAATATCAAATAATAACATACATGAACCACAGGATAAAAGTGCAAATGTTCCAACCCTCACGTGTCAACGCATGTGGGTCACACACACAGGGACAAAAATGCAAATAAAGAAAACATGGAGGTCCTAACTGCAAATGTTTAAAAATAAAAACAACTGAATTAAATATTTACAGGACTAAGTAGTAAAAACAAAAGGACATGGGCCTACAAGAAATTTACCCCTTATTGAGATCTTAGGCTGGAGGCGCGCCACATGTGGGATCGGACGGTGGAGATGCGTTGATGCCTCTTCGAAGGTGGATGGTCCAGATCGAGCCCTGATGAAGATCAGACGGATGCTGACTCCTCGCTACTGGATGATCGAGATTGAAACTGGGCGAGGGGGCACGATCAGACGGTGAAGGAAGATCCTCTAAGAACTCGACGCCGGCGAACTTTGCCGACCCAATGCACACGCCTAGGACCTCCTCTGGAGCTGCTACAATAGCGAAACGCTTCGCCGAGGTGCTCCACAGCTGATGGACTCCTTCGATGAAGCCAACGACCACCGGAGCGGCCCGGCGACGGCGGAGGAGGAAAGCTCTTGTACTCAGATGACTCGACCCCCAGATGGGGTCCTTTGACCTGCAATGTAGCACCAAAAACTTCCTGGGTCGAGGGCAAATTTCCTCGACCCGAGTCGATATGGATAACCTCCGGTGAGGCGATGGTGGTGGAGGTCGAACCTTGGTTCCGGGGCGAACCAAGGGGAATGGTTGGGCGAAGAACGTGAAGGGAAGTCTCACGAAGGTGACGGTCAAGTCGGATGAGCGATTGGGGGAGCGTAGCGACAGAAATCGATCGGCGACAGCGGAGGGGTGATTTGGGCATAATGGAAAACTAGGCTAAAATAGATGGAATCGAAGTTACCTAGTGGTTGGAGTCGACTGGGGATGAGCTCGCAGAGCTCTGGGTCTTCACCTTGAGGGGTCGTCGGGTCCCGAGGCTCAGGCGCACCTCGCGGCGGCGCACGGCGATAAAGGGTCGCCGGATCGATGGCTGGAGGCTCCTCCTCCACTCTTCAACACTCCGGTCGGTAGCTGTCACTCTAGGGATCAGAATGGAGGTCCTGGACGAAGGGGCGTAGCCAAGGATGGCGGGTAATGTGCGGCGGAGGTGGAGCTTTATACGGCTAGGGGTCCGGCTAGATGAGGATCGGGCGAGTGATTCGAAGCATGGATCCCTATGTAGATCCCTGGGCGAGAATCTCGGATCAACAAGGATCAAATGGAGCCTGGGGTTTGGATATTTGGAGGTCGGATCGCGTCTGGAAAAATCGGGGAATGTTGGGTCATCACGCGGATCCGGGCTAAATGGTCCAAGGGGGAGAGTTGACCGGGGGTCAATAATCCCCCGTGGACCAATCACAGGCCTCCGTGTATTAAATATTTTTAAATTAAATAAAAAATAGCAAATGACTTTATTTCGAAAAACTTAAAACATGAAAAATGTTTATTTAATTTCGAAATATTTTTTAGTGATTTTTTTTATTTTTTTGAAAAATAAATAAGGTATTTACATTTCATTATTATTATATATAGGTATATACATATATGTATTTTTTATTTTTATTTTTAATTGTTTATTTTTGTATATTTATTCCAATTTTATATTTTATTTATAACATAAATTTTGGAATAAAAGGGTATTTTTATTTTATTTTTATTATTTATTTACATAGGTTAAATAAATACTTTTATATACATATTTACATGGTATGTAAACAAGGTGGGAATTGATTTTTATTATTTTTCTTTTTATTTTATTTTAATTTTTCTGATTTTTATTTTATTTATTTACGTTATGAAATATGGAATATGGAAATATTTTTTTGAATTTTAATTATTTATTTACAAGGAGAAAATAAATAGATATGTTATTCTATGTACATGGTCTATATACACTGCTGAGAGAAATTTTATTTATTTTTATTTTTATTTTGTTTTCCCCATTTTTATTTTAGTTTTATTTTTACAAATATACAAAATAAAAGAAACACATATTTATTTTTATTTAGAGGAAAATAATTTTATTTATATACATAGGTATATGTACACACATGAGCTTCCCTATCTCTCTCTACTTGGGATCTTTTGCGGTCAGGCCCATGTTGAGCCCTCCCTTGGAATTAGGTTACTCAATATTTATTCTAAATATTTCCCTCTTTTTCTTTTATTTCTTTATTCTTTTATTTATGCACAAAAACATGCTAATTAATGCTATTTACACAGTGCATGCATGATGATAATTTATTCTATTTACATGAATATACATGGTGTTTTGCATAAGTTTTTAGCTAAAATAAAAGAATAAAGAGTGATGAATGGGTATTCATCAAAGATGTTAGCCATAGTTTTTGCCTTGGACAAGTTCCGATCGTATATCATTGGATCCAAAGTGACTATCTTCACTAACAATACCACTATCAGGTACATCATGGCAAAGAAGGATTCCAAAGAGAGACTGGCTAGATGGATCCTTCTACTCCAAGAGTGTAATATTGAGATTAAGGATAAACCTGGAGTCATGAATGCGGTGGCGGATCATCTCTCCCGATTAGAGAATCTTGAGGAATCTGAGCAGACTTATCCCATTTTTGAGACCTTCCCAGATGAGGCGATCCTTGCTGTCACCTCACTCATGTGGTATGTCGACATTGTAAACTATCTTGTTCCTAAGAAAGTTCCACAAGGTTGGCCCAAGCAGTGACTTGAGACCTTCCTTGCGAAGCCCAAGTTCTACCACTAGGAGGATCCCATCCTTTATCAAGAAGGAGGGGATAGCGTCTGGAGTCGGTGCATTCCTCAGGAGGAGCACCATAGCGTCCTCACATACTGCCACAAGCTTGAGGCAGGAGGACATCACTCTGGGAGGAGAATGACACAGAAAGTGCTCCAATCCGGCCTATGGTAGCCTACCCTCTTCAAGGATTTGATGAATTCGTGAAGAGGTGTGCTGACTGTCAGAGGATGGACACTTTTGACAGCGTGATTTTATGTCGATACAGCCCATTCACTTTTGTGAGGTTTTGACGCATGGGGTATCGATTTCATGGGTCCATTCCCTAAGAGTCAGGGATTCGAATACATTCTGTTGGCCGTGGATTATGTAAATCGTTGGGTTGAGGCCATTTCCGCTCGAACTACAAATGCTAGGACTGTTTGCAAATTTTTGAGGAAGAATATCATTTCAAAGTTCGGGATGCCTAGGGTATTGATATCTGATGGGGGGTCTCATTTCGTCAACGACAAGGTAGGTAAAGGCCCTTGCTAGCGAGTTCAGCATAGACCATTGAGTTGCCACTCCTTATCATCCGCAGACCAATGGTCTTGCTAAAGTATTGAACAGGAGATCAAGACGATATTGCAGAAGGTAGTCTGCCCAGACCAAAAGGATTGGTCACAGCTTTTGGACTCGGTCTTTTGGGCATATCGGACTTCCTTCAAGACTCCTTTGGGTGTATCTCCCTTTCGTCTCATTTATGGCAAGCCCTGCCATTTACTTGTTGAGATTAGGCACAAGTCACTTTGGGCTGTCACAGATATATTATTGGATCCAGTGTGTAGGTGATCAAAGGAATGCAGAATTGGCATCCCTGAAGGAGCTTAGAGACACAGCCTTTTTGAGCAGCCTACAGTACAAGGAGCGAGTGAAGATATGGCAGGATTCTCATATCAACCATAAGCAGTTTGAGCCAGATCAAAGAGTATGGTTGTTTGATGCTAGGCTTAGATTATTTCCAGAGAAATTGCAGAGCAAGTGGAAGGGACCATACCTGGTCCGAAAGGTACCTGACAATAGGAGTATTAACATATATGAGATGTCATTGATGACCACCCGAACGACAGAGGTAAAGGTATGAAAATAAATAGGTCGTTGCGACCTCAAACACTCGGGCTGAGTCAATCAAGAAAAATCAATCACTCAAATAAGATAAAACAAGCAAGCACAAAAGAGAGCGATCTAGCTATAGGATTAACCTGGTATAGCTCCCAGGGTCGAACACAAGGAGCACAGATTGGCCTTGCGGCCTACGATGTAGTCAATAATCCAAAAGAATCTTTTTTTAGTGTTTTTGTTTGTTTTTATATTTTTTTTTAGATTTTTTTAAAAGATGAGAAAATGAGAGAAGGCAAACAAACACTGGACTTCAACAATTTATACAACACACAGAAATGATGCAAAAATTCCAGAAAATTGGTTTTTAGGTTTTTTAAGTTTTTTACTGTTTTTGGTGAATTTTGGAATTTTTCTAATGGGTAAATTATTTATTAAAAATCAAACAATGCGACAAAAATAGGATACTGTCCAGCAAGGCTTAAGACCCAAAAATAAAATAATTTTGGATCTCAAAAAGCCCTAAAGGTAATTTTCCTATAATCTAGAAAGAATAAGGAAAATTTAGGCACCCTAATTATTGTTTTTGGATTTTTAATTTATTTACTACAATTTTTATGAGTTTTTAGGGGTTTTTCAATTTTTAGGTTTTTTAAGTGATGAAAAGTAGCCAAAATTGGCTAGAAAATCAAACTACAAGTAAATAACATTATCTAACTTTTTTAGAATTTTTGGTGGAGTTTTTATATTTTTTTGGTATTTTTAAAGTCAAACTATAGCAAAATTAGGGGTTTTTGAATTTTTAAAAATAATAAATGAAATCCAAAATGTCCCCAAAAATCATAGAAATTCCTACACCATGGCAGGAGCCATGTGTCAAACTTTCATTGGATTTGGAGGTCGTTTGATATTTTATTCAAAAATAAAGGTGGGGCACTGTGCACAGGGACCTAAGTGCAAATACCCAAAAGTTCTGGGGTCCTGGTGCAAAATACCCAAGAAGTCACGTGCCAAGCACGTGTCTGGGGCACTCAAGGACCTAAATGTAATAAAAATAAGTTCCGAGGGCTTATTGGTAACAAGTACCAAAAGTCCAGGGACTTATATGCAAATAACCCAAAATAATTCGCACATGTGCAAAAACAATGCTCACAGGGGCATAAATGCAATTTCTCAAAAATATTCATTCATTGCATAACATCCAGAACTACAAGGCTAAAGATGCAAATAACCCAACAATACACGTGACGAAGCACGTGGGTCTCTACTGGCAGGGGTATAAATGCAAATAAAATTAAGCGCGAGGTCCAGAATGCAAATGACCCAGAAAATAAACAACGTGAATTAAAAGTTACAGGACTAAAATGAAATTGACAAACTACGAGGGGGCCCTATGATATTTACCCCTTTATTAATAGCCGACGGTTGGATAGGCGCCACGTGGTGATCGAACGGTCTGGATGTGCTGCGCCTCTTCTCTTCTCCTCTTCGGCTCGATCGACGGTTGGGAGAGGCCCACGTGGATGATCTGACGGTGATGGGCTCCGGGCCTCTCTCCTCTGCTATCAAGGGTCCAGATGCGATCCTCAGATGGATCGACGGCTGCTGCTCCTCGAAGAATGGACGCTCAGGATTAGAACTGGAGCGGATGCCTCATCGGACGGCTCTGGAAGGTGGAGGAAGAACTCGACGCCGGCGAACTTCGCCGACGTCCTGCGTGCACTCCGGTCCTCCTCTGCTGCGCCTGAAGGTCGGAGAAGATCCGGCGTGAGGTTGCGCAGCTGCTGGTGGTGGCCAAGGGCCCAACCGAGCCCTGGAGGGGCTCCGGCGAGACCTGGCGGCTCGAAGCTCCTGGCTGAATGGACTGGAGGCTCAGACACCTCCTTTGGACCTGCAAAGAAGACAAGAAGCTTCGCGGGTCGAGGGCAAAGTGCCTCGACCCGGTTAGGTGGCGTGAAGGTGATCGGTGCGGTGGGGCGGAAGAGCTCCGGCGAAGCGACGGCGAGGGAGCTCGATTCCCAGATCCTGTGCGATCTGGGTTGTGCGAATGGGTGAAGAAGGTGCGTGAGGGGATTGCGAAGATGATGAGATGGTCGGATGGTCGAGATGTAACGCGAGGTGGCCGGAATCGGAGAGATGCGTCGGAGGTCGGAATTTGGGCGAAATCGGAAATTACGCTAAATTAAAAGGAACTAAGGTTACCTGATGGATGCTGGAGACTGTGCTGGAGATTGGCTATCTCCGGGTCGTAGCTTCGAAGGGCGTCAAGGCCTGAAGCTCGATGCTCAACGCCGGCGGCGGAGCAAGGACGGCGAAGATCGCCGGATCGATGGAATCGCTTCCTCACCTCACTGCAACACGGGCAAAAGCTTGCTGTCACTCTCGCCTTGCCGATGGAGGTCACTGGGAAGGAAGAGAAGGGCCAAAGATGGGGCGCGGAGGCGGCGGAGGTGATGGTTATATAGAGTGACAGGGCGTTTAGGGTTGAGGCTCGACGGCAAAGGAAAGCGTGGATTTGATGGCGAAGGATCCGGCGAGGGAGAGGGATGAACGGAGAAGAATCCGGGCGCGGGGGTTGAGTGGGTGACAGCCTGGAGGCGCGTGGGAAATTCGGAGAAGGAGGCGCGGCGCACGACTTCCAGAAAAGGAAGGAGGTCGCGGGGGAGTTGACCGGGGTCAACATTCCCCCGTGGACCAATCAGGAGCGGCCACGTGTGCTGGGTTTTTGTTTTATTTTTTTAGGGTAGAAATAGGCCGAATTAAGGAAAACTCAAAACATAAAATATTTTTCTTTTATTTTTTTCTATTTTTTGGTGATTTTTAATTAATTTTTGGAAATAAAAATAGGTTAGCTATATACATAGGTATATATACACTACATGGATTTTTATTTTTGATTTTTTATTTGTTATTTTTATGTGTTTTTATGCTCATTTTGTATTTTATTTATTTACAAGATAAAATATGGAATAAAAGAATATTTTTATTTTATTTTTATCACTTATATACAAGGGTGAAATAAATGGTTGAATATATTTATATACATGGTATTTATACAATGTATTTTTGTATTTTTAATTTTGTGATTTTTATTTGATTTTTGTTTTGTTTCTTGTTATTTATTTTATTTACAAAATATGCCATAGAATATTTACAAAAAGTTTAGAAAATAATTGAATTTATTTATAGGGTTAGATAAATACAAGGGTGTGGTTTGTACACATGGTGAAAGGGTATTTTTGACTTTTTGATTTTTATCTTTTTATTTTGTTTTTAATAATTTCTAAATATACACACAATATGGTCAAACATATTTTTGGGTGAGGAAAATATAAAGTTTTATTTATTTACAAATATATACATATGTGAGCCCCTATCTCCCTCTACTTTGGCTTTTATGCGGTCAGGCCCATGCTGAGCCCTCCCTTGGGTTAGGTTGCTCAATATTTATTCTAAATATTTCCCTCTTTTTCTTTTTGCTCTTTATTCTTTTATTTTGTGCACAAAAACATGCTAATTATAGGTTTTTACACAATGCATGCTTTTGGTAATTATTTGTATTTACACATAACTACATGTATTTGCAAAGGGTTTTTGTAGCTAAAATAGAAGAATAAAGAGTGATGAATGGGTATTCATCACCCCCCTATGCTTAACTTTGCTAGTCCCTTAGCAAACACTTATTTGAAAAAGAAGTGAAAGTGAAAGAAAAAGAAAAAGAAAAAGAGGATGTACATGGATCAAGGTTGACTTAATAAATTTTCCTTCATTAAATTGAAATATGGAGCTCGATCAGATCTTTAGATTATTAATGTGTCGGAACCTTATTTGGACTCAAGCCTAAAACTCAACAGCCTCCAAGTTCCACCAATCTATGGGCAGGACTCCTCAATAAACCAGATCAGAACAAGTCTACATACACAAACTCTAATGACCATGAATCTTTTCCTTGCGGTGTAAGTGATATGTGGCTCCCCACCTCAGAAGTAACAAAGAAACAACCTCCCTCAACCTGGTAACTCTAATGCCTCAGTCTAGCAACTCTTTCCTCGAGAAGCGGGGTATTCCCTTCTAAGTTCAAGTGCAACCGGCTCAAGAAGAGGGGGTAGAAGTATAGAGTTTTGGAAGCCTAGCCAGTGTAGCTAAGTCTCCCGCTGCAAGCTTCATGAGATGTAACATGGATACCATAAGCTTTTGCTTTATACTCCGGTGGGGTTATTAAATTTTCAATCCGACCCACCACTTTTTTGGAGTTCTTTTTGCATTTTTGCATTTTTTTTTTCAACAACTTCTGTACAACATATCTACATGGTGCAGCATATATAAGAAATTTCCCCTTGAGCCAGTAGACTATCCCTCTTTTGAAGCTTTATTGCAACCCACAGCTTCTGTCTTTAGCTTTCAACACCACTAGACCAAGTTGAGGTGCACTTCCTTCACTATAAGAAGAAGAGAGGTTCCGCCTAGAAGTACTACCCTCATATGCTACCCCAAGCCAAAGGAAACTGCCTCCTCACCACCTCATCCATGGAGAGCCATGTGTAAAGTGCAGGTGCAAGTTAAGCCATTGTCTCTGAGAGTCATGCGTGTGTTGTTAAGTGCTCTACTTAGGCTCATCAAGATGACATATGCTCATAGCCTAGTGGACTCAAAGAATTAAGTCCTTATGGACCTGAAGAGCCTTAACCCTAAGTCCTACAAGGTTCCTCTTAAAGTTAAGTGGATTAAGATCTTTTTCAAGCTCCATTTCTCAATTTAATTCCAGGCTTAGTTTAAATGTCAACTCTCATCCAGGAAAAACTATATACATATATGTACACAAGATGCTATTTACAAATATTTTACAATCATGCAAAAATTTTGAAAAATGTTTTGAAATCATGAATGAATGATGCATGAAGTGCAAGTTTTGCAAAATGATATTTACAAACATTTACACAAGATTTTTGCAAACTTTTGATTTTCAAAACATTTTGAAAAAAATTTTGTACTATATACATAATTTTGATACAAAATATTTACACAAGCTTTACACAAAAGATTTTTGAAATCATTTTTACAAAAATACTTTGTACACTAGCTATGTATGTGCAAGAATAAAAGAGGTTTATGTACATGAAAAAAAATTTTAATTTTGTGATTTTTAGCCATTTTATTTATTAACACACTCACACAAAGTACGAGTTATGGCTAAAGTATATATGAAATATATACACACCCCCCCTATACTTAGCTCGAACGATGTCCTCAGAGTGATCAAGAGCGATGAAGAAGACATAACTCGTGCTTAGTAAAAGGGAAGTGAAAAGGAATGGCTAAGTACAGGAACGAATAAATGAATAGAGTGAGAGGAACTCGGTGGTTTCCCCCTATACTTAGGATTAACTAATCCTAAGTATAGAAAGCTGTACATGAAGGGAAAGCCGAGTGAAGAATATACAGAATCTGCCCCCCCTATACTTAGGGTAAAATATCCCTAAGTATAGGCAGCAAAAACAAGAGCAGAAAGAATGAAAAGAATAATCGCAGGTCCGACATCCCCCCTATACTTAGGGTAAAGTACACCCTAAGTATAGCATAATCACAAGATGAGAGATGGGATGTGGGACTAAAGAATAGAATGATATGGACAACTGGATCTATACATGCGGAGGAACAGTGAAAATCAGGCGTGAGATGTAAAAGATGTGAGTCAAAAGACCACATCTCACGCAAAATGAATAGCGGCAATAATAACGTCCCGCGGCTCATGATCTAGAAATGGTTTGAGCCGCTGGCCGTTCACTCGAAAGGTACTCTCAGAAGATAACTCAGATATATCAATTCTACCGTTATCGTGTACCTTTCTGACCAAATAGGGTCCTTTCCATTTGCTCTGTAGCTTCCCTGGAAATAATCTAAGCCTAGCATCAAACAGCCATACTTTCTGTCCAATCTCAAAATGCTTGTGGCTGATATGAGAATCATGCCACTCCTTGACTTTCTCCTTATAATGTAGGCTGCTTGAGAAAGCTGCATCTCTAAGCTCTTCCAAGGCGGCTAACTCTTCCCTTCTCTGGTCTCCTATACCATTTGGATCCATCAATATGTCTGTAACTGCCCAGAGTGACTTGTGCCTCAGCTCAACAGGTAAATGGCATGGCTTGCCATAAACGAGGCGAAAGGGAGATGTACCTAATGGAGTCTTGAAAGACGTCCGATATGCCCATAAGACCGAGTCCAAAAGCTGTGACCAATTCTTTCGGTCAGGGCGGACGATTTTCTGCAAAATATTCTTGATCTCCCTATTCGACACTTCGGCTAGACCATTTGTCTGTGGATGGTATGGTGTAGCAACACGATGGTCTATGCCGAACTCTCTAGCAAGTGCCTTCACCTGGTCGTTGATGAAATGAGATCCCCCATCAGAAATAAGAACTCGTGGAACCCCGAACCGCGTGATGATGTTCTTCCTCAAAAATCTGCAAACTGTCTTCGCATCTGCGGCTCGGGCGGGGATAGCCTCAACCCAACGACTGACATAATCTACGGCCAACAGAATGTACTCAAATCCCTGACTCTTAGGGAATGGACCCATGAAATCGATGCCCCATGCGTCAAAAACCTCACAGAAGTGAATGGGCTGCATCGGCATCATATCACGCTGTCCACAAGTGCCCATCCTCTGACAGTCAGTACACCTCTTCACGAACTCATCTGAGTCCTTGAAGAGTGTAGGCCACCACAAGCCGGATTGGAGCACTTTCTGTGCCGTTCTCCTCCCAGAATGATGTCCTCCTGCCTCAAGCTTGTGGCAGTAAGTGAGGACACTATGATGCTCCTCCTGAGGAATACACCGACGCCAGATGCTATCCCCTCCTTCGTGGTAAAGGATGGGATCCTCCCAATGGTAAGACTTAGCCTTCGCAAGGAAGGTCTCAATCCTCTGCTTGGGCCAGTCTTGGGGAACTTTCCCAGCAACGAGAAAGTTCACAATATCAGCGTACCACGGGAGTGAGGCGATAGCAAGGATCGCCTCGTCTGGGAAGGTATCACAAATGGGATCAATCTGCTCAGAATCCTCAGGCTGCTCTAGTCGGGATAAATGGTCCGCCACCACATTCTTGACTCCAGGTTTATCCTTGATCTCAATGTCGAACTCCTGGAGTAGAAGGATCCATCTAGTAAGTCTGGCCTTGGCATCCTTCTTTGACATGAGGTACCTGATGGCGGTGTGGTCTGTGTACAAGGTCACTCGGGATCCAATGATATATGATCTGAATTTATCTAGGGCAAACACTACTGCTAGCATCTCCTTCTCTGTGACTGTATAATTCCGCTGGGCGGAATCCAATGTGCGGCTAGCATAGTGTATCGCAAATGGTACTCCATCCCTCCTCTGTCCTAGCACGGCCCCTACGGCAAAATCAGAGGCGTCCGTCATGATCTCGAATGGGAGAGACCAATCGGGTGGCTGAAGGACAGGAGCCTCAATTACACATTGCTGGAGAGTTTCAAAGGACGAAAGACACTTGTCATCAACAAGGAACTCGGTGTCTTTCGTCAAGAGGTCAGTTAACGGTCGGGCAATCTTGCTGAAATCATGAATGAATCTCCTATAAAAACCAACGTGCCCCAGAAATGACCGTAACTGCTTCAGATTGGACGGCGGTGTGAGTTTCTTAATGACATCGACCTTGGCCGGATCAACCTCCATGCCTCTGTTGGAGATTATGTGGCCAAGCACCGTCCCTTGAGTCACCATGAAGTGACTCTTTTCCCAAGATAGAACTAAGCGGGTAGCAATGCATCGCTGGAGCACTCGGTCTAGGCAGTCAAGACAGGAATCGAAACCGTCGCCGTAAACCGAGAAGTCGTCCATGAAGACCTCCAAGCATTCCCCTACCATGTCCGAAAAGATTGACAGCATGCATCTCTGAAAAGTCGCAGGGGCGTTACATAGCCCAAATGGCATGCGTCGAAAAGCGTAGGTACCGAAGGGACAGGTAAAGGTGGTCTTCTCCTGATCCTCAGGAGCGATGGCCACCTGGTTGTAGCCCGAGTACCCATCCAGGAAGCAGTAATGGCTCTTCCCTGCCAGTCTCTCTATGATCTGATCAATAAAAGGCAGGGGGAAATGGTCCTTCTTGGTGGCCTGGTTGAGTTTTCTGTAGTCAACACAGACCCGCCAAGAGGTGGGTACTCGTGTAGCAATCTCCTCTCCCGACTCACTGATCACAGTCGTGATGCCCGTCTTCTTGGGCACCACATGCAAGGGGCTAACCCACTTGGAGTCGGAAATGGGATAAATAAAATCAGCACTCCACCATTTTGATATTTCCTTCATGACAACTTCTCGTAGGTTGGGGTTCAGTCGCCGCTGGAACTCACGTGACGGCTTTGCCCCTTCCTCGAGATAGATATGGTGGGAGCACAACGAAGGACTAATCCCATGGAGATCTGCTACGCTCCATCCAATTGCCTTGCGGTTCTTTTCAAGAACCTCCATCAGACGGGATTCTTGTTCTCCAGTCAGATCGGCAGAGATGATGACTGGGTACATCTCAGACTCTCCCGCAAGGAATCGATACTTCAGCGAAGTAGGGAGCGGCTTTAGCTCTGGACAGCTGGGTGCTGGCAAATCTGGCTTCTGAAGAAGATGTGTGTATGCGGACAATTCTGCCAAATTTGCCTGGGAAAATGATAACGAACTCTCACAAACTGGATCTGGAGAAGGCGGGTCCTCTACATCGTCTCTGATATGCTCTGCCTCTACCTCCTCCCCATCTGTAGGCTCATGTGGATCCAGGTCTGGCATCTGATCGTCACAATCTGCCCAATCAGACTCTGAATCCGAGGGATCTGTATCAGACTCGGTGGCATCAGTACCACCGGAGAACAAGGTGGCATCAGCACCACCATCGTGTAAGGTGGCCTCAGTACCACTATCACTGAAAATCGTGTCGCGATCAAGGTCCGACTCTGCTGACTCACTAGTATCCTGAACCAGGGCTGTGCTCTCCAGACTATCCTCTTCTATCATCTCTGCATCAGCTGTATCTGAATATGAGAGGATGGTCTGTGCTGCAGGGTCTGCCCAAGCTGCCTCATCATCTGTGATCACAAAATCACAGTCCTGGTGGATGTCGGGCTCTGTGTCTGTCAGCTGCTCTGAATCTGTACTGCCATGTGAGCGGGGTCTGGATCTGGCTCTGTGGTCCTTAACCGTCTCTATTTGTATACTCTCGCCCTGAACGCGAAAGTACACCTTCCCGCTGTCATGGTCAGTCACCGCCTTGGCTGTGGCCAAGAATGGGCGACCGAGAATGATGGGGGAATCGGTCAACGAATCAGGGGTCTCCATGTCCAGCACTACGAAGTCCACGGGGAATTGCAAACCCTGAATCGTGACGACAACGTCTCGCAACAACCCCTTTGGCCTCTTGACAGACCGATCAGCAAACTGAAGGTATGTCCTGCTCTGTACAAGAGTGCCCAACTCTAAGTGGTCGAGAAGGGCTGCCGGAAGAAGGTTGATCGATGATCCGCTATCTAAGAGAGCACGGGCGAACATCTGCTCACTAATCTGACATCTGACATACGGGGCCCCTAGATCTGGCCTCTTAGTCGGCAGATGGTTCTGGATCGCGTAACACGTGGCTTTTGTTAGCACATGAATTTCTGCGGTCTTGTTCCTCTTCTTTCTCCTGATTGTGGTCCTATCTCTTAGGGATCGCTGAAGAAGAGGAATGTGCTGCAAAGCCTCATTGAGGGTCAGCTGGATGTGAAATCGGTCTATCATGCTCTGGCTGAACTCCTCCTGCTCTCTCTTTTTTGGGTCTTTTTCTTTTTTCTTCCCCTTCCCTAACTCAAGGGCTCTAGGAAAGGGAATCACAGGGTCCTTCTCAGATGAAGGACTAGGAATAGGCCTAGATGATTCGATGACCGGATCCTCACAAACATCATTCACCACAGTGGGATCAGAGTAAACTAAACCTTTTCCTTTATTCAAATCAAAGTTCCGAGATACATTCATGCGAGGAAAGACAACATTTCTATCAGAATAAATGTTGGTGGCATCAGTACCACCTCTAGCTGGCTCTACAACTAGACGTCTTGCGGCCTCAGTACCGCTGGCTGGCTTGGCTCTGCTGGTGGCGTCAGTACCACCTCCTCGATGTGGTGAAACGGCGGCCTCAGTACCGCCTGTGGAATCAGCATCTCGGGTGGCATCAGTACCACCCTCATCATGATGTGCGGCTTCAGTACCGCTCTCCTCTTCCTCATCTGGCGCTCTAGATGGATCCTCGCATTGTCGCTCAGATGAGGCGCCTCCTGCTGGTCTTCTACCGCTCCTAAGTGTGACAAAATCAGCATCAAATAAATCCGACGATATAACATCAAATGAGTCACTAGAAGTGGTAGGCTCAGTGTGAACTACCTGCTCAGATTTCCTCTTCAAGTTATTCGGATTAGGCTCGATCTGTGCAGGGATGGCGGCCTTCCCTCTCATCAGGTCCCGCATCTCCTGGCGGAACTCATCCATCTCCCGTCTAAATGTAGCCTGCTGCTCTGTGAAGAGGCGGGCTAGATCATCCATGGCGGGGCTCTCATGGGAACCCGACGGGTTGCCTCTCTGGTAATGAGGCTGCTGTGGCTGAGAAGGGTAAGAGGATGGATGCTGCTGCTGGTGAGCCTGCTGCTCACGTCTCCAAATCTGTCCCTGCTGCTGATAGGGACGAGATACGAAGGATGATGGCTGGTAAGCTGGGGGCTGCTGGTGATCTCTCTGATGGGAGTACTGCCCTCCCTGACCGGCTGGCTGCTGCTGGGGTTGGTTACCCCCATTCCCCCACCTGAATCCGGGATGGTCTCGTCGGATTCCAGGTTGAGGACGGTCATACCAAATTCCGTTGACATCCATCAACGGCTCTGCATCGTATGGGGCTGGTGGGAGTACATCCAGAGGCTGATCCGGCTGATATACCACCATCTGTAAGTCTGGAGATGGGGGTGCCTGGTAAGAGGGCTGCTGCTGCTGGTACGGCTCCGCCTGTACAAGGTGAACTTGTCTAGGCTGCTGCAAGGAGCTGGAGCGCTGGGACGAGCTGCGGCTGCCGCCGGAATCGCCTCGCGACAGAAGACGGGGCTGAGGAGCCGTCTGTGCCTCCTGAAGACACAAGAGCTGGGTCTTCATGTCGCTCAGAGTTTGTGCCATTTCCTCCATCTGAGTTATGCTCTGGCACTGCTTCTTCTCGATGATTTCCATGCGGTCCAACTTCTCACTGATAATCCCCATGTCCGCAGCGGCCGACTCTGCCTGTGCGGCTGCGACTGTGGACGAACTGGATGGACCTGCATCAACCCGTGCTATCCGCTGATACTGCACGGGTCCTGGCGGCTGCTGAGATCTCTGAGTGTACAACCGAGTCTGGGACATCACCATGTAATTTTCGGACATCTCCTCATAGATGGCCCAGACTTGGTTGTGGTCCTTGGCAAAGTAGGACCCGCCGCAAGAAGCATTCACCAGACCCTGAAGCTCTGGCGTTAGCCCACTAAAGAAGCTCTGAACTAGGTTCGGCTTCGAAATGTCGTGGTGTGGGCATCTATCCAGAAGCTCTCTGAACCTCTCCCATGCCTCGTGAAATTGCTCGTTAGGGAGCATGGAGAAGTTGTTGATCAGGGCCCTTGCTGCATTCGTCCGCCCGAGTGGATAGTACTTGTTCAAGTACTCGGTGCGGAGCTGATCCCAGGTGTAAACAAACTTCCCTAGATGTTTCAGCCAGGCGGCTGCTCTATCTGCCAGTGAAAAAGGGAAGGCCATCATCCGAATCGTATCTTGGTCCACACGACGGTCGTGGACAGTGCTGCAGATCATCAGAAACTCCTGGAGATGGAGGTGGGGTTCCTCAGTAGCGAGTCCGTGAAAATGAGGAAGCATCTGCAGGGTGTTCGGAGGGAACTTGAAATCCCCCACGATAGCAGGTATCACCACCCATTGGTGCATCAGTGTAGATCCGGGGTTGTGAAGCTCCCGCATCGGTCTTGCTGCGGCGGCGGCTGCCGCTGCTGCGGCAGCTGCTGCTGCGGCTGCTGCCTCTGCATCAGCATCAGGGATGTCCTCCGGCTCGCTCGGCTCGTCTCGCTCTCTTCGGAGTCTCTCCAACTCCCTCCTCATCTCTATCATGAATGCCCCCTGATCGCGTAACTGGTTCTGAACTGTCTCTAATGACGCGATCAGGGTGGAGTTGATCGCCCCCTGGTCTAAGACAAAATGTTCGGGCTGGCGATCGTCTGAACTACCGGCTCCAGCCATAGGGATGTCTGCAAAATCAGAAGAGCCCAACTCAGGTTCTGTCAAATTAATTCGTCTTTCCTCGGGCTCATGTCTCTCAGTAGCAGAAGAAAGGGGATCGAGGGGGAACAGGGTGGAATCGAACTCGGGCCCGGAGAGCTGGTCTCGACTCTCACGGGCCAACCTAGATGATGAAGTAGACTCGCCTGAAAGCGGTGCAGCCAGAGGCTGCCTAAGAGATCGTCTACCCATCATCTTGATCTTGGCGAGTTGGGCGGATGGGATCTGGAGAAAATATGATAGCAAAGCAAACCCCCGGTTCACCAACGCAACACAATCTGAAGACCGTGAAAGATCGGTCAATTTATCTGGTCAATTTTATTTGGTGAACATACAAGATATCAGAGCGCTTACGTGACCTGTTAGGATACCCGATGCTACTCCAACCGACTGGCCCGCACGGAAGAGTCGGTAGTCAGCTAGAAATAACACCGGAGGGTTCTACCTAGGGTTCGAGTCACTCTCTCGCGCATCCAAACCAAACAATGAGGGGGTTGCTCTCCCCAAGACAAATTTTTAATGTGAGTGTCTTTTAGGGTCAATAATGTTATCCAGTCCCAATTTTTTTGTTTTTCTTTTTAAATATTTTTCAAAATAAATACAAGTGGCCTAACGGTTTTTCCGATTCTCCTGATGATTAGTCCAAAAACAGAGGGAGAAGACGAAAAAGCCGATGCACGGAGAAATCAATGATGCATGCAGAGAAAGAAATGCGTACCTTGTCTCCAGCACTCTACATGCAAGTGATCCGCTCAGAATTTAAAGACAGAAATAAAACTACCTAAATGGTGCAGCGGGAAAAACCGACCTTAGACAAGCAACTTCTATTGATCGTGAAGAACAATAGTTAGATAACCGAATCGAGTCCGGAGTCCGATCTTGGGAGTCACTCGGTGCCCGCCACAACGGGTCCTGCCAGCGCTGTATGTGACTCCTCACGGCACGTGGTCTCAAATTCAATTAAACTAACTTTTTCAGTGAATTTTATTAAGGTCCAATTACGTTCTATAGGAACAGATATTCTATTAGGTGTTGGTCCTTAAAAATCTACGTCACAATCAACAAAAATTCCTATGTCTAGGGGCTAAAACCGCGAGAAACACCGGAAAAGGCAGCTAGCTATAAAAACCACGATAAAAGCCGCGAAAATCCAAATGGGTCCCCCAAGCACACCGGTGCTCGGCGAAACAGACCCGCTAAGTTACAAATGTCCACAAATGTCCAAAGTCCAAGTCCTAAATTATTACAAGAAATTGTTCTCTCTCTCTCTAAGTAGAAAATTTCTTCTTCTTCTCTCTCTTCCTGCTCTTCTTCCCGTGCGGGTCCACAAAAAGTGTACTCCAAATTCCAAGTAGTACCTCGCACAAAAAATGAGAAAGAGAAAGTGTCAGAAAACAGTTATAATGTAGAGAGACAAAAATACAAGAATGAAAACTGACTACAAAGCCGTGCTCCCCGGCAACGGCGCCATTCTGATGACCACCCGAACGACAGAGGTAAAGGTATGAAAATAAATAGGTCGTTGCGACCTCAAACACTCGGGCTGAGTCAATCAAGAAAAATCAATCACTCAAATAAGATAAAACAAGCAAGCACAAAAGAGAGCGATCTAGCTATAGGATTAACCTGGTATAGCTCCCAGGGTCGAACACAAGGAGCACAGATTGGCCTTGCGGCCTACGATGTAGTCAATAATCCAAAAGAATCTTTTTTTAGTGTTTTTGTTTGTTTTTATATTTTTTTTTAGATTTTTTTAAAAGATGAGAAAATGAGAGAAGGCAAACAAACACTGGACTTCAACAATTTATACAACACACAGAAATGATGCAAAAATTCCAGAAAATTGGTTTTTAGGTTTTTTAAGTTTTTTACTGTTTTTGGTGAATTTTTGGAATTTTTCTAATGGGTAAATTATTTATTAAAAATCAAACAATGCGACAAAAATAGGATACTGTCCAGCAAGGCTTAAGACCCAAAAATAAAATAATTTTGGATCTCAAAAAGCCCTAAAGGTAATTTTCCTATAATCTAGAAAGAATAAGGAAAATTTAGGCACCCTAATTATTGTTTTTGGATTTTTAATTTATTTACTACAATTTTTATGAGTTTTTAGGGGTTTTTCAATTTTTAGGTTTTTTAAGTGATGAAAAGTAGCCAAAATTGGCTAGAAAATCAAACTACAAGTAAATAACATTATCTAACTTTTTTAGAATTTTTGGTGGAGTTTTTATATTTTTTTGGTATTTTTAAAGTCAAACTATAGCAAAATTAGGGGTTTTTGAATTTTTAAAAATAATAAATGAAATCCAAAATGTCCCCAAAAATCATAGAAATTCCTACACCATGGCAGGAGCCATGTGTCAAACTTTCATTGGATTTGGAGGTCGTTTGATATTTTATTCAAAAATAAAGGTGGGGCACTGTGCACAGGGACCTAAGTGCAAATACCCAAAAGTTCTGGGGTCCTGGTGCAAAATACCCAAGAAGTCACGTGCCAAGCACGTGTCTGGGGCACTCAAGGACCTAAATGTAATAAAAATAAGTTCCGAGGGCTTATTGGTAACAAGTACCAAAAGTCCAGGGACTTATATGCAAATAACCCAAAATAATTCGCACATGTGCAAAAACAATGCTCACAGGGGCATAAATGCAATTTCTCAAAAATATTCATTCATTGCATAACATCCAGAACTACAAGGCTAAAGATGCAAATAACCCAACAATACACGTGACGAAGCACGTGGGTCTCTACTGGCAGGGGTATAAATGCAAATAAAATTAAGCGCGAGGTCCAGAATGCAAATGACCCAGAAAATAAACAACGTGAATTAAAAGTTACAGGACTAAAATGAAATTGACAAACTACGAGGGGGCCCTATGATATTTACCCCTTTATTAATAGCCGACGGTTGGATAGGCGCCACGTGGTGATCGAACGGTCTGGATGTGCTGCGCCTCTTCTCTTCTCCTCTTCGGCTCGATCGACGGTTGGGAGCGGCCCACGTGGATGATCTGACGGTGATGGGCTCCGGGCCTCTCTCCTCTGCTATCAAGGGTCCAGATGCGATCCTCAGATGGATCGACGGCTGCTGCTCCTCGAAGAATGGACGCTCAGGATTAGAACTGGAGCGGATGCCTCATCGGACGGCTCTGGAAGGTGGAGGAAGAACTCGACGCCGGCGAACTTCGCCGACGTCCTGCGTGCACTCCGGTCCTCCTCTGCTGCGCCTGAAGGTCGGAGAAGATCCGGCGTGAGGTTGCGCAGCTGCTGGTGGTGGCCAAGGGCCCAACCGAGCCCTGGAGGGGCTCCGGCGAGACCTGGCGGCTCGAAGCTCCTGGCTGAATGGACTGGAGGCTCAGACACCTCCTTTGGACCTGCAAAGAAGACAAGAAGCTTCGCGGGTCGAGGGCAAAGTGCCTCGACCCGGTTAGGTGGCGTGAAGGTGATCGGTGCGGTGGGGCGGAAGAGCTCCGGCGAAGCGACGGCGAGGGAGCTCGATTCCCAGATCCTGTGCGATCTGGGTTGTGCGAATGGGTGAAGAAGGTGCGTGAGGGGATTGCGAAGATGATGAGATGGTCGGATGGTCGAGATGTAACGCGAGGTGGCCGGAATCGGAGAGATGCGTCGGAGGTCGGAATTTGGGCGAAATCGGAAATTACGCTAAATTAAAAGGAACTAAGGTTACCTGATGGATGCTGGAGACTGTGCTGGAGATTGGCTATCTCCGGGTCGTAGCTTCGAAGGGCGTCAAGGCCTGAAGCTCGATGCTCAACGCCGGCGGCGGAGCAAGGACGGCGAAGATCGCCGGATCGATGGAATCGCTTCCTCACCTCACTGCAACACGGGCAAAAGCTTGCTGTCACTCTCGCCTTGCCGATGGAGGTCACTGGGAAGGAAGAGAAGGGCCAAAGATGGGGCGCGGAGGCGGCGGAGGTGATGGTTATATAGAGTGACAGGGCGTTTAGGGTTGAGGCTCGACGGCAAAGGAAAGCGTGGATTTGATGGCGAAGGATCCGGCGAGGGAGAGGGATGAACGGAGAAGAATCCGGGCGCGGGGGTTGAGTGGGTGACAGCCTGGAGGCGCGTGGGAAATTCGGAGAAGGAGGCGCGGCGCGCGACTTCCAGAAAAGGAAGGAGGTCGCGGGGGAGTTGACCGGGGTCAACATTCCCCCGTGGACCAATCAGGAGCGGCCACGTGTGCTGGGTTTTTGTTTTATTTTTTTAGGGTAGAAATAGGCCGAATTAAGGAAAACTCAAAACATAAAATATTTTTCTTTTATTTTTTTCTATTTTTTGGTGATTTTTAATTAATTTTTGGAAATAAAAATAGGTTAGCTATATACATAGGTATATATACACTACATGGATTTTTATTTTTGATTTTTTATTTGTTATTTTTATGTGTTTTTATGCTCATTTTGTATTTTATTTATTTACAAGATAAAATATGGAATAAAAGAATATTTTTATTTTATTTTTATCACTTATATACAAGGGTGAAATAAATGGTTGAATATATTTATATACATGGTATTTATACAATGTATTTTTGTATTTTTAATTTTGTGATTTTTATTTGATTTTTGTTTTGTTTCTTGTTATTTATTTTATTTACAAAATATGCCATAGAATATTTACAAAAAGTTTAGAAAATAATTGAATTTATTTATAGGGTTAGATAAATACAAGGGTGTGGTTTGTACACATGGTGAAAGGGTATTTTTGACTTTTTGATTTTTATCTTTTTATTTTGTTTTTAATAATTTCTAAATATACACACAATATGGTCAAACATATTTTTGGGTGAGGAAAATATAAAGTTTTATTTATTTACAAATATATACATATGTGAGCCCCTATCTCCCTCTACTTTGGCTTTTATGCGGTCAGGCCCATGCTGAGCCCTCCCTTGGGTTAGGTTGCTCAATATTTATTCTAAATATTTCCCTCTTTTTCTTTTTGCTCTTTATTCTTTTATTTTGTGCACAAAAACATGCTAATTATAGGTTTTTACACAATGCATGCTTTTGGTAATTATTTGTATTTACACATAACTACATGTATTTGCAAAGGGTTTTTGTAGCTAAAATAGAAGAATAAAGAGTGATGAATGGGTATTCATCAGTCATCTAAGTCTACCTTTTGTGTTAATGGTCAGCAGCTTAAACCATATCTAGATCATGAGCCGCTGGTCATTGACGTCGCCCTGATTCATTTTGCATGAGATGTGATCTTTGACTCACATCAGTTGCATCTCATGCTTGATTATCACTGTCTTCCGCATTGTATAGATCTAGATGTCCATATCATCTCATTCTTTAGTCCAACACACCATCTGCGTCTTGTGATTATGTTATACTTAGGGTGTACTTTACCCTAAGTATAGGGGGTGTCAGATTCTTGATTATTCTTTTGATTCTTTTTACCTCTGTTCTGTTGCTTATACTTGGGGAGATTTCACCCTAAGTATAGGGGAGGTAGACCATGTACATTCTATCACTTGGTTTTCCCTTTATGTACAGTCTGCTATACTTAAGATTGCTTGATCCTAAGTACATGGGGAAAACCGAACCCTCTTCATTCTATTCTTTGATTCGTCATTGTGGTATAGCTTTCCTTTTCACTTCCATATACTAAGCACGAGTTATGTCTTCTTCATCGCTCTTGATTCACTCTAAGGACATCATTCGAGCTAAGTAAAGGGGGGTGTCGTATATATTACATATATACTTTAGCCATAACTCGTACTTTGTATGAGTGTGTTAATAAATAAAATGGCTAAAATCCTTTATTTAAAAACCGTAAAAATGTTAAAAATTTTCTTGTACATAAAATTCTTTCTTGCACATACATAGCTATTTATAAATATTATTTTTGTACAAATGTTTGTAAAAATGTTTTGTTTGTAAAAAATTGTGTAAATATTTTGGTATCAAAACTATGTAAATAGTACAAAATTTTTGTCAAATGTTTGAAAAACAACAGTTTGCAAAAACCCTTGTGTAAATATTTGTAAATGGTTTGCAAAACCCCTGCATTCACGCAGACATTCAAACATTTTTTAAAAATTTTGCACATTTTCAAAGATTTTTGCATAAAAAGATTTTTGTATATACAACTTTCTGAATCATAGATTGACATTTAAACTAGACTGGAATAAAATTAGAAAATGGAGCTTGGTTAAGACCTTAATCCACCTAATTATAAGAGGAACCTTATAGGACTTAGGGTTGAGACTTTTCAGGTCCATTGGTGACTTAATTCTTTGAGTCCACTAGGCTATTATCACATGTCATCTTGATGAGCCTAAGTAGAACATTTAACAATGCACACATGACTCTCACAGACAATGGCTTTACTTGCACCAGCACCTTACAGATAGCTCTCTACGGATGAGGTGGTGAGGAGGCAGATTCCTTTGGCTTAGGGTAGCATATGAGGGTAGTACTTCTAGGCGGAACCTCTCGTCTTCTTTTAGTGAAGGAAGTGCGTCTAAACTTGGTCTGACGGTGTTGAGGTCTAAAACTAGGAGTTGTGGGTTGCAATAATGCTTCAAAAGAGGATAGTCTACTGCCTCAAGAGAAAAAAGGTTCTTATGTATATATGTTGCACCATGTAGATATGTTGTACATATGCACATCAAAAAAATGTGCAAAAGAAAGAAAAACTCCAAAAAAGTGGTGGGTCTAATAGAAAATGAAATACCCACTGAAGTGTATATAGCCAAATAAAGCAAAGCTTATGTTACCCATTCTCATCTCATGAAGCTTGCAGCGGGAGACTTAACTACACTGGTTGGGCTCCCAGGGATACATGATTACACCGGTCATGGTCCATTCTCTTCTTCCTCCTCTTCTTGAGCCGGTTGAACTTCAACTTAGAAGGGAATACCCTGCTCCTCGAGGAAAGAGCTGCCAGACTAGGGAATTTGAGTTACCTTGTTGAGGGGGGCTGTTACTTTGCCATTTCTGAGGTGGGGAGATACATATCACTTACACAATACAATAAAAGACCCATGGTCATTAGAGTTTGTGTATGTAGACTTGTTCTGATCTGGATTATTGAGGAGTCTTGACCATAGATTGGTGGAACTTAGAAGCTGTTGAGTTTTTTAACCTAGGTCCAAATAAGATTCCGACAAACTAATAATCCAAAGGTCTGACTGAGCTCCATACTCCAATGTAATGAAGACAAGTTTAATAATCAACGTTGATTCTCCTTCTTTTTCTTTTCTTTCTCTTTTCACTTCTTTTTCAAATAAGTGTTTGCTAAGGGACTAGCAAAGGTAAAGTTTAGGGGGGTGATGAATCCCTGATCATCACACTTTATTCTTTATTTTAGCTAATTATCTTGCCAAAGCATCATGTAAATAGACGTAAATACAATAAGTTAGCAATATGCATGCATGTGTTAATATTACATAATTAGCATGTATTGTGCAAAAATAAAAGAATAAAGAAAAAGAAAAAGAAAAAGGAAGGAGGTATTTAGAATAAATATAGAGTGACCCAAACCCCAAGAGAGGGTCAAGCATTGGCATGATCGCCAAATAAAACACGCAGAGAGAGATAGGGCCTACTCTATATTGTATATACCATGACTGTAAATAAGTTATTATTTTTGCCAAAATAAAAATAAAAATATATTTTTACCTCCTTGTATATATTTCTAAAAATAAAATAAAAACCAGAAAAAGAAAATAAAAAGAAAATAAAATTCTCTCTCTCTCTCTCTCTTGTACATAATACATGTATATATACTTCCTTCTTTATTTATTATATACTTGTAAATAAATAATAAAAATAAAGCAAAAGTTATTTTTTACTCCAAAAATTATATTGTAAATAAATAAAATATAAATTTAAGGTATTTTTGTAAAAATAATAAATTAAAAATAATTGTACAAAATACGTAGGTATATTATACCTGTATATAATACTCTGTATTGTATATAAACTAAATTATTTTTCAAAAAAATAAATAAAAATCACAGAAAAATTCCTTGAAAAATAATAAATATTTTTCTCATTTTATTCATTTTTAAATTTAAATCCATTTATTATTTTTAATTTATTTATTTTTTATTTTCCCTGCTATTTTGTCATGTAGTCTATTTTGTCTTCCCCCCCCCAACGCCTCTAATTGGTCCACGCAGGATTGTTGACCCGAGTCAACCCCTCTTCCAAGGCTTGACCCGACCCGACTGCTTCACCAGACCTTCTTCTCCAAATTTTCCCGGATGGATCTTGCGTGCCCTTGCCCCGATTCCTTGCCCGCACCTTCCCCGTGGATCCAAGACCCTCGTGGATCCCTAGGAAGGTGCGGATCTTCCTCGGTTCGTGTGCTCTCGCCCGTTTCTTCCAGCCTCCTAGGAATGCTATAATGCCTCTCTTGCTCTCCCCCAGGACGGCAGCTCGTGCCTCGCTCCCATTTCTTGCCCTAGCCACCTCCAGCTGAGTGACAACTGCCTGGAGTGCCGCTTGGCGGTCGATTGGTGCAGCAAAGCCGAAGCTCCCCCTTCGTGGTCGGACCTCCGCCGAGAGTAGCCTCCCTTGACTTCTGCATCGAGGTCGAGGCCATCACCCCACTGATCACCCTCACCTGGAGCTCAGGAACACTCCTAGACCTTCTGGTAACCCTTTTATCCTTCGCCTTTGTCCCTTCGACCAGATCTTCACTTTCATCACCACCGCACATTTGCCAGCTCCGACCAGCCGCTTGGAGCTCTGTTACCCACTTTCAGCCGCTCTGATCAAATCGCATGATCACCACCATCTGGCTCCACAACCTGATCACCCTGACCCTCGTCCATCAGGCCGAGATTGGGATTTAGATTTCTCCTATCGCCTTCGTCGGAAATCGAACCTCATCCCCTGCCGCTTCTTTAGTCTTCAGCTTCAATAACCCAGACCGGAGCGTAGCCCCGAGTCTTGGCTTTTCTTTGCAGATACCCTTGCGCCTTGAGGAGCCCTATCGATCTTCCAGCTGCACGGCGGAGCTGTTCCAGCGAAAGCCCAGCCATCCAGGCCATCAGACCATCCTCAGGATGATCAGACCCCCCTGCTCGACTCGGAGTGCCCCGGAGGTGCTCGACCTGTTGGAGGCATGATTAGCTTTGAGGATTCGCCCCGGTTCCCGTTCGAAGTTCGCCAGCCCCCAGTTCGTCCACCATCCTCCGTCACCGTTGGATGGAGGGCGAAGGACCAGTTCGCATTTGAGCCGTCCGTTGTTCCAGCTGTCAGATTGTTGGATGTCAGATCTGACGTCCACCTGAGCCCCATGTCCCCCGACCGTTCTGGAGCATCACCAGTTCGCATTTGAGCCGTCCGTTGTTCCCGCTGTCAGACCGTTGGATGTCAGATCTGATGTCCACCTGAGCCCCACGTCCCCCGACCATTCTGGAGCGTCATATCTGACACCTGCTATGACTAGAGCCGCACGTCCATGCCCAAACCAGTGGCCCCCACGCGTGCCTCACGTGCTGCAAGGGTATATTTCCCTTTTTAACACGTATTTCTTATGTGTTATGTTTTAGTCTGTAAATAAAAGTTGTATTTGAACTTATTTGCATTCCAGTCCCTATAGTTTCTGGTATTTGATATTTAGTCCTCCCTGTTTGGAGGCACGTGTTGTCACGTGAACATTGGTATTTTTGCATTATTAGCCCTGAACATTTTCTATGTTAATATTTGTATGAATGTTTTCTGAAATTGCACTTAAGCCCCTATGAACGTTGAATTTTACGCATGTGATGGATTTAGTTGGAAAATTTACAAAGACCTCCCTGGACTTTTTGTGATTGTTATTGTTTATTCTAAAAACTTAAAATAATTGCATTTAGGTCCCTACAACCTGTGTGTTTGGTTTTTAATTAAACAGATATCAAAACTACTCCAAAAAATTCCAAAAGATTACTAGTAGCTCTTGCTATTGTGTGATATTTTTGGTAATTTTTGTGACGCATTTTGAGTTTATTTGTTATTTTCTAAAATTCAAAAACCCTAAAAATGGAGCATGTCTAATTTAGAAAACCCATAAAAAATATAAAAATCACCCTAAAAAATCTATGAAAATTTCTAAGTGTGCTTGTTTTGTTGTGTTTTAATTTCTGTAGCTTTTGTGTTTCATTATCTTTTATAAAAACACCTAATAATTACAAAAGACTAAAACCCTTATAAAAATCATTAAAAATTCCATAAAAACCAAAAAATGTGTTTTTAAGTTCTGTAGTTAAATTTTGTTTTCTAGTTTCAATAAAATTACAGTCAGGAATTTAGGGGCACTTTTAATGCTTTAAAGTTGCCTTTCCGCTTGGTTGTACACTGTTTTCATATTTGTGCTCTCTTTTATTTTTAGAAATTTATATAAAAATATGAAAAATTCCATAAAATATCTAAAAATACTTTATATTTTTAAAATATAAAAATAGTTTTATTTTCAAATTTTGAGCATTTTTTACCTTAATAAAAATTGTTGTATTGTGATTTCTTTAATTTTCATTATTCATTTTCTTAATAGAAAATATAAAAAATTTGCAAATTAAAAACCACCAAAAATACCTTTATTTCTTCTTTGATTTCTCGACTACTTCATAGGACTATCTCGTGCTCCTTGTGTTCGACCCTGGTGGCTATACCAGGTTAAATAATTAGCAAGACCACTCTTTTTTATTTTCATGCTTGATTGACTTTATTGTTGGTCTGATTTTTCTTGATTGACTGTGCCTTGCGATTCGTGTCACAACGACCTTAGAATTTTCTTAAACTGAGTTGCCCTGGGCCGTCATCACAACCCCACAACCTTACCTCACATTTCTTCTACGCCCACGCACCTTCAGTCCACCAGACCCATCGTGGATCTAGAATTCAGCTCCTCTTCCTCCATCGTTCGCTGGAGGAGCTCCACCCGTGCTCCCCTATGCTAGGGTCGAGGCATTTTGCCCTCGCCCTCTTTTTTTAGCAGGTCCAAGTAGCAAGAGGCCCATCTGGGCTGAAGATTCAACCTGGGGAAGAAGCTCCAGGTGCTCGCGTGTCTCAGAGCTCCAGATCCCTCCTCAGCGGGCTCCAAACATTTTGGTGGTACCTGTGTCATTCGTCGGAGTCGCAGCAATGTAAGGAGACCCTAGCAGAAGGACTAGTGGTCGGAGGAGCTACGATTCCTAATCAAAACTCGCCCTAGGAGAGTTCTTCCTCATTTCCTCCACCGTCGTTCAGAACCGTTGATCTTACCGATATTCTTCCTACGCTCCAGTAGCTGTCTGATGTGCATCATCATCGCCGTCAGATCTCGCTCCATGATCTAATCTAGGCCATTGCCGCAAAGCATCCTCGTGCAACAGGAGCATGCCACGTGGCAAGTGAAGAGCATCTAGTCGTCCGCTCCTGCCTAAGATTTGGGCATTTTGCATCTTAGGCCCAACCATTTTTGGTATTTAATTGTTAATATTTAAAGTTTCATTTACGTGTATTAAGTATTGTAATATTTACAGTCAAACCCCCAACTTTTGAGAATTGCCTTTAGGCCTACGCCAGCTTACCTCACGTGGCCACCCACGCGAGGTGGGCATTTTGCATGCGTGCCCCGGACTTCTATGTATTTAGCTTTGGCCTCGAAAATTTTAATAATGTTGTAACTTTTTGGATAAATTGCAGCATAGCCCTCATCTTTTATTCTATTTACAAATATGCCCCTATTAGTCAATGAATTTTTATGTGTTTGCTCGATTTAATTAAAAATCTATTGTGCTCGAAAAATTCCCAAAAAATAGACTTAAGTACCTAGTATAGTGTAGTTCCACGCTACATTTTTTATTCCATTTTTTGGGACTTTTATATATTTTATAAAAATCATTTAAAGCACAAAGGACCCAATTTACATTATAAAATACCAAAAAATATAAAGTTTTTGAAAAATTACAAAAAATATAGTTTGTGTTTGTTTATTTTCTAACTCCAGGACTTGAAAACCCTAAAAATAGAAAAGAAAATACCTAAAAATTAAAAAAAGCCTCAAAAAGATTTATAAAAATCTAAAAAATTCTTAAAAACCTTAAAAATAGTGTTTGCTATTTTTTATTTTCATTATATTATTATCTACACATTAAAATTTATTTAGAAAATTTTGGACTTGAATTTCTATTTTTAATCTCCATTTTAATTTCGGGTATTTAATTAATCCCCATTTTAGGGTATTTTTGACTTTGAAATATATATAAAAATGAGCAAGATTCATTAAAAATCACAAAAACTGTAAAAAATTATTTAAAACCCAAAAAGTTTTTTTTATGAAATTTTTTGATATATATAAAATATATTTATATCTCTTTTTCTATTATTATATATGTTGTATATCTTATATTATATCTTTAGAAGGAAAATTTAAAAAAATATATAGAAAGATTAAAAAATATAAAAATATAAAATTGAAAATAAAGCACGAAAGTATAAAAATAAAATAAACCCACATAAAAATTAGGCAAAGAAACACACGATCATTTTTGTTCATTAATTTGCCTGATCTATCTAGTTTGCTCCCGCTCCCTGTGTTCGACACTCTACACTATTTGTACTATACACATCTTTTGTAGAGTTAAATAAAATAAATTTTAACTCCACACTTTTATTTACATTGCTTTATATATTTGTGGCTAACTATTGATTAATTGGGATTTCGTGAGCAGTCGCTTCAACGACACTATAGTTCTCGCCTTGTGTAGACTACTTTAGACCCTCGCAAAATATCAGTTATCACAATCCTCTACACGAGCAAAGTTTTAGACCATGCACAACACTGTGATGAGAAATGGAAATGATCACCGTAGTTTGGGCTCTTAAGAAATTCAGTTTTTACCTTTTAGGTGCAAAAGTGATAATCTATATTGACCATTCAACCATTAGTTATCTCATGGAAAAGAAGGATGCGAAGGCGCATCTTCTGAGGTGGATTTTATTACTCCAGAAGTTTGATTTCTAGATTAAGGATAAATCTAGAGTTAAGAATGTAGTGACTTGTCAATTGTCAAAAATAAAGCTGAAGGATTCCTCACGAGTCGATTTGTGTTGTCAATTCACTCCCTTGGTATGCCAAAATAGTGAACTTTCTTGTCTCCAAGCAAGTTCCCCAAGGTTGGTCTAGGATCAGTATTAACCGACCGAAGTTGGATTAAAGGAGATACTATTGGGAGGATTCATTCCTTTTTTTTGAAGGGTCGAATTATGTCTGGAGAAGGTGTATTCCTCAGGAAGAATACTAGTGTGTCCTTACATATCGTCATTCTCTTGAGGCTGGAGGACACCATTCAGGAAAAATAACTGCACACAAGGTGCTTCAATGTGGAATGTTCTGGCTGACCTTGTTTAAAGATACCACTGATTTTGTATTGCCGTGTCATGTTTGTCAAAGTATGGGAGGGACATATCGTTACGGAGATGAGATTCCCATGCTTCCTGTAATTTTCTGTGATGTATTTGATGCATGGGGCATAGATTTCATAGGTCCTTTTTCCAATAGTCATGGCTTTGAATACATCTTGTTAGCAATTGACTACCTTTCTAGATGGGCGGAGGCTATCCCATCCCGAGCCACAGACAATAGGACTATTTGTAAATTCATAAAGGATCATATTATTTCAAAGTTCAGGGTACCATGGGTTTTGATATCTGATGGGGCTAGCCATTTTGTGAATATATAGATGAAATCTTTAGCTAAGGACTACAAGTTTGAGCATAGAATAACTATTCCTTATCATCCTCAATCAAATGGCATGGCATAAGTTGCAAATAGAGAGGTAAAGAGTATTATTTAGAAGTGAGTTTGTCCCGATAGGAAGAACTGATCCCAACTATTGGACCAAGTTCTGTGGACCTATAGGATGACTTACAAAACCCCTTTGGGCACTTCACCTTTTAGGATGGTATATGGCAAATCATACCATTTACCTGTCGAATTGATTCATAAGTCTGAGTGGACAATATAGAAGGTTAACTGGAGCTGTCACTTAGGAAAGTTTTGTAGAGAACTGAACCTTAATGAACTAGTGGAAATCCGCAACTGAGCATATGACAATAGTATGATCTATAAGGACGAAGTTAAGATGTGGCATGATTCACATATTAGATGCAATAACTTTTTCCTTGGACAAAAGTTATGGTTATCTAATGCAAAGTTAAAGATTTTTCACAGAAATTAAAATCTAAATGGATGTGTCCTTATATAGTCAAGGAAGTGCATGGTAATGGCAGCATAGAGATTCAAATCGCACAGATGGTGCACCTTCCTTCTTGGTCACTGGACGACAATTGAAACACTATCGAATCCAAAGAACACCAGACTCTAGTTGAAGAGATTGACTTCATGCCGATTGATAATTTCCAGATATTTCGGATACAACATGGAGTCACAGCTGAAAGATTTACATCCGATAGATTCAACGTCATGAAGATTCATCTATTATTTTTCATACAATGGCCTTATTCTTTTTTGGATGAGGATTCTTCTCTTATTACTTTCTGATGGATAGAGAATTCGACCCTTTAATGCTGTGGAATTAGCACTTGAGATCATTGCAGTGGGGCCGAATTTGGTCTATCAAAAACCATCTGAATGATATGTCAACAAAACAAGATGGTCGTATTTTTTTTTACTTGGCAAGAAACCAAGGTCGAACGCAGGGACATGAGCCTTTCTTGTGATTATCCAGATTTTTATCTATTTAGCTAAGTATTGAGTGAGAGATCATTAGGTCAAACAGTGCAGTAGAACGAGACAAGACAATGCATTAAACAAATAGAAAACATGCATTTTTTTATATTAGTTTAATCATGCAAATAAATGCAATGAAATGCGATGAGCATGTGCCCTATATCAAAAATACTTGAGCCATTAAGATACAAATCAAATCAGGGTCAAATAAGGAAGCACTCTTTATTCATGTAAAAAAGTAGGCACGAGAATCATTAGAATTAAGACACTCAATAAATATAATAACACATCAAATTTAGGAGTGTCAATTCTGAAATAAAAGCATGCCATAAAGAAGACAACAAAGAGAGCATCAAAATGTCACTTAAATCATCTCAATCGGAGTTACGAAGCTCAAGATATGCATAAAAGAAAATAAGGGCATAACTGAAAGAAAACATGAAATAAAATTACAAACAGGTCCCTGGGAGGGACTACAATGTAATTATGAAAAAGTACGGGACCTTCCCTGAAAATAACTCACGCACAGGGGCATTTTTGCAATTATTGAAACCCGCGAGGGTATACTTGCAAAATACCCCAATATGCATGTGAACTGCACGTGATGTCAGGACCTATCTGCAATATGTGAAAGTTGCGAGGGCGCCGATGCAAAAAGCCCAGCACCCATGTGTGTGAGGTACGTCAGTTCATGCTCGGTTGGGGGCAAGGCTCGGTGCATGATCGGATGGCCGTAGCAAGTGGCTCGGGCCACGTGGCGGCTCGAGGGTGCCTCGCGCGAGGCTCGGTTCGACCGAGCCTCCGCACTCTGGAAGGCGACGTGGCAGCTCCAAGGATGTTGGATCTCCACCGTGGAGCGAGATCCAACGGTATCTGCATCTTCTCCTCCTCTGTTGGGTGGCGGCACGATTGGAGCTCCGGTGTCAGGCCTGGAGCTCCTCCGCGCCTCTCCGTGCTCGATAAAGGACGGGGGAGGAAGCTGATTCCCTGGCGGTGAAGACCCAAGCTCAGAGAAGGAGCGGGAGCATCTGGCGTTTGATGTCGACGCGTGATCGTCGGAGGCGGAGCTCTAGAACTTGGCTCCGCCCGAGGTCCGGCCAATGGAGATTTGGACATGCAAGATGGGTTAGGTGAAAGCCAAAAAGTGTGTGCGTGCGAGATGAGGTGAACAGAGGGCTTGGCGAAGGCGAGGAAGCGGATCCCTTGGTGGGTTCTCCTCCGCCTCCGGCGGAGGAGAAAGCTTGGGATGATGAAGGTTCTGACGGGAGATGGAGGTGATCGGAGGACTTGGCGAAGGTGACGGGTGTTCGGCGGAGCTCGTAGGGGGTTCAACAGAGGATGAAGACGACTGTAGCGACCTATTAAATTACGAGAAGACCAAGGGAAAATACAAAAAGGGAATCAGATGGGGCTTACCTGAGCTATGGCGGTCGGAGGCCTTGGCTGAGCATCGTGGTAATGCTCGGGGTCGTCGCACGTGCTGGGCGGCCATCACAACGAGCTCGAGCGGGCTGAGAGCGCCGCGACGCTGCCATGGTGGTCAGCGGGTCTCACCAGGGTGTAGGGTCATCATTGCTCGATCCAAGCTCCTCCCCCCTGTCACAGGGAGGAGACGAAGGGCTGGGCCTCAGCCCCTTCGTTGGTGGACACCGGTGACTGGGGTGGAGGAGGCTTATTTATAGTCGGGGGAGGACAATGGAGTCGTGAGTTTCGTGGGTAGATGCTGACCGGAGGAGCGGAGGGTGGTCGTGGCTGAGTGTTGCGTGAGGATAGGGGATGTGAGGGCTACGTGTGGGTGATCACTCCGAAGGTTGAGGCTGACCAGGGCTATGGCTAAAAATGGAAGGGGGAAAGAGGTCTGTGAGGCGCGGGGCTCGGGCGGAGCTTGCAGGAGGCTGAAGACGAAGTCCGGACCGTTGGATCGTGAGATCAACGGTCCTGATGGAGGTGCGTGGGGACGGTTCGGATCAGATCGAGGGTGATGCGATCAAAGGGTGGCGGCTCTGCCACGTGTCACCTGTATGGGCATGCGGAAGCAGGCAGCTGAGATGTGATGGAGGTGCAGATCGAAGGATTGAAAATATTAAGTGAATGGAGCGGTTAAGATGGAAAGGTGAAAGCGCAATCGAAGGGTGCAGAAGGCGCCACATGGCGGGATATGGTTGGGGCGCGAACGAGTGGCGGAGATGGTATCTGGAGATGATTAGACGGCAGGAAAGGAAGCGTGTACGTGGAGAAAGTTGGGCCTTTGGATTCACGAAGAAATCCAACGGTCCTGGGCGAGGGCGGATGAGACAAAGAGGCCGGGCCACGTGGCTCCACCAGAACGGGCCACGTGGCCCAATCCGATTATTCAGAGAGAAATGTTTATTTTTGAGGGGTTAAACGGTCGAAAAACATGAAAGTTGTAGATCTCGATGAGATCTACAAGTTTTATGTTCACCAAAAATGGAGATGAGGTCAACTGAAGACACAAAATATTTTTAAGGGAATTTTTAAGGCTAAAAATACCATGGATTTTAATTTTGCCATTTTTTGCTATTTTTAACTTATTCAAGACTTTGATAATTATAATACATTATCTGGATTTTATTGACACAAATTTAAGCAAGGGGGTTAAGAAAGAAAAATTAAGATGATGAAATCGGGTTTCATCACCCCCCTATACGTAAACTATGCTCGTCCTCGAGCATCAAAAGAGAATGAATAAACTGGATTAACCCCCTTGTGCATGTGAGTACATGATCCAATTTGTTCAAGTCTACTCAACTTTAGAGGTCCAAAATTCTAGAATTCAACCTAGCCTTAATCAAGAGGCATCCAATTCCTCTAATTCTCCAGACCCTCTCTGATATACATATAATCTAAAGGATATGAAATTTAGTGTTGACTGCGATTCCGAGAGTAGAGTCAAATCGTCACCCAAAGTCTTGGTCCGAGAAATTCTCCTAAGGACTCAATCCTCAACACTAGGGAATAAATCAAATCTTGCATCCATTCCACCGTCTCTTTAGTTGTCAGACTTAGAAAATGTAGATGGAAGGCCAGCAATGGAGGGCATGGGATTGTGTCATTTCTTCTCTCCCTCTCATTGGAACAAGGATTCTCTCTAGTGCCTTTTTATGCAACACAATTTTTTTTGTGTTGATCAGTGCTTCCGTCAAGAGAGGTTGGAGCCGTCTGCACTTGTTTTCCTGGGAATACACAGGGGTGTGTCTTTTTTTGAGTACCTATCGTACCTTCGACACCCAGACTTGTAGTATTTATGATGCAGAGCCCTTTTTTGGTGCAAGCCCGACTCCTGGTCCTAATAGCGGTGGTCCAAGTGGACACTTTGAAAAGTTTGGGAGCGCTCGCCTTTGGCGGAAGCTCTTTGATATTTGACTTTGTGGAATGAGAGCTTTTCTTTGACATTTCATTAATTTGTATAATTTTGGCTAGCTCCACTGCTTTTACCAAGAGTTGGCGCACACTGATCAACATTTTTTATTTATTCACACCCTAGCACTTAGGTAAATGTCAAGAGATTAGTATAAGAACCAAGTTCTCATACTGGCTAATATTTGCTGACACTCAGGTTTCATGAAGCCTCCAAAGATTTTATCCCATCCTCGAGCATCATTAGATCAAGTCCAGACTCAAATCCCTCATCTCATTCCCTCAAGTGAGGAATCAATTCATCTCATCAAAACCACAGTCGTGCATGTGATGTGCTGATCATTTTCTTATTGTCTGAGACTAAGCATGAAATATAACATGCAAATCTAGAAATTCAGGGGAATGTGGATGATTAAGTCTAAGACCCTGATGACTAAAGCTGGTTAACCTAAAATATCAAGACCTCACAAAATCAAATTTTCTTGAACATTTCAGATCTTGGGTGGAAGTGTAAAAGTAGAGGATTAATCCAACTCCTTTATTCAAAAACACTTTTTTTAAATCTTCAAGAGATATTAGGACTGCCTAAACTCAATTAAGTAGATGCATCTGCATTCAGCCAGTATGGATGTAAGTACAGGTCGGAGCCCGTTGCTTGAGGACGGGGCCTTACGCTATGTCCTCTAAACCATCCAATCCGCTAAGGGCGAACCCTCACTGAACGCGGCTACTTAATTGGGCTTAGTAGTCACTGACGACTCCTAAAGGATTTTTGTATTTTCTCTTTTTTCATGGATTTTAATAGAAGGTTAGAACACTTGTTAGACTCAACTTTCCTTGAAAAGAGAAAGAAGCTTTCAAAACTACGTCACACAAATAAAAGATTTTCCAAAAACATTTTCTAAAGATTTTCAAAACAAGAAAAACTCATTTTTCAAATCATTGTTGAAAATAATTTTTATAAAAATAGGGTAACATAATATAGAAAGCCGTGAAAATATTTGAGTCTTCTTAGTCCAAAGAATTTTACTTTAGCCAAAAAGTTTTAAATTTTTCAAATTTTTCAGATTATAGCTAAAGTAAGTATACTGTATATACGGTATACCCCCCTATACTTAAACTTTGCTATGTCCTCATAGCACTAAATGATACAAGTCCATAGGTCCATTTAAATATAGAGAAATATACGGGAGCTAAGAGGGGCTCCCCCCATACTTAGGTTAGAAATAACCTAAGTACAAAGGCAAGGAAAGAAGAGTAGAGAAAATCACGGGGATTCAGGTCCCCCCTATACTTAGGCTGAGATTAGCCTAAGTATAAAGATGAGATTTGATGTTGGGAGGGACCCAAGGTGAACGAAGAAGAAGGATGGATTTACAAGTGAGCGGATGAATTTGCGGAGATGAATGGAGTGTTTAAGGCTCTGGGGAGTGTATCAAAGCAAACATGGCTCAATCAAGCATGCAATACCCTCAATTTCACCAACTCATACATGAAACCAACCGAAGTTGGTTTATTATCTTGTCGGTTTTATTGGTGATTAAAACATTATATTATACGCGGAGAGAAAAATATTAAGTGAAAATCAATGCGTAAACAAGGGTGTTGCTCTCCCAAAACCAAAATTTTACTCCATTTTAGGTTGACTTGCAATTAACAGTCTCAATTATTCTTTGAAGTTGTCACTGAATTAAGATGAGCACATAAACCAAAAAATCATCATCTACCATTCATTCCCATTTTCCATTAACCTAGGTGATCAATCTAGGAGGAGAAACCGAGAAAAACCATGCATTCGATAAAACCGTGATCTAAGCTAAGCGATAAAACATGCTGTGACTTGGCGAGAATCCGTGAAAATTTGGGTTGTTTGAAAACCAACATGATAAGTATGCAAGTCGATAAAAGCCACACCTATTATGCTTCTATTAGCGAGGAGGAATATCTTTTAAATTTGGCTAAGTGAAGCGAGGTTAGGTGCGTCTTTGACTAATGTGTGTCATACCTACGAGCAAACACATAAAAGATGAAAAATAAAATAAGCTCGGAGAGCTGCGTGCCTAGTCCTAGGTCGACACTCAAGTGGGGACGATCCCCACACAACAACATATAGTCGTTCTTTTACAACCGCGAGCCTTCGATGGAAGACCGTTGTAAAGATGGTTATTACAACATGAGATTTAAAAATGAAACATTTTTATCTCTTTTCGACTTTCTCCAAGCAAATGTTTGCAGCTCCTCGCAGCGGGAAGCAATGGCTCCTCGCCTCCTTGAACACCAAGGGCCCTGCCACAAAAGCAATGGTTAGATATCAATCGAAAAGAAAAAATTTTATAATGCAAAATAGATGAGCATAGTGACCTATATAAAAGAAACACTTAATTAAATAAACGAAATCCCAATAATACAAAAATTTGAGCCGTGTCCCCGGAAACGACGCCATTTGATGGATCGAGAATTCGGCCCCGAAATGTTGTGGAATTAGCACTTGAGAAAGTTGCAGTCGGGTCGAATTTGGTTTATCAAAAACCATCTGAATGATATGTCAACAGAACAAGATGGTCATATTTTTTTACTTGGCAAGAAACTAAGGTCGAACGCAGGGACACGAGCCTTTCTTGTGATTATCCAGATTTTTATCTATTTAGCTAAGTATTGAATGAGAGATCGTTAGGTCAAACCGTGCAGCAGAACGAGACAAGACAATGCATTAAACAAATAGAAAACATGCTTTTTTATTTTATTTTAATCATGCAAATAAATGCAATGAAATGCGATGAGAATGTGCCCTATATCAAAAATACTTGAGCCATTAAGATACAAATCAAATCAGGGTCAAATAAGGAAGCACTCTTTATTCATGTAAAAAAAATAGGCACGAGAATCATTAGAATTAAGACACTTAATAAATATAATAATACATCAAATTTAGGAGTGCCAATTCTGAAATAAAAGCATTCCATAAAGAAGACAACAAAGAGAGCTTCAAAATGTCACTGAAATCATCTCAATCGGAGTTACAAAGCTCAAGATATGCATAAAAGAAAGCAAGGGCATAACTGAAAGAAAACATGAAATAAAATTACAAACAGGTCCCTGGGAGGGACTAAAATGTAATTATGAAAAAGTAAGGGACCTTCCCTGAAAATAACTCACGCACAGGGGCATTTTTGCAATTATTGAAACCCGCGAGGGTATACTTGCAAAATACCCCAATATGCGCGTGAACAGCACGTGATGTCAGGACCTATCTGCAATATGTGAAAGTTGCAAGGGTGCCGATGCAAAAATCCCAGCACCCAGATGCGTGAGGCACGTGAGTTCTGGCTCGGGTGGGGGCAAGGCTCGACACAGGATCGGATGGCCGTAGCAGGTGGCTCGGGCCACGTGGCGGCTCCAGGGTGCCTCGGGCGAGGCTCGGTTCCACCGAGCCTCCGCGCTCCGGGAAGGTGACGTGGCAGCTCCAAGGATGTTGGATCTCCGCCGTGGAGCGAGATCCAATGGGATCTGCATTTTCTCCTCCTTTGTTGGGTGGCGGCGCGATTGGAGCTCCTGTGTCAGGCCGGGAGCTCCTCCGTGCCTCCCCGTGCGCGATGAAGGTCGGGGGAGGAAACTGATTCCCTGGCGGTGAAGACCCAAGCTCAGAGAAGGAGTGGGAGCGTCTGGTGTTTGCTGTCGACGTGTGATCGCCGAAGGCGGAGCTCTAGAACTTGGCTCCGCCCGAGGTCCGGCCAATGGAGATTTGGACCTGCAAGATGGGTTAGGTGAAAGTCGAAGCGTGTGTGTGTGCGAGCTGAGGTGAACGGAGGGCTTGGCTAAGGCAAGTATGCGGAGCCCTTGGTGGGTTCTCCTCTGCCTACGGCGAAGGAGAAAGCCTGGGATGATGAAGGTTCTTATGGGAGATGGAGGTGATCAGAGGACTTGGCGAAGGTGACGGGTGTTCGGCGGAGCTCGTAGGGGGTTCAACGGAGGATGAAGACGACTGTAGAGACCTACTAAATTACGAGAAGACCAAGGGAAAATACAAAAAGGGAATCGGAGGGGGCATACCTGAGCTGTGGCGGTCGGAGGCCTGGGCTGAGCATCGTGGTAATGCTCGGGGTCGTCGCATGTGCTGGGCGGCCATCCCAGCGAGCTCGAGCGGGCTGAGAGCGTCGCGACGCCGCCATGGTGGTCGGCGGGTCTCACCGGGGTGTAGGGTCGTCATTGCTCGATCCGAGCTCCTCCCCCTGTCACAGGGAGGAGACGGAGGGCTGGGCCTCAACCCCTTCGTTGGTGGACGCTGGTGACTGGGGTGGAGGAGGCTTATTTATAGTCGGGGGAGGACGATGGAGTCGTGAGTTTCGTGGGTAGATGCTAACCGGAGGAGCGGAGGGTGGTCATGGCTGAGTGTTGCGTGAGGATAGGGGATGTGAGGGCTACGTGTGGGTGATCACTCCGAAGGTTGACTGACCAGGGCTATGGCTAAAAATGGAAGGGGAAAGAGGTCTGCGAGGTGCGGGGCTCGGGCGGAGCTTGCGGGAGGTGGAAGACAAAGTCCGGACCGTTGGATCGCGAGATCCAACGGTCCTGATGGAGGCGCGTGGGGACGGTTCGGATCAGATCGAGGGTGATGCGATCGAAGGGTGGTGGCACTGCCACGTGTCGCCTGTATGGGCATGCGGAAGCGGGCGGCTGAGATGTGATGGAGGTGTAGATCGAAGGGTTGAAAATATTAAGTGAATGGAGCGGTTAAGATGGAAAGGTGAAAGCGCGATCGAATGGTGCAGAAGGCGCCACGTGGCGGGATATGGTTGGGGCGCGAACGAGTGGCAGAGATGGGATCTGGAGATGATCAGACGACGGGAAAGGAAGCGTGTACATGGAGAAAGTTGGGCCGTTGGATTCACGAAGAAATCCAACGGTCCTGGGCGAGGGCTGATGAGACAAAGAGGCCGGGCCATGTGGCTCCACCAGAACGGGCCACATGGCCCAATCAGATTATTCAGAGAGAAATGTTTATTTTTGAGGGGTTAAACAACCGAACTTGAGAAAACTCAAAACATGAAAGTTGTAGATCTCGATGAGAACTACAAGTTTCATGTTGATCAAAATGGAGATGAGGCCAACTGAAGACACCAAATATTTTTAAGGGTATTTTTAAGGCTACAAATACCATGGATTTTAATTTAGCCATTTTTTGCGATTTTTAACTTATTCAAGACTTGGATAATTATAAGACATTATCTGGATTTTATTGACACAAATTTAAGCAAGGGGGTTAAGAAAGGAAAATTAAGATGATGAAATCAGGTTTCATCACTTCCTTACTCCTAGCTTAGGCTTTTCAGAGCCTAAGTATAGGGAGAATCCTAGCCAATCTTATGTACATTCTCCTCAGTTCCTTTATATTGTATTCATTATTTATACTTAACATGTTTTCAGTCTAAGTATAGGGTGGAATGAGCTCCTGTTATTTTTCGTGATCTATTCTTTTTTGTATCCACTTTTGATGTATTCATGTCATATACTTAGGCTATTCAAAGCATAAGTATGGGAGTGGTTTTACCTATTGTCTTATCCTTGTTCTTGTCTTTCCTCTTTATGCTTAGTACGAGCTATGTCTTTCATTCCACTTTGTGCCATGAGGATGTAGCACAAGATAAGTATAGGGGTATGTGCATAATGCATATATACTTTTATTCATACATTGTACATTCACACATTTTCTATATTTATTTTAGGCTATGATAATGGGGATTTGAATTTTTCGTAAAAATAGTTTATAAAATATTTGGAAAATTATATATTTTAGTTCATTTGCAAAATTTTTACGAGTTATTTTCAAAAGGGTACAAGTTTGTTTTGACATTATACAAATTATTTTCTGTATATATATATTTAGATAATATTCTTTACTTAAAATATAAAAAATGAAAAAAATAAAAGAAATTAAAAATCAAACCTTACTTCGGTTTTTCAAGAGAAGTTTTATTTTCTAAAAAGGTGCCTTGAGCGTAATGGTTAGATCTTGGATCGTTGAATTCTTAGGCTATAAAAGGCTGCATAGACCTAGTTCTTTACAGAGTTATGCATGGAGGAAAGTATAGATTTAAATTCTATATTTTGGAAGATCTAGTCAATAAGGAGTTCTTTGAAAAGAGTGATGTTGCTTGAGAAAGAGTTAGATATGGAGGAATCTACGCCTTTTCTTGAGGATACTCAGTTATTTGATTGTCATCTCACTTGTAAGTTAGGTTTACCTCTTGTGTCTAATTTTTCTCCTCCGCCTTTTAGGTTTACCGTCTTAAAAATATGACCATCACTCACATGGACGATTGTATTCATGATTGAGATGGGTTGGGGTTTCAATTGAGGAACTGGGGTTTGAGATTCAAGTTTGGACCTGGTTTTATGATACCCGGGAATGGGATAAGATTAATGAAGGCTTCATGAAACATGAGTGTCAACATCTTGGCCAGTATGGGACATAGTTCTCATACTAATATCTTGATCTAAACCTAAGTTCCAAGGTGTGATGACATTAACTTAATTTATTGATCAGCGTGCACCAATCCTTGGTAAAAGCAGTGGAGCTAGCAAAAAAAGAAAAATAAAAATGAAAAGCAAAGCTCAAATATTACCAAAAGTTACATCATATAAGTGTCCACCAAAGGTATGTGCTCCCAACCTTTTAAGTGTCCATTTGGATCAAAATCTTAAGATTTTATGAGTCGGGCTAATACCTCAATAAGGGCTCTGCATTGTATAGTGATACAAGTCCGGGTGTAGAAGGCATCTTAGATACTCAAAAGAGACACGCCCTGATGCATTCCTAGGAAAACAAGTACATATGACTTAACTTCTTTTGATGGACACACTTATGAATAACAAAAATATATTGTGTTGAGTTAATAATGCACTTGAGAGATGCCTTGTTCCAATGAGAGGGAGAAAAGAAATGACGGCATTCTATTATCTCCATTATCTGGCATTTCATCTACACTTTTCTAGTATGACAAACTAAAGAGACAGTGGATTGGAGCAAAACTAGATTTAATCCCTAATGTTGAGGATTGGGTCCTTAAGAGAATCTCTTGTTGGAATTTTAGGTGACATCTTGACTCTACCCTTGTGAATGCAGTCAACAAGTTAAGTCATATCTCTTATATTTATGTATACATTAAGAGTCGGATGATTAGAGGAGTTGAATTCCTTTTGTTTAAGATCATCTTCAGCTCAGAGGTCTTTGGATCTCTAAAATCAAGAGTTCTGATTTTCTTAAGCCTTGTCTTTTCACATGCACATGTTAGGGAATTCACTAATTAATCTAGCTCTCTAACTAATTTTTTATGTATTAGCTCGAGGATGAGCATAGCTTAAGTATGGGTGGGTGATGATTGTCAGATTCATCTACATTATTCCTCTATATTATCTCTCTTGCTTAAGAAAATTAATAAGATTCAATAACAACTAACAATATTTAGCACATTGTGTTGTAAATAACTAGCTATAATTATTATGTATTAATATCTCTATTATTGTGCTTATATTTTATGTGTTTATTATTTATTAAAAATCAATAAAAATTATTATAATATTGTACATAATAATTTAATATAATTTATAAAATAAAATTACAAAAAGTAAGAAAAGAAATGAAAATAAGTAATTTAATACTTTAAAATACCTGTAAAATATTTATTTTGTATAGATGCCTTTATTTCTCTTTGAATTCTACATGAAAGTTGTAGATCTCATCGAGATCTACAACTTTCATGTTGAACATTTTTTCTAAATCCTTTTTCATTATTTTATTTATATTTTTCACCGATTATACATTACCTTATTTTCTGATTGGGCCAGTGGCCCAATCAGAGAACTTCTTGAGCTAGCTCTTTATTTTCAAGGACCTTTCATTCTCTACTGTTAGATTGACTATGATTAGCTGATATGAGCCACTCATCTGCGCTTAAACAACAACCACTTGATTGTCCTTCATCTCGCATCTCAACCTTTCACACATGCCCAATCTAGGATTGTCGGATCTTGATCCACGCCAACTTCACCTAATTCTCCAAGATCCGCCATGTGTCCACTTCCGTCTATTCCACCCTCAATCTGTAACCTACACGTCAGTCATCTTCGCCCAACTCCCTATTATTCCCTTCTCCCTCACGTGCACCGCTGGAAGGTCGTAAAAACCATCGCCTGGGTTTGTCAACTACCAAACTCCCCCACCTCAAAACCCCAACTTTGACAACCGTTGATCGTATCCCACCATTCAGGAGATTTCTCCCAATCTTCCAATCCTAGTGTAACAGAGAATCAATGAGAGAGCGAGTGACGACAGAGTAAAATCTCGGCCAGATCCTTGGCTAGTAAGCCAAGCTGTAGACCTTCATTTGGTATTGCTCGAGCGATCCTAGTAGGCCTTGGAGATCGATGATGACTCGGAGAAGCCTTCTAGCTACTCCACAGGTCCTGTAATGCCTAGAGCCATACTTCTTAGTCTACTCTCGTTCCATGTAAGATTTCAATTCTTGTTTTCTTCGTGTTTTCTCCATTTTATTACATTGTCATCCTATGATTAATCTCTGATCTGAGAACTTGATCACCTTTATCTCGACTCCATCATCCAAGCGTACACTCTAGTTAAACTTTCCTGATTCTTCATATTGTCTTCATCCTTGATTCCTTCTCCGTTCTGCATGGGAGAAGAAGCCATTAGGGCTTGATTCTCTCACCTCCAGAAGTCCTCTATTTCACCCCACTACTTTGTTCTTCTACTTGCTAGTATTTTCTAAAGTCTATAGGAACAAGAGATCTTCAATGGTCGGAAAAGTTAATGGAGCTCCGATCTCCATTCTCAAAGTATTAACATCTCCATCGACATAATGATGCAACGACAGTCTGATCGTGGTGAGGTCTCCTTCTTCTCCTCCATATCTTCAGGAGGGTTCCACGATTTTCAAACAATATAGAGTAGAAAGGAAGAGGGAGACGACTATCACCAGAGCTCCACTCTTAATCCGCAGACGACGTATATCCCCTCTGAGCCAAAGCCCAAAGCATTGCTTCAGACCTGAGGTTTGGAGCACTCGAACCAAATGCCAAAGTAACAGCACATGACACGTGGCCCGAGCTTGGAAGCACCCGAACCTAACCCGGTCACGTGTTCCGTACACGTGAGGTGGGGATTTTGCAGACCAACCCCATAACTCTTCAAATTTACAGATAAGCCATGTGCTAGAAAAATTTACATTTATACCCAAGTGGATTTTTGTAGTTGCATTTTAGTCCAATTTAGACTTATTTGTAATTAAATAAATTATATTTTATTACATGTATGCCCCTTGGTTGTATCTTTTATATCTTGTGAACCACATATCGAAATTTAATGAACTTGGTGTTGTTTGAAAGCTAATACCATGCTCTTTAACTTAGTACGATTTAATTACAGATTTGATCAATAATTCATGCATTGAATTTCAAAATGTTAATTTTGTCTATTTAACCCTGATATTAATTTAAAATTGAATTGTATTGAGATTGACTTTTTTCTTTATTACATTAATTGTTCTTTAATTTATTAATTGATTCCACAAGTAAGTTAATGGCTTAAATCAGGAGCATGTTTGTGAAATGCGCATCTATTATGTGATTGCATTTCATCATTATTTATCATATAAATTAAATGCATAAAAATATTGAAAAAATTACATGCATTGTGTTTGTTGTATTTGGATTGACCTAGATAGGCTATAAATCGCCTAAGTAGATAATTGACTCCTTTATTAAATTCAATAATTGTTCGTGTCACTGTATTCGACCCTGGACTTGTTGTTTAACCCAAAAATCGGTGGTCTTAAGTTCCACACAAGGCGGGATCTCAGTCGCTGAGTCGACCACGCGAAATTCGGATTAAAACAACAATTAACCCACAACAGATAAATCAAGCAATGAAAGTAAATGGTGCGGAGTTAAAATTTATTATAACTCTACAACAAAGATGTGTATAGGTGTAAGTATGTGTAGAGGTCGAACACAGGGAGCAGAAAGGATAGATCGGGGCAAAAATGCTCAAAAGTGTGAATGTGACTGTTTGTCTACAAGAAGGCTATATTTTTGTGGGTTTTTAATTTTAAATTTTTTTAAATTTTTAATTTTATATTTTTGTATTTTGATTTTTAATTTTCTGATTTTATATTTTCTTTTTATATTTTATATTTTTATTTTTCTTTTTCAATATGGGAATATGTATACAATATAAGAAAAGAAGGGATAGGGTATTTATAAAAATAGGTAAAAATAAGGAAAAATCAAAAAATAAAGTATTTTTGGTCTTTTTGTATTTTCTAATGTTTTTGTGATTTTTCTAGATTTTTTTCTAATTTTTTGGTATTTTTAAAGTCAAAAATACTGAAAATAATGAATAAAAGTTGCTGACCAAAATTAAAGTGAGGATGAAAAATATCAAATGGTGTCCAAAATTACTCAAATTAATTTTAGTTGAAAGATAATAAATCAAAGAAGATACAAAACTGAAATTGCATTTTTTGGATTTTTATAGAATTTTTAAGATTTTTATAAAGATTTTTAGAGTTTTATAATTTTTAGGAGTTTTCTTTCGTATTTTTTAATGATTTTTGGTCTGGAGCTAAATGATATTAAAAGACAGAAAATATCCTTTTTTGGAAATTTCTGGTAGTTTTTATAATTTTTAGGGATTTTATGACGCAAACAGTGCTGAAAATGAGTATTTTTTATTTTTATAAATATTAAAATGCAATAATTATGAAAAATAAAAATATGGCGAGATACTACAATTCAGCAAGAGCTTAAATCTATTTTTTGATATTTTTTCGAATTTTCTAGATGCATGAAATAAATAGGGAAAGCATATGAAAATACAAGGCCTAACATGGGTATGAATGAAAATAGAGCGAAGTTCAAGGGCAATATGCAAATTATACAAAAGTATACAACTGCAGATGAGTGCTTTGAGTCCTAAATAAATATTACACAAAATGGCGGGGGAAATGGCACAAAATACCCACGCCCAAGGCGATCCGACGACGGGCAGGGGCGGTGAACGAACTAGGAGGAGACCACGGCGAGATGGTCCTCCGGCGACCTGATCTTCCTCTTCCGCCACCGAATGCTGCTTCAAAGCAAGTCCAGCAGCTCCTGGAGGGATGCTCTACCTTCCGGCGGCGCCAAAATGGCCAGGAGGGCACGGGTGCGCCGCCGCGAGGTCAAGAAACTGGCGCGATTCCAGGTACCTGTTCTTTGGCAAAATCTGACTCTAGATGGAGGCTCTTGACTCCAGGAACCTGCAAAGAAGATGCACACAGAGAGAGAAGAAGGTTCTAGGAGCAAATGAAGGTTGAGGGAACAGTAAATGGCGTGATATGAAGCTCGCCGGAGCAAAGCTCCGACGAGGGTGTTCGATAATGGGATTAAACTAGAGACTCGATGAAATGCCAAGTTAAATGCATGAAATAAACGCTAATGCTACAACTAATTAATCACACAAAGAAAACAAGGAAAAACGACCTCAAACAGTGGAGAAACTGTGAGATGAACCTCATGACAGCAAGCTGGAGATAGGGGTGGAGCGCCTCAAAAACCACCTCCTCGATCAACCTGATGGTAAGATGAGGGAGCTGTCACCTCCCTCAGTCAATTGGGCACCAAAGGAGGAGAGGGCAATGGTCCAAGAGGGTTCAAAAATGTGATGGAAGGCCGGGTGCCTTTTTGTACAATGTGGCCGAAGGGCGAGAAGAACGAGGAACAGAGGGATGCACAGCGGTCCAATCCCCAATAAAACACATAGGCGTGTATCCTTGATATATGGGGAGAAAAAGTCAAGAAGAAAGTAAGGTCAAATGGTGAAAGACGCGCTCTCCAAAATTCAGAGAAAACGCCAAAAAACCAATATCTGACACAGTGCAGGGGGCATGTCAGAGAGCTAGTCAACATGGCCCAAAGAACGAAGAAAATAGGCTACACCCATGATCCAATCCTCAAGATGATGGCTGGGCGTGTATGGTGGTTATATGGGGAGAAAAAGTGAAGAAGGGCCCAAGGTCAAAATGTGAACGATGCGGCCTAGAAAAATGGGAGAAAAACACTAAATACGCAGCTTTGACGGGCTGCAGGAGAAGACCAGGGAGTTGACCAGCGGGTCAACTTCCACCTGGTTGGTCCACGTGGACCAACCAGAAAAATCCCTGGGAAAAACATTTGTAAATTCAATTAAAAATAGCAAATCAATTTATTATTTTTTGGTTATTGAATAAAAAATGTTCATTATTTTATTAATTATTTTATAGTGATTTTTATTTATTTTATGGGGTGTGTAATTACAAGTTACCATTTATACCCCTTATAGGTTTCTTTATCTATATATTGAAGTATTTTATTTTTATTTTGTATATTTAACTTATTCATTTATGTTTATTATTTTATAAATTTATAAAGTATTTTTATACACTTAAATACATTTTTATTTTATTTTTCTGAAGTGATTTGTATACTTAATAAAATAAAAGTATAGTTTATGTAGGTATATTTACAGGTATAATACCTATGTATTTTATATACAAGTATTTTATTTTGAGTTTTCTTTGAGTTTTTATTCTGATTTTAATATACAAATATATTATAAATAATATTTACAAAATAATAAAAATATAAAAATACAAAAATAATGAATAAATAATAAATTGAATATTTTAATCTGTACAAGTATACAATAGGGGTCCAAAACTCAACTTTCAAACTGTAGCTCCGCCAAATGCGAAACTACCGCCATTAAATAGCTTATTTTGAATTATATACAATTAAAGGTGAGTTTGATGCTTTTGGAGTTTTCATTTGTGAGATACGGGTCTGGGAAGTTGGGATTCTGGATTTTTATTCAGACCATAACTTTTTATTTGTATATTATTTTTGAGTGAAATCAATTTTGTATTTTTCTTTATTTAATTATCTACAACTTTCATGTACAAAGTTTCTACATTTGAGGTATAAAAAGTGAAACCAAAAATAGGACCCAAAATGAATAAAGAATGAATGAAATAGAAGGTATTTTTATTATATTTTGGCCCTTATCTCCCCCCAGTTTATTCCTTGTTGACCTATTCATCGAGATGCCTAGGTCTCGGGGTTTCGGGTCATAAAATATTTACAATATTTTGTTCTTTTTCTTTTCTTTATTCTATAATTTTGGCATTAAAAACAGTATTTTATACACTTTTTACACACATATGCATGAATGCTAAAATGCATGAATTAAGCCTATTTACACGCATTTACTAGGGTTTTTAAGGCCAAAATGATAGAATAAAGATGATGAAACGTAGATTCATCATCCTCCTATACTTGCCTTTGCTAGTCCCTAGGAAACACTTATGCAATAAGTGCAGAAAGAAAAACAAAGAAAAGAAAAAGAAGAAGGTGGATTAAGTGTAATTATCAAACTTGTCTTCACAAAATCAAAGTTTGGAGCTTATGTTGGACCTTTGGAATTTTAGTGCGGGCGGAACCTTATTGAGAACCGAATTTGAAATCCAACAGTCCCTGAGAATCCCAAAACTCTGCTCAAGTCTCCTCAATAGCCAGGTCAGAAATATCTCAATTCATACGCAAACTCTTACGACTATGAATCTGACTCATACAGTGTAAGTGATTGTGGCTCTCCCCAACTAGAATGATAAAGAAACTGACTTCTCCAGTACGACAACCCAATGATTCCCCAATCCAACAACTCCATCCTCGAGGAGCGGGGTATTCCCTTCTAAGTTCAAGTGGCAACCAGCTCAAGAGGAGGGGGTGAAGAGAAGAATGGATGGTAGCCAGTGTAGCTACCTATACTCGGATGCAAGACCAATGTAGTCAAGTCATCCAGCTGCAGGCTCACATATTTGACTTTGGAACTCAAGCTTGCTTATTGACTTTACAACATATTCACATACTTTGCAGGCATTTTATTTTTTTGTACAGGCCTGTCTTTTTTTTTTTGAAATACTATTCACAGCAGCATTTACATAAGGAGTTTTTCCTCTTGAGCCAGTAGACTATCCCTCTTTTGAAGCTTTATTGCAACCCACATCCTCCTGTCTTTAGACTTCCTAATCACTGGACGGGTTGGGGTGCACTTCCCTCCCTAGAGGAGAACAAATGTTTCCACTTGTGTGCGTCTCATACCGACAAATCCAATCCCCTCACCACTCCAACTGAGTTGAGCCATGTGAAAGGTGCAGGTGTCCAAGTTAGGTCATTATCAACAAGAGTCGTACGTGTGCTCCGAAATACTCTACTTAGGCAGTCAAGAATCCATTGAAGCAAGTCTCGTGATCCTCAAAGAATTAAATCAACTAGACCTGAAGTACCTCAAACCCAGTTCCTATAAGGTTCCTGTTATTAGGTAGATTTTAAGGTCCAATCAAGCTCCAATCTCCGGATTTTATTCAGACTTGTTCAACTATCGAACTCAATCCGAAAAATGCGAATGCTATGCATTGCTATGCAGAAAATATTTTTGTGATGGAATTTTCAAAAAATTTTGAACTTTTTATGGATTTTTGAAAAGATGATGATGCATATGCATTTTTTTGTATTTTTCAAACAGATTTTTCAAATGTTTTTGGATTTTTGTTTTTGCAAATATTTTTGGGATTTTTCAAAAAAAAGATTTTGGCTAAACACTAGGTTAAAATATTTACACATGAGTGCTTCTTATATACAAGAGGTGGATTTTAGAATTTACAGGGGTAAGTGGTCAATTTTGTAAATATATACATATGGTGGATTTTGGTGTGATGTATGTATTCCTCAAACTTATTTGACACAGGTTTTTTAAACAATTTTGAAAACTATAGTCCAAAATAATTTTTGCAAACATTTTTACAAACATGTACACACATTTGAAAATCATTTTGCAAAGGTTTTCAAACAGTCTAGATAGATTTTTCAAAATATTTTTGCAACCATTTTTCAAACCATTTGCAAATCATTTTTCAAACATTTTATTTCACATAAAGAAAATATATTTTTCAAAATCGCACATTTTACACAGGTTGAAAACATGTAACAAAATATTTTCAAAATAGTTTTCAATAGACTTTTACAAAGATTTTCAAACTATTTTTCAAACATTTTGCAAAAAATATTTTCACCTGATTTATTAATCAGTAAATACAGAAAGAATCTGAGGAACAAAACACCTTTTTATTGAGGGTTTTTAATGAATTTTAAAGAATTTTTAGCCATATTATTAGGAAAATACGAAAGTACGAGTTATGGCTAAAGTATATACGCAGTATATACGACCCCCCTATACTTAGCTTGAGCTATGTCCTCATAGATCAGAGAGAAAAGCGAAGACATAACTCGTACTTTTGTATAGGCAAGTCAAAAGAATAAACAAACGAAGAAACGAATGAAGGAATGAGAGACCGTCCCCCCTATACTTAGGATCAAATAATCCTAAGTATAGCAGACTGTAAACAAAGCAGGGAGGGTCAAGGGTGGGAATGAACAGATCATATTCAGATTGTCTCCCCCTATACTTAGGGTAAGATATTCCTAAGTATAGACAAGAAGAGGAGACAATGGAGAGGATCGAAAAGAATAGAAGAAACTCGGGTTTCACACCCCCCTATACTTAGGACAAAGTATGTCCTAAGTATGGAAAACTGTCTACAAGGGCGGCACCTTTTTGATAGATGAAGAAGATAGAAGAGGAAAAGAAGAAAAGATGAAAAGAAGAAAAGAAATCAGAAGATGGCAAAGATAGATACGGATGTACGCATCACTCCCCCTATACTTAGGGTAAAAGAAGCCCTAAGTCTAGGCGACAACAGGAGTAATGAAACGGAACGAAGAAAGAGCACTCGGCTCGTCCACCCCCCTATACTTATGACAAAGTACGTCCTAAGCAAGGCAGACACGAGAATGGGTGGAGCAATACGGGAGAGTCTGAGATGAACAAAAGTGAATATACAACAGAGATGGATATACAAATGGTCAAGAAGGTTGAAAGTGAACCTTCTTGCGGGACCGCTGAGGAATGGATCTGGTGTGGTGCAGGTCGACATCGGGGTCCACAGTGGACGGAAGCCGATCAGGGTCGATAGAGTGAACATCCTCAGGGACCCTAAGGTGTGAAGGCACAGACTGAGGAGTGGAAGAAGTACGACTAGGTCCGGCCTTAGGAGTCTCGCTGATGTTAAAGTGAAAAGGGACAAACTCCTCATCATCGGAAGTAGTGTAATCAGAGTCATCCTGCAAGGTCTCGTCCTGGTCAAAACTAAAAGGAACGAACTCATCAGTGGAAGTAGTCGAACTCTATTCGTCCTCTATAATCTCAACCAGATCATCTTTCTCATCAAAAGGCCCGAATTTCTGAAGAAAAGCAACTAAATCAAATTCGACCTTAGTCTCATCAGTATCTACATGGACAGGAGCGGACTCATCAGTGGAAGTAGTTAGAGCATGTCCGTCCTGTATAGTCTATAAATCTGCCCTCCGCTCAATGGTGTCAATCGTGTAGATCCCGCGGATGTCATCAACACATCGCCAATCACAGGAAGCAGCAACACCAAGGTCTATGCTTTCTGAGCTTTCCTCCTTGGAGAGGAATTCTCAGGTCTCATCATCGGTCATGAAGAAGGTCTCTCTGATATCCTCATATAGATCATAGTCCTCGGGGTCAGCCAAGATAGGTGAAGTCATATCAGGTGCAGGTCTCTGGTCGGCAGTAGGTGCGGTGATCAACACTTCGCTCTCGTCAGCATAACGGAAGCGAATCTCTCCTGATCCTTAATCAATAATGACCCTCACAGAGGAGAGGAATGGTCGTCCCAGGATGATTGGAGAGTGCTCCCCTGTAGAGGTCTCCATGGGCAATACGACAAAATCAACATGATAGCTCGTGCCCTGAATCGAAATGACGGCGTTTTCAAGGATACCCTTTGGCCTCTTGATGGATCCATCAGCAAACTGAACGATCATCCTGGTTTTCTTGAGAGGCCCTAAGTGAAGAGACTGTACCAGCGAGAAGGGTATAATGCTAATCGAAGCACCGCCGTCTAGGAGAGTGTGATCACATGTAAAATCAGAGATGGTGCAGCTAATGAAAGGTGTGGCAGTGTTCCTCTTCCGAGGAATGGGACGGTGTGTGATGGCGTGGGCAGTGGCCATGGTCAAGATATGACGCTCAGATCTGCTCCTTCGCTTTCTCTTCTTGGGAAGAGGAGCAGATAACTCAGTCATGGCCTGCTGAAGTGGGGCCCGGATGATCTCATGAATAGTGGCCACCACTTCGGGTTCAGTCAATATTTTTTTGAATTTTTGGACCTCCTCCATACAAGGGAGGAAGTCGGAATCAGCATATACACGAGGCATGCCAAGAGCAGTCTGTACAGTGGCATCCTCGGGGTCAAAGGTGGGACAGGGTGTGAAAGGCTGTGTGGTCAAGTGATCTGGCAAGTGGGCGCTCTCTTCATAGTCTGACTCGACCAAAGATCTCCCAATCTCTTTTTGTGTTTTTAAAAAATTTTCTCTTTTTTTTGTATTTTTGGCGATTGCAAGCTCTCATGGAAATCCTCGAGTGAACCCATATCATCAAATGGTGGAATATCATGGTCGCTCTTATTGGTACTAGTGAGGTGGTCAATCCTCTGTCTCTTATGATCCATCATCTAGGTCAAGTGCTCAAGGGTGGACTCCATGAAAGGTGACTCCAACAGCTCGGCCTCGGGTGGATGTGAAGGTGGAGAATACGGAAGTGGAGGTGGGTGTGGGTAGAAATCCGAGGTCTGATACTGTGGCTGAGGCGGAAATGTACAAAAGTCAGGAGCAAAGTCCTCCTGAAAAAAGGAGGTGGACCAGCTGGAGTGAATGAATGATCCGCAAAGTCCGGATAAAACACGCTCCAGTCGGCCATCTCGAAACAAAAGAAAATGATCGGGAGAGCACGATGGTCAAGTCAAGAGAAGTGAGAAGGAAGGCGCAAGTACGCAGAAGCGATCTAGGACACACACAAAACAATCACAAACAAAAAATGAAAATAATACAAACCCCTCAATTCACCTACTCAACTCGGTGAAGACCACAAATGCGGTCTTTTTATCTTGTCTGTTTTAGAGTTAGGCGAGAAGTTCAAAATTGCGCAAACACTTAGGGGCTGAATGGGATTTGGGCACTAACCTTAGTGTGTGCGCGCGCAAGTAAAACGAAGACAATGAGGGGATTACTCACCCCAATTCAAGGTTTTTCTACTTGATCGGTTTTAGGGTCAAGTAATATTAGCAGTCCCAATTTTATTGATTATCACTTTTTTGGATTTTTAATAAAAATTCACGATCCTAATGAGGAGTCGATTCCTTTAAGCACCTAGGTTTGCAAAATCGGAGGGAGAGTCGGAAAAGCAATGCAAGCGACAATCGATGATGTATGCTAAAGAGAAATGCTCACCTTGCCTCCAGCACTCTACATGCAAAGATGCTCAGCAGAATTGAAACCTATCTACATGCAAATGCAAGCCGATGAAATCACCCTAAGTTTCAGAGATTGCTATTATCGGGAAGAACCACAAGTTGACCTCCAATCCTCAACCCTAGAGTCGGTATAGGCTCACCCCTCCTCCTCTCGACAAATCGAGTTCAGGAGAAGCGCTTGGCAGGGAGAGCTCGCAGCGCGACGGATTGAAGGTGATGATCAACTATTTAAATTTGACTAAGTCCAAACGCTGCTATAGGCACATGCAAGGGTGATTAATGTGTTTCGACCTAATTCTATCGCAAGCAACTCCTAAGACTAAGGGCTCAATCACACAAAATAAAGAAAATCGAAAAACAAAGTAAACAAATGCGATGAAAACCGACAAAAACCGCAGCGAGCCCCCAGGTGTACAAACACCTGGAAATTAGGCTCAAGCGTGTCCAATGTCCGGGGTACCTATATTATTACAATAATAGTGGTCTCTCTCTCACTTGAAATATAAAAAATAAATGCAATAAAATAAAAGCTCAGAAATCGTCTTCAAAATTCCCTCCAAGTCCGCCTTGGTGCGAAGCCAAAGGTCGCCTCACGTGGGTGCACAGGCGCTCCTAGAAAAGAGTGCCTCCCTCGATCCGCGTACCTTACACAAAGTCAAACAAGAGGGTGGTTAGACAATTTAAAGGATATATCAAAAATGAGCAAGAATAAAACAAGCAGAAATAAAAACCGCGAAAGTAGATAAATAGTCACAATCACAAACAAGACCCGAACTAAGCGCTGTTGCTCCCCGGCAACGGCGCCATTTGTTTAACCCCAAAATCGGTGGTCTTAAGTTCCACACAAGGCGGGATCTCAGTCGCTGAATCGACCACGCGAAATTCGAATTAAAACAACAATTAACCCACAACAGATAAATCAAGCAATGAAAGTAAATGGTGCGGAGTTAAAATTTATTATAACTTTACAACAAAGATGTGTATAGGTGCAAGTATGTGTAGAGGTCGAACACAGGGAGCAGAAAGGATAGATCGGGGCAAAATTGCTCAAAAGTGTGAATGTGACAGTTTGTCTACAAGAAGGCTATATTTTTGTGGGTTTTTAATTTTTAATTTTTTTAAATTTTTAATTTTATATTTTTGTATTTTGATTTTTAATTTTCTGATTTTATATTTTCTTTTTATATTTTATATTTTTTTATTTTCTTTTTCAATATGGGAATATGTATACAATATAAGAAAAGAAGGGATAGGGTATTTATAAAAATAGGTAAAAAAATAAGGAAAATCAGAAAATGAAATATTTTTGGTCTTTTTATATTTTTCTAATGTTTTTGTGATTTTTCTAGATTTTTTCTAATTTTTTGGTATTTTTAAAATCCAAAATACTGAAAACAGTGAATAAAAGTTGCTGACCAAAATTAATGTGAGGATGAAAAATATCAAATGGTGTCCAAAATTCCTCAAATTAGTTTTAATTTAAAGATAATAAATCAAAGAAGATACATAAACTGAAATTGCATTTTTTTATTTTTATAGAATTTTTAAGATTTTTATAAAGATTTTTAGAGTTTTATAATTTTTAGGAGTTTTCTTTCGTATTTTTTAATGATTTTTGGTCTGGAGCTAAATGATACTAAAAGACACAAAATATCTTTTTTTGGAAATTTTCTGGGTAGTTTTTATAATTTTTAGGGATTTTATGACGCAAACAGTGTTGAAAATGAGTATTTTTTAATTTTTTTATAAATATTAAAATGCAATAATTATGAAAAATAAAAATATGGTGAGATACTACAATGCAGCAGGAGCTTAAATCTATTTTTTGAGATTTTTTCGAATATTCTAGATGTATGAAATAAATAGGGAAAGCATACGAAAATACAAGGCCTAACAAGGGTATGAATGAAAATAGAGCGAAGTTCAAGGATCAATATGCAAATTATACAAAAGTATACAACTGCAGATGAATGATTTGAGTCCTAAATAAACATTACACAAAATGGCAGGGGAAATGGCACAAAATACCCACGCCCAAGGCGATCCGACGGCGGGCAGGGGCGGTGAACGAACTGGGAGGAGATACGGCGAGATGGTCCTTCGGCGACCTGATCTTCCTCTTCTGCCACCGAGTGCTGCTTCAAAGCAAGTCCAGCAGCTCTTGGAGGGATGCTCTACCTTCCGGCGGTGCCAAAATGGCCAGGAGGGCACGGGTGCGCCGCCGCGAGGTCAAGAAACTGGCGCGGCTTCAGGTACTTGTTCTTTGGCAAAATCCGACTCTAGATGGAGTCTCTTGACTCTAGGAACCTGCAAAGAAGATGCACACAGAGCGAGAAGAAGGTTCCAGGAGCAAATGAAGGTTGAGGGAACAGTAAATGGCGTGAAATGAAGCTCGCCGGAGCAAGCTCCGACGAGGGTGTTCGATAATGGGATTAAACTAGAGACTCGATGAAATGCCAAGTTAAATGCATGAAATAAATGCTAATGCTACAACTAATTAATCACACAAAGAAAACAAGGAAAAACAACCTCAAACAGTGGAGAAACTGCGAGATGAACCTCACGAAGGCAAGCCGGAGATAGGGGTGGAGCGCCTCAAAAACCACCTCCTCGATCAACCTGATGGTAAGATGAGGGAGTTGTCACCTCCCTCAGTCAATTGGGCACCAAAGGAGGAGAGGGCAATGGTCCAAGAGGGTTCAAAAATGTTATGGAAGGTCGGGTGCCTTTTTTTACAATGTGACCGAAGGGGCGAGAAGAACGAGGAACAGAGGGATTTACAGCAGTCCAATCCCCAATAAAACACATAGGCGTGTATCCTTGATATATGCGGAGAAAAAGTCAAGAAGAAAGTAAGGTCAAATGGTGAAAGATGCGCTCTCCAAAATTCGGAGAAAACGCCAAAAAACCAATATCTTACACAGTGCAGGGGGCATGTCAGGGAGCTAGTCAACATGGCCCAAAGAACGAAGAAAACAAGCTACACCCGTGATCCAATCCTCAAGATGATGGCTGGGCGTGCATGGTGGTTATATGGGGAGAAAAAGTGAAAAAGGGCCCAAGGTCAAAATGTGAACGATGCGGCCTAGAAAAATGAGAGAAAAACACTAAAAACGCAGCTTTGACGGGCTGCAGGAGAAGACCAGGGAGTTGACCAGCAGGTCAACTTCCACCTGGTTGGTCCACGTGGACCAACCAGAAAAATCCCTGGGAAAAACATTTGTAAATTCAATTAAAAATAGCAAATAAATTTATTATTTTTTGGTTATTCAATAAAAAATGTTCATTATTTTATTAATTATTTTATAGTGATTTTTATTTATTTTTATGGGGTGTGTAATTACAAGTTACCATTTATACCCCTTATAGGTATCTTTATCTATATATTGAAGTATTTTATTTTTATTTTGTATATTTAACTTATTCATTTATGTTTATTATTTTATAAATTTATAAAGTATTTTTATACACTTAAATACATTTTTATTTTATTTTTTTGAAGTGATTTGTATACTTAATAAAATAAAAGTATAGTTTATGTAGGTATATTTACAGGTATAATACCTATGTATTTTATATACAAGTATTTTATTTTGAGTTTTCTTTGAGTTTTTGTTCTGATTTTAATGTACAAATATATTATAAGTAATATTTACAAAATAATAAAAATACAAAAATACAAAAATAATTAATAAATAATAAATTGAATATTTTAATATGTACAAGTATACAATAGGGGTCCAAAACTAACCTTTCAAACCGTAGCTCCGCCAAATGCGAAACCACCGCCATTAAATAGCTTATTTTGAATTATATACAATTAAAGGTGAGTTTGATGCATTTGGAGTTTTCATTTGTGAGATACGGGTCTGGGAAATTTGGATTTTGGATTTTTATTCAGACCATAACTTTTTATTTGTATATTATTTTTGAGTGAAATCAATTTTGTATTTTTCTTTATTTAATTATCTACAACTTTCATGTACAAAGTTTCTAAATTTGAGGTATAAAAAGTGGAACCAAAAATAGGTCCCAAAATGAATAAAGAATGAATGAAATAGAAGGTATTTTTATTATATTTTGGCCCTTATCTCCCCCTACTTTATTCCTTGTCGACCTATTCATCGAGATGCCTAGGCCTCGGGGTTTCGGGTCATAAAATATTTACAATATTTTATTCTTTTTCTTTTCTTTTCTTTATTCTATAATTTTGGCATTAAAAACAGTATTTTATACACATTTTACACACATATGCATGAATGCTAAAATGCATGAATTAAGCCTATTTACACGCATTTACGAGGGTTTTTAAGGCCAAAATGATAGAATAAAGATGATGAAACGTAGATTCATCACTTGCCCAGGTATAAATTTAAATTAAAAACTCTTCATAGAGATATTCTCTCGGTTATGTTGATAGTTGATTGGTTTGTGCTACAACGAGTGCGTGTTATTTTAGTCGATTGACGAGTCATCAGATTTACACACTAAGAAATTTCCCTGACTACACCGTAAGAGTCTTGATGTCTATTTTGCAGGTACATGGGTAGGATAGGATAAATTAGGATAATATATCGAATTGTCTAAGATCAAGACCAAATTTTCTCAGGTGTTGTTACATTCGAGTGGTGTTGCTCCGTTGTTAACATCTTATAAAATTCTCAAGGTAGTTAAGGAACCTAATAAATGTGACAAAAGAGAAATAAATTCCAAACACTCCATCATGGGTAAACATGTATGAGGATAAGATGAGAGTATTGGAACAATGTAGGTGTATTTGGGTATGTATGCAAGTGTGTGAGGAATATGTGGATGCATAAGATCATGTAAGAGTGTATGGAGAAATGTACAGTATGTAAGAGTGTATGGAATGGGAAAACGCTTGTGTGGAAGTTTGTGACGAATGTGTGTATGCATGTAGTTGTGTAAGAATGTATGGCGCAATGTGGGCATGAATGGATGTGTTTGGGCATGTATGCAAGTGTGTGAGGAATTTGAGTATGCATGTAGATGTGTAAGAGTGTATGGAGCAATGTATGGGTGTGTTTGGGCATGCGTGCTAGTATGTGAGGATGTGGATATATTTGTGAGCCTAATAAATGCTCTTTTTCCTACGATGACGAATAACCCGCTGATTTTTGTCGTTGTTGCTTATTCGATGATTAGCAACATGTTTGGTGCGACTCACCACTTACGACGGTGACATAGCATTCATGTTTTACATATCCTAAGTTTTCGTTCTCCTCAGATTTATACTTAAACATGTGAACACACCTCTCGCAAGGATGATTGCCCACATTTCTGAACAGCAACCAACGTTGTGGCATCGGACATGGATGAGCGGCTACTACAGTGGCATGGCTTAAACGACGGATGTAGCAACAATCGATCTATGTCGAAGTTGCTATCTAAGCGAAGTTTTTATATATTGATTTTTTTCGTTTTTATGCTCAAAATTGTGTTCTGTTCATTTTATTATTGACTTTTCCCATGAGTTTTCCTAATTTCAGACATATGGGTGTGTGTGAGTGTATGCAAGTACGTGAGGAACATGGGTATTCATATAGGTATGTAGGGAGTAATGTGGGCATGAATGTAAGAGTGTATGTGTGCATTTGGGCATGTATTCAAGTGTGTGAGGATTGTAGGTATGCATGTAGGTGTGTAGAGTGTATGGTGCAATGTATGGGTGTGTTTGGGAGTGTGCAAGTGTTTGAGGAATATATGTATGCACATGTGCACATTTTTAATTAATAGAATTTTACTTATCTATATATGTATTTTCATTTATTAAAGTTTGACCCCATTTATACAAAATCCTTCGCTCCACCCTTAATTGGATGATTTTATTGCAGTATAGCATGGAGTGGGAGGAGGCGATTGAGACTCCTATTTCAAATTGTAGTTCTAAGTTCAAATTGTTCTTGCGGCATACTGTGTTATGGTGTATGTGAATGCGAAACACCTTGTAACGCTTGATTGTGGATGTGGATATACTTGTGAGACTAATAAATGCTCTTTTTACCCATGATGAAAAATAATCCAGGATTTTATCGTTATTGCTTGTTCGATGAGCAACCACATGTTTAGCATGGTTCACCACTTGCGACAACATAGCATTCATGTTTTCATACTGTAAGTTTTCATTCTCTACGGATTTATGCTTAAATATGTGAACACACTTATCACGATGATGACTGCCCACATTCCTTAAGAGCAACCGATGTTGTGGCACCGGACATGGATGACCAGCTTCTATAGTGTTGTGGTTTAACCGATGAATGCCACAACATTCGATCTATGTGGGAGTTGCTATCTAAGCGAAATTAAAGCAGTTCTAGATTTATTCACTAAGATATATCTAGGATAATTTTTATTTTGAAAAATATTAAATGATGGCATTTAATAAAATTCAGTTAGTCTAAATCATATTTTCTATATTAATTAATTCATATAAAATTATTTTTGCATTAGAAAATCCAAAAAAAATACAGTAGCTTCATTTTGCATACGCTCACATCTAGGCCAAGTTTGAACAATTTTGGAAATCATTTGATTGAAAATTTAGAAGCCATTTAATTGAAATTTTGAAAAGTTAACCCTGAACATGGTTTCATTCTTGCATTGTATATTTGCATAAAAATTAAAATAATCCTTCTTAAAAACAAGCACTAAATCATCTCAAATTGATCCTAAGTTCGTAAGTTGCTTCCTTTAGTTGGCAATGGGGCTTACCCAAGTAAATAAATAAATTATCCATGTTGAATTAATTGAACATTTTATGTGATTTTGAGTGATCATTGTATTTTCGTACTACATTACAAACTACTAATTAATCAAAATCCATTGTTATTTAGTTATCAATAAATCCAAAGCAATAGACATCCACAATTTTTTGGAACATAAGCCCCTTACATAGAGACTATTTATATAGTATAAAATCATGTTGGTAGAATTCACATGAATAGTGATATGGGCATGTATGAAGTGATTGATAACATTTACATCATAAGTGATATCAGACCTTATATGAGAGTGAGATAGATTAGTTTTTCCACTAATATTTGATAGATTCTTTTTGTTGCATCATCAAGAGGTTCTCCATCTCCTTAGTTCATGATTTATCTCCCTATGGGAGGTGACAAGTTTACATCCAAGCGTGCTAGAGACATGAAATAAACTGAGAGTATAATTTCATTGATCTAGACATACGCGCTTTGGAGACTATGTAATGAATTGGTGATTCATCTACTCATTATTGTAATTTTGGCTTGAATCATTGAACAAATGCCCAATATATACCCCTAAAATAAAAAAATATTAAAATACAACTGGTAGTAAAAAATAAATCGTACATGATTAACTCGTTTTAACTTTTTCTTTTTCTTTTAAATCTTTGTTTGTGTCTTAAGTAACTACAAAATAAAATAAAGTCCAAAAGAATCTAAAAAACAAAGAAAAATGTATTTTCTGACTTTTCGTATTTTAAATTAACTCATCTATATATAATCCTTTTTCTATTTTATCCCCTTATTTTTAAAAATTAAAAATTCAAAAAAAAAATAGAGGGTAAATTTTCTATAGTATTTTGTTTGATTATTTTTGTATATATACAATTAAAAATGAAAGAAAAATGCAGAACCACAAAACTAGGTACTTTATACCTATAAAATAACAAAAAATGAAAATAGTAGTTGTACAGATTGTTTATTTTGGATTTGTGGTCTTAATGAGTGTTGTAGATAACTTCCACTCGTTCCTATTCTTTTATTTAAGTTTGCTTTTTATTTATTTTATTTTCATTTTCTTTTTTTGGTCAAATTATGTACATTAAATGGTGGATGGTGTATTTCTATTTGTTCCATCACCACACCAGTTGAACAGAGGTCAGTTGTTCCAACCTAATCACCCGCTCCTACCACCAACTCCCACTTAAGCATTGTGGGTTGGAGGCCATATCAACCTCGACCCTCTCTCTCCCATGCTCACTCTCTAATAACGTCTTCCACGAAGACCCATTAACTTCAATAGTCGCTCGGTCCTTATCTCTTCCAGCTCCTCCCCTACTTGTCCTAGCAATTGCTCGGTCAGCCGTACCCATAAAACATGTCGCCACCCATCTTCAAAACACCAACTTCCACCCATACAAAAATCCCTCTTCTCCATCCTTAACTAACATCCTCCACTATGTGAGAGAGATTCGAGAGCTTCGCCTTCATGTCTCAATGATACTCCCCAAGAAATTCTTTACATAGTAGGATTCATGTTCATGAAATCCTTTGTCATGTGCAGTTTCCTTGCCATAGGATGATGATATTTGTATCCGTTTTTGGAACCAGAGTAGCCAAGAAAGATGTAATTTGTAGCCTTTGATTTCAATTCCTTCGCAACAAAAACAGAGTTATGAATAAATACACAAAATCGAGCATACAAAGATCTAGCCTCAAGGGATTTATTAGTATTTAGAATAAAGAAATGAACCTTTTTTTCAATTATAGTGGAGGGATGCCTATTAATGAGATAAGCAACAACCAGCACAATTTTCCCCCAAAAATTCTTAGAAACATTCTTTTGAAAAAGAAGAGTTCTTATGACCTCTAAAAGGTGACAATCTTTCCTTTAGTATATGTTATTCTATTGAGGTGTTTAACAACAAGAATCTTGTGAAAGTTCTTGTTCTCTTCAAGGAACTCCTTAGTATTATCAATCCATATGATTTGAATTTCATGTCATATTGATTGTATATCCTGTTAACAAAGGTTCGAACTACATCGGATACATTGCTTATGTTCTCATTAAATACATATAAGTATAATGAGAGAAATCATCAATGAAAGTGTTAAAATATAATTGACCTCCTTAGTTCTTATATTAGACTGACCACAAACATTAGAGTGGACCATTTCAAAAAACAGTAGTACTTTTATTACTTTAGATAGGAAAGATAGGTCGAATGTTCTTTGATAGGTGGCACGATTCACAAAAACGAATTTCGCATCCAACTTTCTTACATAATTCAGGAATTAAATGGTGAAGGTAAGATAACCAAGGTGACCAAGATGCTCATGTCATCATTTAAGAGTTTACATATCACCAGATTCCTTCTCAGTTATCGCGACAATTCATGCAGAGATAATATGAGTAGAAAGGTGAAAGAGACCATCCGCAACAAAACCAATCCCAAATTGCTTCTTCATCTCCAAGTCTTAAAATACATAAGATTTCTTATAAAAAAAACTAGGTAGTAGCTAAGGTCTTTGGCAATGCAGTAAATACATAACAAGTTAATCGAAAAATATGGGACATGAAGAACACCTTTTAGAAGAAATTTAATTGTGATTGATATGATCCTTTTTCTTACCACAACGACAAAGGGTCCATATGCCAAATTTACATGTCCTCTTCTAGTGGCAAGTATATAATCGTGATATATCTTATAGTTACTTGTCATATGATCAAAACCTTATATAAATAGAGGGATTACATCGAAATAGGAGGCACGCGGGCAACAAGCTGCGTCGCTAATCCTTTTTGAATTGCAAGTAACTCTAAGATATCTGCATTCTTAGATGCACCATTCTCGCTAACCCATTCATCATCATTGTTTATCTTTATATTTCTTTGCATCCATGGTAACATTCACAAAATCTGCATCGCTAGTACCCTTTGTTAGAAATTTATATCTTCTGGACATAAGCATGAAGATCATCGATCCGATTGTTTGTAAGCCTCTTGCTTTCAGCAACTACCACAATAGATGTTTTTTCTTTCTTCATGTTTGTCTTAGGTTGAATTCCCATCGATGGTCAATCCCATGATCAATTTTTTTGTAGTGCCATATTCTTATCTTTCCAGTAGCCATTCTTGTTTTTTTAGCTAAGTAAAGCAGACCTCTCAAAAAAAGATACAAGTTTATCTTTTTCCTGACAACACGGCATTTTTCTTAAAATTCATTGGCAGGATAGACCTCCAAGAGGGGTGGCACCTGTGAGAAGGTGTGTCTATAAGAAGCACCGACCGGAGCCCTCGCATCGTGAGTTGGAGTAGTATCTAGAGAATAGGGCATGTTGGACCTCTGTTGGAGGAGATGGGCCCATGAAGAACTGCATTTGAAGGAGTGTGTCCATGAGGAGCCACCCAAAACCACTGAGAACAAAAAAACATGGGGGCAACAAGTCTTAATCTTCCTTGTCACTGTAAATTTGGGCACTCTATACTAGAATAAATGTCAATGAGAGAGCTTTGTACAATATATAGAAGAATGGGTAGACGATATCTCATCCATAGACTCATTTACCTGTATAAACACAAGACAACTTAATACCTATGAAGATATGTTTTAATCATGGCTAGTTTTTATGCCCTCTACTTACAAGGGTAAGCTCGATCTCTCAATATCTTTTGGAGTACAACTAAATATCCTAAACAATCAATGAGGTGAATTAAAAGGCTGTGAAATGTATGAGATGTGCTCTTCCTGGAGCCTAATATAATATAACATATTTAATGATCGATTAAAAAGTCATTTTGATAGTTGGGTTTTTTTTATTAGATGTTATACCATTCTTTGATTTTGTTAGGAAGAAAGATGTGCTTGGTTATGAACAAATAAAAGCCTAGTAGTTGATAAAAAAATTTTTAATTCTCTAGAGTTCCTCAATGGCAACTAAGTATTTAATTGTTGTATTTTATCTTTCAAGACCTCTAACTTCATCATAAGTAGTGTCCCTTTATGATAGGATTGGAGTCAAATTAGGATTGGGAATGGGATTGGACTCCTAATACTAATAGTAGTTGAGTTGTATTCTATTATTAGTCCTATTGGGAATAGGACTATGGGGTTGTTTCTGGACTATATATAGAGGGTGTGAGAGGCATTGCCTCAAAACCACTACAAGAACAATGTAACACCTAGAGAGGGGAGAGAGAGAGAGAGAAGAAAGAGATGAGAGAGCGAAGGAACGAAGAGAGTTGTACTCGTTCTAATTTATAGTGATCTTTCTTCTCATGTGGTCGCGAGAGGTGACCGACCACCATTATATCTGGTTGTTCTTTCTTTCACGTGTTTCCATGGTGGTGGTCGATTCCGCATACGCATCTATATCCGCATCTGTATCCGGAGAGTTTCGTATCCCCAATAACCGGTATCTAAGAGCAGACGATACCGGTGGGTCGTGTACCAACACCTTTATAGACTTCTAATTGCAACCTGTCCACACATACGTAAGGCTGCTAATCGAAAGGAACTGTAACGAATGAAGCTAGATTCAAGTTCGGTTCGACAAGAAAGTTCTAATGTTCGAGTTTGATTCGATAAAGACTTGACAAGATATATGTCATAGTTTGTTTAAAGAAATGAACATGCGAGTTTGGTCATGTAGTAGTTCATTAATGATTTTACTTAATTCAAACATGTTCTGAAGAACAAAATTAAAAATGTAATTCGATTATAATACTCAATAACTAGTAAAAAATTAGAACTTATTCATGTTAAAACGGCACAAATTAAGCTCACCTATTAATACAAAATTTTTCTAACTCCAAAAACTTCTCATGTGTACAAATATGAAGTTACACACACATACACATATCAAACTTGAACTTCTATGGAATTAACATATGCTATGTTCATGTTTAATTCCTTAAGCTATCGAAATAAAGTTTGAAGTTCATGTTCAGTTCATTTAGAAATAGAGGAACATTTTTCGAACAATTATCGAATGACCTTTGATTGAATACGTACATGTTCAGTTCGATTAGCAGTCTTACTCCTACGGGTTTCGCTTATTTTATATTAATTCGACAAACTCCGACCTCTGATGTATTTTATATATTTTCTTTTAAAGACTTACAAAAAAAACTTTTGTATAATTGCCCACGGAGACTGTCCCTAGCAACCATGTGCACACATTCAATGACTATGATTGAAAACCTTATCCCTACACCCAAATTGATGTGCACATGGAACACGAATTGATGAAACAGCATGCGACCACCACAACCTGTCAATATGGTCCATTTCCCCCCATTGCCACTCGTTGCCCCCTTCCTCATCCTCTCCAACTTGGCACTCTCCTCCATCTGAATACCAATGGTTATTTGAATCCTTGCAGAATAAAAATAACGATGGTTTTTGTACTAATAATTCTATATAAAGGGACATGGGCCATCTCTTTCTTTAATCTCAAAAGTTATCACTTTGGAAGTCTGAAATTTAATCTCAAAAGTTATCACTTTGGAAGTGTGAAGAGGAAGAGTAATTAGCTTTACCTCTTGAAGAGTTGAAGGAACCAATTTAACAAAAGCAAATTTATAAATACGAGCAACATACCCACGCCATTAATAAACGAGGGTTTTATATATGTATTTGGTTTTAAATGAACCACTTAAGGTTAAGTCTATTCTTCATCTACTGTACTATTGTTTTACCATTATATGTATTTTATATAGTTAAATGAACCTACTGTCACCATTGAAGAGTAGCCCAATTAAGGGTGAATAACATAAATAATGTGCCATAATTTTTTCGTGCTTGCTTGTTTGTATGTTTGTTAATATGTATTAGTCTTCAAATACGTGGAACAGGTGTAATTATTACTATGACCAAACATGTTTATAGAAATAAAAATTATAAAAATAAAAATCACTAAGCAAGGCTAGAAAATCAAGACTTCTTTCCCCCATCAAAACTAACTCTTGTATTGACTAGTAGTAAATTGTGTCTTCATATCATCTATCCTTTTCCTCACCTTGAAATATGTCTTGAGATCCAACTCCTTTCTAATGAGAATCACTTGCAAATGCTTTGGATCTCACCTTCCAAATCTCTCATCAAATTCAAGCGTTTATTTACTCAAAAAATTAATTTGATTTAACAAGTATTTAAAAAATAAAGGAACATAAGATGTGAGTTTTGAGTTTTAGAGTCCCGATTGTATAATATACAAGCTCAATTCAATATTCAATCAATTATATAGAGCTATTTGTAATCGTTTCATGAATTTATTTTTTATGTACTTTCTTGATATTTTGCTTTTATGGAAAAATATAAAGAAAAAGAAAATTAAGAGAATAAAAAAGTAGAAATTCAATGTCTAATTTATAGATATAAAAGACATACTCCCCCATATTATATTTATAGATCTCCTATTAGCTCCTATTTATATATAATATATATGTATTTATGTAACATTGTTGAAAGTTGTGGAGAATTCTATTTCCAATATTTTATCATTTTACTATTTGTTCATGTAAGGTTCTTTACCCCCCTGAAGATCACCTCCAAGTCCCCTTATGATAACCATTGGCTTCTCCAATCTTCGAACAACTTCACGACGTTGAAAAAGAAGTTGTTGGGAGGTTCAGGTAATTGTGCATTTTGTCCAATCTTCCTATGTTAATGATATTGGAAAAACTATACTTAACCCCCTCCGGGTTCAGGTATTTGTGCAAAGAAATATTTTCATAACAAGATTATTTTTGGTTTTTGCAAACAAACCCCAAAACTTGAAGCATTTTGTTTTCCAAACCTTCAACTATTTTGTTTTAAAATTTTGTAGTTGCTTGCACATAAATATCCCCACACATAGTTCATTTTCATATTTTCGGATTTTGCTTTTATATTTTTGTAATTTTAATTTCTCTTTTATTTATTTGTTTCGAAAATCCATATCAGGTAGTCAAATTTATTTAGTTCAAAAAGCCCTCAATAACATAAAGATATAAAGAAAAAAAGTTTTCCTAAAATAATTTCTTCCCATATATAGCTTATGTTCTCTATCAACATATATAATTTTGATTTTCAAAACTATACCTTAATTATTTCCCAAAAATTTAAAAATACTTACAAAGCATTTTCACAGTATTTTAGTTACTATGTAAACATTTCATCTATAAAAAAACCATTGCAATTACATGCCTGTATCAACAATACATATCAACAATAAACATTTCTTTGCTTTTACCCCATTTTGTAAGCCAACCCAACATTAAAACTTATTATCTATTACTTATTTTATTAATAAAAAATAAAAACTAAAATTTCTCATAAAATATCATAAAAGAAAAGTAGGGAGTAATATAACATAAAATAACTTTACTTGATTTTTCTAGACATATTATACCTGTGTAATAATTTATATACCTATAAATTTGTATAAAGATTGATTTCTTAACTCCTTTTCAAATTAAGACATTGAAGCAAATAAAGATATAAAATCCGCAAAGTTTACCTAAAAATCATAAAAATCCCTAAACATTTAAAAACGTCAATTGGTTTGAAAAACAATTAAAAAGCTAAAAAATATTTCATAAGTAATACTAAAAATATAAAATTACATAGAAATCGCAAAAAAAAATAGTTTAGATACGTAAGGATGAGTCTTTATGAGTGCATACTAGTGTAGATAATGATTGAGATTTTTTTAACAAGACCTTCTTCAGCTTGACTTACCTTGGGAAGATTCGGAATCCAAGATTACACATATGCAAATGATAAGCATGGAGGAATCTTTGAGGAAATACATGATAGACAAGATACTTGAGGTTTTGTGATTCCTGAAGACATAAAACCTTATGATAAATTCAATAAAAATAATTATAGGGTGGGATATGAATGTTGAGATTCTATTGTTGAACGAGTTAGCCAATGTTATCATAAAAATGCCAACTAATAAAAGCCAGCCCTTGTTTCTCAGATCATTTTAGCAGTTCTGAATATGGTTCATCACACTACGATCTTGAGTGCCCTATTAGAAGTCCTTCTTGATGTAGTGTTGTCCCAGTGCTTCGACAATGGCACCACGTTTAAATCAAGAATCTAATAGTTCTCCAACGATTTGTTGAATCGATGTCAAATACATGATTAAGCAAGAGATGGAGCGAGGGTCTCTCGAGTCAAGTCAACAGAAGCCTGATCTAGCTTGGGTTTCATTCAAAACCCAAGTTACTCTCCTTGGCTAAATTTGAGACCATATAGATTGAAAGCCATAGTTATAAATCATAAAGGAGAGAACTAGGCACCTAATGCATGCCAAGTAGTTAGGAAAACAACCTCAAGCTTTGCTATCTTAATGCCTTCTACTTCAATTGAAATTGTTTGCATTATATTTTGCATGTTTTAAAGGTTTTTTTTCAGAATAGTTGTACTTCATTTTATTCTTGGCTAAGAGGCATTCCATGGGAAGGCATTTCTTCTCAAGTAGAAAATAAGTCCTTGTTGCGAGGTTCCTTACTTTGAGGAGTTCACCGTGAAATTCTTTCTTCTTGTGTAGAAGATAAATGCCGATAAGCTTTGTGCTAGCGAACAATTTGTACTGCATCAAAGTTCTAATAGTAAGGATTTGGAAGATCTAGGTGGGCCAAGCTAAGGCACAAGATATGGCTATTTTGTATGGTGAACTTGTATATATCTATATGCATTGTGATTTGATTGTTATGATTCTCTTGTCAACCCCATATTTCTTCAGTTTCCAATTCCTTTCAAATCTAGATAGATGAGTTACATTAAATTATGTCCAATTTTTGATATATACTGTCTTAATTCAAGACACTTTTCAATCAATTTCCAATTGATGATCCTAAGGAGGAACGCGATTCGACCCTCCACCCTTTCATATCCTCGATCACATGCACTCATTTCTCATACCTTATTATAGACTAACAATTTCATTCATCTTATCAGTCAACCCTTCATTCACTTGCATGTCATTTTGGACATTCTCATTGTCATACATATATCCACATGTCCGCTTAACTATCACGATTTCTAGATCGATCGTCAACTTCACTGCATATTTCTGAATATGGATGTTGCACACACTCAAGGGATGGGTTATTCCGGACATTGTTAAATCTAGGCTTAAGGTGTTATGCCATGTAACTTTGTGGATCTTCACCTATATGTCTTTTTCTTTCGTTGCATCCGTATCCCGTTTCTATAGATACTAGATAAGTATGGAGATACCCCTTCCATAAAATACAAACAAAATAACAAAACCACCAAAAACACAAAAAAAACACATGCTCTTTAAAAAAACTAAAACACATTTTCCCTACAATGTTAGTATCTCACATATGTGATCCTTTTGTCATCTACCTTTATTTTCATAAGTTGAATTTACCTTAAAGACATCGTTTTTGATTAGTATGAAGTGTCTTAGCATTTCATGCATTTTATCAAATTTAAAAAAAATGGTTAAAACTATATTAAAATTTCAGTGATCTTCAAAAAATCTTTCCAACCTATTTACATATGCCAAAAATTCCAATAAAGTTTGCAAAATTCTCCAATTTTTTTTTAAAAAAACATCATCAAGAATGTTTCAAAATACCAAACACACATGTTTCCTTCTTATTTTGTCCTTTCTTTTAGGAGACTAAGCATTATTTGCATAAAACTCTTAGATTTTAGCTGAGCAACCTCAATGCCCTTAATTTTTCAATGATTTCATTAGGTATAAGTTCGTTGGTTCTTTGTCACCCTGGATAACAATGTAGTACTCTCAAACTCTGAGTATAATTATCAATCAACTTGTTGAGCACGAGATAATATCATGGTCTATTTTGAGGAACGAAAAAAGTTATATTTTTTTAGATACAGGATCAGTCCCCTACTCCCCTCCACAGTATCTTTTTTCTGGTATAATGGAGCGTTTGGGGGATTCGAACCTTGGTCTGTAGTTTGGGGGAGCCACTGCTCAACCACCAGACCAATTGATTGGTTCTGTTGGGGTTCTTTGATATTTCTCCAACCCCAACTTGGGGGGAGGGGCATCATTGATATTTGCCCATTTTTTCTCCCATTCCAGGAACCCCAATCGGGGCTTTTAACCCCATTTTTCCAGAACGACGGTGAGCAGCGATTCAGCCCCCATTCGTTCCTACCGCCCCATTCCTGTTTCCAGTCGTTTCCAGGGAGGGTTTTGAACCCTAGTCGTTCCAGCCGTGAGAGAGAGGCTGAGAGGAAGAGGGAGGGCAGCTGGGCTTCTCTTCCCTTCTCCGTCGACCAAGGTGTCGTGGGCTGAGGTGCAACGGGCTGTGAAGGTGCAGGTCAAGCTCAAGTGGGAGAAGCCATTGGAGGTCGTTGCGGACGACCTCAAGAAGCCGATCTTAGTGTTTGGGACTCCATCCGGGAGCCCACAAGAGGAGCCTCTCATCTTCTTTGATTTGAGCACAATATTAGTATTGTTAGATACCTAGGATAGTTAGAAACTTGGTAAGAACTATCCATTGTGTGTGGCTTATACCTCGGTTTTGTGGGAAACAAAACCGGGAAGAACATTGACTCATTTGACCGTAGTGATTGGTTGTCGGTCTTGCCCCGTGGTTTTTCCTTGCTCACATTGAGCAAGGGTTTCCACGTAAAATCGTTGTCTCGTATGGTTCTTGCTTGCTTGTGATTGCCTGTGCTATCATTGTTGCTATTGAGTTCCCGTGTGAGGAACATATATATTTGTGTGTGCCATCTTTGTTGCAGGACAGAATTAGGGGATATATCCTGGGTTGATTGCATCCGCATTATCCCCAACAAGTGGTATCAGAGCTCAGGTTTGAGCAATGGGCAAAGATGATGAAGGCACTATGATTAAGCTCACAAGCAGCAACTGGCAGATTTGGAAGGCCAAGATGGAAGACATCTTGTATTGCAAGGACCTCCACGATCCGGTGGAGGGTGAGAGCGCCAAGCCGGAGAACATGTCCGCAGGAGAGTGGACAAAATTGAACCGAAAGGCCATTGGTACCATTCGAAAGCGGCTTGACATGTCAGTGTTCCATCACGTGGCCGAGGAGACGAACGCCAAGGACCTATGGGACAAGTTGTCCGAGCTCTATGATTAGAAGACCGCAACCAACAAGGCTTTCTTGATTAGAAAGCTTGTGAATTTGAAGTACAAGTATGGCACCAAGGTGGCGAAGCACTTGAATGACTTCCAAAGCATTATCAACCAGTTGACTTCCATGGATTTGGTACTGGACGACGAGTTGCAGGCACTTCTCCTATTGGGTTCTTTACCAGACAGTTGGGAGACTCTAGTAGTCACCGTGAGCAACTCTGCAAAGGATAGCAAGTTGACCATGGCTATGGTCAAAGGCAGTCTCCTCAATGATGAGATTAGACATCGCTCTTCGGGAGAGGCATCCTCCTCTTCACATGTGTATGCAGTTGAGAGGAGAGGAAGATCCAGTAGCAGAGGGCAGTCACAGGAGAGGCAGAAATCCAGAGACAAGTCCAAGGGCAGAGGAAAGTGTCACCATTGCCAGAAGCCCGGTCATTGGAAGAGAGATTGCAGAATTTGGAAGAGAGAGCAAGCTGAAGCCAAGAAAGATCAGAAAAAGGAAGATAGGAATTTAGCTGCAGTTGTGGTAGATGAAAGTGGAGATGAGGTGATTCTCACTATCCAGGATCAGTGCTTGCACGCAGGGAGCGATTTGGAGTGGGTCGTTGACACGACCTCCGCCTATCATGTGACTCCACACAGGAAGTTCTTCACCACCTATACTAGGGGTGATTATGGACGAGTCTTGATGGGTAACGAGAGTTACTCTAAGAACATTGGTATGGGTACCATCTCGATATAGACGGATGTTGGGTGCTCAATGATTCTCCAGAATGTGAGGCATGTTCCTGATGTGCGGCTTAGCCTTATATCTGGTTCTCAGCTAGATAGTGAAGGCTACCATCTGAAGTTCGGCAACAGCAAGTGCAAGATAAGAAAGGGTTCTCTCATCATGGCTAGAGGCAGTTTGTGTCACACACTCTACATGACTAGAATGAAGGTCATGGACGGCAGTTTGCATGCCAGTGAGGCAGACAACTCAGATTTGTGGCACCATCGACTTGGCCACATGAGCCAGAAGGGCTTGCAGCTTCTAAGCAAGAAAGAGTTGATCCCCTAACACAATGACATCACTTTGTCTCCTTGTGATGCATGTGAGGTTGGGAAGAGCAGGAGTGCACCATACAGAGCGAGATCCAAGGTGAAGGGAGACCTTCTACAGCTGGTTCACTCGGATGTTTGTGATCCTATGGACACAACCTCTTTGGGAGGCAACAGGTATTTTGTCACCTTCATTGATGATGCATCTAGGAAGGTGTGGGTGTATGTGCTGAGATCGAAGGATCAAGTTTTTGATTGCTTCAAGAAGTTTCATGCCATGGTTGAGCGTGAGACAGGAAAATTGTTGAAGTGTCTACGCACAGACAATGGAGGAGAGTACACCTCCCATAGCTTTCAGGGCTATTGTGTAGAGCACGGCATCAGGTATGAGAGGATAGAGCCAGGCACACCCCAGTACAATGGTCTAGCTGAAAGGATGAACATGACCATTGTTGAGAGAGTCCGCTGTATGCTAAAGACAGTGAAGTTGCCCAAGACCTTTTGGGTTGAGGCGGTTCGCACCGCATGTTACTTGGTCAACCGATCTCCATCGGTTCCTTTGGGATTTCAGATTCCAGAATGTGTTTGGACAGGGAAAGACCCCTCATATGCTCATTTGAGGGTGTTCGGATGCAAGGCTTATGCATTGGTATCCAAGGAGCAGCGGAAGAAGTTAGATGACAAGACGGTGCCTTGTATTTTTCTTGGTTATGGAGATCGGAAGTTTGGATACCGTCTTTGGGATCCAAGGAAGAAGACAGTCACCAGGCACAGAGATGTGATTTTTATGAGAACCAGACGTTGACTGAGGACACCACTGAGAGTGGTGATGGAGATGAGATCTCTATGGATGATGACAGTGATGAGGACACAGATCCCTCTCCAGTACAGGGTACAGGTGGAGAGGATGGGCATCTAGAGCAGCACGAGTCAGATGCAGACCCCAATGATGTAGGTCTAGGGGACCTAGGGCAGGGGGAGCAGCCTTATCCACATGCAGATGCAGCAGAGTCTCAGGTCAGGAGATCTGAGAGGACACGCCAGCCATCATCCCGCTACCCCACTTACAGGTATGTGATGCTCACAGATGCAGGTGAGCCATACACCTTTGAGGAGGTACAGATGCATAAGGATAAGGGTCATTGGCAGAATGCAATGAATGAAGAGATGTTATCTCTCAAGAAGAACAACACTTATGACCTTGTTGAGCTTCCTAAAGGGAAGAGAGCCTTGAAGAACAAATGGGTCTACAAGCTGAAGTCAGATGACAGCGGCAGACAGGTGAAGCACAAGGCCAGATTGGTGGTGAAAGGATTCAGCCAGAAGGAAGGAGTGGACTATGATGAGATCTTCTCCCCAGTGGTGAAGATGAATTCAGTGAGAATGGTGCTAGGACTTGTTGCTATCATGGACCTTGAGCTGGATCAGATGGATGTGAAGACGGCGTTTCTTCACGGTGATTTGAAGGAAGAGATCTACATGGAGCAGCCACAGGGTTTTCAAGAGAAAGAGAAAGAGCACATGGTTTGCAGGTTGAGAAAGAGTCTTTATGGCTTGAAGCAAGCCCCAAGACAGTGGTACTTGAAGTTTGACGCTTTCATGGGAAAGCAAGGCTTCAAGAGGACTACAGCCAACCCATGTGTATATGTTCGTCGTCTTCCCAATGACAGGTTCGTCATTCTTTTGATATATGTGGATGACATGTTGATTGTAGGTCATGATTCCAACCTGATTGCAAAGCTCAAGAGAGAACTCTCCAAGGAGTTTGAGATGAAAGATTTGGGAAAGGCCAGTCACATCCTTGGGATGCAGATTACAAGGGACAGGAAGAAGCGCATGTTGTGGTTGTCACAAGAAAGCTATGTTGAACGCGTGTTGGAGCGGTTCAACATGAAGAATGCCAAGACTGTCAGCACGCCTTTAGACTCTCATTTCAAGCTTACCAAAGAGTCGTGCCCTTCTACTTCTGAGGAGAAAGCAGAGATGTCCAAGATCCCATACCAGTCAGCAGTTGGGAGCCTCATGTATGCAATGGTTTGCACTAGACCCGACATAGCCCATGCAGTGGGCGTGGTGAGCAGATTCATGTCCAATCCGGGGAAGGACCATAGGGAGGCAGTTAAGTGGATCTTGAGATACTTGAGAGGGACCTCAAGTATGTGTCTTGTTTTTGGGAGGGATCTTTTTTTGGGAGGTCAGATCCCAAACTATGTGGCTACACTGATGCAGATATGGCAGGAGACATGGACCAGAGAAAGTCCACCTCAGGCTACATTTTCACTTTTGCAGGGGGAGCCATATCATGGCAATCCAAGCTACAGAAATGTGTTGCTCTTTCGACTACAGAGGCAGAATACATTGCAGCAGCAGAGGCCGGGAAAGAAGTGTTGTGGCTACAACGCTTTCTTGGTGAGTTTGGATTGAATGAAAGTGAGCCAGTTGTGTTTTGTGAGCGCTATAGACTTGAGCAAGAGTACCATGCACCATGCTCGCACAAAACACATTGATGTGAGATACCATTGGCTGAGGTATGCAATTGATCAGAAGCAACTCATATTGAAGAAGATACACACATATGAGAACCCCTCAGACATGTTGACCAAGGCAGTCACTCGTGACAAGCTTCAGCTCTGTAGAGAGCTGAGCGGTGTCACCTCTTCTTGATCTCCATCACCAAGACAACACCTCCCCGTTGGGGCTGCAGGGGGAGGTTGTTGGGGTTCTTTGATATTTCTCCAGCCCCAACTTGGGGGGAGGGGCATCATTGATATTTGCCCATTTTTGCTCCCGTTCCAGGGAACCCCAATCGGGGCTTTTAACCCCATTTTTCCAGAACGACGGTGAGCAATGATTCAGTCCCCATTCGTTCCTGACGCCCCATTCCTGTTTCCAGCCGTTTCCAGGGAGGGTTTTGAACCCTAGTCGTTCCAGTCGTGAGAGAGAGGCCGAGAGGAAGAGGGAGGGCAGCTGGGCTCTTCTTCCCTTCTCCGTCGACCAAGGTGCCATGGGCTGAGGTGCAACGGGTTGTGAAGGTGCAGGTCAAGCTCAAGTGGGAGAAGCCATTGGAGGTCGTTGCGGACGACCTCAAGAAGCCGAGCTTCGTGTTTGGGACTCCATCCGGGAGCCCACAAGGGGAGCCTCTCATCTTCTTTGATTTGAGCATAATATTGGTATTGTTAGATACCTAGGATAGTTAGAAACTTGGTGAAGAACTATCCATTGTGTGTGGCTTGTACCTCGGTTTTGTGGGCAACAAAATCGGGAAGAACATTGACTCATTTGACCGTAGTGATTGGTTGTCGGTCTTGCCCCGTGGTTTTTCCCTTGCTCACATTGAGCAAGGGTTTCCACGTAAAATCGTTGTCTCGTATAGTTGCTTGCTTGCTTGTGATTGCTTGTGCTATCATTGTTGCTATTGAGTTCCCGTGTGGGGAACATATATATTTGTGTGTGACATCTTTGCTGCAGGACAGAATTAGGGGATATATCCTGGGTTGATTGCATCCGCATTATCCCCAACAGGTTCATGTGGAGTCTATATTTCCACCCGGTGTCCAAACATGTCTATAGCTAATTAAACCTAAGGAACTTGATCTAGGATCTGGTTTACTCTTTGTAAATATGGATTTGTCAGCAAATAAAGCTTATACATTGTAGCAAAAAGTCAAACGTTGTGCATGTACAATCTTGCTTCCAAGTTATACTAAATAATATCCATCAAATAAGGCTTGAAAATACAAAGAGATGATGAATGTTCTACCAAATATGCAAGTATTTCAAGTCTACAAACTATCCTACCGAACTCTACCAAATATATATATTCAAAATAGTAAAAGAGGCCCATGGGTCAATGCACCTTACAAAATGTGAAAAGGGACCAAGGCAGTCTAAAGGGAAAATTATATAAAAAAAATCTTTTCCACAAAATGTGCTCCATGTTTTATGCCAATATACTATGTAAAATGAGAGTATGCATAGGTTTAGTAAGGACTGCGGATTTTAATTTACAATATCTCTGGTACCTTAATTTAGATCGTACATTTGTCTCACACCACAACATTGATAGAGTTAAAATTTTGCCCTTGTAAATTGAAGTTGGTTTAAAGGCAAAGAGAATGCATGCTAATAGGGTCAAATCATACTGGTTGACTTTCAGAAACATCTATAGTTTGTGGAACTTAAAGATTGTTGATATGAAAACTCGGTCTGATTAAAATTTGAAAAATTATTAATTTGTAGGTCAATTCTTCTAATGTACTTATCTCTGATGTGAAATTGACCTATACACCCATATTCTCTCTAATTCTCGATTTTCCTTTGTTTTTTCTCTTTTATATTTTAATCGGGTTCCGCAAGCATGATGGTGCAATGCATCTCATGTTCATCTTATTAATTTGTCTGAACTATGTAAGAAGTGGTGTCAAATTGATGCATCTCACCTTTATTTTCTACAAAATAGCAAATGATGTCATATTTGAGCGAAGTTTGAAAGATACGTAGAATATTAATAGAATATTCAAACTATATGGTTGGATTTTTGGAATCGAATTCAAAAAAATAGGGACTACAACGTTTGTTGTTACCCAAGTTACATCAAAGGATTTCTCCCCCTTTTTGTGCTCTATCATGCTTGTCACCTATCACGACTCCAAGCAGGACATCATGCATGTTTGGGAAAAGGGTTCTGTTGAGCATGAGTAACCTCATATCAAAGGATTAGTTAGATGAGTAATCATTTTGTAAATAATAATTGTTTGGATGGTTTGGAGGGTTGGAATTAATGGTAAATGTGATGCTATGACATACTTTTTATGTGTTATGTTAATTTTTTTTATAGTTATAATATGTCTTTGATGTTAACTTTTTTTATTTGAAAGTGGTTGAAAATATTACAACAAAGAAATATAAGGATCCATACAACTAACTCCAACCTAGGAATATAGGGGTAGAATTGTTGATAATCCATAAATCCAAACTAAGAGAAGTCAACGTTAACTAGACTAAAAGCATGTGAAGGTGAGTGGCGGAGCCTCAAAGCGAAGCAGTTGGTGAATAAGCCTTCGGTTCTCAATCGTATAGTCATGCTCAAACCTTGTTGTGCTTTGGTGTGAAAGAAAGAATGGTCAATAATCATCAACATATTAAGATTTCGAGAGGTCAACTAGGAAGACATAAAGAGCACTTGTCCTTAGGTCAACAACCGAGCTAGCATGACGATTGCATGAAACATTCCAAGAGTTGTAGCAGTACCTTCCTCTTGTAGCTCAGAAGCAGTCTACAATCACCTAAATTCTCCAATATCAGAAATATGGATGTGAGAGCCTTCTTCGTAACCATTTCAAAGCATTTTATACCATTCTTTCTCCCTTGGCTGATGAGGGGATGAAAGGAAGCATATGGGGACCCTCGCATTGACTATATATAGTTTGCCTACATTCGTACTTTCTATAGTTAATTTGCACAAAGGGGAGGTACATTCTTGGCAGCCGATTAACAGGAACAGTGGTGCTATTTATATGCTTGGAATGGTGCTAAACACATTGATGATGGTCGGTTGCATCCCCTGAATTTGAGGTGAGATGGAATTCGATGGTTTTACTTAGGATTAGGGATTTTGAAGTTGATCGGGTGTTTGTTTGATCAGCGACTAAGTAAGTTGAATAGTTATTAGGTTCGTTGAGAACATTCCGCAAACAACCGATGCACACATGATAGGATTTTCTGGAGATTGAAGAATGGTCTGCAGTACCAATACCGCATCTATCGTGGGATCTGAGATCCACGGTGGCAGTTGATTGATGTTGGATTGTCTGCTCTGAGCTATTGATCAGCCGATCAATAACCCATAGGCAATAACATTTCACTTAAACAGACAGATAATTACAGTTGATACTTCATGATTAATGCCATAGGCAACTTCTTAATTACCAAATTCATTACCAAATTGAATGGGATTTAATATTTCGGCATTTCTCTCGTTGATATCCATAAAATATCAACAGCCCCCGCCTCCTCCAACGTCGTTTTCACTTTGCAAAGTGAGGGAAAGAAAGGAAGAAAGTGAGAGAGAGAGAGAGAGAGATTGAAGGAGACGTCGTGGACGTGGACAGAGATTGACGACGAGGACATGGAGAAAGAGATTGACGACATCGCTTTCCCTTCGTCATAGGAGATGACGGCGAAGTATCAAAGGAGCGAGGAGATTAACGACGTGGACGGAGCCGCACCGAGCAACAGCAGATTGGAGGCACTTGATTCGGATTTGAGGTATGTGTCGGTTTAAGATTTCATATAAACAATGATCAAATCTGAAATATGAGGTAGTTGTAACATGTAATGATTCTATTTGAAATAAAGGGGTGGACCGAACCCATAAGAATGCTACATCATCTGTTGATGATTGTCTTTGTGTCCGTCGTACCGTAACATCAAGAATTTAGTGTTATTCCAACACAGTTGACTATGATACGAGATATTAAAATTCACATAATATTGATATGTGGATTTAGTTAATAATCTCGTTACATGTTGAGGTGCCTAATAATAGACCTAAATAAGTCTCTACAGTATTAGGTAGTCTATCATATTTTATTCTCATGAAGATTTATGCGTCGAATTGAATTGGATTGGACGTTAATATGTTACAACTAAATTACATTTCCTTCATTTTAAGATATTGGTACAATCTTCCTTTTGATGTCCTTAAATATACATACTTAGGTATTGACGCATCTAATGCTTTCTTAAAAATATAATTCTTCGTAACCTAACTAAACACATACAATCCTTGTTCTGGAAAAAGATAATATCATTTTGTTTTTCCTATAATTAACGGGTAGGTTTGAATTGGAACGTATCTTTTGGACCCTTATTGGACAATTAAGGAATGCACATTTCATCATTTATTTGGGTTTGGCTAAGACATTATTAGGAAGCAAAACTTGAATCAAGTATTGTTATCATTTTGATCTCATTTATAATATAGATATTTTTCAGTTGCCAACGTATTAAAAATACCTATGGTGGATATTAGATTATATATGTAATTCCACTCAAGTCCAGTGCTATCAACATAATTTTTATTTGACTAAACCTAAAATGGATGGAGTTGGGTAGTCTGTATCCTTCACTTGATTTTAAAGTAGAAGGAAGATGAAGAGAAATCACCTTTATAAGTTCGGTGCAATTAGTCACCTTTATATGTTTCGTACGAATGGTTGTTTTCGACAAATGGAAATCAATTGAACTTTATAAAATTATGTTAGGATTGATAATATACAGATGTGCAACGACAATTGTTTCGTAAAAAAAAATAGTTCAAAAATATATTTCATGATTTGATAATCTTAAATAAAATTTAAGGCACTAACTCATAAAGAGTCACATGGACGACCACATGGGGTCGTGTTAGCCCAAGGAGCAATGTCGCAAGGAGCATATGATTTTCAAGGAACCCATAGGTCAAAGTTAAGTCATCTACAGTTATAGCTACACTATCATGCCATGCTATGGACTGTAATTATCAATGGTTGAAAACGTACAAGATACGTATATGAAAATTATGAGAGAAAATGATTTATAATGGTAAATCATTATGAGTTACGCAAGAAAATGGTTTAACACAAGAATAAGTCATTACATGTTGTATAAAAATTGGTTTTAGAAAAGTAAATCATCACAAGTCATGAAAAGTTATCATAAAAGGGGTTAACATGCAAAGTGATTTATATGATAAAAGAAACATGTACTTGCTATGAATCTTATGAAATATGCCCCACAAGATGAAAGAAATGTATGTTATATATTCACTTGCATATTACACCCATGTTTATAAAAGAAGTCAAATTATATATATATATATATATATATATATATATATATATATATATATATATATATATAGGAGAAACTTCAAATGAGACGGGGTCTCATTGTGATTTTGATGAGCCGCAATTTATAGCCGTTTGATTTGAATTGATGGACATGATTAAATCCGGTTTTGCAATAGAAAACCACCATCAAAACCGCCGTCCATCCTTTTTTTATGGAAATTCTTAACCGATTAACTACATATCCGACTATTTTTTCGATTTGGAAATATTTATTATCATCAATTTTATTATATCGATTTAATGAGGCGGGAATGTCAGAGGTGAACGTGATCTCCCTTTTCGGAAGTAATTTATTACTTTCCTTGTTTTTAGTATTATCATAACCACCCGCCGATACATTCTCAGAATTAGTTAATTAATTTTTTCCATATTAAGCTTAATTTAAAATTTTAATATGTAAAGTCGCAACATCTAATAGGAATTGTATTTTTTAATGCAACCAATTTTTGTAATATAGTATAAGTTATTTCAAAATATCTTCAAACATTTGTAAAATTCAAATCAAGTTTATCAAAAAAATAATTACAATTCAATCTTACAGAAGTACAAAATTTCAAAAATTTATAATCTTATTTTTATTTTAAAAAAACGTAGTATACTTTGTTGAGGCCATCAGCTTTTAATAAATTCGTTTAATTTTAAAATTTCAGTAGTATATGTTATTTCTTTTCTATTAGAATCTTTGTATTATTATACGTTCTAATTTCAAATTTGTGTCAATGTATTCAAATTTTCGACGTAACATTTTATTATTAAATCTGTTAATAAATTTTACAATACAAAACATATTTACATTGTTCAATAAAAGAAATTGGTCGTAGTGAAACATCGTTATCATAAGGATACAAATTTTTTATTCTCCTAAGCTATTTAACTAATCCTCATGACATAGATATACTATATATGCTGCTTTTAAAACCAACAAAATATGAACAAATTTTTGTAAATCGATTAGCTTTATTTCAAAAAAGTATCGTACAATAGCAAGTCGTTAAAGTATTATTCAATAAACTATCCCAAAAAAGTAATATTTTTTGAACTATTTGCTATTCACTATATAAATTAGCCGTCCTGGCATCTGTTTTTAAGAAAGTAGTTTTTCCTAATTTGTAGTTCCGCATTTTTCTCTACTATCCCATTAAAATCGCACGTTCATTTTCTCTATATATAGAAATGTTTTTTCGACAAAACCATTCCATATAATGATGGTGGCTTTGATCCCATCCATCGGATCTTAATCCAACCGTATTTATTGTTGGCTCACTATAATCTCTATGAGACCCCACCTCATTTGAAAGGGTCCCTATATATATATAGGGTTAAATGGGGTTGCTCCCTTGGGGGAGCTAACTTGGCTCTCCCCACGTCATTTCGTCCGCTTTTTTTATTTTTTTTGAAAATTTCTTCCGTGGAATTTCATCATTATATCCCTATATTATGTCATTAAAATTTCGTGCGAAACAGAGACTCCTACGGCCTCCATCCAGACAGTCATTTTTTAACGGTAACAGAATTGTTAAAAACGACCCCGTCTAGATGGAGGCCGTAGGAGTCTTTGTTTCGCACGAAATTTTAATTACATAATATTGGGATATATTGATGAAAATTCACGGAAGAAATTTTCAAAAAAAAATAAAAAAGCCAGACGAAATGGGGCTGGGGGAGCCAAGTTAGCTCCCCTATGGGGGCAGCCCCATTTTACCCATATATATATATATATATATATATATATATATATATATATATATATATATATATATATATATGGGGGTTAAAGGAGGCTACTCCCTAGGAGTAGCCAATTGGCTACTCCCACCCCTATTTTTCCTCTATTTTTTATTTTTTTTTGAAAATAAAAAATATGTATATTCTTCACTATATCCCCTTAACATGTCATTCCAATTTTGTCAGAAAGAGAGACTCATATGCCCTCCATCTGAAGGGGGTCAATTTCAGCAATTCTAAGACTGTTAAAATTTGACAGTCTTGATGGAGGGATAGAAGTCTTGAATTAAGTTGAATTTTATATGACACCATGGTGACATATTGTGATCTAAATTCTAATAGATTTCATTTCAAAAAAATTAAAAAAATACAGGGAAAAAGGGGTGGGAGCATGTAAGTTGGCTATAACTAGGGAGTATACTCCCTTTTCCCTATATATATATAATATATGGGAAAAGGGAGTATGCTCCATGGTTGTACCCATCTTACATGCTCCCACCCCTTTTCTCATGTATTTGTTTTATTTTTCTGAAATAAAATCTATTGGAATTTAGATAACAATATGTCACCATGGTGTCATTCAAAATTCAACTTAATTTGAGACTTCTATCCCCTCCATCAAGACTGTCAAATTTTAACGGTCTCAGAATAGTTGAAATTGACCCCCTTCAGATGGAGGGCATACGAGTCTCTGTTTCTGACGAAATTGGAATGGCATGTTAGGGGGATATAGTGATGAATATACATATTTTTTATTTCCAAAAAAATAAAAAATAGAGGAAAAATAGGGGTGGGTGTAGCCAACTGGCTACTCCAAGGGAGTAGCCTCATTTAACCCTATATATATATATATATATCATGGATCGAACATAGACATGTATGGGAATAATTAGGCATGTATTGATATTTATCAATGAAAACTCAAGCACATGCAATATAACAGATTAAAAGATCGTTAGAATTCCTATGCATGGACCCTGATGCATACTGGACACTAGGCTCATGAAAAATTATGTTTGTCAAGTCCCGGTGAAGAATAGGGTTGACTGAGTACTCGGGATTGTGGTACAGACTCATTGGGATTCTCAACGTGGTATGATATAATGCATGAAGATTTAAAGGATATATGTAGAGAACAATTGATATGCTATTTTATTTCTTAGTTAATTTTGCAAAGCTACCCCAATTAGAAACACAATGGTTTTCCTCGCTTGGACGACTCAGATTATATATGGGTCATGTTCTTGATCGGACGGTGTTCAAGGGCGTTGGATGATCAATTCAAGAACACCCCCAAGATGAGCTTCCATCGTGGATTACTGGTGACTCCGACGTCCTCTCCTCGCTCTGATGGCAGCTATTGCTTCCTTGGGATCCTCCACAGTTGCAGGTGGTCTTTCCATGGTGTCCAGATCCCATGACAGTGGATCTGGAGCTCGACCTTCTACTCGAGAGCTAGAGGTCTATTCCAGCCTCGTTCTGAGACTCTAGGCGCTTGTCCGGACCTAATACCTACACCAAAAGATCCAATGTCTCTAGACAAGTCGCCTCGACCGATTGTTGAAGCTGTTGTGCAAAGAAATGAATGGGGCGGCAAAGCTCCGACGGTGGGCAGAGGAGCGAACTTGGATTCACCAGATATATGAAGGATCTGGGTTGGGAGGATGGCCACATGGTGGAGAAAACAATGGGGAACGATATGGAGTGGAAATTGAGGAGAGATACGAGTGAAGAACAAATGATTTGGCATGGATCTCAAACTCAAAGTCAAAATGGGATCTACGATGTAACATAATTTACTGACTAAAAACTGAAATTAAACATGGGAAATGAAAGATATTGCTAAAGGTTACCTAGAACAGTAGAATATAGGCCTTGACTTGGTCGGGGGACCAAGGAAGCAGAACCATCAAGCTGAGTGTTGGCAATAGTCTGGATCGACTCCGACGAAGCTCCTCCTTACTGCAGAACGGCGGCCACATTTCTCGTGTCACCAGTCGCGAACCTTGGGACCGGTCTGAGGGGCTAAGAGCTCTGTGAGAGGGGATCAAATGCATAAAAATGGCGGAGGGGAAAGTTTTATATGCGAAGATGGAGCTGACTTCGATGAGGGCTTACGTGTGATGGAGATGGGCAGGTGAAGATTATGGTGTAGGCATGGGAGTCAGATGTGAGATCGGAAAGGTGGAGGACTCGAGGAGAATGGGCGCATGGAGTTGGCGTAGAAATATGGAGAATAAGGAGGCCCGTGACTTTCTGACAGGTCGGCTGAAGAAGAGGATAGTTGACCGAAATCAACATTATCAGGCAACACAAAAAATATTTATAATTTTATTTAGTATTTTATTCTGATTTTTAATTATCTTTACAAGGTCATTAATTATAGGTTAATATTTAGATGTATATATAGGTAAATATACGAGTATTACATATCTTTTATTTTTAATTTGTATTTTATTATTATATACATGTATTTTATATATTTATAATTTATTTAAATATATATTAGGTATTTTTATTTCCTAAATATATTTTTGAACTTAAATAATTATGTTTATTTATTATGTTGGTATATATAGGTGCAATTCCTCTATGCATTAGAGTACTTTATTTATTTTATTTAATTTTTGATGGTTTTATTCTATTTTACCTATACACGTGTACTTTAACTAATATTTACAAATTTATAAAAATAAAATAAAATAAAGCATAAAATATAAAGAATAAATATACTGAATAATATACGGTATATTGCATAATGAGGGCCCAAAATCAAACTTTTGCATCTTAACTCCAAATTGAATGAAAACACCTTCATTAAATAGCTAATTTTATTTTATGGACAATACATGTGAGTTTGGTCAATTTTGAATGTATGGAGAAGATACCGGTCTGTAAAGTTTTCTTTGCAGCTTTTATGTTGTGTGTCTCGAGCACACTGTGCATTATTTTTCAATGAAATCATTTTTATATTTTCCATTATATTTTATGTACAATATTCATATTGAGAGAATATTGATTTGATGTATAAAAATGATAAAATATAATAGGTCCCAGAATGCAATTATTGGGCAAAATGAATTAGGGTTTTTATACGATTTTCCGCGTCGTTCTTCTGCCTTATCTCCCTTACTTTATTTCTTGTCGACTGAGTCATCATGATGATTGGGTCTTGGGGCCTTAGGGTCGCTCGGTGTCTTAGACACTTCATTCTTTTTTCTTTTTTTTATTATTTTATTTTTGTTTATTAGTGATTATTTTCACAAATTAATGATATATACATGCATTTAGCTAGGGATGTATGGCCAAAATGAAAGAATAAGGGTGATGAAATGAGGATTCATCAGTAGGAGAATTGCACAATCCAAGGCTTATGTGTCGAATGGGCAAGTAAATGTTGTTTTCTCTTGGTCCTTAAGGGCAATCGCCACCTGGTTGTACCCGGAGTACCCATCTAAGAAATAGAAGAATTCTTATTCAGCTAGTTTTTCAAGCACTTGATCAATGAACGATAGTGGAAATGGTCCTTCTTCGTTGCTGCATTAAGGCATTGCTAGTCAACACTCGCGCTCCACGATGTCAGTACTCGTGTAGAAATCTCCTCTCCTTGATCATTAGTAACCACAGTGATCCCTGATTTCTTTGGCACTACATGCAGAGGACTCAACCATGTTGAGTCTTAGATGGGATAAATAAAGCATGCTTCACACCATTTCATGATTTCTTTCATCACTACATCCTGAAGGATAGTGTTTAACCTGAGTTGAAATTCACAGGATGATTTGCAGTCATCTTCAAGATGAATATGGTGTGAGTACAAGATTGTATTTATCCCTCGGAGATAACCAAGTGCCTTACTATTTTTCTCTAGAATCTAGAGCAAATGGGATTCTTGATCTGGGGTCATCCTGTTGCTAATGATGACGGATACATATTTTCTCCACCCTCAAAGAAAGCATACTTAAGACCTGCTGGGATCCGTTTTAATTCATGCAATTATTAAGCATGTTTTGTAGACACTTCAAAAATTGTGCTTGTAGGCGAATGGTTTGCTGAAATCAATGAGGTGTTGTCCATCTCTGTCAGTCTTAACTTTTACAAAAATGTATCGAACATATCTGCAATGAATTCTTCCTGTTCGATTTGTCTTGAATCTTCTTCAAACAGGTTGATTGGTGATTCAGTTGTGGTCTCCCAATTGACATTTGAGCAGGGGTCGACTATGCTTTCCAGGTCCTCTTCTGAAGAGAGGATTTCCTATATGAAAATATCGTTCAAAGAAAGTTGTTGATCATTGATATCAACAATATCACAGTATTTAGCTGGTTCTAGCTTCCCTTCATCAGATACGACTTTTATCTCATTAATCATATCCATGTGACTTTGTTGGTGCGGGAGCGGAATGTAATCTTTATAGACCCATAGTCAACGATCACTGCAGCAGTTCGAAGGAACGACCGACTAAGAATAATTAGAGTCTGGAGAAACGGTACAGACAAATCCATGTCCAGGATGATAAAGTCCACTGAGAAGCGCATATCATGCACAGTCATGATAACGTCCTTTAGTAATCATTTGGGTTGATTAATGGATCGATCTGTAAACTGAAGGATCATGCAAATGGGTTTAAGCGGACTCGGCCCAAATTCTTGAAGTAGTGAGGAGGGCATGAGGTTTATATAGAAACCATTATCAGGTAAGGTTCGTTCAAATACTTGATTAAAAATCTTGCATCTGATTAAGGGTGGTCCCTTGTCTTTCTTCTTCTGTGGAGATCACCGACAACATTCATTGTAGCCATGGTTAGAATGTGTTTTTCTCCTCGGTCGTATCTATTTTTTCAGCTCTGACTCTTCGAGGTGTATGCATCTTTCAAACCTTTCTTCACAGCTGGCATGTATTCCATGGACTTCATCAATAGCATATTCAAAATAAGATTTTCAATAATTTCCACAAGACCAGGATCGTACAATGCATTTTTAATTTTCCTGAATTTTTGAATTTTTGATTACATCTGGAAAATGAATATTCAAAAAAGGAAATGCATTGTTCTTAGTTACATCATCATGTGCATATGGCTGGTAAGAAGGTCGATCGTCAAATAACTCGGAATATGAGGGGTGGGGAGAGAGAGTAGAGGGGGAGAGATAGCGATTGCAGAGGAGAGAGCATCTTCGCTTAGAGGAGAGATGAGGAAGGGAGCATCTTTGTTGGGAGGTAAAGAGGGGGTTCTTGTCTTGGAAGTCGGCTACCGGAGATGGAGAAAAGGCATGCCCGAGTGATACCATTCAGGGAGGTGAGAAGAAGGAGGAAGAATGGACGGTTGTCTTGCATCGCAAGCGAGACAGGTGTTGTTATTTCTGTAGGTTCTTTGGTCATTTGGCTTTGGGGCGCTCTCTTGCTCCTATGTGCTTATGTCGTGGAGCAGTTGGTCATCGTCAGTCTGTCTGTCGTCAGAAGTTGGAAGAAGCGTGCTACGAGCCCATCTTGGTTTGTTCTGTGAGGGAAGGCTTTACGACGGGGGATCATCATAGATCATATGTGTCAATGATGGTGGAGGGTTCTGGTAAAGATAAGAGTGCTAATGATTTCGCAGTTGCAAGGGAGATGTTTCTAGTTGGATACAAACGGAAGGGTTTTTTGGACCCTTGTCCGTGACCATGTTCGACTATTGTTGGGTTCGTCTTCCGTGGGAGATGTTGTGGCACTGGATGCAAGTCACTGTTGTGCTAGAGATTTGTCAAAGTCATTGGCATCGGTTCTTCTGAATGAAATCGCAAAGATAGAGTTTTTCTGGCGAATCCCCTATTTTGCAGATGGCAAAGGAAAGAAGGGTTTCTTGTTGGTGGCCCACATTTCTAGCATGCCTTTATTATCTCGTACTTTGGAGGTTCTTCAGTCGGCTTTGAGGAAACTGGTACGGTGACAAAAATTTTTTCTGATGGTCAACGGCCAGGTTCCGACCCAAACTTGGCATTCGTTCTTATTGAAGGAAGGGCACCATGTGTTTTTGATTGCTCATGTTCCATTTGGGTAGGTCATGCCACCTTCAGCCTGGTGGTCGAGGATGTGGCACCACCACCACCGTCATCGCTTCTGTTTCCGTCATCCAGCTATGCATGCCTTTCGTCTTCTCCGAAAATCATGCTTGAGCACTCATTGTGCCTGAATCTGGTTGTTTCAGTTCACCCACTTTTGGGAGATTTTCAAAAAAGCACTTTTTCGAGGGATAGTAAAGCTAAGATGAGTAATGCGGAGGTAGGTGGTGTACCTTTCAGTTGCATGTTGCCTCGCCTTCCATCTATGGAGATTGGAGAGGGCCCTTCGGGTGATTTGCTAAGTCAGGATGCGGCGCCCTCGGGAGAGTCCGTTGAAGAGCGTTAGGAACCCTAACGTAGCTTTCGAGCTCGATGGTTCTCCTTTGAACTCGGTATTCTCTTGTTGGGTGGAGACTTCGGATCCGTTATATGAGTGTGCAAGAGGTCGATTGGCCCTTTCATATCCGACTGTTGGGTGTGCCCCTCCGTATCTGGTTGAGAAAATTTGCTCGGGTTGTAGCAGGACAAACCTTCACATGCATGTGTCTTGTTAGGCCCTTGATAGGTTTGAACATGTTGTTGCAGTGAGCTTTCTACAGGGCGGCTCTTTCGAGCCTCCTTCTGTGGAGGTAGCGATGATTGTTGGGGAATTATCTTTCTAGAAGGTGTTGATTTCTGTTCCTTTTGCCCAAGAAGAAGCTCCCTTTACCCTTGATAAATCAGCTCCGGTTGTCTTCGACCCAAGAGAAACATGTCCCAAGGGATTGAATCCTCAATTTTTGTCGGTTTCATCATAGTTCCGAGAATGGATTTAACCTTAGTTAGGCAGTTCAATCATTGGAAAACATGGTTGGAGAATGCAATTTCCAGCCAGCAACCTCATCCATTTCAAACTTGATGCCGTCGGATTAGATTTTGAGAGAAGACATAAGCGCCACAGACCTAGGAAGCAATAGAGTAAAAGTGGGTGGTCACTAAAACAATCTGTGATGAAACAGTAAAGGTGGCGTATGTGCCAGGAGTGGTGCAGGCTTCGAGAAGCAAGCAGGTGTCCCAATGAAAGTACAAACTTGGAATGTGAGGGGTCTAGGTGATCAAGAGAAACGGTGACTTTTGGGTGGTTGATTTGATGAATGGAGTTGTGACATTCTCTTCCTATACGATACAAAGCTCTCATCTCATCCTAGAGTGACGTGGAATTATTTGGGGGTGGCATGGTGTCTAATTATTGGGCCCTTGATGTTGTTGGATCGACGAGATGTTTAATTGTGGCTTGGAAAGATTTAATTTTCTCTGTGCACGCGGAGATCAAGGCGAGGCATGTCGTTACTATACTTCTGGAAAACAACTCTTCGGGATCATAGTTGGTGGTGGCTTGTGTCTATGGGCCTTGCTTGCATTCTTTGAGGTATGATCTTCGGGTTGACATTCACGATGCCAGAGCAAACTCTCCTCGGAAGGCTTGGCTTTTGGGAGGTGACTTCAACATCACTCTCCTCTCCTCTGACATCTCAAGGTCTAGGGGGTCAGGACCCGGGATCTCTGGTGTTTGTTGATTTGATTGATAATCTTGAGCTTGAAGTGATAGATGCAAGTGATACCAGATACACCTGGAGGAACTCTGGATCACGATCTCATATTGACCTGTTATTGGCTTCTCATGAGCTTATGCGTGACTTCCCTTTGTCTTTTTGCACCTCTAAGCCACGTACAAGATCAGATCATACTCCTATGTTGTGTGATTCCGAAAATGATGTGGATCATTGGGGGTTCTTTTGCTTTGAGCATGCCTACCTGCATGAGGATTCCTCCAGAGACCGAGTTCATAATTTTTGGACCTCTATTGTTGGTTCTGGATCGGCAGCCTCATGTTTGGCACAGAAACTCATTTTGCACCGCAAGCATCTTTGCACCTTTAAGAAGGAGGTCAGAGAAGCCAGAATAGCTAGTCGTCTTGTGACGGAGATAGAAGTACACAGGTTTGATGATTTGAAGGATATCAGGGAGCTGGTGGCTAAGGAATGGGCTACTAGGTGTGCGACTCAGAAAACTATTGATGCTGAAGATAGGAAGCATGTGACTGAATGGAAGCAGCATTCTAGACAGTGTTGGATCAAGGAAAATGACGCTAACAATGCATATTTTCACCAGCTGGCTGGCAGTTGTCATCGTCATAATGTGTTTCGATCTATGGCGTTGAATGGTAATAGGGTGGAGGGTGATCGTGAGATGGGCATGGCTATTGCTGATCATTTTCATGAGTTCTCGCGAAGGAAGAAGGTGAGGCAGTGGAGGTGGACTAGTGTTGGGTAGCTCGCATCTTTGATACTCACGCAATCCACCTCAAACAGAGCTTTATGTCGGAGGAGGTGAAAAGTGTGGTGTGGAACTTGAACGTCGATGGTGCCCCTAGCCCTGATGGATTCCCTATTCTCTTATTCTGTGAGTTCTGGAATTGGTGGGTCCAAAGGTAGTTGAGGTTGTTGATGACTTCATTGTTGGTAATACATGGTTTGAGAGGCTTAACAAAGCTCTCATTTTTCTGCTCCCAAACAAGGACATCGCTGAAAGAGTGGAGGAGTTTAGGACAATTGCACTCTCTAATGAAAATTACCTCATCGTTTCAAGGTGCTTGCCATTTGTTTGAGCCAGGTCATGGACCATATCATCTCCCCTTTGCAGTCTGCTTTCATCCCTTTGAGGTAAATTACGGATAGCATAGCCATGGCAATTGAAATTGTCGCTGATTGGAAGCGTAGAAGAGTGAAGGGTGTTTTTTGGAAGGTTGACTTCTCAAAGGCAAATGACACGGTGGACTGGTGTTTTCTTTGGCAGGAGTTGAGAAAGTGAGGTTTCGCTCCTTGATGAATAATCTAGATGAAGCATTGTGTAACTACTGCCTCTTATGCAATGTTGGTCAATGGGTGTCCTGAGGGAGGATTCTTTCAGCCACAGAGAGGGGTTCATCAAGGTTGTCCTCTTTCTCCAATGTTGTTCATCATAGTTGATGATGTTCTATCATGTATGGTGAGTCGGGTTGTTAGCAATGGTTTAACCACTTGTTATTCTAATCAGGATATCTCTATTTCCCTCCTACAGTACACGAACGATACTATCTTATTCAAGGAGGGAGGCAAGGAGGGCAAAAGGATTGGCGACAACTTTGGAGATTTACAGTGAGATGTCTGGGCTTGTTCTCAACCATAGAAAATCTACTTTAATCCCTTTGGGCTTTTTAGGATGTTGCAAGGGATTGTGCAGTAGTTCTAAGAACGAGTCGTGGTTCTCTACCAATATGTTACTGTGGGGTTCCTCTTACTCACATGAGAATCAAAATTTCAAATTGGTTATCACTGATTGAGAAAATGGAGAGGAAGTTATCGGGTTGGAAAGCGGCTATGTTATCAAGAGGGGGAAGGCTTGTGTTTGTCAAAGCGGCCCTCTCCTCCATCGCGATGTTTTTTACGTTTTCTCATCTTTTGCCAGGTGGTATCAGGACAAGACTTTAAACGATAATGCGTATATTTATGTGGGGGAAGTCCAGGCATGATGCAACTAGGTTGTGGATTGGGAGATAGTTTGCTTACCAAAGATGGGCAGTGGTCTTAGCATCAGGAATTTGGAGACCATGAGTAAGGCATTGTTGCTGAAGTGGGTGAGCTGGTTGTGGGCCAATGGTGATGATATATGTTGTCGACTTTTTCATAGGATATATAGTATTGGGGATCCCATCAACATGCCTTAGCATCAACTTGTCACTCCTTTGTATCTAGAAGGGAATCAAGTTGGCGTTGCCTCACTTTCATGAGCTTTTCGTGCAGTACTTGGGGATGGTCACTACTTCTCTTTCTGTAAGGACAACTGGACTAGTGAGGGGACATTTTCTTCTAGATTCCCATAGCACTTCGCTCTATCTGTTGACCAGTATGCGCTGGTCTTGGATTGATGGATTGACGGTAACTGGATGCCTACATTTTTAGTGGACTTCTCAAACCAACGACTTGAAGAATTTCTCCTTTTTCTTGAATCTATGGGACTCAGTGATAGACCTACGAGTAGAGATCATTGGGTGTGGCTGGATAACTCCTTCAGTGTCAAGAGAGCTTATCAGGCAATTTCCAAGCCTCCTCCTCCTAGAACAGACTCTTTGTTTCATGATTGCAACCTCATCTGGGAGCTTCGCCTACCTACCAGAATAGGCTTTTTATGTGGCTTTTAAGGAGAAGACGTATTATGACTAGGGACCATTGTGCAAGACTTCTTCCAGATATTTTCAACAAATGCCTTCTTTGTGAGATAAATATAGAAACGGTGGATCACCTCTTCTTGAAGTGTGCTAAGACTGCTGCAATCTGGGAGGAAGCAAACATGAGTTGGTTGAACATACAGGACATGGACCTCTTTTGGGAGTCCTTGTTCCTTGTAAGGAATCGTCTTAGGATGGATATCCTTCTCCTATTAGCAACAATCTGGACTATTTGGCTAGCAAAATGGTTTTCTTTTATCCAGTGAGCGATTTTATTACGAAAATATTATTTTTTATTCTAGGTCGCTCCTTGAATCTTGGTCACTGTAAGTCTTTCTGTAACTTCTCCTCCAATTTGAATTAAATTGGGGCAGCATGTTTCCCTTTTTTGGTTTCAAAAAAAGAAGGTCATTCGCATTCAAAATTGGCAAAAATACGTCTACGGGAGCTTGGGCTTCACTAGGGCTCTGGAGCTTCGGTCGGTGCTTGTTTCTCCTATGTTGAATATGCTTGGCTTCATTTCTTATTTTCTTTCTGAATATTTTCTTTTTGCTAATTTTTTTGATATTTTTTCTCTTGATGGTGGTGGGTGGTAGGTGTTTCTCCTCCATCAAATTCTTCCTCACCAGGCTCTATTGCTGGTCTGGTTGATGTAGAAGATGACTCATCAGAAGATGTGTTATTCTTCCCATTCGATGCGGCAGACGGTTGTAATGTCCTATCGCTCCTGAGGGTTACTGCATGAGACAACACAAAATCTGAAATACCTGACTCTACGGGATTGGATGGCACATCACAAACTATATGTTCTTTGCACTTGAAGTTATTGGGGTTGGCCTCGACCTGCACTGGAATTGGAGTTTTATCACAGTGATGTCATTGAGCTTCTGGCTTATCTCTGATAGGCCTTTCACCGATTGGGCCAAGTAGTCGAGAGCGGGGTTCACTGGAGCATCCTCGGGTTTAGTGTGCTGATCACGCTAGGAGTGAGATGTTGTTGAGGCTGCTAATGGGAAAGCTGAGAATTATACTGAGGAGAAGGATGCCGGTAATGCTGAGGAGGAGGAGGATACTAATTGTTATGAGAAGTCGTGTAATTGTGATGCGGTTGGTATCGACGTTACGCGGGCTGCTTGTACTCGTAATTTTGTCTCCATGTATTTTGATTTGGTGGAGACAGATGCTGCAGAGGCTGGTTTTGGACAAGCTTCCCACTCGATTGTTGGTGATACGACCGGATCGTAGAGGAATGGCCATGTTGTTGCCTGCCTGGACATGCTAGTTGTGCATCAATATTCCATATGTCGTTCACTTATTGGATTTGGGGCGGTGGTGGCAAAAATGGATCCACATAAGATGGAGGTTAGGGCTCGGGCTCGGGATGGTAGACGACAAGATATTGTGATGGCTACAGTGGAGCTTGTTCAGGTGCCTCACATAGTATACGTGTTGGACCTGAGGTTGGCTCGAACTCTGTTGAGGCAGCTATGGCGATGAAGGCTCCTTCATCTCAGCAGGAATTGCAGCTGATGGGCTCGCAGACTACATGATGTTGATGGCGCTAACCAGCAGCTTCCTGATGATGCTAAGGTTGGAGCTCTCATCCATGTCCAATTCATGTGATGCCTCCGTATCAACGGGCGTGCGGTGGATCTGCGGCCGATGCTGATAAGCACGTGATGAGGACAATGTGGCCTCTCCTTCAGCCATATCTTCAAATATCTACCAGATAACATCCTCGTCCTTGTTGAAGTGAGATCCGCCATATGCAGCATCAACAAGCCTTTGACTCTCTTGTATGAGACCCTCAAAAAATGTTGGACTAAGCTGGTCCGAGGAATGTCATGATGGGGGCACTTCTCTTGCAAATCTTTAAACCTCTCCCAAGCTTCATGTATGGATTCGTACAGTTCTTGGGAGAAGTTACTAATACGCGATCACATCTTATTGAGACGACCAAGATGGTATAATTGTGGAGGAACGTAAACTTTAGCTTCTCCCAGATCATTATTACCTTCCCCAAATGATTTATCCATTAGAGAGCCTTGTCTTGAAGGATGAATGGGAAGGCAGTTATTTGACTACACTAAAAGGATGTTAGGGTAGTGAGTTGTGCGACAGATGCGGAAAAACTGTTGGAGATGGATATAAGGATCTTTACTTGTATTCCCATGGAAAGAGGGAAGAAGAGACAAAAACTAGGGCTCCATCTCAAAGTGTCTGTAAACTACAGAAATACGTATCCACTCAGTCATTTGACAGACCCGGGATTGTACATTTCCCTGAGCGTAGGCTTTTGAGCCTCTCTTCTTGGTTCGTCTGCCCCACCATGGGGTCCATCTCCTTGTTCATCTTCATTTCCTCCTTCTCTGTCTTGACTCTCTCTGTCTCTCGTCATGTCATTGAGTATATCCTGAAAGGAGACCTGGACAAGAGCTTGTTCTGTAGGTTGTTACTGGATGGACTGTATGAATGCAAGCAATTGTGTGTTCATTGCGTTGTGATCAGGATATGGACCTTGATTTGGATGTTATGTGTTGGTAAGTTGAGGGATTCCCTTAACCTACCCTGCAAAGGATGACTAGTAGCGGAGCGTTCCCCGCACATAAACCAAGAATAATAATCATAACACAATAATCAAGCAACCGCATAGAGATGAGAAATTTATGTGGGAAAACCCACCTCGATGTGAAAGAGGGGAAAAACTCACAAGGCACAACGACCCGTAACAAAATACACTAGGTCGAAAAAATAAGAGGGCACAATACCTTCTCAGTTTTGTTGCCCAACAAAACTGAGGCTCAGTTATAAGAATAAAATCAGATAATTGTCACCTTGTACTTGGAGAACACGATATTGTTGCTTCTCCTCTTCACGATTTGTCCCTCCTCGTGTGTGATTCTTCCTCGTGCGGATGCACCTCACGCCTCTGCGGGTTGCTCTTCACGCCCCTACGAACTGCTCTTCACGCCTTACGTGAACTTGCTCCTCACGCCTTGCGTGGGCTACTTCTCTCCTTACTTGGGGAGAGATAACTAAGAGAGAAGAGAGGGAGAGATGCTTGAGTTGGGATGATCCCCAATTCCATGCATGAGGTCTTATTTATACTACTCTTGCCTCCTCTTTCTCCTCCTAGTCCTATTTGGAATAGGAAACACAAGTCCTACTCCTATTACAAATAGGACCCCAAGGGGATAATTATTCAACAACATCCATCCCCTTTTTCCTTTATTTTTGGGAACGGATAATAACCAACACCCCCCCCCCCCCCCCGGTCCCAATGGGGAGGTGTCTCCATGAAGATGATCACTGAGAGGTGACACTGTTCAACTCTCTATAGAGTTGCAGCTTGTCACGAGTCACGGCCTTCGTCAGCATATCTGATGGATTTTCATTTGTGTGGACCTTTTTCAGAATGAGATGCTTTTTGTCAATAGCATCTCTCAGCCAATGATATCGCATGCCTATATGCTTTGTGCGAGGATGGTTCATCGTGCTCTTACTCAGATCAATGGCGCTCTGCCTATCGCAGAAGACAATTGGCTCACTGTCTTCGCATCCAAGTTCACCAAGAAATCGTTGTAACCACAACACTTCTTTTCTTGCTTCTACTGTTGCAATGTACTCAACTTCAGTTGTTGAGAGTGTAATGCATTTTCCCAACTTGGATTGCCACAAAATCCCTTCCCCTGCGAAAGTAGAAATGTATCCGAAAGTCGATTTCCTCTGATCCACATCTCCTGTCATGTCAGCATCTATGTATCCATAGAGTTTGGGATCTGATCTCCCAAACATCAGACACAGACTTGAGGTCCCTCTCAAGTATCTCGAGAATCCACTTCACTGCTTCCTAGTGATCCTTCCCTGGATTCAACATGAATCTGCTCACTATGCCTACAACATGAGCAATGTCAGGTCTAGTGCAAACCATATCATACATAAGTCTGCCAACTGTGGATTGATAAGGCATCTTATTCATCTCAACTTTCTCCTCAGAAGTAGATGGGCGTGTCTCTTTCATAAACTTGAAATGAGCGGCAAGGGACATGCTGACAGGATTCGCATTCTTCATGTTGAACCACTCCAGAATTCTTTCAACATACTTCTCTTATGACAACCACAACATATGCTTCTTCCTGTCGCAAGTGATCTACATCCCGAGCATGTTGCTTGCCTTACACAAATCCTTCATCTCAAATTCCCTGGAGAGTTCCATTTTGAGCTTTGTAATCAATCCGAGATTATGACCAACTATCAGCATGTCATCCACATAGATCAATAAGATAATGAACCTGCCATTGGGAAGATGTCGAATGCACACACATGGATCTGTTGTAGTCCTCTTGAAGTTCTGCTTTGCCATGAAGGCATCAAACTTCAAGTACCATTGTCTAGGGGCTTGCTTCAAGCCATAGAGACTCTTTCTTAGTTTGCAAACTATGTGCTCTTTCCCTTTCTCCCGGTATCCCCGTGTATGCTACATTTAGATCTCTTCCTTCAGGTCACCGTGAAGAAAAGTTGTCTTCACGTCCATCTGCTCTAGCTCAAGGTCTAGGCTTGCAACAAGGAAGATCTCATCATAGTCTCCACGCCCTCTTTCTAATTGAATCCTTTCACAACCAATCTGGCCTTGTACTTCAGTTGCTTGCCACCATCATCTGTCTTTAGCTTCTAGACCCCTTTGTACTTTGACGCTCTCTTACTTGCAGGAAGCTCAACAAGATCATAGGTATGCTTCAGAGACTGCATCTCATTCATTCATTGCATTTTGCCAATGATCTCTCTCCGTATGCTCTCGTGCCTCCTCAAAAGTGCATGGCTCATCATGATCAGTCAACATCACGTACTGGGAAGTAGGATAATGGGATGATGGCTGATGTGCCATCTCGGATCTCTTGACCTGATGCTCTGTTGTATCTGCTTCTTGATGAGGTGATGAATACCCATTCATCACTCTTTATTCTTCTATTTTAGCTACAAAAACCTTTGCAAATACATGTAGATATGTGTAAATACAAATAATTACCAAAAGCATGCATTGTGTAAAAACCTATAATTAGCATGTTTTTGTGCAAAAATAAAAAGAATAAAGAGCAAAAAGAAAAAGAGGGAAATATTTAGAATAAATATTGAGCAACCTAACCCAAGGGAGGGCTCAGCATGGGCCTGACCGCATAAAAGCCAAAGTAGAGGGAGATAGGAGCTCATGTGTATATACTTCTGTAAATAAATAAAACTTTATATTTTCCTCACCCAAAAATATGCTTGTCCATATTGTGTGTATATTTTATTAAAAACAAAATAAAAAGATAAAAATCAAAAAGTCAAAAATACCCTTTCACCATGTGCATAAACCACACCATTGTATTTATTTAACCTTGTAAATAAATTCAATTATTTTCTAAACTTTTTGTAAATATTCTATGTTACATATTGTAAATATATAAAATAACAAGAAACAAAACAAAAATCAAATAAAAATTACAAAATTGAAAATACAAAAATACATTGTATAAATACCATGTATATAAATGTATTCAACCATTTATTTCACCCTTGTATATAAGTGATAAAAATAAAATAAAAATATTCTTTTATTCCTCATTTTATCTTGTAAATAAATAAAATACAAAATGAGCATAAAAATACATAAAAATAACAAATAAAAAAATCAAAAATAAAAATCCATATAGTGTACATATACCTATATATATAGCTACCTTATTTTTATTTCCAAAAATTAATTAAAAATCACCAAAAAATAGAAAAAAATAAAAGAAAAATATTTCATGTTTTGAGTTTTCTTTAATTCGGCCTATTTCTACCCTAAAATAAATAAATAAAAATCGGGCACACGTGGCCGCTCCTGATTGGTCCACGGGGGACTGTTGACCCCAGTCAACTCCCCCGCGGACTCCTTCCTATTCTGGAATGCGCGCGCCGCCCCGCCTTCTCCGATTTTCCCACGCGACTCCAGGCTGTCTCCCACGCATATCCCATGCCCGGATTCTTCGCCGTTCATCCCTCTCCCTCGCCGGATCCTTCGCCATCAAATCAACGCCTTCCTTAGCCGTCGACCCTCAACTCTAAACGCCCCTGTCACCTTATATATTCGCACCTCCGCCGCCTCCGCGCCCCATCTTTGGATCGCCATCCTTGTTCCCGTGACCTCCAGAGCATAGCCCGAGGTGACAGCTCGAGGTTGACCCTGTTGCAGTGAGGTGAGGGTGTCCCTACCATTGATCCGGCGTTTTTCGCCGCCGTGCTCCGCCACCAGCGTCGAGCATCGAGCTTCAGGCCTTGACGCCCTTCGAAGCTACGACCAGGAGCAAGAGCAGCTCCAGCATAGTCTCCAGCATCCATCAGGTAACCCTAGTTCCTACCCATTTAGTCTAATTTAGGATTTCGCCCAATTCGTATCTCCGACCCATTTCCCTGATTCCGTCCATCTCACGCAATATCTCGACCATCCGACCCGATCATCATCTCCGCCGTATCCTCACGCACCTTCTACGCACGCTCATTCAACCCAGATCGCACCGGATCTGGGAGTCGAGCTCCACCGCCTCCGCCTCGCCGGAGCTCGTCCGCCCCACAGCACCGTTCACCTTCACCCCGCCTTCTTGGGTCGAGGCATTTTGCCCTCGACCCGCGGAGCTTCTTGTCCACTTTGCAGGCCCAAAGGGAGGCATCTGAGCCCCCCTACAGTTCAGACCGGAGCTTCACGCCGCTAGGCCTCGCCGGAGCCCCTCCAGGGCTCGGCTGGACCATCGGCCACCACCAGCAGTTGCGGGACAGTCCAGCGGAGCTTCTCCGATCATCTGCAGCAGCTGAGGAGGACCGGAGTCCACGCACGAGGCCGGCGAAGTTCGCCGGCCATCAGTTCTTCCTCCATCTTCCAGAGCCGTCCGATGAAGCCCTCGCTCCAGTTCTGATCGTGACCGCCCATTCTTCGAGGAGCAGTGACCGTCGATACATCTGAGGATCTCATCTGGACCGTCGCATCCGAGGAGAGAGGCGCAGGAGCCCAGCACCGTTAGATCAGCCACGTGGTCTCACCTCGACCGTCGATCGAGCCGAAGAGGAGAAGAGAGGAGTAGCGCCCGCACATCCAGCCGTCAGATCATACACGTGGCGCACATCTGACCGTCGGCTAATAAAGGGGTAAATATCGTAGGCCCCCCTCTTAGTTTGTCGTTTTCTTTTTAGTACTGTAATTAATTTTAGAAACTTTTTCAAGAAGGGTTATTTGCACTGTGGACCTTGCGCTTTATTTTAATTGCATGTATGCCCCTGTGTGTGAGTGACCACGTGCGTCGTCACGTGTGTATCTGGGCTTTTTACATATTCAATCCTCTAGTTCTGGTTGTTATTCATTGAATGAAAAGTTTTGTTTATTTGCATATATACCCCTGTGAATGCTTTATTTACGCATGTGCGGATTATTTTGGGTAAATTGCAAATGGGCCCCCTGGACTTTTGATACGAGTTATCAATAGGTCCTTGGGACTTATTTTTATTACATTTGGGTCCTTGAGTGCCCCAGGCACGTGCTTGGCACGTGTGTTGCTGGGTATTTTGCACCAGGACCCCAGAACTTTTGGGTATTTGCACTTAGGTCCCTGTGCACAGTGCCCCCTTGTTATTTTTGAATAAAATATCAAACGACCTCCAAATCCAATGAGATTTTGACACATGGTTCCTGCCATGATGTAGGAATTTCTATGATTTTTGGGGACATTTTTGATTTCATTTATTATTTTTAAAAATTCAAAAACACATATTTTTGCCACTGTTTGACTTTAAAAATACCAAAAAAATATAAAATCACCCCCAAAAATTCTAAAAAAATTAGGTACTGTTTCTTGCTTGTTGATTGATTTTCTAGCCAATTTTGGCTATTTTTCATTACTTAAAAACTCTAAAAATTGAAAAACCCCTAAAAACTCATAAAAATTGTAATAAATAAATTAAAAATCCAAAAACAATAATTAGGGTGCCTAAATTTTCCTTATTCTTTCTAGATTATAGGAAAATTACCTTTAGGGCTTTTTGAGATCCAAGAGTATTTTATTTTTGGGTCTTAAGCCTTGCTGGACAGTACCCTCTGTTTTTCGCATTGTTTGATTTTCAATAAATAATTTAACCATTAGAAAAATTCCAAAAATTCACCAAAAACAGTAAAAAACTTAAAAAACATAAAAACCATTTTTCCTTAATTTTTGCATTATTTTTGGAGTGTTTTATAAATTGTTGTAGTTCCCTTGTATTTACTTCCTCTCACTTTCTCATCATTTAAAAAAATCTAAAAAAATACTAAAACAAATAAAAACCATTAAAAAAAGTATTCTCTTGGATTTCTGACTACATCGTAGGCCGCAAGGCCAATCTGTGCTCCTTGTGTTCGACCCTGGGAGCTATACCAGGTTAATCCTATAGCAGGACCACTTCTCTGTGTTTCATTGATTTTATCTTCATTTGTGGTTCATTTTCTTGATTGACGCATTCGAGTGACTGAGGTCGCAACGACCTATATTATTTTCTGTACCTTCTACCTTAGTCGCATCGATCTTCGTGTCGTCAGAATGGCGCCGTTGCCAGGGAGCACGGCTTTGTAGTCATTTTTCCATATTGTCTCTCTATATTATAATTGTTTTCTGACATTCTCTCTTGGATTTTTGTGCGAGGTACTGCTTGGACGAATTGGAGTTACTATTTAGAGGACCCGCGCAGGAGGAAGAGAGAGAGGGGAAGAAATTTTCTGTTTAGAGAGAGAGAGAGAACATTATTCTTGTAATAATTTAGGACTTGGACTTTGGACATTTGTGGACATTTGTAACTTAGCGGGTCTGTTTCGCCGAGCACCGGTGTGCTCGGGGGACCCATCTGGATTTTCGCGGCTTTTATCGTGGTTTTTATAGCTAGCTGCCTTTTCCGGTGTTTACGCGGTTTTTCTCGAGCCCCTAGATTTAGGAATTTTTGTTGATTGTGACGTAAATTTCTAAGGCCCAACACCTAATAGAATATCTGTTCCTATAGAACGTAATTGGACCTTAATAAAATTCACTGAAAAAGTTAGTTTAATTGGATTGGAGACCACGTGCCGTGAGGAGTCACATACAGCGCTGGCAGGACCCGTTGTGGCGGGCACCGAGTGACTCCCAAGATCGGACTCCGGACTCGATTCGATTAGCTAACTATTGTTCTTCACGATCAATAGAAGTTGCTTGTCTAAGGCCGGTTTTTCCCGCTGCACCATTTAGGTAGTTTTATTTCTGTCTTTAAATTCTGCGCGGATCACTTGCATGTAGAGTGCTGGAGACAAGGTACGCATTTCTTTCTCTGCATGCATCATTGATTTCTTCGCGCATCGGCTTTTTCGTCTTCTCCCTCTGTTTTTGGCTTAATCATCAGGAGAATCGGAAAAATCGTTAGGCCGCTTGTATTTATTTTGAAAAAAAAATTAAAAAGAAAAACAAAAAAAATTGGGACTGGATAACATTATTGACCCTAAAAGACACTCACATTAAAAATTTGTCTTGGGGAGAGCAACCCCCTCATTGTATGGTTTGGATGCGCGAGAGAGTGACCCGCACCCTAGGTAGAACCCTCCGGTGTTATTTCTAGCTGACTACCGACTCTTCCGTGCGGGCCAGTCGGTTGGAGTAGCATCGGGTATCCTAACAGGTCACGTAAGCGCTCTGATATCTTGTATGTTCACCAAATAAAATTGACAAGATAAATTGACCGATCTTTCACGGTCTTCATATTGAGTTGCGTTGGTGAATCGGGGGTTTGCTTTGCGATCATATTTTCTCCAGATCCCATCCGCCTAACTCGCCAAGATCAAGATGATGGGTAGACGATCTCTTAGGCAGCCTCTGGCTGCACCGCTTTCAGGCGCGTCTACTCCATCATCTAGGTTGGCCCGTGAGAGTCGAGACCAGCTCTCCGGGCCCGAGTTCGATTCCACCCTGTTCCCCCTCGATCCCCTTTCTTCTGCTACTGAGAGACATGAGCCCGAGGAAAGACGAATTAATTTGACAGAACCTGAGTTAGGCTCATCTGATTTTGCAGACATCCCTATGGCTGGAGCCGGCAGTTCAGACGATCGCCAGCCCGAACACTTTGTCTTAGACCAGGGAGCGATTAACTCCACCCTGATCGCGTCATTAGAGACAGTTCAGCAACAGTTACGCGATCAGGGGGCATTCATGATAGAGATGAGGAGGGAGTTGGAGCGACTCCGAAGAGAGCGAGACGAGCCAAGCGAGCCTGAGGACATTCCTGACGCTGATGCAGAGGCAGCAGCCGCAGCAGCAGCTGCCGCAGCAGAGGCAGCCGCCGCAGCAGCAAGACCGATGCGGGAGCTTCACAACCCCGGATCTACACTGATGCACCAGTGGGTGGTGATACCTGCTATCGTGGGGGATTTCAAGTTCCCTCCGAACACCCTGCAGATGCTTCCTCATTTTCACGGACTCGCCACTGAGGAACCCCACCTCCATCTCCAGGAGTTTTTGATGATCTGTAGCACTGTCCACGACCGTCGTGTGGACCAAGATACGATTCGGATGATGGCCTTCCCTTTTTCACTGGCAGATAGAGCAGCCGCCTGGCTGAAACATCTAGGGAAGTTTGTCTACACCTGGGAGCAGCTCCGCACCGAGTACTTGAACAAGTACTATCCACTCGGGCGGACGAATGCAGCGAGGGCCCTGATCAACAACTTCCCCATGCTCCCTAACGAGCAATTTCACGAGGCATGGGAGAGGTTCAGAGAGCTTCTGGATAGATGCCCACATCACGACATTTCGAAGCCGAACCTAGTTCAGAGCTTCTTTAGTGGGATGACGCCAGAGCTTCAGGGTCTAGTGAATGCTTCTTGCGGCGGGTCCTACTTTGCCAAGGACCACAACCAAGTCTGGGCCATCTACGAAGATATGGCAGAAAATTACATGGTGATGTCCCAGACTCGGTTGTACACACAGAGATCTCAGCAGCCGCCAGGACCCGTGCAGTATCAGCGGATAGCACGGGTTGATGCAGGTCCATCCAGTTCGTCCACAGTTGCAGCCGCACAGGCAGAGTCGGCCGCTGCGGACATGGGGATTATCAGTGAGAAGTTGGACCGCATGGAAATCATAGAGAAGAAGCAGTGCCAGGGCATAACTCAGATGGAGCAAATGGCACAAACTCTGAGCGACATGAAGACCCAGCTCTTGTGTCTTCAGGAGGCACAGACGGCTCCTCAGCCCCGTCTTCTGTCGCGAGGCGATTCCGGTGGCAGCCGCAGCTCGTCCCAGCGCTCCAGCTCCTTACAGCAGCCTAGACAAGTTCACCTTGTACAGGCGGAGCCGTACCAGCAGCAGCAGCCTTCTTACCAGTCACCACCATCTCCGGACTTACAGATGGTGGTATATCAGCCGGATCAGCCTCTGGATGTACTCCCACCAGCCCCTTACGATGCGGAACCGTTGATGGATGTCAACGGGATTTGGTATGACCATCCTCAACCTGGAATCCGACGAGACCATCCCGGATTCAGGTGGGGGAATGAGGGTAACCAACCCCAGCAGCAGCCAGCCGGTCAGGGAGGGCAGTACTCCCAGCAGAGATATCACCAGCAGCCCCCAGCTTACCAGCCACACCAGCCATCATCATTCGTATCTCGTCCCTACCAGCAGCAGGGACAGAATTGGAGACGTGAGCAGCAGGCTCACCAGCAGCAGCATCCTTCCTCTTACCCCTCTCAGCCGCAGCAGCACCAGGTCCAGCAGCCTCATTATCAGAGAGGCAACCCGTCGGGCTCCCATGAGAGCCCCGCCATGGATGATCTAGCCCGCCTCTTCACAGAGCAGCAGGCTACATTTAGACGGGAGATGGACGAGTTCCGCCAGGAGATGCGGGACCTGATGAGAGGGAAGGCCGCCATCCCTGCACAGATCGAGCCGAATCCGAATAACTTGAAGAGGAAATCTGAGCAGGTAGTTCACACTGAGCCTACCACTTCTAGTGACTCATTTGATGTTATCTCGTCGGATCTATTTGATGCTGATTTTGTCACACTTAGGAGCGGTAGAAGACCAGCAGGCGGCGCCTCATCTGAGCAACAACGCAAGGATCCATCTAGAGCGCCAGATGAGAAAGAGGAGAGCGGTACTGAAGCCGCACATCATGATGAGGGTGGTACTGATGCCACCAGAGATGCTGATTCCACCGGCGGTACTGAGGCCGCCGTTTCACCACATCGAGGAGGTGGTACTGACGCCACCAGCAGAGCCGAGCCAGCCAGCGGTACTGAGGCCGCAAGACGTCTAGTTGTAGAGCCAGCTAGAGGTGGTACTGATGCCACCAACATTTATTCTGATAGAAATGTTGTCTTTCCTCGTATGAATGTATCTCAGAACTCTGATTTGAATAAAGGAAAAGGTTTAGTTTACTCTGATCCCACTGTGGTGAATGATGTTCTTGAGGATCCGGTCATCAAACCGTCTAGGCCTATTCCTAGTCCTTCATCTGAGAAGGACCCTGTGATCCCCTTTCCTAGAGCCCTTGAGTTGGGGAAGGGGAAGAAAAAAGAAAAAGATCCAAAAAAGAGAGAGCAGGAGGAGTTCAGCCAGAGCATGATAGACCGATTTCACATCCAGCTGACCCTCAATGAGGCTTTGCAGCACATTCCTCTTCTTCAGCGATCCCTAAGAGATAAGACCACAGTCAGGAGGAAGAAGAGGAACAAGACCGCAGAAATTCATGTGCTAACAAAAGCCACGTGTTACGCGATCCAGAACCATCTGCCGACTAAGAGGCCAGATTTAGGGGCCCCGTATGTCAGATGTCAGATTAGTGAGCAGAGGTTCGACCGTACTCTATTAGATAGCGGATCGTCAATCAACCTTCTTCCGGCAGCCCTTCTCGACCACTTAGAGTTGGGCACTCTTGTACAGAGCAGGACATACCTTCAGTTTGCTGATCGGTCTGTCAAGAGGCCAAAGGGGTTGTTGCGAGACGTTGTCGTCACGATTCAGGGTTTACAATTCCCCGTGGACTTCGTAGTGCTGGACATGGAGACCCCTGACTCATTGACCGATTCCCCCATCATCCTCGGTCGCCCGTTCTTGGCCACAGCCAAGGCAGTGACTGACCATGACAGTGGGAAGGTATTCTTTCGCGTCCAGGGCGAGAGTATACAAATAGAGACGGTTAAGGACCTTAGAACCAGAGATGGATCCCGCTCACATGGCAGTACAGATTCAGAGCATCTGTCCGATACAGAGCCAGACATCCACCAGGACTGTGATTTTGTAATCATAGATGATGAGGCAGCTTGGGCAGACCCTGCAGCACAGACCATCCTCTCATATTCAGATACAGCTGATGCAGAGATGATAGCAGAGGATAGTCTGGAGAGCACAGCCCTGGTTCAGGATACTATTGAGTCATCAGAGTCGGACCTTGATCGCGACACGATTTTCAGTGATGGTGGTACTGAGGCCACCTTACTCGACGGTGGTACTGATGCCACCGAGTCTGATATAGATCCCTCGGATTCAGAATCTGATTGGGCAGATTGTGACGATCAGATGCCAGATCTGGATCCACATGAGCCTACAGATGAGGAGGAGGTAGAGGCAGAGCATATCAGAGACAATGCAGAGGACCCGCCTTCTCCAGATCCAGTTTGTGAGAGTTCGTTATCATTTTCCCAGGCAAATTTGGCAGAATTGTCCGCATACACACATCTTCTTCAGAAGCCAGATTTGCCAGCACCCAGCTGTCCAGAGCTAAAGCCGCTCCCTACTTCGCTGAAGTATCGATTCCTTGCGGGAGAGTCTGAGATGTACCCAGTCATCATCTCTGCCGATCTGACTGGAGAACAAGAATCCCGTCTGATGGAGGTTCTTGAAAAGAACCGCAAGGCAATTGGATGGAGCGTAGCAGATCTCCATGGGATTAGTCCTTCGTTGTGCTCCCACCATATTTATCTCGAGGAAGGGGCGAAGCCGTCGCGTGAGTTCCAGAGGCGACTAAACCCTAACCTAAGAGAGGTTGTTATGAAGGAAATATCAAAATGGTGGAGTGCAGATTTTATTTATCCCATTTCCGACTCCAAGTGGGTTAGCCCTTTGCATGTGGTGCCCAAGAAGACGGGCATCACGACTGTGATCAGTGAGTCGGGAGAGGAGATTGCTACACGAGTACCCACCTCTTGGCGGGTCTGTGTTGACTACAGGAGACTCAACCAGGCCACCAAGAAGGACCATTTCCCCCTGCCTTTTATTGATCAGATCATAGAGAGACTGGCAGGGAAGAGCCATTCTTACGCCTTTCGACGCATGCCATTCGGGCTATGTAACGCCCCTGCGACTTTTCAGAGATGCATGCTGTCAATCTTTTCGGACATAGTAGGGGAGTGCTTGGAGGTCTTCATGGACGACTTCTCGGTTTACGGCGACGGTTTCGATTCCTGTCTTGACTGCCTAGACCGAGTGCTCCAGCGATGCATTGCTACCCGCTTAGTTCTGTCTTGGGAGAAGAGTCACTTCATGGTGACTCAAGGGACGGTGCTTGGCCACATCATCTCCAACAGAGGCATGGAGGTTGATCCGGCCAAGGTCGATGTCATTAGGAAACTCACACCGCCGTCCAATCTGAAGCAGTTACGGTCATTTCTGGGGCACGTTGGTTTTTACAGGAGATTCATTCATGATTTCAGCAAGATTGCCCGACCGTTGACTGACCTCTTGACGAAAGACACCGAGTTCCTTGTCGATGACAAGTGTCTTTCGTCCTTTGAAACTCTCCAACAATGTGTTATTGAGGCTCCTGTCCTTCAGCCACCCGATTGGTCTCTCCCATTCGAGATCATGACGGACGCCTCCGATTTTGCCGTAGGGGCAGTGCTGGGACAGAGGAGGGATGGAGTACCATTTGCGATACACTATGCTAGCCGCACATTGGATTCCGCCCAGCGGAATTATACGGTCACAGAGAAGGAGATGCTAGCAGTAGTGTTTGCCCTAGATAAATTCAGATCATATATCATTGGATCCCGAGTGACCTTGTACACAGATCACACCGCCATCAGGTACCTCATGGCAAAGAAGGATGCCAAGGCCAGACTTACTAGATGGATCCTTCTACTCCAGGAGTTCGACATTGAGATCAAGGATAAGCCTGGGGTCAAGAATGTGGTGGCGGACCATTTATCCCGATTAGAGCAGCCTGAGGATTCTGAGCATATTGATCCCATTTGTGATACCTTCCCAGACGAGGCGATCCTTGCTATCGCCTCACTCCCATGGTATGCCGATATTGTGAACTTTCTCGTTGCTGGGAAAGTCCCACAAGATTGGCCCAAGCAGAGGCTTGAGACCTTCCTTGCGAAGGCCAAGTCCTACCACTGGGAGGATCCCATCCTTTACCACGAAGGAGGGGATAGCATCTGGCGTCGGTGTATTCCTCAGGAGGAGCATCATAGTGTCCTCACTTACTGCCACAAGCTCGAGGCAGGAGGACATCATTCTGGGAGGAGAACGGCACAGAAAGTGCTCCAGTCCGGTTTGTGGTGGCCTACCCTCTTCAAGGACTCAGATGAGTTCGTGAAGAGGTGTACTGACTGTCAGAGGATGGGCACTTGTGGACAGCGTGATATGATGCCGATGCAGCCCATTCACTTCTGTGAGGTTTTTGACGCATGGGGCATCGATTTCATGGGTCCATTCCCTAAGAGTCAGGGATTCGAGTACATTCTGTTGGCCGTAGATTACGTTAGTCGTTGGGTTGAGGCTATCCCCGCCCGAGCCGCAGATGCAAAGACAGTTTGCAGATTTGTGAGGAAGCACATCATCACGCGGTTCGGGGTTCCACGAGTTCTGATTTCTGATGGGGGATCTCACTTCATCAACGACCAGGTGAAGGCACTTGCTAGCGAGTTCAGTATAGACCATCGTGTTGCCACACCTTACCATCCACAGACGAATGGTCTAGCTGAGGTGTCGAATAGGGAGATCAAGAATATTTTGCAGAAAATCGTCCGCCCTGACCGAAAGAATTGGTCACAGCTTTTGGACTCGGTCTTGTGGGCATATAGGACGTCTTTCAAGACTCCATTGGGTACATCTCCCTTTCGCCTCGTTTATGGCAAGCCATGCCATCTACCTGTTGAGCTGAGGCACAAGTCACTTTGGGCAGTCACAGATATTCTTATGGATCCAAATGGTATAGGAGACCAGAGGAGGGCAGAGTTAGCCGCCTTGGAAGAGCTTAGAGATGCAGCTTTCTCAAGCAGCCTACATTATAAGGAGAAAGTCAAAGAGTGGCATGATTCTCATATCAGCCACAAGCATTTTGAGATTGGACAGAAAGTATGGCTGTTTGATGCGAGGCTTAGATTATTTCCAGGGAAGCTACAGAGCAAATGGAAAGGACCTTACTTGGTCAGAAAGGTACACGATAACGGTAGCATTGATATTTCTGAGTTATCTTCTGAGAGTACCTTTCGAGTGAACGGCCAGCGGCTCAAGCCATTCCTAGATCATGAGCCGCGGGACGTTATTATTGCCGCTATTCATTTTGCGTGAGATGTGGTCTTTTGACTCACATCTTTTACATCTCACGCCTGATTTTCACTGTTCCTCCGCCTGTATAGATCCAGTTGTCCATATCATTCTATTCTTTAGTCCCACATCCCGTCTCTCATCTTATGATTATGCTATACTTAGGGTGTACTTTACCCTAAGTATAGGGGGATGTCGGACCTGCGAGTATTCTTTTCATTCTTTCTGCTCTTGTTTTTGCTGCCTATACTTAGGGATATTTTACCCTAAGTATAGGGGGGGCAGATTCTGTATATTCTTCACTCGGCTTTCCCTTCATGTACAGCTTTCTATACTTAGGATTAGTTAATCCTAAGTATAGGGGGAGACCACCGAGTTCCTCTCATTCTATTCATTTATTCGTTCCTGTACTTAGCCATTCCTTTTCACTTCCCTTTTACTAAGCACGAGTTATGTCTTCTTCATCGCTCTTGATCACTCTGAGGACATCGTTCGAGCTAAGTATAGGGGGGGTGTGTATATATTTCATATATACTTTAGCCATAACTCGTACTTTGTGTGAGTGTGTTAATAAATAAAATGGCTAAAAATCACAAAATTTTAAAAATTTTTCATGTACATAAACCTCTTTCATTCTTGCACATACATAGCTATTGTATAAAGTATTTTTGTAAAAATGATTTCAAAAATCTTTTGTGTAAAGCTTGTGTAAATATTTTGTATCAAAATTATGTATATAGTACAAAATTTTTCCAAAATGTTTTGAAAATCAAAAGTTTGCAAAAATCTTGTGTAAATGTTTGTAAATATCTTTTTGCAAAACTTGCACTTCATGCATCATTCATTCATGATTTCAAAACATTTTTCAAAAATTTTTGCATGATTGTAAAATATTTGTAAATAGCATCTTGTGTACATATATGTATATAGTTTTTCCTGGATGAGAGTTGACATTTAAACTAAGCCTGGAATTAAATTGAGAAATGGAGCTTGAATAAGATCTTAATTCACTTAACTTCAAGAGGAACCTTGTAGGACTTAGGGTTAAGGCTCTTCAGGTCCATAAGGACTTAATTCTTTGAGTCCACTAGGCTATGAGTATATGTCATCTTGATGAGCCTAAGTAGAGCACTTAACAACACACGCATGACTCTCAGAGACAATGGCTTAACTTGCACCTGCACTTTACACATGGCTCTCCATGAATGAGGTGGTAAGGAGGCAGTTTCCTTTGGCTTGGGGTAGCATATGAGGGTAGTACTTCTAGGCGGAACCTCTCTTCTTCTTATAGTGAAGGAAGTGCGTCTCAACTTGGTCTAGTGGTGATGAAGGCTAAAGACAGAAGCCGTGGGTTGCAATAAAGCTTCAAAAGAGGGATAGTCTACTGGCTCAAAGGGAAATTTCTTATATGCTGCACCATGTAGATATGTTGTACAGAAGTCTTTGAAAAAAAAAATGCAAAAATACAAAAAGAACTCCAAAAAAGTGGTGGGTCGGATTGAAAATTTAATAACCCCACCGGAGTATAAAGCAAAAGCTTATGGTATCCATGTTACATCTCATGAAGCTTGCAGCGGGAGACTTAGCTACACTGGCTAAGCTTCCAAAACTCTATACTTCTACCCCCTCTCCTTGAGCCGGTTGCACTTGAACTTAGAAGGGAATACCCCGCTTCTCGAGGAAAGAGTTGCTAGACTGAGGCATTAGAGTTACCAGGTTGAGGGAGGTTGTTTCTTGGTCACTTCTGAGGTGGGGAGCCACATATCACCTACACCGCAAGGAAAGATTCATGGTCATTAGAGTTTGTGTATGTAGACTTGTTCTGATCTGGTTTATTGAGGAGTCTTGCCCATAGAATTGGTGGAACTTGGAGGCTGTTGAGTTTTAGGCTTAAGTCCCAATAAGGTTCCGACACATTAATAATCCAAAGATCTGATCGAGCTCCATATTTCAATTTAATGAAGGAAAATTTAATAAGTCAACCTTGATCCATGTACATCCTCTTTTTCTTTTTCTTTTTCTTTCTTTTTCACTTCTTTTTCAAATAAGTGTTTGCTAAGGGACTAGCAAAGTTAAGCATAGGGGGGTGATGAATACCCATTCATCACTCTTTATTCTTCTATTTTAGCTACAAAAACCTTTGCAAATACATGTAGATATGTGTAAATACAAATAATTACCAAAAGCATGCATTGTGTAAAAACCTATAATTAGCATGTTTTTGTGCAAAAATAAAAAGAATAAAGAGCAAAAAGAAAAAGAGGGAAATATTTAGAATAAATATTGAGCAACCTAACCCAAGGGAGGGCTCAGCATGGGCCTGACCGCATAAAAGCCAAAGTAGAGGGAGATAGGAGCTCATGTGTATATACTTCTGTAAATAAATAAAACTTTATATTTTCCTCACCCAAAAATATGCTTGTCCATATTGTGTGTATATTTTATTAAAAACAAAATAAAAAGATAAAAATCAAAAAGTCAAAAATACCCTTTCACCATGTGCATAAACCACACCATTGTATTTATTTAACCTTGTAAATAAATTCAATTATTTTCTAAACTTTTTGTAAATATTCTATGTTACATATTGTAAATATATAAAATAACAAGAAACAAAACAAAAATCAAATAAAAATTACAAAATTGAAAATACAAAAATACATTGTATAAATACCATGTATATAAATGTATTCAACCATTTATTTCACCCTTGTATATAAGTGATAAAAATAAAATAAAAATATTCTTTTATTCCTCATTTTATCTTGTAAATAAATAAAATACAAAATGAGCATAAAAATACATAAAAATAACAAATAAAAAAATCAAAAATAAAAATCCATATAGTGTACATATACCTATATATATAGCTACCTTATTTTTATTTCCAAAAATTAATTAAAAATCACCAAAAAATAGAAAAAAATAAAAGAAAAATATTTCATGTTTTGAGTTTTCTTTAATTCGGCCTATTTCTACCCTAAAATAAATAAATAAAAATCGGGCACACGTGGCCGCTCCTGATTGGTCCACGGGGGACTGTTGACCCCAGTCAACTCCCCCGCGGACTCCTTCCTATTCTGGAATGCGCGCGCCGCCCCGCCTTCTCCGATTTTCCCACGCGACTCCAGGCTGTCTCCCACGCATATCCCATGCCCGGATTCTTCGCCGTTCATCCCTCTCCCTCGCCGGATCCTTCGCCATCAAATCAACGCCTTCCTTAGCCGTCGACCCTCAACCCTAAACGCCCCTGTCACCTTATATATTCGCACCTCCGCCGCCTCCGCGCCCCATCTTTGGATCGCCATCCTTGTTCCCGTGACCTCCAGAGCATAGCCCGAGGTGACAGCTCGAGGTTGACCCTGTTGCAGTGAGGTGAGGGTGTCCCTACCATTGATCCGGCGTTTTTCGCCGCCGTGCTCCGCCACCAGCGTCGAGCATCGAGCTTCAGGCCTTGACGCCCTTCGAAGCTACGACCAGGAGCAAGAGCAGCTCCAGCATAGTCTCCAGCATCCATCAGGTAACCCTAGTTCCTACCCATTTAGTCTAATTTAGGATTTCGCCCAATTCGTATCTCCGACCCATTTCCCTGATTCCGTCCATCTCACGCAATATCTCGACCATCCGACCCGATCATCATCTCCGCCGTATCCTCACGCACCTTCTACGCACGCTCATTCAACCCAGATCGCACCGGATCTGGGAGTCGAGCTCCACCGCCTCCGCCTCGCCGGAGCTCGTCCGCCCCACAGCACCGTTCACCTTCACCCCGCCTTCTTGGGTCGAGGCATTTTGCCCTCGACCCGCGGAGCTTCTTGTCCACTTTGCAGGCCCAAAGGGAGGCATCTGAGCCCCCCTACAGTTCAGACCGGAGCTTCACGCCGCTAGGCCTCGCCGGAGCCCCTCCAGGGCTCGGCTGGACCATCGGCCACCACCAGCAGTTGCGGGACAGTCCAGCGGAGCTTCTCCGATCATCTGCAGCAGCTGAGGAGGACCGGAGTCCACGCACGAGGCCGGCGAAGTTCGCCGGCCATCAGTTCTTCCTCCATCTTCCAGAGCCGTCCGATGAAGCCCTCGCTCCAGTTCTGATCGTGACCGCCCATTCTTCGAGGAGCAGTGACCGTCGATACATCTGAGGATCTCATCTGGACCGTCGCATCCGAGGAGAGAGGCGCAGGAGCCCAGCACCGTTAGATCAGCCACGTGGTCTCACCTCGACCGTCGATCGAGCCGAAGAGGAGAAGAGAGGAGTAGCGCCCGCACATCCAGCCGTCAGATCATACACGTGGCGCACATCTGACCGTCGGCTAATAAAGGGGTAAATATCGTAGGCCCCCCTCTTAGTTTGTCGTTTTCTTTTTAGTACTGTAATTAATTTTAGAAACTTTTTCAAGAAGGGTTATTTGCACTGTGGACCTTGCGCTTTATTTTAATTGCATGTATGCCCCTGTGTGTGAGTGACCACGTGCGTCGTCACGTGTGTATCTGGGCTTTTTACATATTCAATCCTCTAGTTCTGGTTGTTATTCATTGAATGAAAAGTTTTGTTTATTTGCATATATACCCCTGTGAATGCTTTATTTACGCATGTGCGGATTATTTTGGGTAAATTGCAAATGGGCCCCCTGGACTTTTGATACGAGTTATCAATAGGTCCTTGGGACTTATTTTTATTACATTTGGGTCCTTGAGTGCCCCAGGCACGTGCTTGGCACGTGTGTTGCTGGGTATTTTGCACCAGGACCCCAGAACTTTTGGGTATTTGCACTTAGGTCCCTGTGCACAGTGCCCCCTTGTTATTTTTGAATAAAATATCAAACGACCTCCAAATCCAATGAGATTTTGACACATGGTTCCTGCCATGATGTAGGAATTTCTATGATTTTTGGGGACATTTTTGATTTCATTTATTATTTTTAAAAATTCAAAAACACATATTTTTGCCACTGTTTGACTTTAAAAATACCAAAAAAATATAAAATCACCCCCAAAAATTCTAAAAAAATTAGGTACTGTTTCTTGCTTGTTGATTGATTTTCTAGCCAATTTTGGCTATTTTTCATTACTTAAAAACTCTAAAAATTGAAAAACCCCTAAAAACTCATAAAAATTGTAATAAATAAATTAAAAATCCAAAAACAATAATTAGGGTGCCTAAATTTTCCTTATTCTTTCTAGATTATAGGAAAATTACCTTTAGGGCTTTTTGAGATCCAAGAGTATTTTATTTTTGGGTCTTAAGCCTTGCTGGACAGTACCCTCTGTTTTTCGCATTGTTTGATTTTCAATAAATAATTTAACCATTAGAAAAATTCCAAAAATTCACCAAAAACAGTAAAAAACTTAAAAAACATAAAAACCATTTTTCCTTAATTTTTGCATTATTTTTGGAGTGTTTTATAAATTGTTGTAGTTCCCTTGTATTTACTTCCTCTCACTTTCTCATCATTTAAAAAAATCTAAAAAAATACTAAAACAAATAAAAACCATTAAAAAAAGTATTCTCTTGGATTTCTGACTACATCGTAGGCCGCAAGGCCAATCTGTGCTCCTTGTGTTCGACCCTGGGAGCTATACCAGGTTAATCCTATAGCAGGACCACTTCTCTGTGTTTCATTGATTTTATCTTCATTTGTGGTTCATTTTCTTGATTGACGCATTCGAGTGACTGAGGTCGCAACGACCTATATTATTTTCTGTACCTTCTACCTTAGTCGCATCGATCTTCGTGTCGTCATGAGGTCGCTCCCCCTGCCCAGGATTCTTTGGACCTGCAGCAGCGGGTCTGCATCTGGCTCATGTTGTTCTGATTGTACATCTTCTCTATTTGCAACTGGTACTGGAGAAGAATTTGAGTCCTCATTGCTATCATCATTCATAGCAATCTCATCTTAGTCAACATCAACATTGTCGTCCTCAGCTAAAGTTTGATTCTCATAGAAAATCACATTTATATTCCTGGTGATGGTCTTCTTCCTTGGATCCCAAAGTTGGTATCCAAACTCCTTATCTCCATATCCAATAAAAATATAGGGCACCGCCTTATCATCAAGCTTCTTCCTCTATTCATTCGGTATAAATGCATAAGCTTTGGATCTGAACACCCTCATGTGAGCATGTGAGGATCTTTCCCAGATCAAATGCATTCAGGGACATGAAAATTCAAGGGAACAGATGGAGATCGATTAATCAAGTAGCAGGTGGTCCGAACCACCTCAGCCCAAAAGGTCTTGGGCAGCTTTATTGTCTTCAGCATGCAGCAAACTCTTTCCACAATGGTCTGATTCATCCATTCAGGGACACCATTGTGCTGGGGTGTGTTGGGCTCTGTCCTTTCATAACTGATCCCATGCTCTGCACAGTAGCTCTGAAAGCTGTGAGAGGTGTACTCCCCTCCATTGTCCATGCACAGACACTTCAAAACTTTGTATGTCTCGCACTCCACCATGGCATGAAATTTCCTGAAGCAATTAAAGACTTGATCCTTCGTCCTCAGCATATAAACCCATGCCTTCCTTGATGCATCATCAATGAAGGTCAGAAAATAATTGTTTCCACCCAAAGACGCTATGTCCATGGGACCACATACATTAGAGTGAATCAACTGCATAAGGTCTTCCTTCGCCTTTGATCTGGTCTTGAAAGGTGCACTCTTGTTCTTTCCAATCTCACATGAATCACAAGGTGATAGTGTTATATCCTTCTGACATGGTATCAACTCCTTCCTGCTCAAAAGTTGTAAGCCCTTTTGGCTCATGTGTCCAAGCCGACGATGCCAGAGATCTGACGTGTCAGCCTCATTAGCATGTAGGTTGTCATCCATGACCTTCATTCGAGTCTTATAGAGCGTGCAACACAACCTGCCTCTAGCCATGATAAGAGAGCCCATGTTGATCTTGCATCTGTTGTTGCCAAACTTCAGATGGTAGCCCTCCCTATCCAGTTGAGATCTGGATATGAGGCTAAGCTGCAAGTCAAGAACGTGCCTCACATCCCGCAGAGTCATAGCACATCCAATATCAGTCTGAACTGAGATGGTGCATGTGCCAATGATCTTGGAGTAATTGTTGTTCCCCATCTTGACTCTCCCAAGATCTACCTATGTATAGGAAGTGAAGAACTTCCTGTGTGGAGTCACGTGGTAGGAATCGACGACCCACTCGGAGTCATCCCCTGCATGTAGACACTGCTCCTGAATAGTGAAAACCAACTAATCGTCGGCGTCATCGACTACTACTGCAGCAATGTTCTCATCTTCATATTTCTTCTGATTCTTTTTTGCTTCTTCTTGCTCTCTTTTCAAGACTCTACATTCTTTCTTCCAGTGACCAGGCTTGTTGCAATGATGGCACTTTCCTCTATCCTTGGACTTCTCCCAGGGTCTCTCTCATGATTTTCCCTTGTTGCTTGGCCTGCATCTTCTTTCAACTGCATACACATGTGAAGAAGATGACTCTTCAGATGATCGTCGTCTGATTTCTTCATTCATGAGACAACTCTTGACCGTAGGGATAGTCAACTTGCCATCTGTAGCAAAGTTTCTCACGGTAATCACCAGGGTTTCCCAATTGTCTAGCAAGGAACTCGGTAGAAGAAGCGCCCGCAATTCATCATCTAGTGCCATGTTCATAGTACTCAGTTGACTGATGAGACTCTGAAACTCATTCAAATGCTCAGCAACTTTCATCCCATCCTTATACTTTAGATTCACCAACTTTCGAATCAGGAATGCCTTGTTGGTGACTGCCTTCTGCTCATAGAGCTCCGTCAATTTCTCCCATTGTTTCTTCGCATCTGTCTCTTCTGTGACATGGTAGAATACCAATAAATCCAACCATTTCTGGATGGTGCCGACTGCTTTCTTATTCGGCTTCGTCCAGTCACCTGCGAACATGCCCTCGGGCTTGGTTGTTTCTCCTTCCACTAGATTATGGAGGTCCTTGCAATACAAGATGTTCTCCATCTTGGTCTTCCAGATTTTCCAATTCGTGCTCGTCAGCTTGATCATCATGCCCTCGTCATCCTTTCCCATCTTGATAATGCAGGCTCTGATACCACTTGTTGGGAAATCGAGGGATTCCCTTAACCTGTCCTGCAAAGGATGACTAGAAGCGGAACATTTTCCAGAAGGGAACCAAGAATAATATTAGTAGCACAATAATCAAGCAACCACAGGGAGATGAGAAATTTATGTGGGAAAACCCTCCTCGATATGAGAGAGGGGAAAACCCCACGAGGCACGACGACCCACAACAAAATCTACTAGGTCAGAAAAATAAGAGGGCAAGTATCTTCTCAGTTTTGTTGCCCAACAAAACTGAGGCTCGGTTACAAGAATAAAATTAGATAACTGTCACATTGTACTTGGAGAACACGATACTATTGAGTCTCCTCTTCATGAGTTGTCCCTCCTCGTGTGCGATTCTTCCTCGCACGGATGCACCTCATGCCTCTACGGGCTGCTCTTCACACCTAGCGTGGACTTGCTCCTCTTTCCTTGCGTGGGCTACTTCTCTCCTTGCTTGGGGAGAGAGAACTAAGAGAGAAGAGAGGGAGAGATGCTTGAGTTGGGATGATCCTAAATGCCATGCATGGGGTCTTATTTATACTACTCTCGACTCCTCTTTCTCCTCCTAGTCCTATTAGGAATAGGAAACACAAGTCCTACTCCTATTGCAAATAGGACCCCAAGGGGATAATTGTTCAACAACCTCCATCCCCTTTTTTCTTTATTTTTGAGAACGGATGATAACCAACACTATGGTCCCTTCCTTTTTCCCTAAGGAGCCATCTCTGAATCAGGCTTAGAGGAATTGATTTGCACAGAGTCCATATTCGGCTTGATCTGTACATTCAAAATCATCCCATACAGACAGACAATCTTCGGCACCAGATGGAAATACGGATATAGAATTAAGGCCAATTCTAGATAGATGTGAATGGAGCATTTGATATGAAGTAAATACATCTCCATCCACAAGGGACGAATGTTGGAACAAGAGTGATTCTGATTTATTGGAGAAGAAAACAAGGAGTCTTAAAATCGATTTGTAAAGTCTGAAACGGATTCTCGGGAATCACCTCGAATTATTGAAGATGTTCAGTTCATGGCATTGATGTGGGTGTTGGTAGGTTCCTAACTAAACCATTCATGAGTCAACATCTCAAGAGAGAAATGGAGTAGATGAGGAATGGAATATGATGATAAACAATGAGATGAAATGAAGAGGAGAATAGAAAAAGGCTCAAAGTGAGCACAGTGAACAGATGAAATGAAAAATGGCGCAAGTGTGCAGAACTAATCTTTGACCTAAAACTGGTTTGAAAAAATACCAATGCAATGGATTCACCACTCAACCCAGTGAAGTCGTAAGAGTTCGGTTATCTTTATCTTTTCAATTTCATTGTTATTCAGACAAACTTTTAACAAGTCCTTAGAGGCTAGACCTATATGAGAATGAGTACTGCCGTAAAAGAATCTCGTACTTCCCACTTCCTTTGTAACATGTAGCATGTACTTTTTAAGAGAATCCTTTCTATTGGGTCTGGATCCACTACTCAGCCAAAGAATAGAGGAGGAAGCCAATAGGCAAAATCAATACTTCCCCTTAACTGGGTACTCGGACATGGAACGATGAGACAGACACCCCAGTGAGGGGATGACCTAAGCTCAATACTTCAGACTACGTCTACAAGCAGACGAAACCCTACTCAACATGTATGATAGAAGTGTCAATACTTCATGAATCCAGTAAATAACAAGGTAGTATTCAGGCTAGAATTTTGGCTCTATTTTCCTAGGTCGTGCCTCGCTCTGTCTAGAGTGTACCTGAAAATAATGTGGGCTTTATGAACCAAATACGATGAATGTTCATTACGAATTTTATTTTTGGTCAAAGTGTATTAAATAGCCCCTTGTTTTAATTTTTGAATTTTCACTTTTCGAGTATTTTTCAAAATAATTCTCCTAACTATTTTTTTGTATTTTCTTTAAAAATCCTAAGTGATACAAAACTGGGAGAGAATATGGAAAAGAAGTGCAAGTGACACTATGATGGAGAACTCGACATTGTGTCTAATTATGCATGCTCAGATAGAAGACTTACAGTGCTACCCATCTCCCTCCATGCAGGATGCAAGATAATAAATTTAAATTTGTATTACATGACATGCAAGCTAGTGAAATCGCCCTAAGCAGGAATTGCTATTAGTGTGAAGAACAATTTTAATTTTATCTAGGTCCAAACATATCATAGGCTATAGGTACATGCGAATATTAGGGATTTGAACCTAAATTACCGAGACAAACAATCATAAAAATCTAAGGGCTCGTTCACATAAAACAAGTAAAAATAAAGATGAAAAACATAAAACACTGAAAATCAAATAAAAACAAGTGGAAAAAAGGGAGGAAAAAAGTGTAGAAGGCGATGAAACCTGAAGAAAATCGAGCAGACCCCCCAAGATAGCAGACACTTGATAAAATAGGCTGGCGAGAGTCCGAGTGTCCAATGTCCTTGCACATTTATTACAAATTAATTATGCAAAATAAAGTCTCTCTTACACATAAAAATGAATAAAATAAAACTACACTAATGTTAAGTTGCTCTGGTCTATCCTTGTCTTTTTCATGCTCTCTCCTACAGACTCAGTGAAGAAAGCAGGTCTCCACCTCAAGAGGTTGCATAGGTCTTCCTAAGAACTCCTTCTTAATTGGCAGGCCCTCACAAAGAAGTCAACAAAGAAAGTGGTCAGAATAGATAAATAATTATTGATAACAAGAAATGTGTGTGTGTGTGTGTATGTATTTATATATGCAAATAAATGGTGTCATTTGTTTAGTCAAATGATGAGAGGTGTCTAAGGTCCGATCTTGGAGGAGCCTACGGTGTCTGACAAATCGGATCCGGCAATCGTTGTATCGGCCCTCGGCTCTCAACACTTCACCAATCAAGCTAAGACAACAAACAACCCACAATATAGATAGTTATAAAGAAATGTATGGTGAAATTTATTATACCCTACATAAGATGTATAGTGACATAGTAGTAGGGTTCGAACCATTGGAAACAAACGGGATAGGTATAATTATTATTAATTAATGAAAACTATTAATATTTATTTTTGTGCTTTTCAAGTTTTTTTATTTTTGTGGGTTTTTAATTATATTTAATTTTTATATTTTTATATGGTTTGTATATTTTTTATGTGTTTAATTTTTATGTTTTTAATTATCATTTCAATTTTGTAAATTTTTAGTAGCTTTTTGTTTTTAAGTGTAATATATATCAATATATCTATATAGTAATAGTACTACAATAGATATTATATATTATATATAATATATATACATAATAAATATATGTAAAAATATACAAAAAGATCCCTTTCTATTTTTTAAGGGATTTTTACCCGGCAGACCCTATAAACTTTGCCAATTACCTCTACGACCTTTGAAACAACCTAATTCCCCCCTCGACCCCATAAACTTGCCAACTCCTACCCTATGAACCCTCCGGTTAATCTGTTTGAAGCCTGTGAGGGTTCTTGGGGTAATTTTTAGGGTTGACGGGGTAATTACGTTGTGCAAAAGGTCGTAGAGGTAATTGGCAAAGTTTATAGGGTCTGTCGGGTAAAAATCCAATTTTTTAAAGGTTTTAAATATATAATGAGCATTAATAATTAATAATAATATAGCATATATAAGAAATATAAGGTGTAAATATAATATATGTAGGGTTTTATCATTTTAAATATATCTATATATAGTCAAAATTTATCGAACAAAATATTTTTGTATTTTTAATATTTTCTCTATTTTTGTGATTTTTAATTTGGTTTTTCTAATTGTTATGTAATTTTATAATATATTTAAATATACAAAACAGTGACTATTATATATGACAAATTATTTTGGGCTTTAAAAATAGATAATAAGTTCAAAAATACCCAAAACTATTTTTAATATGTACTATAATATATAAAGAAAAATATACGATAGAAAACTATTTTTTGGAATTAAAAAATTTTACTCATTTCTCTAGTCTTTTTAGCATTTTGCAATTTCTAGTGTTTTCTTTTTATATTTTTTGTGATTTTTGATCTGGAGTCATAATACATATCAATCTATGTTATATAATATTTTTAGAATTTTTCAAGGTGGTTTTATATTTTTTTATACTTTTATATCTAAACAGGGAGTATTTAGCTCCTATTCTATTTTTAATAAATGGAAAATTTAGTAAAATGCTAAATAAAAATATGTGCAAGCACACGCACCAGATCATGCATCTACTATAATTTTTCCAAGATTTAACAAGCACGTGAGCTATATAATAAAATAAAAAGACAGGAAATAAAATACAATACGCGAAGGGGTATTTTTTGCAAAAAAAGCGAAGGGTCTGTATGCAAAATACACAAAAGTTTTACACTTATATTATAATTTTAAAGACTAATAATAAATACAGGAACCCGTAGGGGCCTATATTCAATTAGCCCAGGTGCGTCACTTGGGTGGCCACATTAGGTGACCTAGCAAAGGACATGTTTGCAATTTACAATAAGTTTATCGGATCCACTACAATTTTACGAAAAATTTTAAACTAAAATTAACACTGACAAGGCTAAAATGGAAATATAAAAGCAGTGGGGGTTATATGAAATTTACCCCAAAAGAGGCACAATCAAACGACTGATTTGTGCCACGTAGGCACCACTTGTGATGAACGGCGGAGAGGTGGGCACTCTTTCGCTCTTTAATCCAGCAAGCCATATTAAAGCTAGGTTGAGCGCCCAATCCAATGGCTTTGGGGGTGTCACAAAGAACACCCAACACTTGTCGGTGAACATCAATCCGATGGTTTTTCTCGCTCCGACCTCCAATCTCCTCGATGAAAAGCTCCTTAGCTCCCTGGAGCTCGGTCATGTCTATAGGTGGTTCAAAAAGGTATGGGCCCCATCGACAGGGGCCTGGAGAGCTCAAGATACCTGAAGCTCTGAGATGGGCTTCAAAATCGTCTTCCATGTGCTGCAAAGATTCGGTACCTTCATAAAAAAGAAAGAAGAAGACAAGAGGATCACTCTCGACCCTCTTTTGAAGCTGGAAGCCAGGTGGATGAGCGGAATGAGGAGCTCCGACAATGGGACGACGGAGGGACCTCGATGTACCTCAATTCTTGCAGAATCGAGGGGGAAATGTGGGGAAAAGTGGAGAAGGCGATGCAGATCAAAGATGGGATGCGAATGCATCAAATCACAGCCGAGATACAAGTGAAACAGAGCTGGAGCTCGAAGCTCCAGCAATTTAAAGATCAAGAACTTACACTAATTTTATGACCAATAGATGAAATTAAGACTACATTATCCTAAGGGAATAAAATGCGATGAAATGAAAATAAACCACACATATCTGCTCAAGAACAGGGAACAGAGGAAGGTCATCGAAGAAGCTCCGGCGAACTTGGATCGTGTCGATTCTCGCCCTTATCCTCACCATTAAGGAGAGGGAAATCTTATTGTCACCAAGACCTACAACCTCTGAGCTCCTATTGGGGTTATGGATGAGAATGGGGATCAAATTCAAAAAGGGGACGAGGTCTGATTATTTATAGACATGGTTTTGGCAAAAAGGACGGAGAAGGTTGCATGCAAGGAAAAGGGGGTTGGTGGATTCTAGAGCGTTGGTTTGGGTTAGGGTTGAGGGAGTAAAGATAGGCGGAAGGCACGAGGTCAATGGCATAGTGGATGCATGAAAAAGGGAGTAAGTCGGCCTCCTCGTGAATTCTGACAGGAAGGGGGCGGAGGTCAGACAGTCTGCGTCTTCTGGTTTGTCCACTTGGACCAACCAGAAAAAGGCAAGGCCAAAGTTCTTTATTAAATCGATAAAAATAATAAATGATTTTATTAATTTTAGGTCAAAACAAAAAAAATGTTTGTTATTTTATGTAGTATTTTATTATGATTTTTATTTATTTTTACAAGTTAATTTAATAGGTGATGATATTTACATGTATATACATGGGTATATATACATGTATTTGGCATATTTTATTTTTATTTTTATTTTATATTTTATTGTTGTATTTACATATTCTATATATTTATATCTTATTTAAATACATACTTATATATTTTTATTGCATTTTTTATTTTATTTATTTACTTAAATAAATATGTACATGAATTATATATGTATAGTTTACCTATATATTTTATTACTTTATTTATTTTGATGCGTTTTTCAAGGCTCTATTTTATGTTTATTATTCATATGTATCTTAAATAAAATTTACAAGTATATAAAAATATAAATAGACTAAAAATATAAAGAATGAATATATTGAATATTATATACAAGTATATTGTACAATAGGGACCCAAAAGCGAACTTTTACATCTCAACTCCAAATTAAACGAAACCACTTCATGAAAAAGATAATTTAATTTTATGAACAATAAAGGTGAGTTTGGTCAATTTTGAATTTGTATGGAGGAGATACATGTATGGGAATTTTCTGTGCGGCTTTTTGTTTTGAGTGTCTCGGATGCACTGTGTATTATTTTTCTAAGAAATAAATTTTGTAATTTTCTTTGTATTTTTATGTACAACTTTCATGTTGATGTTTTTATTATTTTAGGTATGAAATTTGGAAAATAAAATAAGGCCCAAATAGGCTATTATTAATAGACGAAATTTAGGAATTTGAGGTATTTTCTATACAATTGGTTTTGCCCTATCTCTCCCTACTTTATTCCTTATCGACTAAGTTATCATGATGACTAGGTCTTGGGGTCTAGGGTCATTCAGTGCATTTGACACTACATTCTTTTCTTTCCTTGATTCTTTTATTTTGGAATTAAATGTATATATTTATACAATATTTATTGTCAATTTAGGAGTGTTATTTTGTACAAATTAATGCTATATACATGCATTTGGCTAGGAATTTTAAGGTCAAAATGAAAGAATAAAGGTGATGAAATGTAGATTCATCAGTAAGGGATGGATCATCAAAGAAATATGGTAATTCAATCGAAGTCATGTTCGATTCATCATCTATATCCCTTGATTATTCTGGAGAAGACGGGACCGACAAATCCATAAGGATCTCTGAGTCATCAAGGGAATATGGGGATGCATCACTCAAGAAACTTTGCAACACCTCATAAACTGCATCACGAACACCATCCTCTCTAAATGAGAGGGTCTTGCTCTGTCCTGTTGGGGTATGTTTCCATATTCCAACTGTGTTATCACTTTGCAATCTGCCTCTGAAGAAGAGTAGTCGGTGATCGTCTCTGAGACTGGTCGTTGTCACTTCGTTTGATTCATCTCAAGTTCCACTTCTCCGCCTAGAGAATGGAACTTCATAATTCCAGCATGATAATGAAATGAAGCATCGACGGTCCTAAGGAAAGGTCGCTCAAGAATGATTTGTGAGTCTCTCCAATGATTGGGGATTTTCATGTCAAGGACTATGAAGTGCACCTATTAATCTTGTCCCACTATCGATATGATTACATTCTTCACTTCACCCTTAGTCTTCTTCATTGACTTGTCTGCAAACTAGAGTAATGCTCATGATTTGCGTAGTCGTCCCAACTTCACTTTCTCGTATAAAGCTAAGGGTAATATGTTGATTGAAGAACTGTTATCAATGATCATGATTTGTGTAGACATCCCAACTTCACTTTCTCGTATAAAGCTAAGGGTAATAGGTTGATCGAAGAACCGTTGTCTAGGAGGGTACGTGATGCAGCACGGACAAGAAATATAGGGCTGCATTTATTTAAATTTATATCCGTCTATTTTATTTATGTTTATTTAAGTTGTCGTGTTTTTAATTAAAAAAATGAGATCGCCTGTGATCTTAGATAATTAGTTATAGATTTGATTTTCAAATTAGTCGGTTAATTAGTTAGATTCTATTTAGGATAATTAGTTGTTTTACTATTTTTGTAATCTCATCCCTCCTATATAAAGGGATGAGTGTCCATTATTTCAGTCAGTTCAGAATTTATAAAAATTAAGATTTTGTATCTCTCTCCTTTGTCCCTCTCTCTTCCCCTTGCGGTCTACGCGTTCTTTCTCCTTCAACCTCGCGCAACAGGCGTGTTTCTCTTCTCAACCCTCCAATTTCTTCTACCACCGTAAATTCCACCATCAAAAAATATTTTTCGTCGCCGCGCAAAATCCCAATTTGCATCAATTGGTATCATAGCATGGCCTACAGATCGTCCTCACGATCTGACGATCCGTCCAGATATTCGCGCCGACATGCGACGAAACACCATCATTCATCAGAGCGGAAACGACGAGCCAACGACGCCTACAACAAGGAGATGATGGACGAACTGCATGATCTCCAGTCCAAATGTCAAGACTTCCAGTTCAAATGTCGAGATATTATGGCTAATCTCAAGGCTATGTGCGCCCTATCAAAGTTGTCGACTACCGAAGCCGTTATCCAGACTTGTGATGAAGGAAAACTCGTCGACAACGGCGAAACGGCCGTTGTCCAAGCCATTTCAGAGGAGAAAAATGACAACCTGCTTACTGTCCAACCTATTCCCAAGGAAAAAGAGGCCGTCAACGTTGATCCGATTGCTATCCCGGCTATTTCAGGAGGTAAATTTTATGACCTGCTTGCTTCCTAAGCATATTCAGATTCACAAAATCTCCCGACATCGAGCTACGCCCCTGCCCCCATACCCCCGCCGCCTTCTGACACTCCCGCGCCACCAACCACACCCGTTGCACCCTCTACGGCCCCAGCCGTGCTCCCCGCCAACCGCTCGCACCACCAGCGAGCCTCGCTCGCCAACCCCTCCCACGCCCATGGCCCCTCCCCTGCACGCTGCACCCTCACAGCCACAAACCCCAACCCCTTCTGCCACCCCTCAGGCCCCCATCCTCCCCCTTGCCATCCCCCACCCCGCGCACAGACCTCCCTCGTCATCGCGCCTCACCTTCCTCTTCTCCCTCACCGCCCCTTTCCCTTTTCGACGCCGATTCCCTCTCCAGCCGCGAACCCACGGGTGCCACCTTCAGCCTCTACCATCCTCCTTCCCCTCCCTGCGAAGATCGCACTCCTCCCGTGCGCCCACCCATGCGCCCCCGCCTCCCCATCCCCGCTACTTCGTCTCGCCGCCGACCATCGCAGGCCCGCACCCCCCCCCCCTCGCACGAATCCCAATGCCGCTGCCTCCCCCCAGACACCACCACCTTCCTCGATGCCACCCCACGTCTCCCTCGCCGCGGCATTGTAGTCGCTCCCGGCCTCCTGACCCAGACCCCCGCCGCCGCCACCTTTTATCATGGAGGCGTGAAACCCTAACGGGGGTTGAGGAGCTCCCTCCCGCCGAATCCCCTCAAATGAAGGAAGTGATACTTTGGATAAATTGCAAAAAGGTCCCCCCTGACAAGAGTTTTTACTTAAAGGGCCAAGTGAAGGTTAAACTATGTTATAGAGGCATTGTAAGTGAAGGGGTATGGAAATTGCAGAGATGCCCTCTAATTGGGAAAAACTACAAACGTAACGTTGAAAAGGATCTAATTGGGGGAATTTGAGGTTGTTATTTCAAGATCGAGTTCTCCAACGGCGTGCGAAGATCAAGCAATTCGTCGAGAGACGAATTTTTAAAAGCGGAGGGGAGTTGATGCAGCACGGACCAGAAATATAGGGCTGCATTTATTTAAATTTATATCCATCAATTTTATTTACGTTTATTTAAGTTGTCGTGTTTTTAATTAAATAAACGAGATCGCCTGTGATCTCAGATAATTAGTTATAGATTTGACTTTCAAATTAGTCGGTTAAGTCTATTTAGGATAATTAGTTGTTTTACTATTTTTGTAATCGCATCCCTCCTATATAAAGGGATGAGGGTCCATTGTTTCAGTCAGTTCAGAATTTATAAAAATTGAGATTTTATCTCTCTCTCCTTTGTCTCTCTCTCTTCCCCTCGCAGTCTACGCATTCTTTCTCCTTCAACCTCGTGCAACAGGCGTGTTTCTCTTCTCAACCCTCCAATTTCTTCTACCACCGTAAATTCCACCATTAAAAAATATTTTCCGTCGCCGCGTAAAATCCCAATTTGCATCAGTACGTGCAAACACTATGTTGTTGATGTGACTCATAACATAATGTGCACCCATATCTTTCTTCTTTCTTGATAATTATTGGTCCTTGAGGTAATAAGTTGTGGCTACTTATAAGGCGTATGTCTTCACATAACTGTTCAGTTTCTTCCTACCAACCATAGTAGGTGTACACCTCATCTTAAAATATTTCTGAAATGTAGGATAGCTAGCCACATACTCATCAAATGATACCTTAATCATAATGTATCTTTACAAAACCATACCATTTCTGGGTCATCTTTCTGAATCTTTTTAACGATGCGCTTTCTAGTCATTAGAGCACGGGGGAAAGGGATTGAAACAACAGAAGAAGAAGAAGACGATGAAGAATCTGAATCATAAACTGAAATATGTTTCCTTTTATTCCTTGAAACAAAGTTCTTCATACATGAATCTTTTACATTTAACTTGAAATCAACAACAAGAGTGTCTACTAAAAGTTGGGGAATGTATGTTGTTGGTACATCCTCCTCAATTGAAGGTACAAGGTCCTCGATAGACTCTAAATCTGTATCTCCATGATGATGTGCTCTCGTACGCCTCATCATCTCTCTGCCCTGAGAGGATCTCCTCGATCTCCGAAGGGGTTGTCGTGTCTCATGCGTGTACTCCTCATCCTCTAAAGTCTCCTCAGATAGAGCCTCAGAGATATCTCTCTCCATATCCCTTGCTCGGTCAGGTACGACCACGATCCTTTACTCTTGAGTGGCATATGATTTATACAATCAAACAGAAGAATCTCATGCTCAGATCTAAGTGAATCTGAACAATATAACTGACCATACTATTGTTGTCGATGTGTCTTATTCATGCTATTGGAGTTAGCATGAACCTGGGCAGGAATGGAGGTCGAAGGTGCAAACTGCTCGTCCTACCAATGGGATAAGTTGTTGATGTCAACCCGCATATCCTATATCTCGTTCTTGTAGGAATGAAACTCCTCGAGAATCTGTCTCTGAAAATCCATGGGGGTCCCAATGAAAATGATTGTTGCTGTGAAGACAGAGGATGACGTAAAGACTTGTCTGGTGGTCCTGATACTGTTGTTGTGGTGGTTGATGCTGAAAGGGCCGACCCTACTGGCCTGACTGGTACATCGGCTGATGGACATACTATTGTTGTTGCCTCTGTTGTTGTGGGTGATAGGCTCCAAGGCTCGGTTGTGTAGGAAGGGTGCAGGGGTGAAAGCGATGTTATAGAATGTAGAGAGATGCGGGTAAGATGGACAGTCCCCTATACCTTCCTGTCGGGTAGGGTCCTGTGAATACCGCACACCATTTACCTCCCACACTTGAGGAGGCTCCCCAAGTCTGGCTCCGCTGATAGTTGTTGTTGGCTATGCTGGGTAAAGGCGTGGTCCTCTACCCATGGCTGGAATGGCCCTGACATCAGTTGCTCCTGTACGTGATGTGCGCGGTATATGGGGGCAACGGACATAGAAACGACAGGTATCTTTATCCAAGATACCTTCTCAGACAAGTCATCCATCTGCTTCAGAAGCTTGGATAAACTCTCTAACGTTTTCATCCTTTTGTCAATATGCTCAACCAAAGTCAACTTATCAGCTATAATTCCAATGTCGGGAATCAAGTCTTCAGCTAAATTGACAATAGTCGTTTTTCCCCTCTCCTTGGATAGGAGCTAAAGAGTGGACTATAAATAAGCCCTGCTAGCAGTCTGTGAACATTTCATCTCAGCCATCTTCTCAAATACATTCTAAACGGTATCTGCACCACGTGAAGTATAGCTGCTCACAGACAGCTCACTAAATCATGTACCTCATGGTTGAGACCACTATAAAGGACGAGGATGGTAGTCTCCAAACCATGATAAGGACACTTTTGAATCAAATATTTGAATCTCTCACATGTATCACAAAATGGTTCATTGGGTAGCTGAGAGAAACTCGTGATGCGAATGCGCATCTTGTTGATTCTACTCGGAGGGTAGAACTTCTTCAAAAAGAGGTCCTTGAAGTGAGTATAGTAGTTACAACTGCCCCAAGTTATTTAACCAATAATCTGTCTTAACTCCCAAGGCGAAAGATAGGGCTTTGAGCCTTATGTAGTCCTGACTAACCCTAGGATGCCTAAGATTATGACAAACCAACTCAAAATCCTTAAGGAATGTGTATGACTCCTCGTGTGCACTCATGTTGAAATGAGGCAATAAATTCTGAAACTGCAAGAAACTGCGGCTTTAGCTCATATTCTATCTCAGGATGTACTGAACTTAATCGATTCTGAACTCTAAATTTCCCGTGGTTGTAAGTTGCATCCATAAGCGCATTTGTTCCCACATTTAGCTAGCCTAGATATGTTCTCAATAATGTGTTCTCCTGCTCAGAAGCTACCAACTTAGCAAGTATCATCTGAAGTGGGTCTTCACGCTCCTCCACATCATCTTGTCTCTTTGGAGACATCTTAAATGGATCTTCTTGGAATCTTCAAAAAAAGGTCTCGAATCAGAAGAAGTTGTGTAAGTGAAACTAGATTCAAGAGTCATGAGCCCAAAAAGGTCCATGGAGTGATGTTCTACGGACCTTAGAAGACGTAATGTTTGAAGAGGTCATCAAAAGGTTCGCAAAGTCTGAACAAAATTCTCCCCGATTATCCATCTTCGAAGTCAAAAGGAGAAGATATAGAACACGATTGAATCAATGAGATATAGTACTACATTAGACTTGAATGTGAGGAATCAACTCACACAAATCAAACGCAAATCAAACTGTTTAGATTCACCAACTTCACATGTGAAAGTCGTAAGAGTTTGACCGAATTAACTTGTCAATTTTAATTGGTGGTAAGATAATTTTATGGGTACATTACACATAGGGAGTTTCCTTATGCCCAGTTGTGCTCCCGATATCTCCCAAGCAAAGAGGTGATTTTCCCGAGCTATTGGGTTCGATATCACACCCCTAAGAAGAATACTAGGCTCACACAACCAAAACATATCTCTAAGGTTGAATGCAAGCCCATGCAGCTCCCAAATCTGTGCGTCGAAAATGGATACTTAAGGGCAAGTCCATAGATTTGGGTTCTTGCCATAGGGGCTACGTCCTCACCCACTCTGTCTGGGGGTAAGTACCTATGTCTAATGAGGGCTTATGAACCCGTAATTCAATATTCAATTTTATTCCAAGTTATTTTGATCAACTTGCATAATCCAATCTCAATTTAAAGAGTTTTGGTTATCACTGAAATAATGTGACCACATAAATACAATACGCCTAACATGTACTCCCAATTCCTTTTAAATTCTTAAGGTGTAAAACAAGAGAAATGAATCAAAAAACAATATGCAGGCGAAAATCAACTATGCACACAGTCGTTTAGAGATGCAGTGATTCCCAACACTCTCCATGTGGATGCTAAACTGATTTTATAAATTCTAACTATATGATGCAATTCGAGAAAAGCGTGCCTAATACATGAGTTCTATTAGCAGGGAAGAATCAAATTGATACTTGAACTAAGTAGACTATTAATGAATCTTAAGATGTATATGAATCTTAAGATGTCTGATATATGGCCTAATTTACGATTTGGCGCATTCAATATGACCCAAGTTGACTAATTGAATCATGTGCCCGATATTAAATTCGTCACTCAAGTCGAGTCCCACTCTCGGTGAGAGTGAAAAAGGTCTCGACACAACACAAGGGCTTGAAAAAAATAGAAGTGTCCTTTTACACATGCGAATTCTCAAATGAGAACCGCTATAAAAGACAACATAATTAATTACAAATAAATTACACAACAAATTACACAAATTAATTATTACACAACTAAAGTCGATGAATTAGCTAAACAAAAAAACATATAATCTAGCTGACTTTGACTCCTTTTAGATTAAGCTCCAAGCTCGTAGCCTCCGCTTCACCTCCTCAAATTAGCTTCTCGGACTCTGCCAAAAGAAACAACATGTGATTAGAGCACTTAAGAAAAAAATTAAGCTAATTAATTATGCAACATAAAATACCAAAGTCATAAAAGTCAACAATACAATAAAATCAACAAAATGTAACTTCACCTAAATTACACTAGATTTCACTTAACCAAATATTTACACCTAATTAAACAAATTTAATAAAGTTGTTTCTCCAGCAACGGCGTCATCTGACGAGTTAGTACTTGGCTATGTTAAGCTGATCAAATTGTAGTATGGCCAAATCTCAATATATCAAAACTAAGTCAAGATATATCTACGTAGAGGACTTAGTTTAATTAATCATGGAAAAGTGCAGGGATGAACACAAGGACATACGTTAATTAGCCTATCTAATTAGAATCTTAATATATTAATTAAGCTAATGAATAGTGTAGGTTAAAATGCAAAGCAGAATGACTGCGTAATTTTTCAAAGATTTTTCAATGCACTTAGATTAAAGGCAACAAAATTATAATAAGATGCACAATATAAGACAATGCTAACAAACTATCAAACTATGCTCCTGAATTAGTGTTTAACAAAGAGATTAATTATGCATCAAATTATCCAAATTTATATACACAATTAAAAGCTCCAATTTATCTAATTCAATCAATGCATCACTTAATTAAGACATTAATGTTCTCCCCACACAATAGCACCTTAATCGAAGACTAATCACAAAATGATATTTTAAAATAAGTGATTTAAAGATCCTAATTAGATTTCGTTGATTTAAGGTCAATCAGAGAATTAAGGAAGCATGAAATGAAGCCAACATGCACAATTGGGCTAATTAATCAAAGTAAAAAGATAGCTTAATCTCTCTAATTTTTAATGTGAAATATCTCTCTCTCTCTCTCTCTCTCTCTCTCTATATATATATATATATATATATATATATATATCATAACAGAAATTTAAATTTATTGAATTAAGGATCGGGAAATTAGATTTCAATAGAGACCAATTTCAATAAAGACCAATTTCATTAAATTTAGACATCACATGAAAAAGATATTCAATTCTGAAGTTAGGGGCATGTATGCAAAAAAAACTATAATTAAAACTAACAGCATCCTTACAGACAGATCCTCAGAGGGACTGAGTAGCAAATAAACAAAGACAGAAAGGTTCCTTACAAATTAGCCAGGCGATGGAACTTATCGATAGAATCAAAGAGATGGAGGGTCTATAGTGCAAATGTCTCAGGACCATGTGTCGCCTACACGTGATGCCATGTTAGGAAGAAGGCTCGGGGCGCTATTAGGTTTGGGCCTACATTGCGTTGGCTGGAGCCTCGAGTTTGGTTTGAGTACACCGAGGCGAGAGGCTTGAAGCAGTGTCCTCGCATCGAATCAGGATTGTGAGATCAACACAGATTGGGTGTGTGATCCGATGACGGCTACTGCTCCTTCGGACCTAATCTCCTCCTCCTCGCAAGGCGGTGCTCCGATGAGGCACCGTTGGCTCCTCCGGTGCTCCTCGTTGGATGATGAAGATCCAGGTACCTTCTCAAGGCCCTGGTGAAGTCGATGGCAAGTCGAGGAGGCTCCAGGAGTGTCTAGAATGGTTGATCGATGTCCGCTACTCTGAGGTGGATGAGGTCATTAGGGAAGCTTTCGCATCTCCGACTATTGAAGTTCTTTGATATCCTGCAGATGTTAGTCCCAAAGCTGAAGCCCAAGGGAGATTTCAAGAGTGAAATGAGGTGACTGGACGGATCGACGAAGATGGATCTGGAGTGAGCCCTAATGGGTTTCTTCCTTGAGTAGAGGAAGAAGGTGAAGTGACGTGGGAAGATCGATCGAGTAGGACATGGATTCGTCAGAAGTGATGGCGAAGATGGCAAAATTTTGACGATGGTGGTGAGGTGCTTAGATCGATGATAGGGTGTCTATGGTATGTTCAAAAATAAAGAGAAACGAAGAAGTATGAAAGGATGTTTACATGGAGATTGAAGTGAAGATGGAAGAGAACGAAGAAGATGGACTCGAGGGATGAACACGAGGCGAGGATGGAGCTTCAAGAGACTATGGTCTTCGCTTGACCTCAGTGGCTAAGTGAGGAAGCTCAAGCAGCACCAATCTATGGTCTGCAACATGGAAAATTCCATGGATCTCGTCAGACATGGATCATTGTCATAGCATCTCTCTCAATTTCTCACGGTCACTAGAGGAGGGGTAGATGCTCAAGGAAATGTCGCACAATGAGTGGGATGGGGGTTGCAGTTGTAGGAGGAGAGGTTTTATGCGGTGGTGGTTTTGGGTTTCCAAGAGATTAGGGTGGCAGTTGCAACCACCACCCCATGTCAGAGCTGAAGTAGATGGAAGAGGTTATAGGCTAGTGTTGAAGAGGGAGGTTCAAGCTACGATTCGGTATCGGTCTCATAACCAAAGGACATGTGGAACACTATAAGAAAAATGGAGAAAACAGCGAGCATAGAAGGTCGCGTCGCTCCAAGCCACTCCCAATGGAGGTTGACAAAGACTGGCACCTGTCTGATCATAAGATCAAACGATGATGGAAAAGGCGGGAAGGGATGCTCTGGATGCACTTGATCAAGAGACATCAGACATATCTAACATGGGCGGGCATGATTTAGCTACAACCGTCTTATCGAGAATATCAAACAGCTAAGGAGTCGCGCAAAGGCTATACTAGAGCCGGCTACGTGGTTCACTGAGATTGAGCCATGTAGCCCAATAAGATTAATTCGAAATATAAAAAAAAAACTTGTAAAATAAAATAAATAATTAGAGACATAATTAGAAAAAAGGTTCAACATGAAAGTTGCAGATCTTTTCAAGATCTATAACCTTCATATAGAAATTGAAATCAAAGTAGGTCATATACATACTATAATATTTTTGCAAGTTTTTTTAATGCTTTAAAATACTTATTCTTTTCTCTTTTTTGTATTTTTAATTTATGAATAATATACACTATACTATATATGACATTGAACTAATTTTTATTGGATTTTTAATAAGAAGAAAACACATAAATAATAGACATTATAATAGAATTATTTATGTACAATAATTAGGGCTAATTAATACAAAGTGTTGTTTGTTAAATTGCTTTAATTGTTAATTAATGTTATTGAATAGTTTAAGCTAGAGGGATAATAAAGACTACTTAAGATGATAGATTGGGAATTTATCGCATATCCTTCGAGTCTAGAATGACATATTAATGCAAGATGAATATGTCAAATACAATAATCAATGAATGATGGTGTGATGAGATGTCTTCAAAGTTAGGGCCTCCATAAGAGCTCGTTCAGCAAGAGGGTTACCCCCATTTAGGGGGGGTTCCCCAAAACTGCATCATCTCTCTCATGTGGGACCCACACACTCTCTCTTTCTAATACATTAAATCATCTCTTTCATCTATTCCATCAAAAAATTATTATGTCATCATATCATCTAAAAAATATAAAATACTCAACTTCTACTCACTTTTCTAAATTTCAATACAATCACATCACAACTACTTACTTTTCCAAAATTCAATGCAATCGCGTCACAACAAACCCTCTCAGTCCCAAACCCCATATCCAAATACCAAACCACAAAAACAAGTTACCCTCCCCCAGGTTACCCCAGCAACCAAACACACCCAACGGTTGGTTGCCATCCCATTGGAAGATTATTTGTATATAGATGACTAGTTTCAAATTAAGCATAAGCATTAGATATCGACGGATGAGACATTCTTTAAGTGTGCACTTCCATGTAGGGCTAGTCTTTTTCCTTGTTCTCTTCTTTCCACATATTCCCAACACACAAAAGAAAAACCCACTTCTCCATGTACATTCACCTCCCTCAAGATAACTTCTACTTATTCCATGTGGAAGCTCAGTGAAAAAGAAGAATATTAGGTGACAAATCCAAACTAACTTTACACTTAAAGATGGTGCAGTCTCCCAAAGGTCTAAAAAAACCATTTTAACCCAGTCTATTTTTGGATCTGCGCTATGTACCTTCGAAGGTTGAATAGCCAAGTCTCCTTATGGAGATGTATGTGATGGGCAAGCCAATTACTATGGCATCTTTACATTATGATAATAAGATTGCAAAGACCAAAAAATAAATATTAGACACTATTAAGCAGATGTATACATACAATATATCACTGCATGTGCTCTCCAACCATCATATGAAAATTCATTGCCTCTTGCTTGAAATCCCCAACCATCATATGAGAACTCAATAGTAGTATGCATGCCTTGGTTTATTCAGTTACCTTTTTATGCAAGAGAAGAGCAATATATATCATCAAGAGAAGGGAAAGGAACAAAAAATACAATCATCGCCATACTCGGAAATTAAAAACCAAGGTGGCGAATCATCATGTCCGAGGCTGTCAAAAAGTTTGGATGAGCTTTGTCCCTTTACCTTTTGCATGGGGCGAAGTCGTATTGATTCCGATTTTGTTGGATAAACCTGCAAACCAAAAATCATCAGTAATTTCTAATGCTTGAGAGGCAATTGATAGTGCATAAATAATTAGTGTTTCCTTCAAAATTCCAAGACAACATTCTTTCTGAACAAGCCAACAAAAGGTAAGAACAAGACAAATGAACTTTTTTGTTAAAATGCTCAAGTCAATGATCAAGAAAGTGTGATCATTCGTGCTAGTTGCTCGAAAAAAAGAAAGGGGGTCAACTGCTCATCACAAGTCTGGTTAAGCATCACATTGCAATGAAAAGATGGTGTCACTAATGTTTGAGACAGAGACTCGCACAAGGTAGCCAGATGCCGGTTGTCAAGGCAAACTTCACCTTCTTGCCCAACAGAAAGGTTAAAGTGCAATCCCAAACCAACTTCATCAGAAGAGCCGTCATTGTTTCTAGCTAGTGTAGGAAACACCACTTGGTAAAAAGATATGGAAACAAATATTCCAAGAGACACGGCATGTCGATACAGATAGGTGTATATTATCAGCCCAGATGCGAAGTTTAATTAAAAATAACATGAGCATCAAATTTAATGATAACAAGAAATGATTTACTTTCTGAATACATAGCTCGAGAAAGATCTCACCTTCAGTAGATACTCTGAAAAGTCAAATCAGATGCCACTGATGGCAACCAAGCACATATCGCATCAAGCCCTGGTGTTATATCACATATATTAGCTAGAATTCACAGAGATCTTCTAGCACAGGCATAAGGAGAAGCTCAGAAGGAGAATGGCCTCATTATACGCTCCTCGATTTCCTTGAATCCCATATAAACAGTTTCTGTTTGACTCTGTGGAAGAGCCAACCGCCGGACCTCGGTCATGTACCTATTTGCTGCACTAGTGATTTTGTCTCTCACACCTTGCTTTAGAGATGATGTATCGTTACCAGTATAGCTCCGACCAAGAACATATGCTGCTCCAATATTATTCGCTCTGCTTGTTTGAGTTTCTAAAGATGTAGACCACTCACGAAGTACTGTCAAAATCGAGCGAAGAATGCGCAACCTTTGATCTGGAGAAGGTAAAACAACTGCATTCAAGAGCAGCTGATCATAAACATGCAAAACAACTTCTGCTGCACCCCTGCAAGCTGCAAGAAGGGCTCGAGGAACATCCTCATCACCCACAAGTTCAACACCAGTACTTAACCGCTCATGAGCAGCCTTCTCGAGATGCAAGCATAATGCACTTAGAGGTATAGATACGCCATCTCCAGGATAGAGAGCAGACCCAACCCTCTTCAGAACTAAACAGGCCTCAGCAATGCCACCTCCGGAAAGAGCTTTATCAATAAGTCTCAACCATGTTTCTCTGACCACTTTACTATCAGCATCTCCAGAGTAATTTGCAAAGTTAAGCATCTCCAGGCATATCTCCCAAAGCTGAAATGGTACAGCATATTCATTATATAACTGAGTGATGCTCTTCAGATTCATCGATAACTCTTTAGCTTTTGTCCTTGCAGCTTCAATTGTAGTGGCATCAGATACAATATTGTGACCTGGAGATGGATCATTGGAGGAAGGTCTACTAGCTCCTGAAGATGATTCCAAATAAGCAGCTAGAGACTCCAATCCATCCTTAATTTTAATTTGGAAACGAAGAACAGCAAGCTTCGCTTCAAGCATGTCAAGCAAGCCATCATCAGAAACACTTTTGTTCGCACTCAATTGACTACTACTGCTAGTAGCACTTTTTGCCTGAAGAACAGCATTGCTAAGATACTGGCACCTCTGCTCTAGGGTGAATCCTCCATCAACATTCTGCCTTTCCGCGAGCAAATAGAGAACATGAGCTGCAAGTAGGTGCTGCCTCTTCATCACATAATATCGAGCCAGGAGGTCAAGATATTTAGCTTTATTGTTTGACATGGGAGATTCTACTGGATAAAGGGCCGATGGAGCCTCATTAGCAGGCTCCCGTCCAGCACTCTGTAGAAAAGACACCAAATCAGGTCCTCCATACTCCAACAATTCCTTTTCAAGACCCAATTCGATCATAGTTCTATACAAGTACTCATGAAATAATTTGTCTGGCCACTTGACACTTAGCTGAACAATCTGGCTTATATATTTATCTCTTGCAGCTGCATCCAGACTGGAGCCTGCACGAAAAGGAGAACCAAGTTCCTTTTGTTCCCTTCCATTACCTTGTACCACTTTTAAGGAACGAAGGGCGTCAGCGATAATAGCATAGAACTGCTCCTTTTGTACACGAGAATTTCCATCTCCATCTGATCCTACAGACCCATCTGTAGAATCACCATTAGGAGAAAAAGACTGGGCCTTTTGCAGAGGTAACCATACAACAGCTTCATAAAATCTTAGATCTTCAAACCGTTTGCAGACACCTCTCAAGTCGGCAGATACCGGAAAATTGTTAAGATAATTGAAAGCCTCCCTGGAAAGATTCTCCCTCTCTTCTGGAACAGTACTTAGAGATGCCCTCTCTAGGCATTCAACAGCTAAGAAGTACTTGTAATCAGATTCATTGAAATAACTGGGACAACCATCCCTTAACTTTGCACTTATCTCGTCAATGGTTCCATGCCCATCAGGACCAATATAGTAATGCATCAGTTCTGATATAAGCCTCAAGGCCATCTGATCCCCCTCATCAGAGCATACCAGCTGATGAAATGTCAACTGTAGAAGTTTATGCTGCAGGTGAGAATTTAAGCTGTGAACTATCCTGGCTAGATTGTGCTGGGAAAGAAGTCGAAGCAGAAACAACGCTTCCCCGGTTCTCCGAAGCATCCTTCTGAGGCACTCCATTGCACGAACCTCCAAGGCAGCAAGTTCTGCAGTGGTATATCGAAGACGTTGTCTTTTGTCTGCAGACAACTGGTCATCAGGTCCATCAGCATAGGACCGGGTGCTAAACAAATTCTTTTCAAAGCCCAGCTTTGCAGTAGATAAACCTGAACCATTTCCATATAAAATGGAGCCAGTAAAATCTCCAGCGTTGGCTACATAACCATACAAGCCTCGTCTCTGGTCCCTCCTGGACCTTAAAAACAGCTCTAAGGAACGAACCTTCGTTTCAAGGACTTCAATTGCCATAGAGGACAGTCTGCAAACAATGACTCCATTGGGAGAACCATGTCTAACCATAATTGGAAACTCCCATATAGGATAAACTAACCTAGATGAGCACAAACAAAGCCCATCATACGCACCAGAAAATATTGGTTCAGCTTCTTGAACAACCTGGCCCATGTTGAATCCACCAGGAGTTCTAGCGCTGGATAAAGCACTGGTGCCATTCAGTTGAGGCATACCAACAAGTCTAGGATCCTCAAATGCTTCAGCTGCCTTTTCAGCAACAATGTTACTGATCGTGTTTTCTTCAGAGTGGAGTATCCTGGCTGCCAACATTAAGCACATTGCAGCAGCCTCTCCAATACCAAAACGATTATAGAAATCCTCTAAGTAAGATCTTTGTGCATTGGACTCTAGCAACCTTTTCAGAATGTCCACAGGTCTGTTAAAAATCACATCAACCATACCCATGGTGCTGAAAACAATACTTCTCTTTCTAGGCAAAATGTGCTGCATTGGAATGTCCCCTTTTGCCCAAAGTCTTCCAACTACCTGTGGGGATTTATGGTTCCAAGCTTCTGAATCAAAATAAAGGGAATGAACAGCAGCAGTGGTATCTGCCTGGGGTAAAACATCAGCTACAAACAGCATGCGACCTTCTATGGGTAAGGTTGAAACCACCTCACGTAATGCTCGTGAACCCCTTGAACTAATTCCCAGATTACCAGTCATCGAAGGCTGCATGTTTGAGTCTTTATTTATCAGCAGAAGTGAGGACATGGCAGAAAAAGATGAATCAGAAAGCACAAGAGTTCCAGGTGAATAAAATGCTGCTTCTACCTTTAAATTAAGATCCTGTGGCTGGGTTCTCCCCACATTATCTATACTGCCAAAGGTCACACCGCCACTAATGCTCGGTGGAGGTGAAGGTCTAGAAGCTACGACTTTTAAGCAGCAAGGCCTCCTAATAGCATTTTCAGATCCAGGGAAACTGCCAACAATGCTATTACCTCCACCAGAAGAGGTGGTTGATAAGTACAATCTTCTTCCATCAGACAGAATCGCAACAACATGTAGCCACTTAGACTCAACTGAAGACAAAGGAGCAATGCAAACTATAGACGGCCTCGCAGCCCTGGCCATTGACCTCGATGCAGCAGATCTTCTACCCCCATATTGTGCTTCCCGTGGATCAATCAAGTTCTTCTCTTCAGCAAATTTTCTATGCGGTCCATCACCATTCTGTCCTAAATCAAATGCTTGCAATTTCATACCTTCCGTCTTGGCATAAAGAATATGCCTTTCATTGTCAACAACCATGTCGATAATAGGATCAACTGCGCCGAAATTGAAGGCATTTGGCACAATCCATCTGGAAATCAAGCTTCCTAAACCAGAGGTGAGACAAACTTTACGACAATGTTTATGCCAACCAGAACCAGATGTATATTGCATCTCGTAGATATGCCCATCGCGCCCCGCTAGGAAAATATGCCCTTTGTCAGTACATGTAATGCAGGTCATCGTGACCCCGTCGGACGGTATCGTGTACTCAGGTAAAGGCTGCAATAAGACCTCAGCAAAGCAATCAGCTTCGTTTCCTCCACTGGTAAAACATAATCCCACAAGAATCAACTCGACAGGAGTTGCAAGCACCAAGAGGTACTGTATTGCTTCAACAAAAACTCCAGCTTTAGTTCTAGCAAGGCCTACGGCGCAAATTGCTTGCTCCTCCGCGTTGTACTCCGGGCACTGACCATCCCACTTGTCGAACCGCCACAGAAACAGGGAGTTGTCGACGGACGCCCACGCACGGCGTATCTCGGGGAAGATGCCACAGAGGGCTGTGCCCTCACCTCCGGCGGAGCTGTACCTCTCGATGAGCTCGGAGGGTAACTCTCTGGTGCCGACCACTTCGGCAACGGGAGGCCACTGCACGCAATGAGAAGGTCAAGCAGAAACAGAATCAATCATAAGAAGCCATGGAGGAAGGAGGAGGATACCTCCTTGGGGTGGGAAGCGTAGGGGTAACTGGAGTAGCGGGAGGCCTCGATGGCCTCCTCGAGGTCGAGCTGCGACGACACGTCGCGGCTGATGCACTCGCTGATATGAAGACCCGCCGAGCTGACGTCGGAGCCGACCATCTCGTCCGCCCACGCCATGGCCGGAGGCAGCACCGCGATCAACCGAGAGAGAGAGAGAGAGAGCGGGAACCCTAGAAAATCTAATGACTAAACGACTAGAGAGATCTCTAGTCGTCGAGTATTGGTTATGGATGGGACTCGAATCAATTTGAATTTCTCGGGCATCTCCGATGCAACCTATGTGACTAAGGAGGTCACAAATTAGGTTCTATATATGTTAATAATACATTATTTGAGGAATCGATTGACAACAAGTTTAGTCTGATATCTTAAAGCCTAAGGCATGAATGTATCATAACTCAAGGAATCAGTGATAAGGGATAAGGAGGAATACGAGGTGTTTATACCTCATTTGTGCTGTGTTCGGTTTGAAAATATAGTTTTTGAAGATAAGATAGGATAAGTGATAGTTATTGATTATTCTCCATTCGAATGTAAACAAAGTATAAGGATAGGTGGTCGTTATGATGTGTTTGTTAATTTAAAATTTTGATTTTTTTTATTTTTACCCTTGCAGAGATATTAGATAAGAAAGAAGTATCCTCATTGAAAATAATAAAGCATGAAGGAATATATATATATATATGAGGAGTGATCCTATGAGAGCCAAAATATGTGAGAGCATGAGAGCATGCATTCTGGACCACATGATCCAACCAGGAGAGAGAAGAGCAGGAGAGAGAAAACAGAATCATGTGGTCCAGGATGCATGCTCCCATGCTCTCACATTTTTTTGCTCTCATAGGATCACTCCTCATATATATATATATATATATATATATATATATATACATATATATATACACACACACACATGGTGATTAGTGCGAGAATATTATTGTTCACAACTAAAATTGTAAAAATGATGAAGTTTATCCAATATTCGCTTTTCGTTAACATGACGGACTTCAATGGGAAAGAAAAGGAGGTTAATAATAACAATTTGAAAATGGGAGAGAGAGAGAGAGAAAGCATAATATGATTTGATTCTACTGTTTATTGTATGCAGTTATTGTAATTTTCACAACCCTAATTTTCACCATTCTCCTTTCCCCTCCCCGCCACCACCCCTTCCTTTTCCCTCTCCATGATACCATCTCCTATGACACTCCCGATGTAGCTTTCCTCCTCCATTCTTCCCCACCATTGCCTTGGCCACCTATACAACTACCTCTCCTCCAAGTTTGATCGTCTCTGATCCTCACCTCCTCATTACTACTAACCCTCCCTGAGCCCATCCCCATATGCTCTAGTCAAGCATAGAGGGCATGCATTATCGGGAAGATGGTATCTCGTAGACACGCCATTTGTATTACATCCACAATGTATATCCAACCTTTTATACCAAGACTCCATAAAATGTGAGGTAAATGTGTAATCTCACGTCCAATCCCACATCCAAATACCCATTTAAATGCATGATTATATCCTTGGACACTGCCTCCTAAATGGATATCTATATGGATCTCATTTATGAAAATAGATTTTTTCTAAAATAATAATGATTGATGTGTGGCCATTAATAGCACCATAAAAAATATTATCATCGAGAATCACACTTTGTATTCACTACCTTCAACTTCAATATTAGACCTAAAGTTCATGACATAATTTAATTTTTTTTAATGTAGAAGTGAAAAGTCATGAAGAGCTTATTTCGATACCTAATTTAGGAATTCAAAACTAAAAGAGTAATTTGTGTATGAGATCTAGTTATGGATACACTACTAGAAAATTGGCTTTTTGCAAATACACAAATATAACTAGTAGTAGTGTCAAGTAGTCACATATTTATTTGCGAGCAACTTTGCACCATTACTAGACACAATTTTTGTCGTGTTTAGATTTATACATATTACAAAGAATCCCGGCCGCATTTTGGTGTGCATTCGTCACATTGGTTGTGCAAGTATCTATAGTAACATATGTAGTCGCAACTCTGATTAATTTTCATAAGGGATGCTCATTTTCCCATTCTAATTATGCCTTAATCCCATCTGCCTCAGAACTGATTCTCCTCGATGATCTCCTCCTCCTCCTTGGCGATCCCCTCACATTCGTTCTCCTCCTCAACATGCTTCAACCCCTCCTCCTCATCCTTCGTACATCGCCTCCTTCCTCCTACTCCCCCATCTCATCCCCTCATCCTCCTACCCCACCTCATCCCCTCATCTTCCTAGTCCTTCGCTCGTAGGCATACCCTCATCCTCTGAGACTTGGAATCACCCCCTCCTCCTCCTCCTTCGCTACCGCATACTCCTCTAGTTGCTTCCATCTCCACCTATACTCTACATCCTCCTCGTGGATGATCTCCCATCGAAGCTGTTGCAGCTAGCATACTCCCTCTGCACACCATCCCATAAGGTTGCAAAGAATAAGTGTATACTTGTATATTTTTATCCATAATATTTTTGTAGATTAGTAGAATTTCTTAATGTAAAAGTTGATAAATGTAATTATTGATATGTCAATATGAACATTTTTAAATGTGTATGTTGATAAACGTGAATGTTGATGAATGTGATTATTCGTAAACTATGAAGGTTAATGTGAATTAGTGTTGATAAATATAGAATTGTTCAGACATTAATATAATAGTTGAATATGTCATTTAAATTTAAATGTGTTAGTTATAATAGTTCAATATGAAAGTAGATTTTTATAAAGGTGGAGTTGGATCTAAATTCGAGAATGGTCTTAAATAGATCTGAAAGGATGCAAAGAATCCATGAGCTAATACTACTTAAAGTGGGAGAAGGCTTTGTTGTTGTTATGTTATTGCTTATATTAAATTTTCACAGCATGTAGAATGCATAATAGGTTCTTACATGAAGATCGTACAAAACCTTATTCACACACTGGATAAGAGTGTGGCCCTACATATCCGATGGTGTGTGCAACATATTTAAGGACATGATGCCCTCCTCATGTGTTATATTTTGAAGTTTTCCACAACTGTTGCGGTCCTACTTTTACAAGATAAGAATTTTCATTCACGACATTTTGTGATTCTTAATGTGTGTAGGTACTGAGTAGCGATAGAATAGGTTAGGAAATATACTAATTTGGCTTATGTGAACTAATGGTTGCAGGTGATGTTACTTTTGAATGGTGTTGCTTGCTCGTATAATAGCAAATGCAACAAAAAACAAAAATAATTACAAAATAACATAAAATTTGCAATCATGCATAATATAGGATATCTTTGACTTTATTGTATTATTTATTGCAATTTTATTTGGATTTTTTCTATTTATTTTTAAAAGAGCGAGCATGAATCATATACATATTATTCATTCTTTAGCATTCATTTGAATTTATGGAAATATACAACAAAAAAACATATGAGGAGCATTTCTTATTAAATAAGATGGGATGGACACATAATGATCCCTCCTTGGCCAAAAAAACAATCATCTGATAATTTTTAGATCAAAAAATCTTTAAAGTTATTATAAATGTTGATCCATAGGGATGGATTTGCCTTGTATTAGATTCTTAGGTAGGTTATGTCTAAAAATTATCAATGAATCACATTCTGAACGTGGAAATCTTCAATAAATTGGAACCTACTTAGACTTGGGAATTCTCATCACATCATCTAAAATATGACATTTCTTATATTTTTGTCTTAATTGTGTTATTGATAAAATAGAAAGTCGTGGATTATTACTTGAGGATATCCCCCTTCTTTTCACGTCATTTTGCTTTGGGGAGAACGTGTAATACAATGAAAGCACTATTAATTTTTGAGTAAAAATTGTGGGGGTGAAGTATGGTTGCTTGAATTGTGCTAGTGAAGAAGAATCAGATGCTAGTGAAGAAGAATCAGATATAAGCAGGGGATGAGTACTATATTGTGAGGACTCTAATGGTTCTGGGTGGCTTTGGTTTGAGAGAAATGTGTAATACAAGGGAAGCTCTACCGTGTTTTGAGTAGAAGTTGTAGGAGGGAGGTATGGTTGCTTAAATGTTGCCAGTGTACTAGAATCATGTCTCGATAGTTACTTGAATGGTTTATTCTGAGGATTTTGAGTAGAAGTTGTACATGCTCTCTATTCGGAAGATTTAGCTAAGATTATGTTGTTAAATTAGATTTAACGATGGACAATACACATGCTTGGATGTACACCCAACCAAATAATGATAAATCTATGAGGGTGTCACTTTTACATGGCCTAGAAGTTTTTTTAAATTTCGTATATGCTTAGAGAGAAGGGATTGTTGATTGAGATGGATGGAATCAACCGGAAATCGATCAAGATGGACGTCTGATCTCACAAGGTTAGACCACATTCGTCGAAATGACTGCTCACGAAAGCCGATTAAGTCGACAATTAACCCACAAGATGAATGATCTATCAATGCAAAGTGAAGTAAACTAAAATTTATTATAACCCTATAAATAAGTGTATAGTGGGCAAGTAGGTGTAGGGTGTCGAACATAGGGAACAGATGGGTATAGGTGATGAATCTATGTTTCATCATCTTTATTCTATCATTTTGGCCTTAAAAACCCTAGTAAATGTGTGTAAATACTATTAATTTAGGCATTTTAGCATTCATGCATCATTGTGTAAATATTGTATAAAATGCAGATTTTTAAAGCCAAAATTATAGAATATAGAAAAGAAAAATAATAAAATATTGCAAATATTTTATGACCTGAAACCCCGAGACCTAGGCATCTCGATGACTAGGTCGACAAGGAATAAAGTAGGGGGGATAAGGGCCAAAATATCAATAAAATACCTTTGTTTTTATTCATTTTGGGACCTATTTTTGGTTCCACTTTTTATACCTCACATAAAGAAACTTTGTACATGAAAGTTGTAGATAATTAAATAAATAAAAATACAAAATTGATTTCACTCAAAAATAGTACACGGATAAAAAGTTATGGTCTGAATAAGAATCCAGAATCCCAACTTCCCAGACCTGTATCTCCTTGATAAAAGCTTGAAATGCATCAAAATCACCTTTAATTGTATATAATTTAAAATAAGCTATTTAATGGAGGTGGTTTCGCATTTGGTGGAGCTACAGTTTGAAAGTTGAGTTTTGGACCCTCATTGTATACTTGTACATATTAAAATATTCATTTTATTTATTATTCTTTATTTTCATAATTTTATATTTTTATAATTTTGTAAATATTATTTATAATATATATGTATATTAAAATCAGAATAAAAAAACCTAAAGAAATTACAAAAATTAAATACTTGTATATAATACATAAGTATAAAACCTATAAACATACCTATATTATTACTACTTCTATTTTATTAAGTATACAAAAGACTTCATAAAAATACAATAAAAATATATTTAAGTGTATAAAAATATTCTATAAATTTATAAATTAATAAACAAAAATAAATAAATTAAATATATAAAATAAAAATAAAATATTAAAATATATAGATAAAGATACCTATAAAGGGTATAAAAGGTAACTTGTATTTTATACCTCTAAAAAATAATTAAAAATCATCATAAAATACTTCATAAAATAATAAACACTTTTTATTTAATAACCAAAAATTAATAAAATCGTTTTCTATTTTTAAATGAATTTTCTAATATTTTTTAGGGTTGTTTCCTGGTTGGTCCACGTGGACCAACCAGGAGGCAGGAAACGTTGACTCAGGTCAACTAGTCATCCTTTGCCCTTCGCCCCTTGTCAGACCTTCCCATGACCCTCTTTTCTCGATTTTTTCGCCATCAATCCATTGCTCGAGGAAGAAAGGACCCTTAACAAGATTTGTTAACTGTAGCATCATGATTCTCGCCGGCTTAGTAGATTGCCCCAGATTCGCCTCCTTCGATCTGTACCTCGCCTCGAAGGGAGCTCCATCACCACTCCTTCAAAAACCGCCCCCAACTTCCCTCTCTTTTTTGGATCACTCTTCCACCTCAAACCCAGGTCCTAAACCTCGAGCTCTCTTCCTGGTGACAGCGGGAATCGAGGGCGTCCTTTGGGAGTGCCTGGCAGTGTCGAATAGAGGTGCATCCCCTCGCCGGAGTTCCTCTCCTGCGTGCCTTGATGAGGTTCTTTTCCCTCTCCTTCTTCTCTCTATTTCTTTAGCATTTTCGTCACTGCAACCATAGGAAACGTCCGCCATCCTTCGCTTAGCTCTTCGCCTATCGAACCGCTCCCCACGAACACCTCGCCGAAGCGCAACTCCAGCCACCACCTCACGACACCATACATCATTGTCACACCCTCCACGGAGTCGGGTTATTTTGCCCTCGACTTCTTTACACTCTTCTTGCAGATTTCGGGAACACAACGCGCATCTGGAGCAGTTCTGGACCCCCGCCGGAGACACCTGGAGCACTTCCGCTCCTCCACCTTCGTCTGCCACCTTCGTCGGGTGTTGTCCAATTTTGTCGCCTCCAGCAGCAAGAGGAGGATCTCATGAGTAATCAGAGGCATTTTGGAGCTACCAAGTGCACCGGAGAAGGATGAGCTTGCCCGGAGAACCTCTCCCTCGGCGAAGCTCTTCCCAGTTCCTCGTCCAACCTCCGCAGCCGTCGACCCAGCCTTTGTTCTTGGAGACGCTACAACCACCTTAGGATCTCACGCACTGTTTAACCCAAAAAGTCAAGCGGTCGTATTGATCCACAAGGCGGATCAACAGTCGATGCGGTGACCGCTCGAAAATCGGATTAAAACAACAATTAACCCACGAAAAATATATCAAGCAAGGAAAGTAAATGTGCGGAGTTAAAATTTATTATAACTCTACAACAAGATGTGTATAGTGCAAGTATGTGTAGAGGTCGAACACAGGGAGCAGACAGGTAGAACGGGGCAAAATATGCTCAAAAATGTGTGAATGTGATAAGTGTCTACTAAGCTAATTTGTTTTGTGGGTTTTTAATTTTATATTTTTTTATTTAATTTTTAATTTTATAATTTTGTATTTTGATTTTTAATTTACTGATTTTTATATTTTATATTTTATATTTTTTTATTTTCTTTTTCAATGATAGAATATAGAAACAATGTAATAAAAGAAAAGAGAAAGAGGTATTTATAAAAGTAGATAAAAATATCCAAAAATTAGCAAATAAAGTCTTTTTAGTCTTTTTATGCTTTTTTACTGTTTTTGTGATTTTTGGGTAATTTTTAGAATGTTTTTGGTATTTTTAATTAGCCAAATAAAGAAAACAGTGGCAAAAATGCAAGGCTGAAACTAAAATGGGGAAATAAAATAGAGATCAGTAGCAAAAATTCTCCACTTTAATTTTCGCTTGAAGATGTTAAAATAAGGCAAATTTAGGCACCAAGATTATATTTTTAGGGTTTTTGTAGAATTTTTAGGATTTTTAGGAAGGTTTTTGGGGTTTTGCAATTTTTAGGAGTTTGGTTTTGTCTTTTTTAATGATTTTTGGTCTGAAGCTAAGACATACTAAAGGGAACAAAATATATTTTTTTGGGATTTTTCTGATGTGTTTTTATATTTTTTTTGTATTTTATGGTGCAAACAGTGCTGAAAATGGCTTTTTTTGATTTTTTATAAATATTAAAATGCAATAATGATGAAAAATAAAAATATAGCGTTAATCTACTATGCAACAGAGACTTAAGTTAATTTTTGTAGATTTTTAAGGGTTTAATAGATGCATGCAATAATTAGAGCAACATAAGGAAACTACACACTGGCCAGGGGCATTTATGTAATACAATGAAAGTTGCAGGGCCAAAATGTAAGTTTTCCCAAGAACATATAGATGAACTAAAAACTTGCTGGACTAAGATGAATAACAAAATTTCTCGCGGGCTTGTATGCAAAAACGCCAGGGCCACGTGCCTACGCACGTGCCTGGCGGGGATATAACTTTGATATCAGAAAGAGCAAGGGGCACTCTTGTAAAGTTTACCAAAAATATAACAAGGCAATAAGAAGTCTCTGCAGTCGATATAAAACAACAAAACCCCTGGGCTGATAGCGCAAAATGCCCAGGAGCTCGATCCAACGGCGGTGCAGCCTCACTTGTGCACGTGTCACGCGCGGATCGCGCGATGCCCCTTGGATGCGGACGGTCTTGATCAAAAAGGGGGGGCGAAATCAATGGCTACTGTACGTGCCCCCCTCTCCTTCGTTCTTGCGCAGGTGCGGCTGGGAAGCGCGGCGCGCGAGCGGTCGGGCAACGGCAGCGCGCGGCCTCTCCTCCGGCGAGCTCCAGGCTCCCTCCAGATGGATCAGCGGCGCACCGGGTACCTGCAAGGGAAAAGTCAAGGGGTTGGGGGCAAAGTGCCCCAACCCCGCAGTGGGCGAAAATCGACGAGAAGGATGCAGCCGGAGGTGTGCTCCGGCGAGGGAGGTGCGGGTGCGATCGGTCAAGGATTAAAGAGTGAATGGCTTCCTAATGTTACTGGAAAGATGAGAAAACAAAAGAAATACAAGGAAAACACAGAAGAAACAGAACCTTGAGGGTAAACATACCCAAGGTAGGACCTCATGGCCAAGCTTGGCCGGAGATGGGTGGAGCGCCTCCACGGCCGCTCAACCTCGCCTCAAATGGGCTGGAGGACCTCCTGTCACGAAGTCCAGTCCGGAGCTCGCCAAGGAGGGAGAAGAGACGGTCAAAGAAGGGTTCAAAGATCGAATGGGGGTTTGGGGTAGTTTTTGAAAACATGGTCGAGGAGCTCTCTTCGAGGCAAGATCACGGGCGAAGCTTTGGTCAGAACGCCAAGCCAATGCCTGGGCGTGGATGGCAGTTGTACCAGGTACAACTTTCGTGAAGGGTCAATGCTTCCTCGAGCGACGCATCGTGGCGAAAAAATCGAGGAAAAGTGGGTTGGCGGGCAGTCTGGCGCACAACAGGGAGGAGGCAGGAGAGTTGACCAGCCGGGTCAACTTTCCTAGCCACCTGGTTGGTCCACGTGGACCAACCAGGAAAATCCCTGGAAAAAGAATTTCTAAATTCGATTAAAAATATCAAATGATTTAATTAATTTTTTAATTATAAAATAAAAAATGTTTATTATTTTATGAATTAATTTATGGTGATTTTTATTTATTTTTATGAAGTATATTTTTACAAGTTTGCATTTATACCCTTATAGGTTTCTATATCTATGTATTAATGTATTCTATTTTTATTTAGGTATTTTTAATATTATTCTTTTTGTTTATTATTTTATATAATTATAACATACTTTTATACATGTAAATCTATTTTTATTTTATTTTATTGATGTGTTTTGTATAATTAATAAAATATAAGTATAGTTTATACAGGTATGTGTATAAGTATAATACTTATGTTTTGAGTATACAAGTATTTTATTTTTATTTTTATTTAGGTTTTTGTTCTAATTTTAATATACACAATTATTATAAGTAATATTTACAACATTATAAAAAATATAAAATTATAAAAATAATAAATAAATAATAAATTGAATATTTTAATATGTACAAGTATACAATAGGGATCCAAAAGTCAACTTTCAAACCGTAGCTCCGCCAAATGCGAAACCACCGCCATTAAATAGCTTATTTTCTTCTATATACAATTAAAGGTGAGTATACTGCATTTAAAGTTTTTATATGTGAGATACGGGTCTGGGAAGTTGGCATTCTGGATTTTTATTCAGACCATAACTTTTTATCTGTACATTATTTTTCTGTGAAATCAATTTTGTATTTTTCTTTATAAAATTATCTACAACTTTCATGTACAAAGTTTCTTTATTTGATGTACAAAAAGTGGATCCAAAAATAGGTCCCAAAATGAATAAAGAATGAATATAATGTATAGGTATTTTATCTGTATTTTGGCCCTTATCTCCCCCTACTTTATTCCTTGTCAACCTATTCATCAAGATACCTAGGTCTCGGGGTTTCGGGTCATAAAATATTTACAATATTTTATTCTTTTTCTTTTCTTTTTTCTTTATTCTATAATTTTGGCTTTAAAAACCGCATTTTATACAATATTTACACACATATACATGAATGCTAAAATGCATGAATTAGCTCTATTTACACGCATTTGCCAGGGTTTTTAAGGCCAAAATGATAGAATAAAGATGATGAAACGTGGATTCATCATCCCCCTATACTTGCCTTTGCTAGTCCCTAGCAAACACTTATGCAATAAGTGCAGAAAAAGAAAAATAAAGAAAAGAAAAAGAAGAAGATGGATTAAGTGTAATGATCAAACTTGTCTTCACAAAATCAAAGTTTGGAGCTTAAGTAGGACCTTTGGAATTTTAGTGCGGGCGGAACCTTAGTGAGAACCGTGTTTGAAATCCAACAGCCCTTGAGAATCCCAAAACTCTGTCCAAGTCTCCTCAATAGCCAGTTCAGAAATACTTCAACTCATACGCAAACTCTTACGACTATGAATCTGACTTGTACAGTGTAAGTGATGGTGGCTCTCCCCAACTATAATGGCAAAGAAACTGACTTTTCCAGTATGACAACCCAATGATTCCCCAATCCAGCAACTCCATCCTCGAGGAGCGGGGTATTCCCTTCTAAGTTCAAGTGACAACCAGCTCAAGAGGAGGGGGTGAAGAGAAGAATGGACGGTAGCCAGTGTAGCTACCTATCCTAGGATGCAAGACCAGTGTAGTCAAGTCATCCTGCTGCAGGCTCACATATTTGACTTTGGAACTCAAGCTTGCTTATTGACTTTACAACATTTGTACATACTTTGCAGGGTTTTTATTTTTGTACATGCCTGAACTCTTTTTTTTTTTGAAATACTATTCACAGCAGCATTTACATAAGGAGTTTTTCCTCTTGAGCCAGTAGACTATCCATCTTTTGAAGCTTTATCGCAACCCACAGCCTCCTGTCTTTAGACTTCCTCATCACTGGACGGGTTGGGGTGCACTTCCCTCCCTAGAGGAGGACAAATGTTTCCACTTGTGTGCGTCTCATACCGGCAAATCCAATCCCCTCACCACTCCAACTGAGTTGAGCCATGTGAAAGGTGCAGGTGTCCAAGTTAGGTCATTATCAACAAGAATCGTGCGTGTGCTCCGAAATACTCTACTTAGGCAGTCAAGAATCCATTGAACCAAGTCCCGTGATCCTCAAAGAATTAAGTCAACTAGACCTGAAGTACCTCAAACCTAGTTCCTATAAGGTTCCTGTTATTAGGTAGATTTTAAGGTCCAATCAAGCTCCAATCTCCGGATTTTACTTAGACTTGTTCAACTATCAAACTCAATCCGAAAAATGCTCATGCTATGCAATGTGATGCAGAAAATATTTTTGTGATGCAATTTTCAAGAATTTTGAACTTTTTATGGATTTTTGAAAATATGATGATGATGATGCAAATGCCTTTTTTTGTCTTTTTCAAAAAGATTTTTGAAATGTTTTTGGATTTTAATTTTGCAAATGTTTTTGGGCTTTTTTTTTTGAAAATAAAAAGTTTTGGCTGAAAACTAGGTTAAAATATGTACACGGGAGTGCTTCTTATATTTACAAGAAGTGGATTTTAAGGATTTACAGGGTAAGTGGTCAATTTTATACATATGTATATATAGTGGATTTTTGTATGATGTGTATATTCCTCAAACTTATTTGACACAAGCTTTTCACACAATTTTTGAAAACTATAGTCCAAAATAATTTTTACAAACATTTTACACACATTTGAAAATCATTTTGCAAAGGCTTTTCAAACAGTATATATAGGTTTTTCAAATCATTTTTGCAACCATTTTCAAACCATTTGCAAATCATTTTTCAAACATTTTATTTCACACAAAGAAAAGAAATTTTACAAACCACACAATTTCACACAGGTTGAAAACATGTAACAAAATATTTTCAAAATAGTTTTCAATAGATGTTCACAAAGTTTTTCAAACTATTTTTCAAACATTTTACAAAAAACATTTTCACCTGATTTATTAATCAGTATATACAAAAAGAATCTGAGGAATAACCACATCTTTTTATTAAAGATTTTTAATGAATTTTAAAGAATTATTAGCCATATTTATTAGGAAAATACGAAAGTACGAGTTATGGCTACAGTATATACGTAGTATATACGACCCCCCTATACTTAGCTTGAGCTATGTCCTCATAGATCGGAGAGAAAAGAGAAGACATAACTCGTACGAAGTATAGGAAAATCTAAAGAATAAATGAATGAATGAATGGATGAACAAACGAATGAGAAGTTGACCGTCCCCCCTATACTTAGGATCAAATAATCCTAAGTATAGCAGACTGTACACAATGCAGGGAGGGTCAAGGGTGGGAATGAACAGATCGTACTCAGATTGTCTCACCCTATACTTAGGGTAAGATATCCCTAAGTATAGACAAGAAGAGGAGACAATGGAGAGGATCGAAAAGAATAGAACAACTCGGGGTGCACACCCCCCTATACTTAGGACAAAGTACGTCCTAAGTATGGAAAACTGTCTACAAGGGCGGCACCTTTTTGATAGATAAAGACGATAGAAAAGGAAAAGAAGAAAAGAAGAAAAGATATCTGACAATGGGAGGAGAGATCGTGAGAATGTACGCATCGCTCCCCCTATACTTAGGGTAAAAGACGCCCTAAGTATAGGCAACAACAGGAGTGATGACACGAAACGAAGAATGAACACTCAACTCGTCTACCCCTCCTATACGTAGGACAAAGTACGTCCTAAGCAAGGCAAACACGAGAAATGGGTAGACGAGCAAAAACGGGAGATGGAAAGATGAACAATGGAGAATGTACAACAGAGGTGGATGTACATATGATCAAGAAGGTGGAAAGCAGACCTTCTTGCGAGACCGCTGAGGGATAGATCTAGTGTGGTGTATGTCGACATCGGGGTCCACAACGGACGGCGGCCGATCAGGGTGATGGTCCTCAGTGGCCCTAGGGAGAAGAGGCACAGACGAGTGAGTGGGAGAAGTGTGACTAGGTCCGACCTTGGGAGTCTCGCTGATGTCGAAGTGGAATGGGACGAACTCATCATCATCGGAAGTAGTGTACTCGGAGTCGTCCTGCGAGGTGTCGTCCAGGTCAAAATCAAAAGGCACGAACTCATCGGTGGAAGTAGTCGAACTCTGGTCGTCCTCTATAATCTCAACTGGATCATCTTTTTCATCAAAAGGTCCGAATCTCTGAAGAAAAGCAACAAAATCAAATTCGGCCTTAGTCTCATAAGTATCTATGTGAACAGGAGCGGACCCATTAGTGAAAGTAGTCAAATCACGTCCATCCTGTATAGTCTCTAAATCTGCCCTCCGCTCAATGGTGTCAATCGTGTAGATCCCGCAGATGTCATCAACACAACGCCAAGTCCCAGAAGAAGGAACGTCGAGGTCCATGCTTTCCAAGGTTTCCTCAACCGGGAGGAATTCTCGGGTCTCAGTGGAATCCAATAGACAACAAAATTCTCTGATAGTATCACTGAAGTCATGGTCCTCGAGGTCAGCCAAGATAGGTGAAGTCGCATCAGGTGCAGGTCTCTGGTCGGCAGTGGGTGCGGTGATCAATGCTTCGCTCTCGTCAGCAGGACGGAAGCGAATCTCTCCTGATCCATAATCAATAACGACCCTCGCAGAGGCGAGGAATGGTCGTCCCAGGATGATTGGAGAGTGCTCCCCTGTGGAGGTCTCCATGGGCAAAACGACAAAGTCAGCATGGTAGCTCGTGCCCTGAATCGAGATGACGGCGTTTTCAAGAATACCCTTCGGCCTCTTTATTGATCCATCAGCAAACTGTACGATCATCCTGGTCTTCTTGAGAGGCCCTAAGTGAAGAGACTGTACCAGCGAGAAGGGTATGATGCTAATCGAAGCACCGCCGTCTAGGAGAGTGCGATCACATGTGAAGTCAGAGATGGTGCAGCTAATGAAAGGTGTGGCAGTGTTCCTCTTCCTAGGAATGGGATGATGTGTGATGGCGTGGGCAGTGGCCATGGTCAGAATAGGACGCTCAGATCTGCTCCTCCGCTTTCTCTTCTTGGGAAGAGGAGCAGATAAATCGGTCATGGCCTGCTGAAGTGGGGCACGGATGATCTCATGAATGGTAGCCACCACTTCGGGTTCAGTCAACATTTTTTTGAAATTTTGGACCTCCTCCATACAAGGGAGGAAGTCGGAATCAGCATATACACGAGGCATGCCAAGAGCAGTCTGTACAGCGGCATCCTCGGGGTCAAAGGTGGGACAAGGTGTGAGAGGATGTGTGGTCAAAGGATCTGGCAAGTGGTACCCCTCCTCACAGTCTGACTCGATCATGTGTCTCCCGAACTCTTTTTGGTTTTTTAAATTTTTCTCATTTTTTGTATTTTGGGTGATTGCAAGCTCTCATGGTCGTCCTCAAATGAATCCATACCCTCAAAGAATGGAGCGACATTCTGGTTCTTATTTAAAGTAGTAAGATCAGTAATCCTCGAATTCATATGCTCCATCATCTGATTCAAAGTCTCAAGTGTGGATACCATGAAAGGTGACTCCAAAATCTCAGGATCGGGTGAGTCGAATGTGGGCGGTGGGTGTGGACAAAAATCACATTCCGGATCAGGATACCCAAGGAAGAGTGGGTTGTCGAAACGTGAGGGTGATGGTGGTGGAAATGATTGGTGAAAGTCAAGGTCCGAATCCTGAAATAGTGGGTTGGTCGGGTATGTACAAAAATCAGGAGCAAAGTCCTCCTGGAAAAAAGGAGGTGGACCAGCTGGAGTGAGCGAATGATCCGCAAAATCCGGATAAAATACGCTCCAGTCGGCCATCTCGAAAACAAAAGGAAAATGATCGGGAGAGCACAACGGTCAAGTCAAGAGAGTGGAGAAGAAGGCGCAAATGCGCGGGGATGATCTAGGACACACACAAAACAATCACAAACAAAAATGAAAATAAGACAAACCCTCAATTCACCTACTCAACTCGGTGAAGACCACAAATGCGGTCTTTTTATCTTGTCTGTTTTAGAGTTAGGTGAGAAGTCCAAAATTGCACAAACACTTAGGGGGCTGAATGGGATTTTGGGCTCTAACCTTAGTGTGTGCGCGAGCAAGTAAAACGAAGACAATGAGGGGATTACTCGCCCCAATACAAGATTTTCCTTTTGATCGATTTTAGGGTCAAGTAAAATTAGCAGTCCCAATTTTATTGATTGTCACTTTTTTTGATTTTTAATAAGAAATGCACGGGCCTAACAAGGAGTCGATTCCTTTAAGCTCCTATGTGATCAAAATCAGAGGTAGAGGAGCGGGAAAGCAATGCAAGCGGCAAAACGATGATGAATGCTAAAGCGTAAATGCTCACCTTCCCTCCAGCACTCTACATGCAAGGATGCTCAGCAGAATTGAAACCTATCTATATGCAAATGCAAAGCCGATGAAATCGTCCTAAGTTTCAGAAATTGCTATTAGCGGGAAGAACCACAAGCTGACCACCAATCTTCAACCCTAGAGTCCGGTCTAGGCTCACCCCTCCTCTGCTCAACAAATTGAGGGTAGGAGAAAGCGCTTTGCAGGGAGAGCTCGCGGTGCGACGGATTGAAGGTGATGATCAACTGTTTAAAATTTGACTAAGTCCAAACGAAACTATAGGCACATGCAAGATATCGCAAGCAATCCTAAAACTAGGGGCTCAATCACACAAAAGAAATGAAAAATAAAACCGGAAAACAAAATAAAAAATGCGAAGAAAAGCCGACAAAACCGCGGGAGCCCCCAAGTGAACAATCACTTGGAAATTAGGCTCGAATGTCCAAGTCCGGAGGTACCTGTATTATTACAATTAATAGGTCGCTCTCTCACTTAAATTACAAAAAATAAATGCGGGAAATAAATTCTACAACTAAAGGTGGAGCTCGGTCTTCAAAAATCTCTCCTCGTCTCCTCGGTGCTCGGCTGGCAGACGCCGGCTTCACGTGGGTGCGTCGGCGCCTAGGGTGGAGCGCCTCCCTCGATCCGCGGTTCCTCGCACAAAGTCAACAAAAGAGAAGGTTAGACAGCTCAAGAGATATATCAAAAATAAAAATAAAATAGCGAAAAATAAAAGCCGCGAAATAGACACTAAATCACAATCACAAACAAAACCCGAACTAAGCGCTGTTGCTCCCCGGCAACGGCGCCATTTGTTTAACCCAAAAAGTCAAGCGGTCGTATTGATCCACAAGGCGGATCAACAGTCGATGCGGTGACCGCTCGAAAATCGGATTAAAACAACAATTGACCCACGACAAATATATCAAGCAAGGAAAGTAAATGTGCGGAGTTAAAATTTATTATAACTCTACAACAAGATGTGTATAGTGCAAGTATGTGTAGAGGTCGAACATAGGGAGCAGACAGGTAGAACGGGGCAAAATATGCTCAAAAATGTGTGAATGTGATAAGTGTCTACTAAGCTAATTTGTTTTGTGGGTTTTTAATTTTATATTTTTTTATTTAATTTTTAATTTTATAATTTTGTATTTTGATTTTTAATTTACTGATTTTTATATTTTATATTTTATATTTTTTTATTTTCTTTTTCAATGATAGAATATAGAAATAATGTAATAAAAGAAAAGAGAAAGAGGTATTTATAAAAGTAGATAAAAATATCCAAAAATTAGCAAATAAAGTCTTTTTAGTCTTTTTATGCTTTTTTACTGTTTTTGTGATTTTTGGGTAATTTTTAGAATGTTTTTGGTATTTTTAATTAGCCAAATAAAGAAAACAGTGGCAAAAATGCAAGGCTGAAACTAAAATGGGGAAATAAAATAGAGATCAGTAGCAAAAATTCTCCACTTTAATTTTCACTTGCAGATGATAAAATAAGGCAAATTTAGGCACCAAGAATATATTTTTAGGGTTTTTGTAGAATTTTTAGGATTTTTAGGAAGGTTTTTGGGGTTTTGCAATTTTTAGGAGTTTGGTTTTGTATTTTTTAATGATTTTTGGTCTGAATCTAAGACACACTAAAGGGAACAAAATATATTTTTTTGGGATTTTTTTGATGTGTTTTTATATTTTTTTGGTATTTTATGGTGCAAACAGTGCTGAAAATGGCTATTTTTGATTTTTTATAAATATTAAAATGCAATAATTATGAAAAATAAAAATATAGCGTTAATCTACTATGCAACAGAGACTTAAGTTAATTTTTGTAGATTTTTTAGGGTTTAATAGATGCATGCAATAATTAGAGCAACATAAGGAAACTACACACTGGCCAGGGGCATTTATGTAATACAATGAAAGTTGCAGGGCCAAAATGTAAGTTTTCCCAAGAACATATAGATGAACTAAAAACTTGCTGGACTAAGATGAATAACAAAATTTCTCGCGGGCTTGTATGCAAAAACGCCAGGGCCACGTGCCTACGCACGTGCCTGGCGGGGATATAACTTTGATATCAGAAAGAGCAAGGGGCACTCTTGTAAAGTTTACCAAAAATATAACAAGGCAATAAGAAGTCTCTGCAGTCGATATAAAACAACAAAACCCCTGGGCTGATAGCGCAAAATGCCCAGGAGCTCGATCCAACGGCGGTGCGGCCTCACTTGTGCACGTGTCACGCGCGGATCGCGCGATGCCCCTTGGATGCGGACGGTCTTGATCAAAAAGGGGGGGGGCGAAATCAATGGCTACTGTACGTGCCCCCCCTCTCCTTCGTTCTTGCGCAGGTGCGGCTGGGAAGCGCGGCGCGCGAGCGGTCGGGCAACGGCGGCGCGCGGCCTCTCCTCCGGTGAGCTCGAGGCTCCCTCCAGATGGATCAGCGGCGCACCGGGTACCTGCAAGGGAAAAGTCAAGGGGTTGGGGGCAAAGTGCCCCAACCCCGCAGTGGGCGAAAATCGACGAGAAGGATGCAGCCGGAGGTGTGCTCCGGCGAGGGAGGTGCGGGTGCGATCGGTCAAGGATTAAAGAGTGAATGGCTTCCTAATGTTACTGGAAAGATGAGAAAACAAAAGAAATACAAGGAAAACACAGAAGAAACAGAACCTTAAGGGTAAACATACCCAAGGTAGGACCTCACGACCAAGCTTGGCCGGAGATGGGTGGAGCACCTCCACGGTCGCTCAACCTCGCCTCAAATGGGCTGGAGGACCTCCTGTCACGAAGTCCAGTCCGGAGCTCGCCAAGGAGGGAGAAGAGACGGTCAAAGAAGGGTTCAAAGATCGAATGGGGTTTTGGGGTAGTTTTTGAAAACATGGTCGAGGAGCTCTCTTCGAGGCAAGATCACGGGCGAAGCTTTGGTCAGAACGCCAAGCCAATGCCTGGGCGTGGATGGCAGTTGTACTAGGTACAACTTTCGTGAAGGGTCAATGCTTCCTCGAGCAACGCATCGTGGCGAAAAAATCGAGGAAAAGTGGGTTGGCGGGCAGTCTGGCGCACAGCAGGGAGGAGGCAGGAGAGTTGACCAGTCGGGTCAACTTTCCTAGCCACCTGGTTGGTCCACGTGGACCAACCAGGAAAATCCCTGGAAAAAGAATTTCTAAATTCGATTAAAAATATCAAATGATTTAATTAATTTTTTAATTATAAAATAAAAAATGTTTATTATTTTATGAATTAATTTATGGTGATTTTTATTTATTTTTATGAAGTATATTTTTACAAGTTTGCATTTATACCCTTATAGGTATCTATATCTATGTATTAATGTATTCTATTTTTATTTAGGTATTTTTAATATTATTCTTTTTGTTTATTATTTTATATAATTATAACATACTTTTATACATGTAAATCTATTTTTATTTTATTTTATTGATGTGTTTTGTATAATTAATAAAATATAAGTATAGTTTATACAGGTATGTGTATAAGTATAATACCTATGTTTTGAGTATACAAGTATTTTATTTTTATTTTTATTTAGGTTTTTGTTCTAATTTTAATATATACAATTATTATAAGTAATATTTACAACATTATAAAAAATATAAAATTATAAAAATAATAAATAAATAATAAATTGAATATTTTAATATGTACAAGTATACAATAGGGGTCCAAAAGTCAACTTTCAAACCGTAGCTCCGCCAAATGCGAAACCACCGCCATTAAATAGCTTATTTTCTTCTATATACAATTAGGTGAGTATGCTGCATTTGGAGTTTTTATTTGTGAGATACGGGTCTGGGAAGTTGGCATTCTGGATTTTTATTCAGACCATAACTTTTTATCTGTACATTATTTTTCTGTGAAATCAATTTTGTATTTTTCTTTATAAAATTATCTACAACTTTCATGTACAAAGTTTCTTTATTTGATGTACAAAAAGTGGAACCAAAAATAGGTCCCAAAATGAATAAAGAATGAATATAATGTATAGGTATTTTATCTGTATTTTGGCCCTTATCTCCCCCTACTTTATTCCTTGTCGACCTATTCATCAAGATACCTAGGTCTCGGGGTTTCGGGTCATAAAATATTTACAATATTTTATTCTTTTTCTTTTCTTTTTTCTTTATTCTATAATTTTGGCTTTAAAAACCGCATTTTATACAATATTTACACACATATACATGAATGCTAAAATGCATGAATTAGCTCTATTTACACGCATTTGCCAGGGTTTTTAAGGCCAAAATGATAGAATAAAGATGATGAAACGTGGATTCATCACGCACCCAGCACCGTTCAATCATCATCAGCATTCTGATCTGGGCCGCACACGCGAAGGGTTATCGTCGCACAGGATCATGCCACATGGATAAGTGGGAGGGATCCCACCGTCCAGCAGCGCCCCAGCCAAGGGTATTTTGCATTCCCACCCCGGCTATTTTCTTATTTGTTTATTAAGGACTCAATCTTTCATCTTCTTCAAGAAACTTTTGGATAATTTGTGTATCAGCCCCCGACGTTTTGTAATATTGCATCAGGGCCCTTGCCAGGTCACGTGCCAGGTGCACGTGGTCTATGGCATTTTTGCGGATGAGACCTCAGATTTCTTTGTATTGTTGAGCAATCTAGAAACATTTTTGGCACAGTTATAAAATTTTGGAATATTTGCACGAAGAACCTCAGCTTTTTGATAAATTACGTATCCGTCCTTGCCAGGCGCACGTGCTTGGCACGCGCGTCTTGGTCATTTTGTAGGAACGTCCCCAGAATTTTAATGATTGATGATTGGCTCGTAAACTTTGTTAATTAGTTAAATACTTTCTAGAAACATTGCGTGGAAGTCCTTCAACTTTTGCATATTTACAGAAATAACCCTGCTAGCATGTATTTCCTTTTTGCTTCCACTATTTATTGCATGCATCTATAAATACCTAAAAATCCACAAAAATTACCATAGCTTCATGTTGCATTCTAGTTTCATGCCATATTTTTATTTTATATTTTTATTGCATTTTAATATTTATAAAAATTCAAAAACAAGCATTTTCAGCACTGTGTGCATTATAAAATCCATAAAAAATATAAAAACACTTTAGAAATTCCCCAAAAAAATATATTTTGTGTCTTTTAGTGTCTTTTAACTTCAATCCAAAAATCATTAAAAAATACAAAAGAAAACCCATATAAATGATAAAACTCTAAAAATCTTCATAAAAATCTTAAAAACTCTACAAAAATCTTAAAAATATAAACTATATTTCTAAATTTTTTTGTTTTACTATCTTTAATTGAAAATTAATTTGAAGAATTTTTGTTACTGTTTGTTATTTTATTTCTCCATTTTAGTTTCAGATCTTTATTTTATCCACTATTTTCAATATTTTTGACTTTAAAAATACAAAAAAAAATTAGGAAAAATCTAGAAAAATCATAAAAACGTTAGAAAAATATAAGAAAACCTAAAAACATTTTATTTCCTGATTTTTTCTTATTTTTATAAGTACCCTATCCTCCCCTTTCTTACTTTATATATATATATTCTATTTAAAGAAAAAGAAAATATAAAAATTAAAAAAATAAAAAGATAATATAAAATCAGAAATTAAAATAAAATTATAAAAATATAAAAATATAAAATAAAAAATTAAATAAAAAATTACAAAACCAAAAACCCACAAAAAATCCATGTTGGCTAAGTGGTATACATGACATGAGGCATTTGACTTAAACTTAGTCTGCTTTACTCGGATTGCTTCCTGTGTTCGACCCCTACTTGCTTGCCACTTTACATTCTTAGTAGGGTATAATAAATTTTGATCTTTGATCTTGATTGCTCAATTAATTGTGTGGGTTGATTGTTGACAAACGTGAAGGCTTGAGTAGTCACCTCAGCAACAGTGAGTCTAATCTATCAGACCATTATTAGCGGCTCTCGCTTTTTCCGTTTTTCAAATGGCACCGTTGCCAAGGAGCATCGACTTGTAGAGTAGACTTGTGTCTTTTGTCTGCTTAGCCATTTTTTTATTATCTGTTTCTATTGTATAATTTGTTTTGAACTGTCTGTCATCCCTTTCTTGTTTTCTTGCGAGGGACCACTGATCGAGGAGGATCACCTAGGGGATCCTGAGTAGCCTTGGGAGGCGGAGCCGGCTATTCTATCCTAGCCGGTAGGAGAGAGCAGGAGGACTTGAGAGAGATAGTTAGCTTTTTATTATTTTTGTGAGAGAGAGACATTTTATTAATTTGTAATAATACAGGTACACTGGACTCTGGACATTCGGGCCCAATTTCCAAGCGTTTGTTCACTTGGGGGCTCACCGCAGTTTTGTCGCGTTTTCATCACCTTTTTTACTTTGTTTTCCGATTTTGGTTTTCTTTCTTTTGTGGAATGAGCCCTTAGTTTTTAGGATTGCTCGATCATGCACCTGTAGTCTTCTCGTTAGGACTTAGAATTAATTAATTGTGAAAGTACTCAGTCTCGAAGCCACATGCCGCTAGAGGTCGTATACAGCGCTAGCAGGATCCGTTGTGGCGGACACCGATCGGCATCAGAGACCGGACATAGACTTCATTCTGAGTACTTAGCACTTGGTTCTTCACGTGTAGCAATTGCCTGCTTAGGACGATTTCCGTGTGCATATCGGCATATAGATTAGGTTTATAAATACCTGTTTTCCATCCCGTATGGAGAGAGCTGGGAGGCACTGTAAGTCTTCTATCTTTGCATTCATCATCTAGGCACAAAGGTGAGATTTCCATCTTGGTGCCGCCTTGAATTGCTTTTCCGACCTTCTCCCTCTGTTTTTGGATCAATAAGAATCAAAGAAAATACCAAAAATGTTAGGCGCTTGTATTGAATCTACTCAAAACAAGTGATAACACAAAAAATTAAAAAAGGGATTGCTAAAAATACTTGACCTAAATAAAACTTATAGTTTTATTTATTTGCATATCTTATATAGGTATATTATAGGTATGTTTTACCTATATATTTTATAGTTTTATTGATTTTAATGCCTTTTCATGGTTTTATTTTATTTTTATGATGTATATGTGTTTTGTGTAATATTTACAAATATATAAAAATATAAGAAACCTAACAATATAAAAAATAAATATAATGATTATTTTCTATATGTATATTGTACAATGAGGGTCCAAAAGCCAACTTTTCCATCTTAACTCCCAATTGAATAAAACTACGTTTATTAAATATATAATTTAATTTTGTGAAAAATAAAGGTGAGTTTTGTCAATTTTGGATATGGATGGAGAAGATACAAGTCTGTAAGGTTTTCTTTATAGCTTTTTATTCTGTGTGTCCCAGCTACATTGTGTGTTATTTTCGAATGAAGTCAATTTTATATTCTTCTTTGTATTTTTATCTATAGTATGCATGTTGAGGGTTTAATGATATGAGGTGTAAATATAGGAAAATAAAATAGGCCCCAAAAGGCCTATTATTATCACATCAAAATATGGTTTTTGAGTGTTGTCTGTACAAATTCTCTACGCTATCTCCCCCTACTTTATTCCTTGTCGATTAAGTCATTATAATGACCTGATCATAGGGTTAGGGTCATTCAGTGTATTTGACACTTCATTCTTTTTCGTTTCTTTTCTTTATTCTTTTATTTTAGAATTAAATACAGTATTTCATACAGTTTTTATGTATCAATTATTGAGTGTTATTTTTCACAAATTAATGATATATGTGTGCATTTAGCTAGGGATTTAAGGCCAAAAGGAAAGAAAATAAGTGATGAAATGGAGATTCATCGCCCCCATACTTACCTTTGCTAGTCCCTAGGAAACACTTATGCCTATAAATGCAGAAAAAGAACATAAAAATAAGAAAAAGAAATAACTTGGATTGATTTTAAATTTTAAACTTATCTTCATAAAATCAAAGTTTGGAGCTTAGTCAGACCTTTGGATTTTTGGTTTGGTCGGACCCTTATTGGGAAGCGAACTAAAACTCAACAACATCTAAGAACCACAAAACTCTACCCAAGTCTCCTCAAAAACCATGTCAGAACAAGTCTAATTCATACGCAGTCCCTTATGACTATGAGTCTGTCTTGTGCAGTGTTAGTGTTATTGCCTCCTCTCGGTTGAAGCGGTAAAGAGATGGTCTTCTCCAATGTGGTGACCCTAATTCACCAATCCAGTAACTCTTTCCTTGAGAAGCGGGGTATTCCTTCTGAGTTCAAGTGCAACTGGCTCAAGAGGAGGAGGTGGAGAAGAGAATAGATGATAGCCGATGTATTTACCTATCCTATGATGCTTGACCAGTGTAGCCAAGTCATCAAGATGCAGGCTCACATGTATCTTTGACTTTGAAGCATAAATTTGCTTATTTCATATATACATACTCCAATGGGAATTATTTTTTCTCTTATTTTTGCCCATCTATTCTTTTTGGAGTTTTTGACTTTGCATTTTTTGAATACTATTTACAATAGTATTTACATAAGGACTTTTTCTTGTTGAGCCAGTAGACTATCCCTCTTTTGAAGCATTATTGCAACCCACAACCTTCTATCCTTGTAACTCATCGCCGTCAAATTGATGAATGATAAAATCAAGGAGGGATCTTGTCGTCCGATCTTGAAGGGTCTACGATGCCTGACAAGTCGGGTCCAGTAATCGATGTGTCATTAGCTCTCACGGCTCTCAGATATCGTCAATCAAAGTGCATCAACAATTAATCCACAATAAGCTCAAGCAATGAAGATTGGGTGAGATAAAATTTATTGTACCCTATAATATGATATATATATATATATAGTATGCAAGTTTTAGGGGTCAAACCACTAAGGAGCAACGGAAATAGACCATAAAAATTGGCACAAAAGATAATAAATATTTTTATGTTTTAATAGGGATTTTTAAATTCTTGTGGGTTTTTAATATTACATTTTTTATTTTTTTTATTTTTAAATTTATTTTAAATTATATTCCATTTTTTTATATTTTTTTGTTTTTTAATTAATTTGTTAATATTATGTAATATGTATATATAAGATGTATAGATAATATGTATTATATAATAAATATATAGGATATAAATTTATATAAAATATTGAAAAATCAGAAAATGCCCTAAGTACGGTCTTTTTTATTTTAAAAGGGTATTTAAAAATATTTTTGGTATTTTTAATAATATTATGATTAGTATTACTACTAATATAAGTAAAATATAGCTATATATAGTATATAGACTAGTGTATATACATAAGCTACAAATACTCAAAATGACCAGAATAAAATATTTTTGTCTTTTTTATATTTTTCTCTATTTTTTTATATTTTTTCAAAATTTTTCTATTTTTTGTACTTTTAGTTGAATAAATGTCAAAATCGTGACTTATATTAATAGGGTGAATTGTTTTGGAATTTAAAAATAGATAAAAGTTCAAAATTTTCCAAAACTATTCTTAGTACATAATATATATATAATAAATAAGATATAAAAATAGAAATGAAATTTTTAGATTTTAAAAAAATTAATAATTTTATAAGGTTTTAGGGTTTTTCAATTTTTAGTGTTGTTATTTTGAAATTTTTTAGTGATTTTTGGTTTGTAGTTCAAAATATAATAATCAAGATACATCTATTTTTTGGAAAATTTTCCAAATATTTTCTATTTCTCATGTATTTTTTAATGTAAAAAGGGAATAAATATAATGTTTTTGAAATTTTAAATATAGGAAAATAGTTTAAATGTCCTTGCGAAAAACATATGTGATTTTATATACTATCAGGCACTTAAAATAATTTTCCTATAAATTTTTGATGCAAAATGATATTTTAATGCAAGAAATACAAGAAATAAAACTACATATATTGTCTAGGACCTAATTGAAATAAAAATAAATAAACATTCATTCAAGAACATAAGGGCGTCTACATAAAAACCCATGAATATTTAATTTAATACACCCGATAGGGGTATAAATGCAATATCCAAGAACATATAGGGGCTACTTGTAATTTTTCCTAAAAGTTTTACACTGAAATGAAAATTTTAAGGACTAAACAATAACAAAAACTCGCAGGAGATTGGTTGCAAAATACCCGCCCACTCACGTGAATGCGTACGCGAGGTGATGAGGTGAGGGACTAATTGTGAATAAAACAAGTATAGGGACTGTCATGTAAATAATAGAAAATATTTTAAACTACAAACTGAACTTTAAGGATTAAAAAGAAAATACACAAATTGAGGGTTATAATGAAAAATTACCCCTTTATCCCACGAGGCGATGACCCAGATCTTTTCACTTATAAACGTGGCGACCTAACGACAAAGGATGATGCTCCGAGCATGATGGCTGGGATTAGATCCTGGCAGCTGATCAGATGGCTGATGACGCTCAAATCGAATAATAGTTGGATCTCCTGGAGATGTTTTTTGATCAGACGATGGAGCACTGGTGGGAAGAACAAATGAAGAACACGAGCTCGAGGAGTTTCGATCTTCGTTCCACGACGACTTCGGCCACCTAAGCGGCTCCCAGGTGGCTCAAAATGGAGCTGATGCTCCTTTGTGTCGGTTGGAGGTCTCAAAAGGATCCAAGCCCTATCAATGGGGTCCTGGTGCTTGGAGGAAGGTAGCAGACCCGGAGCTGCTTCAGAAGAATAAAAACCCACCCAGAAGGGGACTTCGAGCGCTCAAACCTGCATGGTTAGCATGGGAACAACAAGGTGAATGTTTGGGGCTCGATTTGGGCTAAAATGGATTAGGGTGGTCCCTGGTGGAGAGTCTCTGGTGAGCGCCAGAGGTGAAGACTCTGATTCACTGATTGGGAATCAATCAGAGGGACTGAGTACGTCCAGGGAGTAAAAGAAGTGATGGGGAAGAAGATGACGGCATGAGGCGGGTCAGATTACAAGTGAAGATAGTGTAATCGGTGGCTGAAAGTGAGCTCCAACGATCTTCAAATAGGAAAACTACAAAATAACAAGCAAGATTTAAAGAAACTAACAACTAACATATGCTAACCTTAGTCCTAGAAATGAAAAGAAAGGACAAACTAGGGCTCTACCTCAGGGAGGAGGGAGTCAGGCGGAGCTCCGCCTGGTGGTGGTCGACGATGATCGGATCTCCTTCTCCACACGTCCTCCACCATGCCAACAAGTCCAGTGAGCTTCTTGTTGTCACCAGAAAGCTAGGGCATGAGAGAAATTGGGGATTTCAAGGGTGAAAAGGGATCAAGTTTGAATCAAATATGGAGGAAGGTATATGTGCAGGGTTAACTTAGCTCGGGAAGAGCCCTTAATTCAGTGAGCCTTAGATTGAGATGAGATGCGTGTGTAATGGAGCGAGGAACGTGAAGGAATCGAATCAAAAGAGTGAAAGAACTGATGGTGACAAATTGAGGAACAAGGGCATCCAACAAGGTCTGACAACCCTAGGGTGCAGGTGGGTTAGTTCACCAAGGGTCAATGATAGACCAGCCCTGATTGGGCCATGTCACCTGCTACATGACAAACCAGAAATAAAATTCAAAAAGAAATCAAAATTAAACAGTAAATGATTTACTAATTTTTTCAAAAAATATAGAAAATATTTTCGTATTTATGTGGTATTTTATGGTGATTTTTATTTATTTTTTATAAGTTAATTTATTAGTATTTACTTTTTACAAGTATGAATATAGGTATATTTACTTATATAGTATGTATTTTATTTTTATTTTCTATCTAAATTTTATACACAATTTATATATTTATAACTTAATTAAATACACATAAATATATTTTTATTATTTTTTAAAAATTTGAATATATACCTAAATAAATATGGCTATTTATTATACAGGTATATATGTATAATTAATATATGTATTTTAACATACTTGTTTATTTTATTATATTTTTAATGAATTTATTTTATTTAATGATGTATATGTAAAATATAAAAATATAAAAAATATAAAGAATAAATAAATTGATTATTTTATTCAGGTATATTGCACAATGAGGATCCCAGAACCTAACTTTGGCATCTTAACTCCAAAGGAATGAAACCACTTTCATTAAATAGTTAACTTAATTTTATGAACAATAAAAGTGAGTTTAGTGAATTTTGAGTTTATATGGAGAAGGTACAAGTATGAAAAGTTACATTTTGGCTTTTTATTCTGAGTGTCTAGGGCATATTATGCATTATTTTTGGTTGAAATAAATTTTGTATTTTTCTTTGTATTTTTATCTACAAGTTTAATGTTCAAAGTTTAATAATTTGATATATAAATAATAAAGAATAAAATAGATCCTAAAACCTATTTATTGGGGAATTATAATTTGGCTTTTAAGCATTTTTTGGCCTTTATCCCCTCTTACTTTACTTTTTTGTCGACCCAGTCATCATGATGCCTAGGTCTCGAGGTTTAGGGTCATTAAAGTCATATGGTATTTCATTCTTTTTCTTTTCATTCTTTATTTTTTTATTTTGGCTTTAAATACATCACTTTATACACTATTTACAGTATAAATAATTTCCTTTATATCTGAATTGAGATATTGGACATAATATACCAGCCTTAAAAATGTAAAAAAGACACAAAATTGAATCAAATAAAAGTAGAAATACTAAACCTATTTAAAATAGGTTTAGTATTTCCAAGAATAACTAAATTGACGAAATGTATATATCTGAGCATTGAGAATTTGATAATTAAATGTGATTTAATTATCATGAATACTGTGAATGTGATTCGTATTATTTAGATGCATAAAAATGATAATAAAAGATAACTAAATGTGATTTAATTATCATGGATATAAATAATGTGGATAGTATTATCCATATTAATCTTATATATTATAAATGTGATTTATAATAATTTAGAGAGAGTTATTTGTAAATAGTATTTACATGATGTTATTTTGTACCAAATAATGCTATATACATGAATTTAGATTGGGTTTAAAGGCCAGAATGAAAGAATAAAGGTGATGAAATGGAAATTTATCACCCCCCATACTTGCTTTACTAGTCCCTACCAAACACTTACGCCTATAAGTGCAGAGAAGAAAATAAAGAAAAGAACTTGGAATGATTTTTTACTCTTAAACTTGTCTTATTAAAATCCAAGTTTGGAGCTCAGTTAAGGCCTTTGGATCATTAGTTTGTTTGAAACCACACTAAGGTTAGGAAATGTGACACAACAGTCCTTAGGTTCCATAATCATATCGTCCTCTTCACAATCAAGTCAGGGCCATCCTCTCAGTCACATACACTTGCTACTTTGAAATGACAGATCCATGTGGTTGAATTTTTCAGCTCTTTCTAGACAAACTATTGAACTATAAAAGAGTCTGTTCTCCTGGTAGCTCATTCTCATGGAGACATATATTTCCTTCTAAGGTCAAGTACCGCTCATCTTTACAACTAAAAAGGGCAGAAACTAGAGGAATGGGAAAAGAATTGAGAATGGATCAGTTTAGTTTTTATTCCCTCATGAAGTATGGTTAATGTAACCGAATCTTCACCAAGAAGCATGCTTTTTCTATAGTGGAATTTTTGGTGTAGGCTTCTTCTTTGGATTTTTCTTAAAATCTTCATTGTTTTGCATTCTTTCTTATGCCCCGACGGATATAACATCTTTTGGTCCGCCCATTTTTGGGGGTCTTGGAAAAAAGTTGCGGCTGCAGACCGTTCCCCATCTGAAACATTATCTCAATTCAATCTCCAGTCTTTAGATATCACGTCTACCATACGAAGTGGGTTAGAGTACTGGTTTCGGCAATCCCCAAGAACGGTTTCTAAGCCACCCTTGACGAGGTAGTCTGGCATCGTCCTGACTTAGATTCCAAGATTTTTTAACAATCCATTTGAGTTGAGCTAAATGTTAAGTGCAAGGTCTCTAATCAAACCACTATCTCAAGAATCTTACTAATGATATGAAGGGTTCTAGTTAGACACAATGAATCGACTCATGAACATAATCTCATGGAACCTAAAGAATTAAGTCAAGGCGACCTGAAATATTCCAATTACAGTCCTTAATGGGTTCCTATGAAATTAAGTGTATTATGGTCTATACCAAGCTCCAATCGTTAGACTTTAATTCATACTTGTTTAATTATCTTGATTATTCCGAGAAATGCAAATGATATGTACAATGCAATAAAAATATTTTGTGAAGCCATTTTCAATTTTGAACTTTTATGGATTTTTCGTGAAAATTTACAATTTTTTATGCAGAATTTTGAAAAGATTTTGCAAATTTATAAGTTTTGAATTTTGCAAATTTTTAGGGATTTCTGGATAAGGGTTAGTGAAGAAATATGTACATGTTTTGCATAAGAGTGCATTTGTATTTAAATGGTGATGGTGTATTTTACATAGGGAACTTTGTTAGTTTTTATTAGAAGATTTATATATACAAGTTTTATACAATTTTTGTAAGTGTTTTTATTTGAACTATTATTTACGCAAAGTTATCAAAATATTTGAAAACATTTTTTTTAAATATTTTGAAACTTATTTTTGTAAATAATTTAACAAACATTTTTACAAACATTTACAAAAGATGAAAATCATTTCGCAAATATTTTCCAAATAGTATATATAGATTTTTCAAAATATTTTTGCAATCATTTTTCAAAACATTTGCGAAGAGATTTTCAAAAATTTTATTTACACAAATAAAAGGAATTTTTACACATAAAAGATTTTACAAAGATTTGAAAATATTTTGCAAATTTTTTCCAAATATTTTTAAAAGTTTTTTCAAAAGATTTTTCAATCATTTTTTAAATCATTTTGCAAAACATTTTAAACCCAATTTATTTCTTGTTTTTTCAAAGAATTCTTGTGCATTTTATTAATTAACTATATTATTGAAAATATTAAAGTACAAGTTATGGTTAAAGTATATATAGTGTATATACGACCCCCTATAGTTAGTTTGATCTATGTCATCATAGATCAAAGAGAAAAAGGAAGATATAACTCGTACTAAGTATAGAAAGGCCTATATTATAATGACTAAAGAATCAATGAATGAGAAGTTGATCGTCCCCCAATACTTAGGATGAAATAATCCTAAGTATAACAGACTGTACACAAGGCATAGAGGGCCAAGGGTGGGAATGTACGAAATCATCAGCTCGACATGGCCCCCCTTATACTTGGGGTAAAATATCCCTAAGTATAGATAGAATATCAAGAATTGAGGAGATAGGTGAGGGATCACAAAATGAACAACTCGGGGTTATCACCTCCACTATACTTAGGACAAAGTATGCCCTGAGTATAGCAGTGATGAAAGGGATGGACACCTTTTCAGAATAACAAGAAAATAGAAAATGAAAAGAAGGGAAAAAAGAAGAGAAAGAAATTACTTTTATGATTTTCTGCTCAAGTATCTGATCCATTGGACTCTGGAAGCTCATATTGAAATACGACTTGAATTGAATCGACAATGGACAGGATTGTATGGTGCTCTAAATATGACTTCAACAACTGTCCGTTGACTACAAAGGGTTGTGCATCAGGTGCCAATTTAGATATTACGAGACTTCCATTATGACACATTTTTCACAAATAAATGGTCTAGTCCATTTGCTTTTCAGTTTGTTTGGAAATTTTTTCAACTTCTCAAACAACCACACCTTCTATCCATGCTCAAAAGTCTTCCTTCAGATTTGTTTATCATGCCATTTCTTGACTTTCTCCTTGTACATCAGGCTATGGTCATATGCGTAGTCTCTGAATTCTAGCAAACGGTTCAGATCGACTTTTCGCCTCTTTCATGCTTTCTCGAAATCCAAGTTGCACATATTTAATGCCCATAAGAATTTGTGAATTAAATCCATGGGCAGGTGACATGGCTTGCCATAAAAAAGGCAATAGAGAGACATACCAAGAGGAGACTTGTACGCTATTTTGTAGGCCCAAAGAACTGAATAAAGCAATTGTGACCAATTCTTTATGTCCGATCATACAAGCTTTTGCAGGATAGTCTTCATCTCCCTGTTTGAGCATTCGACTAATTCATTGGACTGAGGGTGGCATGATGTTGTAACACCGTTCTCAATGTCGTATTCTTTGGTCAACTTCTAGACCTCTTTGTAAATGAAGTGGCTCCCAATCAGATATGAGAACCTTTGTAATCTCGAATCATGATATGATGTTGTTCTTAAAGAACCAACAAACCGTGCGACTGTCTACAGTTCGAGCGGGGATTGCCTCCACCCATATGCTTACATAATCGAAGTTCATCATGACATATTTAAAGCCCTAACTTTTAGGGAATGGGCCCATAAAGTCAATGCCCCATGTGTCGAAGACGTTGAAAATCAGAATGTATTTCAGAGGCATTGTCTCTCGCATGCTAATGTTTCTAGCCATTCTCTGATAGTTAGTACATTTCTTGACATAATCTGCTACATCCTTGAATGAAGTTGGCCACCAAAGGCCCCATTGGAGTACTTTTGCTTCCATCCTCTTTCCAGCATGGTGTCTACCAACTTCAAGCCTATGAGCATGGTCTAGGACACCTTTGATCTCCTCCTGAGGTATACACCTCCTCTAGATGCAATATGCTCCTTCTCTGAATAGATGTGGATCCTCTCACTGGTAGAAATGAATGTCAACCAAGAATTTATCAATCATGATATTTGGCTAGTCTAGCGGAGTCTTCTTGAAGACAAGATAATTAATTATATCTGCATACCATGGGAGCGGAGCGATAGATAGGATTACATAATCTGGAGAAGTCTCGATGATGCTCAGGACTCTCAACTTTGACTATTCTGAAAAGATGATATACCGCCATATTTTTGATGCCATGTTTATCATGAATTTCCATGTCAAATTATTGGAGTAAAATAATCCACTAAATCAGATGAGGCTTAGCATCCTTTTTGCTATGTAAATACTTGATGGCAAAGTGGTCGGTGTAGATAATCACCTTGGATCCGAGTAAGTTCGATCTGAACTTTTCCAGGTTAAATACTACGGGTAGCATCTCTTTCTTTGTCACTATATAGTTCTTCCGGGCTTCATTTAATATTCTTCTAGTGTAATGAATTGCAAATGGCTGCCCATCTCATCTTTGTCCAAGTACAACACTGATTATGAAAATCAGAAGTATTTGTAATGATCTCAAAGTGTAGGGACTAATCATGCGACTAGAGGATAAGAGCATGTGTGAATAAATCCTTCAACAGATTGAAGGATTGGAGGACCCGATCATCGAACACAAAATCAGCCTCCTTTTCTAGTAGCTCAATCAATGGTCGGGCAATCTTGCTGAAGTCCTTGGTAAATCTGCTATAATAGCCCACATGCCCCAAGATTGATCATACTTGCTTTATATTTGTCGGTGGCTCAAGTTTCAAAATTAAGTCCACCTTGGTTGGGTCAACCTCCATGCCATGCTTGGAGATGACATGACCCAGCACAATTCCCTCAGTTACCATGAAGTAACTCTTCTCCCATGAGAGCACATGGTTCACCTCACAACATCTTTTTAGCACTTGATCTAAATTACCCAGACATTAGTCAAATCTATCACCTTAGACTGAGAAGTCATCCATAAAAACTTCGAGAAAGCTACCAACCACATCGGCAAACACGACCAACATGCACCTTTGGAATGCAGTGGGTGCATTACACAATCCAAAAGGCATTCTTCTGAAGGTGTATGTCCTGAATGGACAGGTCAAGGTTGTCTTCTCCTAATCTTCTGGAGCAATGATGACTTGATTATACTCGAAGCAGCAGTCCAAGAAGCAAAAGTATTCCTTTGTGGCTAGTCTTTCGATTATCTAGTCAATGAAGGGTAGTCAAAAATTGTCCTTCTTGATTGCGAGATTCAAGCGTATGTAGTCTACACAGACACATCATGAAGTCAGAACTTGAGTCGGAATCTCCTCTCCTTTATCATTGGTGACAATGGTGATCCCAGACTTCTTGGGCACTACATGCAAGGAACACATCCATTTGCTATCAGAGATGGGATAGATAAATCCCGCATCATACCATTTTGTAATTTCTTTCATGACTACCTCCCGCTTGTTGGGGTTCAATCTGCGTTGAAATTCCTGGGAGGGTTTGTTGTCTTCTTCTAAATAGATGTAATGCGAATAGAATGAAGGATTTATCCCATAGAGATTCGTGATATTCCAACCTATTACCTTGCGGTTTCTTTCAAGAACCTCAATAAGATGAGATTCTAGCTATCCGGTCAGATGAGACTTAATAATGATCGGATGCATGTCAGGCTCACTCGCAAGGAAGACATATTTCATGTCGGAGGGAAGAGTCTTGAACTCTATAGGAGGAGTCAGCTTAGTGATGACTTCAACAATTGTGATAGGTGTAGGTTCTTTCATCTATCGATTGTCCACCACTATGCAATCAGGATTCAGAATATCACACATATCTACAATAAATTCATCCTGCTCAGACGAGGATGGTTGTTCAAACATCTCAGTGTAACCATCAACAAACATCTCATCATCAAAGGCCTCAGTAGATTCGACTACGCTATCAAATTTTCCTCTGTGGAGAGAAATTCCTATGTTTCAGTTTGTCTAGGAACAAGTATGCGTCTCTGATTTCAACAAGAAAATCATAGTCGTCATGTCCATTCGGTTCAAGTACTCTCGATACAGATGCCACTTCTATAGGTTTCAGTTTAGGGATTGTCTCAATCAACACTTTGTCACTGCTGGAGTGGAATGTAATCTCTCCAGTGCCATAGTCTACCACTACCTTGGTGGTTCGAAGGAATGGTCGATCGAGGACGATTGGAGTGTAGAGCAGAGGTGGGTAGGTATCCATATTTAGGACAATGAAATCCACAAGGAATTGCTTCCCTTGAACTGTGACAATTACATCCTCCAACATGCCCATGGGTTGCTTGACGGATCTATCAGCAAAATTGTAGAAACATCTTGGTGGGCTTGAGCGGTCCTGCTCTAAATTACTTGAGTAGGGAAAAAGGAAATAAATTTATAGACGATCCACTATCGAGAAATGTGCGCTCGAATTCTTGGTTGAAAATTTTGCACCTGACGAGCGGAGCTCCCTTGTCTTTCTTTTTATTTGGGAATTGCTGACGGCGTTGATAGTGGGCATGGTCAGAACGCGCGTCTCTGGTTTTCTCCGTCTCTTTCTTATGTTCGGATTCTTTGTTGTACATGCCTCTTTAAGTCCTCTTTTAACAACTAGCATGTACTCCATGGCTTTCAACAAATGCATTTCAAGAATAAGATTTTGCAAAATTTTCACAATCTCATGATCAAATAGCGTGTTTTTTTATTTTTTATTGTTTTTGCTTTAATTTCTTACGGAAAAGGAATATTTACATCAGAAGAAATTGAATGCTATAAAATTTTGTCCATATCATGATTTATAGGTAGATGGCAAAAATGTTCAAAATCATCTACAACTTGTGGAACAAAAAATATGTAGTCTGGGCTCCTTCGGCAAGTGCTAGTTCGGCTATTGAGGTTGGTGTCTCCATCATTGGCATGGCTTCATCTTGGATGCTGTTGTCTTTTTTGTATTTTTTTACTTTCTTCATTTTTTGTATTTTTGTTGTCAATGCTGCATCATCCAAAAAATCCCTGGCTCCATCGGCTGGATCGGTTGAAGATTCGCCATCATACACCTTTTGTTTTCCTTTCGCCGTTGCAGATGGTTGTAGTGTCCTATCGCACTTGAGAGTAACAACATTAGATAAAGCAATATCATTTCTACATGAATTATATTGAACAATGCAAACTACATGTTCCTTATGATGGAAATTGTTTAGGTTAGACCCGACCTAGGCTGGAATGGCAGTCTTTGTGGTCGTCAGGTCATCGATCTTTTGGCTCATCTCAGCCATGTTCTTGATGAGATGGTCCAACCAATCTAAGGCATGGTTGACCGGGGCTGCCTCGGAGTATTTGTCATGGTGAGGCTTGTGACTCTGTTGATAGTGGGGAGGCTGCTGCTGGTAACCTTGTGAGTACTGAGGAGGAGGAAGAAGAGAAGGGTATTGCTGATATTGCTGGGAGGAGTACTAGTAATATGGAGCAGTCGGCTGCTGGTACTTTTGTTGACAGTATTTGGACTACTGCTGGTAGTTTTGCCTCCACGTGTATCCATGCTGTGGAGGTTTTTGGTGATGGATCGGGTTGGGCTAGCAGTTCCACCCTCCTTCTTGCTCGTGAAATGGCTGGTTGGCATTGTTCAGATCATGTGGTTCCCTTGAAGATGGGTTAGTTACAGGTCATTTCTCCAAACACTATTCACCTCTTGGATGAGTGGTGGATATGGGGAACATGGCTTGAGGTACCGGTGTTGGAACTCAGGCGGCTGGTAAACAACCATCTCTATTTGGGGGTGTGGTTACTGTGGTTCAAGAGCCTACACATAGTATACTTGCTAAACCAGAGGTTGGCTGGGACTCGATTGAGGTGGTTGTGGCATTGTCTGCTCCTAATTTTTAGCTGGATGCTCAGGTGCAGTTGTCACTATATTGCAGACACTGATGGTGTTCACCAGCAGCTCCTGCTACTTGGTGATGATGTCAAGCTTGTCCAGGCCCTTCATTATTTGCTCAATCCCCGTAAGCTTCTCGAGGTCCTATGGCCTCTTCTCAATGATGTCCACTTTGGACATGTGACTCTCGATGATGCTGAGGCTAGAGTCGTCACACCTGTCCACTTCATGAGTATCCTCCATGTTGATATTTTCATGGAGGATATATGGCGGTGGTTGAATATGAAAGGAACAAGAGGAGGAAAGCGCAACCTCTCCTTCGACCATCTCCTCGAAGATATACCATACTACATCCTCATCCTTGTTGAAGTGAGAACCTCCATAGGCGGCGTCGACTAGATATTGACTATTTTATGTAAGAACCCTGAAGAAATGCTGGACCAAGCCAGTCTTCGATATTTCATGGTGGGGCCACTTCTCAACCAGATCACTTAAACGCTCCCAAGTCTCGTAAATGGTCTCTTGGGATCCTTGAGATATACTGGCTGTCTTGGACATCATGAGATTGAGACGACCAAGAGGATAGAACTTGTGCAAGAAAGCGGGCTTAAAATCTTCCCAAGTCGTCACCACCTTCCCCAAGTGGTTGATCCAATAAAGAGCTTTTCCCTGAATGCTGAATGGGAAGGTGGTCATCTTGACTATGCCTAACGGAATGTTGGGGTAGTGAGTGGTATTGCAGATGTGTCCAAGCTGTTGCAGATGGATGTAGGATTCCTCATTGGAATTCCCATGGACGTTGTGGAGAAGTGAAAGAAGTTACGGCTTCAGCTTGAAGTGTCGGTGAAGTCTGGATCCACTCCATGATCGACCGACCCTAAGGTTGTATGTCTGTTTTAGGGTTGGCTTGGGTCAGCATCTCCTTGCTTCTCCCTCTCCTTCGTGAGGTCCATCTATAGAGCGATTGTCCTCATCATCACCATAGTGATCATCAAATTCTCCTCCTTGGTTTCCTCCTTTCTCTTCTAACCTTCTCCTCATGTCATTAAGCATATCCTGGAAAGCGACCTGGGAAAGAACTTGGTCGGTCAACTGTAGTTGGATGGCTTGAATGGAGGCCAAGATCTAGTTGTCCACCTCATTATGGTTTGTGCCATGCTATGTGTTCTGTTATGTGCTTAGGAGTTGTGATCCCTTTCCTCTGCTAGTAGGAGCCATCTCTGTATAGAACTATGAAGACTTAGGCTCCAGATCGAGGTCTAGATCTGCAATTGGGAAAATACCCCGATCAGTCTGCATGCAGGCATCAGATGTAAAGAATAATTCAGAATTAGTATCAATTCTGAATTTTATTAGGGATGGAAAAGTATAAGGAGTAAACTCAATCTCCATTCAAAAAGTGTAGAACTCGGAAGAGAGTTTTCTCAGTTTGTAGGAGGTAGAAGAAGTGGGGGTCTTGAGGATGGTTCACGGAGTCCGAACAAAGTACATGGGAATCGCCCCGAATTATTGGAGATGTCAAACTCAAGGGCTCGATGTGGGCATCGGTAGAGTCCCGACTAAACCATCCTGGAGTCGACATCTTGAAGGAAAAATGAGGTGTGATGATGGATGGAAAGATACAATGATGAACAAGAAATAATGGGAGTGTAAAACATAGAAGGCTCACAATGATCAAGGGTCAAAGAGAAGTGAGAAAAGAAGTAGTGACAAAATGGCGCAAGTGCGCAAGACTGTAAAATAACCTAACTTCCCTATTTTTTAACTATTCCATGCTAACTCCAAATGACATGAAATCACCTTACATATCACTAACAAGAATAAATGAAAATACAAAAAATCACTAACCTAAAAAAGTGGACAAGAAACCCAGACCCTAGTTGCAGGATTCTCAGACTAAAACCTTGATATCTTCCTCATCCACTATCTGATTTGATCCTACTCACTTTTGAACTAAGACACATTCGATTACCTTCAAAACAAGACCAAGTTCAACTAAATCGGAGCTCATATGTGAAAGTTGGGTTTTGGGCTTCTTTTGTACATTTTGTATTTTACCTGATTTTGACCTATTATTTTATATACATAATTGATTCATTTTATTTTATTTCTTTTTCATTTATTTTCTTTGATAAGAGTTTTATTAAAATGCGTAAAAATTCAAATCCAAACTGAGTTTGAAATCAAAGAAATTAACTGAGTCCGAGTCTTCACTAACAATTTGTACAAAAATTATTTTTTTAAATTTTTATTTTATTCACTTCTTTTTCTTAATTAATAAAAAATTAGATTAATGTGTAACTTTTTATCTTTGATTTTATCATATTTTTTCGGATTTTTATCCTATTTAAAAATAACAAAAAAATTAGATCACCCAAAAATCAAGGTATTCTATGTACATGGGATACCCCCAAAATATCACTTTGTGCAAATGCTCGATTTTGATTTTGGTCTCTTCATGAAAGTTATAGATCTCATCGAGACGACCAACTTTCTTGAAAAAAAATTTAGATCCAAGGTAATTTGCTATTTCTTTTAAATTATCTTTGTATTTATTTTTTTCGATTTTTCTAGGGCTGACACGTGGCAGCTCCTGGAGCTACCACGTGTCACCCATGATTAGCCTTTATTTTCATTTTTTATTAAAAAAATAAAATAAAAAATAATTTTTAAATTAAAAAATAATTAATTAAAATAAAAAAATGTGCCACGTGGCAGTACTAGGGTCGTCTAATCTCGACCGATCGGACGGCACCTGTGCGCCGTCTCCTTCCCCTTGCAGTTGATCCTCGCATCGTCGTCCTTTCCCATTTTTGCACCGTCGCGAATCTCGACTGGCCACCACCTCACATCCATCTCCGATCCCTATCCATCTTTACGCTGCCACCTTCCAGATCCGACCACCCTCCTCTGTGTATCCCTCATCAAACTCCGCCAAATATCATCACATCTCGTCAAATCCATCTCCGATTCATCTTCCATCTCCGACGATTCTCCCCTTCCCTATAAAACCATCGTGCTGCTCATTGCCAATCCATCCGCCATTTCATCAAGAAAATCCTAGGTTGGAGGTGATAGCGTCATCCTTCTTCTTCGGGCGATATCCGAGGTTGATACCTCGTTGCAGAGCACCACCACCTCTGCCCGCTCCGGCCTCTTCGCACCGTCAAGCTACTCCACCATCGACTCTCCATCACCACAACTTCATCCTCGGCCACCGGGAGCTCCCAGCCATTAAGCATCCATTCTCACCTTCAACTTCAACGACGACGCAACTGGTCGTGCTCCTCCGCCTTCGAGGTTGCTGCGCCACCCACCTTCGCCCCCAGGTTCTTCGCATCTCACGCCTCCGAGGTGCCTCATCTTGAGTTGACCGCTCTGATCGGAGCCACCACCATCAAGCTCCCTACAAAGCTTCGCACCTTCGCTTTGTCGTCTTCGACTCCAGCAAGCCCCGACGCCTCCGGTCGTGCATCATCCACAGACGTCACCACCGCTACTCGTCTCCTCCAACGCCTCTAATAACCATAGTCGCGCCTCCTCCGGCGTACCGCCTTCCTCTTCCGGACCTCCACCTTCGATGGTCATGCTCACTGTCGGAGACCTCCCACGTACCGCGCACGTGAGGGAGGGGACAACTTTCATCTAACCCCATGAAGGCCAGCTTATTTGCGTAGCAGTTAGACCTGACCAAAGTTTGGGCTGGGCCGGGCCGAGCCGATCGGGTCGAGGTTTTAAAACCCCTTGTCCAAGGCCTGGCCCGGCCCGGTCCACGGGCCATACTTCAAAGCCCAAGCCCGGCCTAGGTCTAGGCCAGGTCGGCCCATGGGCCGAATGTGAAGTACTTTTTTACTATTTTTTAATCAAATTTATGAAGATAATTAAGTTTTTTTAGCATCATCTAATCTTTCTTAATCAAAGTAATAATAATATGTGTAACTTTGCATGTAAATTATAAAATAAGATGTAATATTGATAATGTAAAATAAAAACTTGAAGTATATTCCATTAAATGTATCTAAAATATAGTTTTTAAACATATATTTTTATATGCGCGGGACGGGCCAGCCCATTCCAAAAATCTCTTGCCCAAGCCCGACCCATGAATGGGCTGGGCCGGCTGGGCGAGCGGCCCTCCCGGCCATTGGCCATGTCTAGTAGCAGTCCACCAACCCAGGGGTCACGTGCTACGCAAGTGACCACTTGGGTAAATTATGAGCACACCCCCAATTTTCTGCCAGACCCATCTAGGTCCAGCCACCCTAGGGTACTTGCTTCGTACGTGCTTCCAGGAAATTTTGCAACTAAACCTCATGGTTTGGATAATTCCAGAATGGTCCCTCTTTACATTTTTGTTTAATTTTTTATAGCAGTTCTACCCTTGTGTTCCACGTTATTCTAGGCCTCTTTATTAAATCATTTTATTATTTAAAAATTAGCATGATGCTCTTCAACTAATTCTTGACATTATGGCATATTTGTGATATTTTTATGTATTATGGTTAATTGGCAATAATTATTCTCATGGAAAATTGTGTATTTTGCCCCTTCTGTGCTTGGAAATTCTTTTTAATTAACCTTTGATCGAAAAAGTTGCCAAAAATTCACATATTGTAGAATTAGTTGTATGTTACATCATGCCCAAAAAGATTTGTATTAACATGCATGGTTTGCCCTATAAAAATCATTTTGAATGTTTCAATCTTTAATTTTTAATAGGTATTAAATCTCGATTTTTAAGGTAGGATTTTTCTGAGATCAATCACCTAGTGATAGATCTTGGATAATTTTATACCTTGAAAATAAATAGTTTAATATTTATTATAATTAATTATTGAAATTCACTTTGTTTGCATTCATAAATTCATAAAATATTTATCTTGCATCCAAAAATTCTAAAAAAATATAATACATTCATTTCAACATATTTTACATCTTGGCCAAGTTTCGTAACTTTTGGACATCGTTGAAAATTGTATTTTAGTCCCTAAAATTGGCCATATTTGCATTTTGCATTTCCAATTGTATTAAAAATACCAAAAACATTCTGCCTCGAAAATCATGCACGAACTTTGATAGACAAAATTATAGGTCATTCCTTTGCCTCCCTGAGTTCGACCTTGGGACTTCTCCAAGTAAAATAAACATAAAACCATACCAATTAAAAATTGATTAATTTCTTGTGGTTATTTCTTGATCGATTCTGAATTCCCGCCTACAACGAAATGATAAATAATTAGATAATTCATGCAAATTAACTTAGGGTTTTCGTGGCTCGTTAGCACCTCACTCAGTCATGAGTGTATCTGAATAAAATGAGGGCTTTGTGTACCCCAAATAATGATGTTCATTATGACTTTTTATTAGGTCAAAGTTTATTTAGTAGTCTCCTTATTTTAATTTTTAGTTTTATTTTTTTGAGAATTTTTCAATAGCATGAGCCTAATATTTTTTGGATTTTCTTTTTAACCTAAGTGCTCAAAACTAGAGGGAGAAAGCGACAAAGTGATGGAAAGCGATACTAGGATGGAAATATCACCCTAGTTTCTAAATGATGAACGCACAATTAGAATACTTACAGCGCTTCCCAGCTCTCTCCATGCAGGATGCAAAGCAGAAAATTTTAAACACGATCTATATGAAATGCAGGCGGTGAAATCATCCTAAGTAGGAATTGTTATTATTGTGAAGCACAAATTTGAATTTGACTAGATCCAAACTTGGCTATAGGCACATGCAAGATATTAAGTGTGTAGACCTAGCTTACTCGATCAAGCAATCCTAAAATGCTAGTGGCTTAGTCACAGAAAATTAATAAAAATAACGTGAAAACACAAATCACAGAAAACAAAGAAAATAAAGGTGAAGAAATCACAAGAAATCCAATGTGCCCCCAAGTGAACAATCACTTGATAAAAAAGGTATGAATGTTCAAGTGTGCATCTGTATTATTACAGTAATAAATGGAAATAAAAGCAGTCTCTCCCATAAAAATAAAAGAGAAAATTTGCTATGCTAATATCTTCTCTCTCTCTTGCTCTCTCCTCTTAGCCAACAAGGAGAATGGCCAAGCTCCTAGTAGCTCGGGTGCTCCAACTACTCAGCTAGTCACCTTCACCTCGAGGTCCCTCGTAAGAAAAATAACAGAGAAATGATTGGCACGGATAAACAATTTTCTCAAATAAAAGAAAATGAAATAAGAAATATAATGAAGGAAAATGCACATAAAAATATATCCTAAGCATTGCTCCTCTACAACGGTGCCATTTAATTAAAGCTATAATCGAGAGGATCCTATCGTCCGGTCTTGGAGGGTCTACAATGCCCGAACAGTTGGATTTGGCAAACATTGTGTCGATCGCTATGTCATTTCTCAGATATCCTCAATCAAAGTGCATCAACATTAACCTACAATTGGCTCAAGCAATGAAGAACATGTGAGTTAAAATTTAGTATACCCTACAATATGATATATATATATATATATTATGCAAGTGTGGGGTCGAACCACTAAGAAACAACGAGAATAGACCACAAAAATTGACAAAAAGACAATAAATGTTTTGTGTTTTTACAGGGATTTTTTATTTTTTTTAAGTTTTTAGTATTTATTTTTTTATTTTAAATTTATAATTTTTTATTTTGTTTTAAATTTTTATTCCATTTTTAAAAAATTTTAATTTAAAATAATTTTTAATATTATGTAATATGTATATATAAGATATATGATAATATGTATCATGTTATAAATATATAGGATATAAATTTATATAAAATATAGGAAAATCAGAAAAATATCCTAAGTATAGTCCTTTCTATTTTTAAGGGTATTTTTTTAGTATTTTTAATAATAATACAAATAAATATTGCTATATATAGAATATAAACTAGTATATATACAGCTATAAATACTCAAAATGGTCAGAATAAAATATTTTTTATCTTTTTATATTTTTCTCTATTTTGGCATTTTTAGAATTTTAGTCATTTTTTGAGTATTTTAATTGAATAAAAATATCAAAATTTTGACTTATATTAAAAGGTAAATTTAAAAATAGATAGAAGTCTTAAAATTTTCCAAAATTATTTTTAATACATAATAATATACAATAAATAAGATACAAAAATAGAAAATGAAATTTTTAGATTTTTCAAATTTTTTTAATAATTTTATCGGGTTTTTAGGGTTTTTCATTTTTAATTGTTTTTCTTTTGAATTTTTTAGTGATTTTGGTTTGTAGTTCAAAAATACAATAATCAAGATAGTGTGATTTTTTTGGCATTTTTCAAAACATTTTTCTAATTTTCATTTTTTTAACGTCAATAAGGAATAAATGCAATGTTTTTGAATTTTTCAATATACGAAAATATTATATATGGCTTGCAATAATTTTTCTAATTTTATATATTGTCAGGCACTTAAAATAATTTTTCAATATTTTTTATGCAAAATGATATTTTTAATACAAGAAATAAAACTACATATACTAGCAGAGACCTAAATGCAATTAAAATAAATAAACATTCATTCAAAATTTAAAAATAAACTACAAGGCATGTGCACAAAAACCTTATGAATATTTAATTTAATACATTTGTCACGTGTATAGATGCAATATCCTAGAACATACACGGGCTGCTTGCAATTTTTCCTAAAGGTTTTACACTGAAATAGAAATTTTAAGGACTAAAGAATAACCAAAATCCGTAGGGAATCGCTTGCAAAATACCCACCCCTTCGCGTGTATTGACACATGAGGTGACATGACAAGGGACCTAATTGCAAATAAAACAAGTATGGGGGTTGTTCTACAAATAATACAAAATATTTTGAACTTTAAGGACTAAAAAGGATATACAAAAACCAAGGGGTATAATGCAAAAGTACCCCTTTAACGCATGAAGCGACATCCCAGATCTTTTCACTTATACACGTGGTGGCCTCTCCATGGCGGAGGATGATTCGAACGTGGATGAATGAGATTAGATCCTGACAATTGATTGGACAACTGATGACGCTCAAATCAAACATCATCAGAAGCTCCTGGAGATGGTTCTTGATTGGATGGTGGAGGCACTGATTGGAAGAACAAACAAAGAATGCAAGCTCGGGTAGCTTCGATCTTCATTCCGCAATGACTCTGGCCCTCTGAGCGACTCCCAGGTGGCTCAAAATGGAGTTGATGCTCCTTCGCATTGTTTGAAGATCTCAAAAGGATCCAGGACCCGTCGATGGGGTCCTAATGCTCAGAGGAAGGTGGCAGACCTGGAGCTGCTCAGCTGAACAAAAATTGACCTAGAAGGGGTCTTCGAGCGCTCAAACTTGCAGGGTTAGCATGGGAAAAACAAGGTGATAAACCCCAAAATCATTGGTCGTGTGTTCCGCACAAGGCGAGAACACCATCGTCGAGGTAACCGACAAAGACCTTGGTTTTAATCAGCAATTAACCCACAATATACATAATTCAATTAATGGCAAAAATGTGGCTTTAAGATTTTATTTCTCTACAGTAAAATGTATAGTGAATAAGCATGTAGAGGTCGAACCACATAGAGCAATACAAGTAGCCTATGGTTTTCTTTTATGTACAAACCAAGTCATTCATTAAGTACAGATCTTTTTGTGGGTTTTTTATTTATATATTATTTTGTTTTGTTTTTGATTTTATATTTTTATATTTTGATTTTTAATTTCTGATTTTGTATTATCTTTTTGTATTACATATTTTTTTGGATTTTCTTTTTCATTTAATATATAATAAGCTATATATAGGTTGTATATACAATGTAAGCTAGGGTTGCAATAACAAAAATAATCAAAAATAAGAAAATAAAATATTTTGAGTTTTTAATATTTTTCTAATGTTCTATACTTTTTCAGAAATTTTTGCTATTTTTTATATTTTTTTAAAGTAAAAAATATCCCAAATATGGATTAAACAAAATACTTGAAGTAGATTTGGATATTAAAAATAATAAATGAATCCTAAAATTAATAAATAAATATTTATATGAATAAAATCATAAAATAGAAAAATATTTTTTTGGATTTCCAAATTGGGGTCGATCTGGGTGAGATGAGTGCCAACGAGGTGTAGGGAAGCGGCCGGGGAAGGATATGAGGATGAAATCGGAGTCGAAGAGCAAATGGTTAAGCACGGAGGGTCTCGCCAGAGCTCAACTCCATCGAACTATGTGGATGATCGATTAAGCTAATCTAACTAACTAGAGATCAATCTAAGAACTAGAAATTAAAGCTAAGTCTAATTGCAAGCAAAAAAAGTTGATAAGATGCAACTCTTATACTTGGGGAGTGCCCAGGGAGCAGGGTGGTCAGAGAACCACCGTGGGTGCACCTCCATGCTCCTGGAGCTCGGTCTGGCCTTGCCGAAGCACCTCCTGTCACGAGGGATCCAACTCGACACAAGATCATGGCTCCTAGACTCGTAATGGTGACAAAAAATGAGAAGAGGAATGGTGGTTTTATTTATACATCTAACACAACACCCTTATTGACTGGCTAAAACCAGGGATTTGGGCATATGTACACGTGATTAGAGAGCATGGCGTGTATGTACAATGATAAATGATCATTTCGTAGGCGATTGAGTGACGAGACTCCCAAGAAAAATATGTGAAATCGCAGGATTGGACAGGCACGTCACGTCTGGAAGTGAGGGAGACAGTTGACTGCGGTCAACATTTGACGGTCGGTGATTGGTCCATGTCCGCACAAAATGACAAAATCGGCTAACGAATTATTGACTTATTAATTACAACTAATAAATGATTTTATTAATTTTCGATTATAGAATAAAAATTGTTATTATTTAATGTAGTATTTTAATATGATTTTTATTTATTTTTTGGTCTATTTTATTAGTAGGTACTTTTTAATAGTGTGTTTATCGGTATATTTGCTTGTATTTTATACATTTTTATTTTTACACTGTATATTTTATTTTATTATTTTATTATTTTATTATTATATATTATATATTTATAAATTATTTTTGTGAGTATGAATATATTTATGTTGTATGTTTATGTTGTTATTTGTATACTTAAATAAATAGATATGTGTATTATATAAGTATATTAATAGGTATTTTACCTATGTTTTATATACATCTTTTTATTTTAATATGTTTTGATGATTTTTATTTTAGTTTTGTAATTTTAATAGAATATAGATAATATTGACAATATTATAAAAATAGGAAAGAAGAAATAATAAAAGAATATGTTTCCCTTTTATTTTCATACAAGTATAATCATAGGTATTTTATCTATGTTTCCCCATAGATTTATTTTATTTTACATTTTCTTTTTAGTTTTATTCTAATTTCAATATGTAAATATGTCGTAAATAATATTTACAAAATTATAAAAATATAAATTTGTAAAAATAGTGAATAATGAATAAAATGAATATTTTAATCGGTATAATATACAATGAGGGCCCATAATCTAACTTTCACACGGTAACTCCAAAAAATATGAAACCACCACCATTAAATAGCTTGTGAAAAGTTATATACAATTAGAGGTGATTTTGATATGTTTTGTTTTTTATTTGAAAGATATGGATCTGGGAAGTTGGATTTTTGGCTTTTTATTTTGAGTATAAAATGAACATTAGGTATTATTTTTGTACAAACTCAATTTTGTATTTTTATTTACATTATTATCTATAAATTTTATGTACAAAGTTTTTTCATTTGATGAATAAATATTAAAAAATAATATAGTGCCAAAAATGCATAAATAATGAATGAAAGAATATGGTTTTTATTCTATGTATGGCCCTTATCTCCCCCTACTTTATTCCTTGTCAACCAACTCAATTCTTAACTTGGTCTCAGGGTTTAGGGTCCTAAAATATTTTCAATATTTTATTCTTTTTATTTTCTTCTCTTTATTCTATAATTTTGGCACAAAAAACAGTATTATTTACACAATAAATGTAATAAATGACGGATGCTATTTTGTACAAATTAATGCTATTTACATGCATTGGCTAGGGTTTTTAAGGCCAAAATGATAGAATAAAGGTGATGAAAAGGGGATTCATCACCCCCCTTATATTTTCCTTTGCTAGTCTGATAACACGGATAATTCTACAAGGGGTCACCATGAATAATATAAAAAGTGCCGCTGAGGCGACCGCTCGCAGAATACCCAGTTAATCAGCAACTAACCCACAATAAAAGAATGTATCAATTAAGCTCAAAAAGAAGTGTGAATTAATCTTTATTACTCTACCATAAAATGTATAGGGAACAAGCATGTAGAGGTCGAACCACAGAGAGCAATACAAAATGCAATAGCCTACATGTATCTCAGAGTCATCCTTGTGTGAAGTGGGTTTTTTTATATTTTTTATTTTTTATTTTTATTTATTATATATTTTTTTATAATATAATTAGGTAATATATATATAATATGAATATATAAATATATGTATACCCATAGAGGGTGAGTATATAGCTTATAATACATACAATATATATATATATGTATATATAAGTATAATAATTTTTTCTTTTTTTTTACTTTAGGGTTAATAAATAAATATATAAATACATATAAGTAGTTAGATATATATATATATATTTCTTTTCTTTTTTTTGGAATACATATGTATACATAAAGGGGAGGTAGAATATTTATAAAAATATACAAAAATGGTCAAAAATTCAGATTTAAAGCATTTTTGGTATTTTCATGATTTTTTACTGTTTTTGTGATTTTTGACCATTTTTTAAAATATTTTTGATATTTTTAAATAGCAAAATAAGGGAAAACAGGGAAATAGGGACTGTCTATGAGAAAAATAGGAATTCAAAATATCAAACACCCTCAAAAATTTTCCACACGATTTTTCTAATAAAGATAATAAAATATAGCAGAAACAGGGACTGAGTTCATATTTTTCTGATTTTTCTTTGATTTTATATACATATTTTTTTAGTTTTTGGGTATTTTTGCATTTTTAAGGTTTACCTTTTGAGATTTTTAGGGATTTTTGGACTGATACTAAAATAGGTCAAAATACACCATAGCTAATTTTTTTTGGGATTTTTTGAGGTGTTTTAATATTTTTTTGGTATTTTATGAGCTAGACAGTAAATAAAATGCATGTTTTTGATTTTTAATAAATGCAAAAATGCAATAAAATTAAAAACTAAAAATATAGCGTGCAAGGGTACACTAACAGGAGCTTATGTATATTTTTGCAAAATTTTTCAAAGAAATATGAAGCACAAAATAAATAGACAAAGCATTCAAAAATAAATGGCCTGGCAGGGGTATTTTTGCAAATAAAATAACTGACAGGGGCATACATGCAAAAATCACAATAAAAATGAACGTGTACTTTTATTTTCAGGGCCATTTTACAATTACAAAAACCCGGCGAAGTTTAAATGCAAATATCACGCACCTCACGTGGTGTATGCACGTGAGGCACAGAGGGACTAAAATGTAAATATACAAACTCCAGGGGGTGGACTGCAAATTTTACACTTTATTTACAACGTAACCTTTTATTTTTAGGATTAAACTATAAATACAAAAAGTAGGGGGATGTGTATGAAATTTACCCCCTAAGGCGCATCATCCTGCGGTGCTGGGCGCGCCACTTATCCACGCGTCGAGCATCCGACGGTGGATACCGGTTCGTCGATGAAGGGCCTGGATTAGATGATCCTGGCAGATCTGACGGTTGGCAAGTGTCTTCGTCGGACGGCTCCTGAGCAAACTGGGACGGGCCTCCAGATCTGACGGCTCTCGAGCTCCCTAGAAGAACAGGGAAGAAGCTCGCGCCTGGCGAGCTTCGATCGAGAAGCATGGGCTCCTCCAGGGCTCCCCCGCGGATCTGAAGTAGTCTGCACGTAGCTGGAAGCCTCCCGCATCTCCTGAAGGTTCTCTCATGGCTCCTGGAGGTCCGAGTCGTTCGGACGAGGTCGATGAAGCACAGGACCTCCAGGAACCTCTTCCTGGTTCGATGCGAGCCCAGATGGGCTCCATTCTGCGTTGTACCTGCACAGGAAGGACCGGGGGCGAGAGGGATACCTCCTCGACCCGGGATTTTGAATCTTCGCTGCAAAATAGAGTGGGGCGGAGGGGCTCCGACGAACGACGGAGGTGGAGCCCCGATTCACCAAGACCAGGGGTCCTGGGTTGGTCAAAGGTGATGGAACGATGGAGAAAGCGATGGGGATCGAGATGGGGTGTTCGTGGCGGTCGGAAACAGTCGGGTTTACGGTGAAGAAGTCGCCGGAGCGGAGCTCCGGCGAACTTCGAATTTGGGATTTTAAGCTACAGGGATTAACTAAAGACTAATCTAACAACGGGAATTAAAAACTAACATTAAAACCTAACTAAAAAGCATAAAAAGACAGCTCTTATACCTGGGGGTCACCAGGGAGCAGGGCGGACGCCGGAGCTCCACCGCGACAAAATTCTCCTTCCTCCGGCCGAGTCAAGGCGCTGGAGCACTCCCCCTGTCACGAGGAACGGTCCAGGAACAAGATCAAGGCTTTGGGTTGGAATGAAATTGGCCAAATTCGAGGAAGAAGGCGGAGCTACTTATTTATAAACATTGGCAGGAGGCCTTATTGACCGGCGATTATTTCTTAATCCAATGAGTATCTGACTGATCTAAGAGTTTGGCGGGCATCATGGATGATCAGGGATCAATTCTTGTGAAGGAAGCGAGCTCGATCGATGGACGAGATGGCCATAAAAAAGGGATGAAAATCGGGGAAAAGACGGTTCAGACGCGCCAGAGCTTGGATGGGACAGTTGACCAGGGGGTCAACGAAGGCCGGCGCCCCATTGGTCCACGTTAGCCGCTAAAAGACAAAACAGAAAATTTTAGCCTAAATTGATTTATTTACTATAGTAAATGATTTTATTAGAATTTTCTTAAAACATAAAAAATGCGTATTTTTTCATGTAGTATTTAATTGTGATTTTTATTGAATTTTTCGAAGTGTTTTATTTTGGTTTTAATTTAATAATGTGCAAATGTATGTATTTACATGTATTTTTGTGTATTTTATTTTTAATTTGTTTATTTTCTTTTATTATTTTATTGGCTTATTTTATAAATTTATAATTTATTTTTGTGAGTATAAAGGTATTTTTATTTAATTTTTAGGAGTTTATTTACAATTTTTAAATAAATAGGTATATGTATTTGTAGGTATCCTTATAGGTATTTTACCTATGTGTTTTGTATACTTAATTTATTTAATGTATTTTCTTGATTTTTATTTTGGATTTACATTTTTAATGAGTTATGTATAATGTATACATTATTATAATAGTATAAAAGAATAAAAGAACCAAGAAATAAAATCTTTTTTATTTATATAAAGATATACAGTATAGGTATTTTGTCTACGAATTTTGTAGACTTATTTTATTTTACAAATTATTTTTGGGTTTTCCTTTACTTTTAATATGTGTATGCATTATACACATTATTTACAAAATTCTAAAAATATAATTTTGTTATAATAATGAATAATGAATAAATGTAATACTTTATTCAGGTATTATGTACAAGGAGGGCCAAAAACCTAACTTTTGTATATGAACTCCAAAAATTATGAAACTAATTTTATTAAATAGTTCTTGGAAAGCTATATACAATTAAAGTGAGTTTGGGTGATTTGGAGTTTTTATTTGCAAGATATGGGTCTGTGAAGTTGAGATTTTGGCCTTTTATTCTATGTATAAAATGTACACTGAGTATTATTTTTACACAAACTCAATTTTGTATTTTTATTTACATTATTACCTACAACTTTCATGAACAAAGTTTCTTTATTTGATGAACAAATAATTATGTACAAAATAGGTGTCAAAAATGCATAAATAAATGAAGAAATAAATGAGGTATTTATTGTATACTGGCCCTTATCTCCCCCTACTTTATTCCTTGTCGACCAATACCATGCTGGCCTTGGTCTCGGGGTTTGGGTCATAAAATATTTGCAATATTTTATCCCTTTTTCTTTTCTTCTCTTTATTCTATAATTTTGACATTAAACACAGTATTTAATGTATAATTAATGCAATGAATCATGAATGCTATTATGTACAATTTGATGCTATTTATATGCATTTGCTGGGGTTTTTGAGGCCAAAATGATAGAATAAAGGTGATGAAATGGTGATTCATAACCCCCTATACTTGCCTTTGCTAGTCCCTAGCGAACACTTATGCAATAAGTACAAAAGAATGAAGAAAAGAAAAAGGAGAATTAAAGAAGGATAGAGTGAATAGGGGTGCTTTCAGTGCAATGCATGTCTTTACAAAATCTGAATTTGGAGCTCCTGTCAGACCTTGGGTGTAGATGTGTGTGGAACCTAGTCGGGAACCAGCCCTAAAGTACAACAGCCTTCGATAGTCACAGAACTCGATTCAACCCACCTCAATAGCCTGGTCAGAACCAGTCTACATCATACGCAAACCCTTATAACTATGAAGCTGACTTGTACAGTGTAAGTGATGGTGGCTCTCCCCAACTGAAATGACAAAGGAACTGACTTCTCCAGAATGACAACCCAATGATTCCCCAGTCCAACAGCTCTTTCCTCGAGGAGCAGGGTATTTCCTTCTAAGTTCAAGTGGCAACCAGCTCAAGAGGAGGGGGTGAAGAGAAGAATGGACGGTAGCCAGTGTAGCTACCTATCCTGAGATGCAAGACCAGTGTAGTCAAGTCATCCAGCTGCAGGCTCACATATTTGTCTTTGGAACTCAAGCTTGCTTATTGACTTTGTACATACTTTGCAGGCATTTTATTTTTGTACAGGCCTGACCATTTTTTTTCAACATACTATTCACAGCAGCATTTACATAAGGAGTTTTTCCTCTTGAGCCAGTAGACTATCCCTCTTTTGAAGCTTTATCGCAACCCACAATCTCTTGTCTTTAGACCTCATGGCTATTGGACCAGGTTGGGGTGCACTTCCCTTCCTAGACGAGGACGAATGTTTCCACCCGTGTGCGTCTCAGACTGGCAAATCCAACCCGCTCACCACTCCAACTGACTTGAGCCAAGTGAAAGGTGCAAGTGTCCAAGTTAGGTCACGGTCGGCAAGAGTCATACGTGTGTCTCGAAAAGTTCTAGTTAGTCCACTGAGGTGACTTGAACCCAGCCCTGATTTCTCAAAGAATTAAGTCTGTATAGACTTGAAGTACCTTAAATCTAGTTCCCATATGGTTCCGGTGCAGTTAGGTGCGGTAAGGTCTAACCGAGCTCCAATTTGAGACTTTATTAGATTGATTCAATCATCAAGCTCACTAAAAAAGAATATGAATGGTATGCTTATGCTATGCACAATGAATGATGCAATTTTTTCACAAAGAATTTAAAAGAGTCAAAGAATATTTTTACACAAAGAAATTTTTGCAAATAAAAACTTGACATATACAATTATTTACACGGGCGTACCGCTTTATTTACAAACTGTATGAATTTATAAAGACTCTACAGGTTTTAATGAAGTATATTATTTTGGTTCTTGAGAAAGAATTTTATGCATTTTATTTCTGATTTACAAGTACTTGGAATAGTGATCTTATTCTTCCGATCTAGTTTTGAAAATAATTTTGCAAACTATAGTACACGATAATTTTTGCAATCATTTACACACATTTGAAAACTATTTTTGCAAAGATCCTTCACACTATATATACATTTTCCACACTAATTTTGACAAACATTTTTCAAAACATTTGCACGTAGGTTTTTCAAATCCTTTCTTTTACACAAAGAAAAAGTTTTTCAATCAAAACTGTTTCACACATGTTGAAATCATTTCACATCAAATTTTTCGAAACTGGTCACACTATTTTTCAAATCATACTGTAAAGGTATCTGATTTATTAATCAGTATATACAAAAGAAGAAAAATTGAATTTGTTATATAATATGGTTTTTATCAGTTTTATTTGTGATGATTCCTTATTTACAAATGAGAGATTTTTGTGCAGACTCCTCAGACTTATTCAAGAACCATTTTTCACAAGAGTTTTGAAAGCTTTAGTCCAAAATAATTTTGCAAACATGTACATATATTTGAAAATGATTTTTCGAAGGTTTTACACATCATAGATAGGTTTTTCAAAACAATTTTGACACTCAAATTTTTACAATCATTTGCACACTGATTTTCACACATTTTGATTTCACGCAAAGGAAATAAATTTTACACACAAAACTGATTTTTCAAAAGTTGAATACTTGTACACACTATTTTCAAACAATTTTCACAAGGTTTTTCAAAGAAGTTTTCTTTCACAAAACCTTTTTCCTGACTTACTAATCAGTATAAGTACAAAGAGCCTGAGGAGCTCACAATCATCTTTTATCATTATAGAGTTACTTATTGCTTTTTAGATTGCATTGGTGTTTTATTTTTCAGTATGAGTTATGGCTTACAGTATATACATGGTATATACGACCCCCCTATACTTAGCTTGAGCTATGTCCTCATAGATCGAAGAGAAAAGCAGAGACATAACTCGTACTGAGTATAGACAAGTCTAAAGAATAAATATGAATGAAATGAATGAATGAGAAGTTGACCGTCCCCCCTATACTTAGGATCAAGTAATCCGAAGTATAGCAGACTGTACAAAAAGTAGGGAGGGTCAAGGGTGGGAATACACAGATCGTACTCAGATTGTCTCCCCCTATACTTAGAGTAAGATACTCCTAAGTATAGACAAGAAGAGGAGACAATGGAGAGGATCGGAATAAAATGAAAAACTCGGGGTGCACATCCCCCCTATACTTAGGACCAAGTACATCCTAAGTATAGAAAACTGTCTACAAGGGCGGCACCTTTTAGATACACAGGGAAAATAGAAAAGTAAAAGAAGAAAAGAAGAAAAACAACGAAGAAAATCAGATAAATAGTTCTTGGATTGCATAGTCTGAATCTTTCGATGCTGCAGCGGTTGTGAAAGTGTCATCATGTTGTACGAGCTGGATTGAGTCAACAACGACCAAGAATGCATCTGGTTCTAAGTAAGGCTTCAGGAGTTGGCCATTGACGACGAAGGGCTGTGCGTCAGGGGACAATTCTGATATGGCAATGCTTCCATTGTCACGCACTTCACAAACTTGAAATGGCCCTGTCCACTTACTCTTTAATTTGCCTGGGAATATCCGCAACTTTGCATCAAATAACCACACTTTCTGTCCAACGTCAAAGGTCTTTCGTCTGATGTGCCGGTCATGCCAGCGTTTCACCTTCTCTTTGTACATCAAGGTGTTATCGTATGCATAGTCTCGGAATTCCAAGAGCCTGTTCAGATCATCTTTTCTCTTATAACCACTTCTTCGTGAGTCCAAATTACAACTATTGATTGCCCATAAAGACGTGAATTAATTCCACGGGCAGATGGAACGGCTTTCCATATACAAGACGATAGGGCGACATGCCCAAGGGAGACTTGTAGGCTGTTCGGTAAGCCCATAGGACCGAGTCCAAGAGTTGAGACCAGTCCTTCCTGTTTGTCCTAACAAGTTTCTGCAGGATAGTCTTGATTTCTCTGTTTGATAACTCCGCCATGCCATTGGTCTGAGGATGATAAGGAGATGCGACACGATGGTCGATGCCGTACTCCTTCGTTAACTTCTTGACCTCTTTGTTAATGAAGTGGCTACCTCCATCTGAGATGAGGATTTTCGGTATCCCGAACCGCGAAATGATGTTCTTTTTCAGAAACTGGCATACTGTTTGGCTGTCGGCGGCTCGAGCGAGGATAGCTTCAACCCAACGACTCACGTAGTCGACGGCAAGAAGGATGTGCTCAAATCCTTGACTGTTAGGGAAAGGTCCCATGAAGTCAATGCCCCATGCGTCAAAAACATCTGCTATCTGAATGATTTTCAGGGGCATTTAATCTTTGGTAGTAAGTGTGCCTTTCAGCCTCTGACAGTCAATGCATCTTTTGACAAACTCTGCCGCATCCTTGAATAAAGTGGGCCACTAGAAGCTACACTGAAGAACCTTTGCTGCCGTACGATCTCCAGAGTGGTGTCCACCAGATTCGAGCGAGTCACAATGCTCGAGGACACTAAAGTGCTCCGTCTGAGGAATGCACCTGCGCCAAATGCAATCCGCTCCTTTCCTGAATAGAAGATGATCCTCCCATTGGTAGAATCGGATGGTCGACATGAATTTATTCTTTTGGTTCTTCATCCAATCCGAAGGTATTACCCCAGAGGCGAGGTAATTGACTATATCAGCATACCAAGGAAGAGAATCCACTGCTAAGATGGCTTCGTCAGGGAAGGTTTCTGTGATAGGTGCATTGCTCAGAGGAGGTTCATTCTGCTCTATTCTGGAGAGATGATCTGCTACCACATTCTGAACTCTAGGCTTGTCCTTTATTTCCAAATCGAATTCCTGGAGGAGAAGGATCCAACGAATCAGTCTTGGCTTGGCATCCTTCTTCTGCTATAGGTAACGGATAGCAGAGTGGTCTGTAATTGTGACTTTTGATCCCAACAGATAAGATCTGAACTTCTCTAAGATGAAAACCACAGCCAGCAATTCTTTTTCTGTCACTGTATAATTTCTCTGTGCTTCGTCTAATGTTTTGCTAGCATAGTGAATGGCATAGGGCGCTTTGTCTTTTCTTTGCCCAAGAACAGCTCCGACTGCAAAGTCTGACGCATCGGTCATTATTTCAAAAGGAAGAGTCCAGTCGGGCGGCTGTAAGATTGGAGCCTGAGTGATAAGCTCCTTCAACTTATTGAAGGCAAGGAGAACCGGCTGATCAACAATAAACTCAGTCTCCTTGCACAAAAGTTCTGTCAGAGGTCGGGCGATGCGGCTGAAATCCTTGATGAATCGCCTGTAGAATCCCACATGCCCCAGGAATGACCTCACATTCTTCACTGACTGAGGTGGCTGAAGATTTGAAATGACATCCACCTTCGTCGGATCGACTTCCATGCCACGTTTGGAAACGACGTGGCCCAGCACAATACCTTCAGTGACCATAAAATGGCTCTTTTCCCATGAGAGCACTAAATTGACTTCTCGGCACTTCTGAAGCACTATGTCTAGATGCTCAAGACAAGAATCGAAACTATCACCATAGACAGAGAAATTGTCCATGAACACCTCGAGAAAACTGCCTACCATCTCGGCGAAAACTGCTAACATGCATCTTTGGAAGGTTGCAGGTGCATTGCACAAACCAAATGGCATTCTCTTGAAGGCATAAGTGCCGAACGGGCAAGTGAAGGTAGTCTTCTCTTGGTCTTCAGGGGCGATCGCCACTTGGTTGTACCTGGAATACCCATCCAGAAAGCAGAAGAACTCCTTGCCTGCTAATCTTTCCAAAACCTGATCAATGAATGGCAAGGGAAAGTAGTCCTTCTTGGTTGCTGCATTGAGACGGCGGTAGTCGACACACACCCGCCAGGATGTTGGTACCCGAGTTGAAATTTCCTCTCCTTTGTCATTTGTTACCACGGTAAGCCTCGATTTCTTGGGAACTACATGCAGTGGGCTTACCCATTTTGAGTCGGAGATGGGATAGATGAAGCCTGCATCACACCATTTCGTGATTTCTTTCATGACGACGTCCTGAAGGTTAGGATTCAGCCTTCTCTGAAATTCACGGGACGGCTTGGCATCTTCTTCCAAATAGATATGGTGTGAACTCAAGGCTGGATTTATCCCTCGGAGATCCGATATGCTCCAACCAAGTGCCTTGCGGTTCTTTTCTAGAACCTCGAGAAGTTGAGATTCCTGATCCGGATTCAGCCTGCTGCTGATGATGACCGGATACATTTGTTCTTCACCCGCAAGGAAAGCATACTTCAGGCCTGCAGAAAGTGGCTTGAGTTCTGGTTTTGATCTGTCCACTTTATCTGTCACTTCTGATACCATGTTGGTGGTGGGATGTACTTCCTTGCGATACTTACCATCCTCATCATTCTGTTGAGATCCCGGTGATGCACCGAACAGTTCTGCGCTAAGCTGATCATGTTCGGTCTGGAGTGAATGCTCAAGAAGATGCGCCTGCATCTGAGAATCTGTCTCCCAAGAATCATCGGAGCATATGCTGACTGCGCTTTCCAAGTCCTCCTCAAGAGTGAGGATTTCTCGGGTCCATGAATCATCCAATGATAAAGCTGAGTCTCTGATCTCTGCAATAAAATCACAGTCTGCTTCTGATGCTGCCTGGCTCTCATCAGTTGTGGCATTCTGCTCTTTGTTCATGTTTATCGTGATTTGCTGGGTGTTCGAGCTGAAAGTGATCTTCCAAGACCCGTAATCAACCACGGCACCTGAAGTACGAAGGAATGGTCTGCCAAGGATGATAGGGGTCTGGAGCAGGGGTGCAGGCGAGTCCATATCAAGGACTACAAAGCCAGCTGGGAATTTCATTTCCTGCACCTTAACTACCACGTCTTCCAACAGACCTCGGGGTCGCTTGACGGATCGGTCAGCGAACTGAAGGATCATGCGTGTCTGCTTGAGCGGTCCCAGCCCGAATTCTTGCATTATGGACGAGGGCAGAAGGTTGATGGAAGATCCACTATCCAAGAGAGTGCGCTCGAAGACCTGGTCAAAGATCTCACAACTGATCAGAGGTGCTCCGATGTCTTGCTTTTTCTGGGGGAGATTGCTGATAGCTGCTACCATGGCCAAGGTGAGGACATGCCTCTCGACCTGCTGGCGTCTGTTGTCTTGCGCTGGGCGACGCCTGTTAGTACATGCCTCTTTCAGTCCTTTCTTCACAGCTGGCATGTATTCCACGGCCTTTAACAGGGGAATCTCAACAGTCATTTTATCCAAAATTTCCACAACACCTGGATCAGACAATGCCTTTTTTCGTTTTGCAATTTTTTTGGATTTTTGTATTGCATGAGGAAAAGGAATATGTACATCACTAGCAGGAAAATCAGAGTTCTTATTTACATCAAAATCATCGCCCACAGAATGTTGTACATCCGAACTACAAAAAGGAGTACAAGCTGGATCTTGGCATGCTGGTGCTGTTGGGCGATCAAAAAGGGTAGCGTGTTCTCCATCGGCTGGCGAGGGATCGGCTGCTGCTGGCGGCTCCTCCAATGCTGGCACGGCTTTGCTTCGGCTACAAGCTTCTTTTTGTTGTTTTTGTTTTTGCTGATTTTTTTGTATTTTCTGCTGAGGTTGCTGATGACATGGCACGACGGCTGGACTGGCTTCTCCTTCTTCTTCCTCCTCACCCGCCCCTGGAGCTGGCACGGCTGATGCGGAAAATGACGATCCACCTGTTTCTTTATTCACCCCACTTTTGCTAGCAGGCGGAGGCAAGGCCCTACCACTCTTGAGAGTAACAGCATTAGAATAAGCAGTAATATCATTACCAGACACGGACAGGACATCACATTCTACCTGCTCTTTCTTTTTGAAATTATTGGGGTTGGCTTCGACCTGCGCTGGAATGGTAGTTCTGGTGGCGGTCAGGTCGTCAAGCCGCTTTGTCATTTCCGCTAGTCCTTTGACGAGTTGGGCCAGACAGTCCATGGTGGGGTTTACAGGGGGCATTTCAGAAGATTCAGCGTGCAGACCACGCTGCTATTGGGTAGATGGGTGGGGAGGCTGTTGCTGGTGGTGCTGCTGCGGTAGAGAAGGAAGTTGAAGTTGTTGATACGACGGAGGAGGATACTGCTGGTATTGTGGAGAGGGGGCAGCCGCATACTGGTGATACGGTTGTGGGTGGCAGTACTGCGGCTGCTGCTGGTAAGGAAAATTCTGCCTCCATTGATGTGCAAACTGGGGAGGCTGCTGGTGTTGTTGGTGAGGCTGAGAGACTTGCCCAAAACGACCACCCTGAGGTTGGTGGTACTGCCGATTGGCGAATGGCTGACCCTGGGGTTGTCCCTGAGGACGGGTCGGTAGTGCATCATTAGTCCATACCCCATTCACTTCTTGAATCAGGGGTGGTGGAGGGAAGACTGGATTAGGTACAGAAAGAAACTCTGGTTGGTACACGACCATCTGCTGCTGCGGCGGGCCCTGGTCGGGCGCCTGCACGTAGTACACGTGCTGGACTGCCGGTGGCTGCTGGCTCGGCTGAGGCTGATGCTGCGGTTGCTGCTCGTCCTTCTTCTCAGCGGGAGCGTCCGATGGTGTAGCCGACTGGACAGAGTTGATAGTGCCGACCAACAGTTCAAGGTACTTGTTGATCTGATCTAGCTTGTCCAAGTTCTGGGTCCTTTTCTCGATCACAGCGAGTTTCTCGAGGTCCTGTGATCGCTTCTCAATGATATCTACCTTAGAGAGATGGCCCCCGATGATGCTGAGGTTGGAGCTCTCATCTCTCTCTGCTTCCTTGGATGCAGCCATGTGCACTTGCTTCTGGAGGATCTGGGGTTGCTTCTGATACGCCTTGGATGAAGAGAGGGCGGCCTCTCCTTCGGCCATTTCTTCAAATATCTGCCAAACCACATCTTCATCCTTGTTAAAATGAGAGCCCCCACATGGTGCGTCCACGAGCCTTTGGCTTTCAATGTTTAGTCCCCCAAAGAAATGCTGGACCAAGCTGGTCTTAGGGATCTCATGGTGGGGACATTTCTCCTGCAGATCAGTAAATCTCTCCCAAGCTTCATGTATCGACTCGTGGGGTCCCTGGGAGAAATTACTGATACGGGCTCGCATCTGGTTGAGCCGACCGAGAGGGTAATACTTGTGCAGGAAGGCGGACTTCAACTCCTCCCAGGTCGTCACGACCTTCCCCAGATGGTTGACCCAATAAAGGGCCTTGTCCTGTAGGCTGAATGGGAATGCCATCATCTTGACAATGTCCAGAGGGACATTGGGATAGTGAGTAGTGCGGCAGATGTGGGAGAATTGCTGCAGGTGAATGTACGGCTCCTCGCTTGTGTTTCCATGAAAGGCAGGGAGAAGGGCAATGAATTGGGGCTTCAGCTCAAAGTGAGCGTGTACTGGTGGAATGAGAATCCACTCGGTCATCTGGCTGTCTCCCGGATTATATGTTTCTTTAAGTGTTGGCTTTGGTGGTGGTAATTCAAGGTCATCATCAGGAGGACCACCACCTCCACCTCCACCTCCTCCTCCCCTGCCTCCTCTGCCTCTGCCTCCTCCTCCATCGTCACGGTTCATCATATCATTCAACATGTCCTGGAAGGCTGTCTGTGTGAGGGCCTGCTCGGTCAGCTGCTGCTGGATGGCCTGGATAGATGCCAGTAGCTATGCATTGAGTTGGTTCTGATCTGGCACCTGTCCCTCTGGTTGTGGTGGCTGCTGACCCTTGCCCTTTCCTCCTGGAGCCATGTCAGGGTCTGAGTCGGACGAGATGAACTCCGGAGTAGTCTCCAGAGCTCGCACTGTCTTCCATCTGCATAATGAGATGGTCCGAATCAGATCACTTGCAATTAATGTTCGGCTGCCGTGATGAAGCTGGAATTCAGGTCAACCCCAGCATGTTGTGAATGGAAAAGGATGTAGACTGTAATCGACTTTCATTCACAACGGCGGAAGTGGGACAAAAGTGATCCAGTTTATTGGGTGGCCAAGGGAAAGGTAGAAAACGAGGAGTCAGGAGATCGATCCGCAAAGTCCGGATCGGGTTCTCGGGAATCGCCTCGAACTTATTGACGGAGTTGAGTCTATGGAATCGATGTGGGTGTCGGCATGGTCCCAATGGAAACCATCCATGGATCAACTTCGCGGAGTACAAGAGAAGATCAGATGTTGGATGAAAGATACGATGGTCAACGAGGAATAAAAGGAGTGTAAAACAGTAGAGAGGCTCGGTTGAGCAGGGTGGTCAAAGGGAGAAACAACAAAATGTGCGCAAAGGCACGGGACTTGATCTTTGAACCTTAATCTAGATCCATACAAATACAATACAAAATCGGGTTCACCAACTCACGCCATGTGAAGCCGTGAAAGCTCAGCTATTTATTATCTTTTCATTTTTAGAGTTGTGATTTTCAGGCATATCTTATAACAAGTCCTTAGTACACTACCCTATAGGAGAGAGAGTACTGCCGGAAGAGTATCCCGTACTTGTCCTCCTCCTGTGTAACCTGTAGTCTGTACTTTTTGGAGTCCTTGTAACCCTTCCTGGATCCCTACTCAGCCAAAGAAAAGAGAGAGGAAGCCGATAGGCGAAACCAATACTTCGGTTCTCGCTTGCAACGGAATCACCCGTGAGCGTGCAAGAACCTACTCGGACGCAGGACAATGAGACAGACACCCCCGTGAAGGCGTGGCCTATGCTCAATACTTCGGACAGGGTCGATGCTCTCACAACAGAGAGTCACCATTGGTGACCAAGTCCTACTCGCCTACGTACGATAGAAGTGCCATTACTTCGGAAATCCAGGCGATACACCAGGCAGTTGCAGATTGGGTTTTGGGCTTTAATCCTTAGGGGTCGCACTCGCTCAAGGGAGTAGGGTTTTGGTCCCCCTCCAAGGTACCTGAAAACAATGAGGGCTTTATGAACCCGGTACAATGATAGTCCATTACAAATTTTAATTAAGGTCAAAGTTTATTTAGCAGTCCCCTAGTTTTAATTTTTGGGTTTTCACTTTTTATTTTTGAGTCTGTTTCATACCAGCGCCTATCATTTTTGTAGATTTTCATTTAAGTCCTAGGTGCTCAAAATTAGAGGGAGATAGCGGAAAAGCCGTGCAAGTGGTTCCATGATGGAAATCTCACCATTGAACCGAATGATGCATGCTGAGTTAGAAGACTTATAGTGCATCCCAGCTCTCTCCATGCGGTATGCAAAACAAAATTTTTAAACCTATCTACATGTCGGTATGCAAGGCACAAAATCACCCTAAACATTAGCTGCTATTAGCGTGAAGAACCATAAGTCGCTCATTCATCTCTAGCCCAAAGGGTCCGGTCTTGGCTCACCCCTCCTCTGCTCAACACATTTGAGGGTAGGAGAAAGCGCTTTACAGGGCTCGCTGCAGCACAAGGGCTAAGAGACAAATGAGCGGCTTGTTTAAATTTGACTAGATCCATACGAAGTAGACTATAGGAACATGCATTCTTATTAATGTGTGGACCTAGATACCAAGTCAAGCAACCTACATCTAGGGGCTCTAAGCACACAAAACAAAATAAAATAAAGGCGGAAAAGCTCAAAACTTCGGGAAACAAATAAAAGAAGGCGATGAAAACTCGAAAAGCCGCGATGAGGCCCCCAGGTGAACAATCACCCGGGCACTGGACCTCATTGTGAAGAGTAGAGTCCTGTTTAATTACATGCCAAAATTTGCTCTCTCTCACCATAAATTACAAAATAATCCTAAATATCTACACCTATCTAATCCACCTCTATTTGCTTCCTTGATACTCTCTCCAGATGGTCATGAGAAGAGAAGACCATCCTCCTCCAAGCTCGGCTGCCTTGGCCTCCTAAGAAGCCATCCTCGCGTGGCGGGCCCTCGCATCAAAGTCACAAAAAGATTGTATTAGAATAACTCAATCAATCAAATAGAGCAGATAAAATAATCACAATAAATGAATCAATGAAGCATGGTGATTAATGGCAATAAAAATAGCTGCTCACAAAATCACATCAATAATGAATCAAAAATATACATAAGAATGACAAAATAAATTAGGCTATGCTCATTGCTCCCCGGCAACGGCGCCATCTGATAACACGGATAATTCTACAAGGGGTCACCATGAATAATATAAAAAGTGTCGCTGAGGCGACCGCTCGCAGAATACCCAGTTAATCAGCAACTAACCCACAATAAAAGAATGTATCAATTAAGCTCAAAAAGAAGTGTGAATTAATCTTTATTACTCTACCATAAAATGTATAGGGAACAAGCATGTAGAGGTCCAACCACAGAGAGCAATACAAAATGCAATAGCCTACATGTATCTCAAAGTCATCCTTGTGTGAAGTGGGTTTTTTTATTTTATATTTTTTTTATTTTTATTTATTATATATATTTTTTATAATATAATTAGGTAATATATATATAAAATATGAATATATAAATATATGTATACCCATAGAGGGTGAGTATATAGCTTATAATACATACAATATATATATATATGTATAAGTATAATAATTTTTTTCTTTTTTTTTTACTTTAGGGTTAATAAATATATATATATAAATACATATAAGTAGTTAGATATATATATATATATATATATATATATTTCTTTTCTTTTCTTTTTTTTGGAATACATATATATACATAAAGGGGAGGTAGAATATTTATAAAAATATACAAAAATGGTCAAAAATTCAGATTTAAAGCATTTTTGGTATTTTCATGATGTTTTACTATTTTTGTGATTTTTGACCATTTTTCAAAATATTTTTGGTTATTTTTTAATAGCAAAATAAGGGAAAACAGGGAAATAGGGGCTGCCTATGAGAAAAATAGGAATTCAAAATATCAAACACCCTCAAAAATTTTCCACACATTTTTCTAATAAAGATAATAAAATATAGCAGAAATAGGGACTGAGTTCATATTTTTCTGATTTTTCTTTGATTTTATATATTTTTTTAAGTTTTTGGGTATTTTTGCATTTTTAAGGTTTTCCTTTTGAGATTTTTAGGGATTTTTGGACTGATACTGAAATAAGTCAAAATACACCATAGCTATTTTTTTTGGGATTTTTCGAGGTGTTTTAATATTTTTTTTGGTATTTTATGAGCTAGACAGTAAATAAAATGCATGTTTTTTATTTTTAATAAATGCAAAAATGCAATAAAATTAAAAACTAAAAATATAACATGCAAGGGTACACTAACAGGAGCTTATGTCTATTTTTGCAAAATTTTTTAAAGAAATATGAAGCACAAAATAAATAGACAAAGCATTCAAAAATAAATGGCCTAGCAGGGGTATTTTTGCAAATAAAATAATTGACAGGGGCATACATGCAAAAATCACAATAAAAATGAACGTGTACTTTTATTTTCAGGGCCATTTTACAATTACAAAAACCCGGTGGGGTTTAAATGCAAATATCACGCGCCTCACGTGGTTGATGCACGTGAGGCGCAGAGGGACTAAAATGTAAATATACAAACTCCAGGGGGTGGACTGCAAATTTTACACTTTATTTACAACGTAACCTTTTATTTTTAGGATTAAACTATAAATACAAAAAGCAGGGGGATGTGTATGAAATTTACCCCGTAAGGCGCATCATCCTGCGGTGCTGGGCGCGCCACTTATCCACGCGTCGAGCATCCGACGGTGGATACCAGTTCGTCGATGAAGGCCTGGATTAGATGATCCTGGCTGATCTGACGGTTGGCAAGTGTCTTCATCGGACGGCTCCTGAGCGAACTGGGACGGGCCTCCAGATCTGACGGCTCTGGAGCTCCCTGGAAGAACAGGGAAGAAGCTCGCGCCTGGCGAGCTTCGATCGAGAAGCATGGGCTCCTCCAGGGCTCCCCCGCGGATCTGAAGTAGTCTGCACGTAGCTGGAAGCCTCCCGCATCTCCTGAAGGTTCTCTCATGGCTCCTGGAGGTCCGAGTCGTTCGGACAAGGTCGATGAAGCACAGGACCTCCAGGAACCTCTTCCTGGTTCGATGCGAGCCCAGATGGGCTCCATTCCGCGTTGTACCTGCACAGGAAGGACCGGGGGCGAGAGGGCTACCTCCTCGACCCGGGGTTTTGAAGCTTCGCTGCAAAATGGAGTGGGGCGGAGGGGCTCCGACGGACGGCGGAGGTGGAGCCCCGATTCGCCAAGACCAGGGGTCATAGGTTGGTCAAAGGTGATGGAACGATGGAGAAAGCGATGGGGATCGAGATGGGGTGTTTGTGGCGGTCAGAAACAGTCGGGTTTACGGTGAACGCTCCGACGAACTTCGAATTTGGGATTTTAAGCTATAGGGATTAACTAAAGACTAATCTAACAACGGAAATTAAAAACTAACATTAAAACCTAACTAAAAAGCATAAAAAGACAGCTCTTATACCTGGGGGCCACCAGGGAGCAGGGCGGACGCCGGAGCTCCGCCGCGACAAAATTCTCCTTCCTCCGGCCGAGTCAAGGCGCTGGAGCACTCCCCCTGTCACGAGGAACGGTCCAGGAACAAGATCAAGGCTTTAGGTTGGAATGAAATTGGCCAAATTCGAGGAAGGAGGCGGAGCTACTTATTTATAAACATTGGCAGGAGGCCTTATTGACCGGCGATTATTTCTTAATCCAATGAGTATCTGATTGATCTAAGAGTTTGGCGGGCATCATGGATGATCAGGGATCAATTCTTGTGAAGGAAGCGAGCTCGATCGATGGACGAGATGGCCGTAAAAAAGGGATGAAAATCATGGAAAAGACGGTTCAGACGCGCCAGAGCTTGGATGGGACAGTTGACCAGGGGTCAACGAAGGCCGGCGCCCCATTGGTCCACGTCAGCCGCTAAAAGACAAAACAGAAAATTTTAGCCTAAATTGATTTATTTACCATAGTAAATGATTTTATTAGAATTTTCTTAAAACATAAAAAATGCGTATTTTTTCATGTAGTATTTAATTGTGATTTTTATTGAATTTTTCGAAGTGTTTTATTATGGTTTTAATTTAATAATGTGTAAATGTATGTATTTACATGTATTTTTGTGTATTTTATTTTTAATTTGTTTATTTTCTTTTATTATTTTATTGGCTTATTTTATAAATTTATAATTTATTTTTGTGAGTATAAAGGTATTTTTATTTAATTTTTAGGAGTTTATTTACAATTTTTAAATAAATAGGTATAGGTATATTTTGGTATCCTTATATGTATTTTACCTATGTGTTTTGTATACTTAATTTATTTAATGTATTTTCTTGATTTTTATTTTGGATTTACATTTTTAATGAGTTATGTATAATGTATACATTATTATAAAAATATAAAAGAATAAAAGAACCAAGAAATAAAATCTTTTTTATTTATATAAAGATATACAGTATAGGTATTTTGTCTATGAATTTTGTAGACTTATTTTATTTTACAAATTATTTTTGGGTTTTCCTTTACTTTTAATATGTGTATGCATTATACACATTATTTACAAAATTCTAAAAATATAATTTTGTTATAATAATGGATATTGAATAAATGTAATACTTTATTCAGGTATTATGTACAAGGAGGGCCAAGAACCTAACTTTTGTATATGGACTCCAAAAATTATGAAACTAATTTTATTAAATAGTTTTTGGAAAGCTATATACAATTAAAGGTGAGTTTGGGTGATTTGGAGTTTTTATTTGCAAGATATGGGTCTGTGAAGTTGAGATTTTGGCCTTTTATTCTGTGTATAAAATGTACACTAAGTATTATTTTTACACAAACTCAATTTTGTATTTTTATTTACATTATTACCTACAACTTTCATGAACAAAGTTTCTTTATTTGATGAACAAATAATTATGTACAAAATAGGTGTCAAAAATGCATAAATAAATGAAGAAACAAATGAGGTATTTATTGTATACTGGCCCTTATCTCCCCCTACTTTATTCCTTGTCGACCAATACCATGCTTGCCTTGGTCTCGGGGTTTGGGTCATAAAATATTTGCAATATTTTATTCCTTTTTCTTTTCTTCTCTTTATTCTATAATTTTGGCATTAAACACAGTACTTAATGTATAATTAATGCAATGAATCATGAATGCTATTATGTACAATTTGATGCTATTTATATGCATTTGCTGGGGTTTTTGAGGCCAAAATGATAGAATAAAAGTGATGAAATGGAGATTCATCATAGTCCCTAGCAGACACTTATGCAATAAGTGTCAAAAAGAATAAAGAAGAAAAGAAAAAGAAAGAATAAATGGAATTGCTTTCAGCTGTCAGACTTGTCTTTACAAAATCAAAGCTTGGAGAGCAGGTTAGACCTTGGTGTGAGAATGTGTGTGGAACTTGGTCGGGAACCAAATTTAAAACACAACAACCTTCGAGAGTCACAAAACTTGGTTCAACCTACCTCAATAGCCAGGTCAGTACTAGCCTACATCATACACAAACCCTTATGACTATGAAGCTGACTTGTACGGTGTAAGTGATAGTGGCTCTCCCCAACTGAAATGACAAAGGAATTGATTTCTCCAGAATGACAACCCATTGATTCCCCAATCCAGCACTCTGTCCTCGAGGAGCGGGGTATTCCCTTCTAAGGTTAAGTGGCATCCAACTCAAGAGGAGGAGGTGAAGAGAAGAATGGATGGTGGCCAGTGTAGCTACCTATCCTGGGATGCATGACCAGTATATAAAAAATGAAATGAAAAGGAAAAAGAGAGGGATTACTTACCTGTGATTCGCCAAAAGTGGAGCCACGGTGTGCGGCTTCCGTCGTCACCTCGAGGGGATGGCGGGTGCTCCGAAGCTTGAGCATCTTGTGTGGAAGCTGCAACAAGGAGTTGTGAGGCTCCTTGGATCTCACCACGACCGAAGATGTCGAGCTCGTCATCGCTCAGATCGTCTCGTCCGTGCTGTCACCAGGAACGATACGAGGGTTGGGGCTCTGTCTCTCAAGATCGGTGGACGAAGAAGAATGGAGGAGAAGATGAGAATATAAAGAGGAGGAGGGAAGTTAGAAAAGAGATGGAGAGAGTGGAGAGAATGGTGGAGGAAGTGGGGAAAATGGTGGCTTGGAGTAGAAGGCAAGTAGATGAGAAGAGGTAAAGGGAAAAAATAAAATAGATAAAATAATATAATATAAATAGGCTACTAAAAATAATTAAAATAGTAATAATAAAATAATAATAATAAATCCGAAAATAATAAAATAAATCCGAAAATAATAAAAAATGGGGTGACATGCGACGGCTCAAGGAGCTGCCATATGTTGCTCCTAGAAAATTCAAAAATTAAATGTAAAGAAAAATCAAAAAGAAATAACAAAAGGGATTAAATCAAAAAGTGGTCAACATGAAAGTTGCTCGTCTCGATGAGATCTACAACTTTTGTGAAAGGGTCGAAAATCAAATGAAATCATCTATACAAAATATAATTTTGGGTGGTACCTTATAGATCTAATATGCCGCATTTTATCTTTTGTAATTTTTTGTCATTTTTAAATTCAAGAAAAATGAAAATAAAGTTAAAAAAATATGGAAGGAATATTTACAACTTAATCTATTTTTTGGATTTTAATAATTAAGAAAATAAAAGGGCAAAACGGTCAATATGTACAATAAACAAAAGGGGCCCAAAACCCAAGTTTTGCGTACGAGCTCCGATTTTAATGAAATTGATTTTGTTTTGAAGGTCTTTGAATGTATATTACTTTCAAATGAGTAGACCTAAATCAGACACTGTATAAGAGAGATATGCGCATTTTAAGGTCTAAGGTCTCCACTTGGGTTTGGGGTTTTATTGGGTAATTTTACAAGTTAGTATTTTTTTGATATTTTTTCTTTATTAGTGTTAGTAATATATACACTATAGAGTTGGTTTTATTGGATTTGGAGGTGGTATAAAATACAGATAAATATGTGAATATTGGTGAATATTTACAAGTGAAAATGGCTTCTTATTTAATGCAAATATGAATGTTAAAATACATATATTAGTTATGCATGCATGAATGCTAATTTTGCAAGATAAGGGAAAATATGTTGCTATTTACTCGGGAACAAGACTCTATTTTCAACTTTAAGAGTGATGAATCATAGATTCATCAACCCCTATACTTAAACCCTGCTCATCCCCGAGCAACTAAAATGAAATGCAAGAGTGAAATGAGATTGGGTTCCATACCAAGGTCATGAACAAAAGTTGAAAATGGAGCTTGACTCGACCTTTGGATTAATTGTGTGGCAGAACCTTATTGGGATATGAACTTAAGACCTAACAGACTTCAAGTTCCATAAGTCTCATATTCAAGACGCCTCAACAGTCAGGTCAGAACAAATCCTCAAACGCATATTTCTGATGACTATAATTCTCACGTGTACTGTGTAAGTGTAAAATAGCTCTCCACATCAGAAATGACTAAGAATAAGCCTCCTCTAACAAGGTAACTCTAATTCCCCAGTCCAGTAACTCTTTCCTCGAGGAGCGGGGTATTCCCTTCTAAGTTCAAGTGCGACCAGCTCAAGAGGAGGGGGTGGAGAAAAGAATGGACGGTAGCCAGTGTAGCTACCTATCCCGGGATGCCTGATCAGTGTAGCCAAGTCATCCAGCTGCAGACTTCTTGCTAATATACATACTCCAACAGGTATTTTATTTTCTATCTGGCATGTCTATTTTTTTTGGAGTTCTTGCATTTTTTCTTTTTTTTTCTCTTTTTTTTAACTATATACAAGGTGCAACATGTACATCAGGAGTTTTTCCTCTTGAGCCAGTAGACTATCCCTCTTTTGAAGCATTATTGCAACCCACAGCGTCCCGTCTTTAGACGTCAACACCACTAGACTAGGTTGAGATGCACTACCCTCCCTAGAGGAGGACGGATGTTTCCACCCGTGTGCTACTCCAAGCTAAAGGATTCTACCTCCTCACCACCTCATCAATGAAGAGCTACGTGCATTGTGCTTGTCCAAGTTAGGTCGCTGTCTATAAGAATCATGCGTGTGCACGAGATATTCTACTTAGATTGATCAAGATGACATGTGAACATAGACTTGCGGACTCAAAGAATTAAGTCACTTGACCTGAGAAATCTTAACTCCAGTTCCTATAAGGTTCCTCTGAAATTAGGTGGATTAAGGTCAAATCAAGTCCTTCCTCAATATCTACTCATAACTTGGTTCAGAATCCACTAGCTTTTCACTTTGCATATGCAAGATATGCAGATGAGATGCAGATGGCATGCTATGTAGATGAATGGCATGCAAGACTCTTTTTTTTTCTTTTCAGATGCAGAGATGATGTGCAGGAGTAAATAAGAAGCCTATATTTTTTGTTTTTTTTCTTTCAAAATTTGGTATACCTCCTATGTTATAACAATTTCTTCAAGAGTATTATACACGTGTTATACAAGTATACATGTATTTTACAATAAATATTTTTATAAAAGTTTTACAAGTATTATACAACAAGAGATTTTTTTTTTCAATTTTACCCACCCATAATTATTGCAAAATATATACAAAAATACATGAAAATACGTGAAAGCACGAGCTATAGGTAAAGTATATATGTAATATATACACGCCCCCTATACTTAGCGTGTGCTATGTCCTCAGAGCACGAAAAGCGATGAAAAAGATATAGCTCGTGCTAAGCGTAGGAAAGCTAAAATAACAAAAAGTAAAGAAGTCGCTCCACCCCCTATACTTAGGCTCTAGCAGCCTAAGTGTAGGAGATAAAAAATGGGGAAGGCGAGGTTAGGAGGGAAAATGGAGGAGTATATACACAGTGGGCATCGATCCCCCCTATACTTAGGCTCTGGTCAGCCTAAGTCTAGGACAAGAGTGAGTGTGAGAACCGATGAGATCTAGAGAATATACATCGAATGGTGAAGAGACTCGGGTCACTCTCCCCCCTATACTTAGGATCTGATCATCCTAAGTATAGCCATAAAATGAAATGATATGGAGCCGGGGCGAGTGATTCAAATCACTGGGGAGGGAGGGAAAGAAAATATATACAAGGAGGATTGAGAATATACAGGGATCAAGAAGGTTTGTGACGAACTTTCTTGCGGGAGCGAGGAGAAGGGTAATATACAAGTGTGTCGCTATTAGAATCATCCTCAGATGAATAGTAGTGTAGTGAAGGGATCGTCCGACGCGGGTCGACACACGGCTGCTTGCTTAGATACGACTAAGAACAACCAAACTGAGCTCACTCATATAAATCACCTTATCCGGACCCGATGAGGATTCATCTGAAAATTCCTTCGCCGGAATGTTGAAGGAAATTTTCTTCGTCGATTTTCTAGAACCTGAATCATTGAGAGGGAGATGAGAGCGGTGTGCCTTGAGAGGTTCGGGGGAACACCTCGAGGAATCAATTCTCGACTTCCTCTCACTAGATAGCCGACTAGAAGAGGGAGCAACCGTGTTTTGATGTGAAGTCAATTTAGTCTTGGTTGTTTCCTTTAAAGGTCCGGGATGTGCTGCGGTGCTGACCATGGGTTCCTCAGCAGATGAGTCACAATATAGATTAGAATATTCCTGAAGGGTCAGCACGTGTCTCGATAAAGTGCTAGTGATCTCAGTTGGCTTAGCAGTATTGGACTTTTGTGTCGGATCATCGAAATGATCAAGGCAATCCACAAAGGTCATGTCCGACTCAATGATAGCTTCTGGTCGTGAGTCCTCCTTAGAAGCTGTCATGGTGGTGGTGCAAGCAGTTGATGAAGTGGAGGTGTGGGGAGCCTCTGAACCAATGGGCATCCGGACAGTCGGTCTCTCAGGTGTAGCAGAGAGGTGGGACTCATCTACCTCTCGATGGTCATGACTGTCAGCGGATGTGCGGGTCACCTTGGAGTAAAGTGTATCAAAGAGTGGGTGAGGTCGAAGCGCTCCCAATGCTGAAAAATCGATCTCCCGAGTCTCGCAATCTATAGTCGCCTTAACCAAGGCTCAGAACGGCTTCCCGAGAATAATTGGAGACTGGGTAAACTCTCCTCGGTGCTCGATGTCAATGATCGTGAAATCTACCTGGAGTACAGCACCTTGGAAAGTAACGATGACTGAAATGTTTCCTCTCGACCATTTGATGGATCGATCAACCAGCTGAACGATCTCTCTCGACTTCCTAAGTGGCCTGAGTTTGAGCTTGTCAAACACAGAGGTTAGGAGGATATTTATTGGTGAGTCATCATAGATTCTTGCATGGGTAAAGATGGTGTCTTTGATTTCACACTCAACTCAGGGCAACCGCTTCACTCTACGGCTCTTGGTCTTTCTCCCCATCACTAAGGAGGTGGCCATATACACTATGTGTCTTTCAGTCGTTGTCCTCTTATTGCTCGACCTCTTGGGCATCAATTTACTTCTCACAAATCGTTTGAGGTCAGGAAAGTGATCTATGGTCTCTATTAAGGGAATATTAAAAATCAATTTTTCATCGAGTGCTTCCCTTAGGGTAGGATCCAATTTTTTTAAGTCATTTTCATTTTCAATTTTTATGTATTTTTTTGGGTTTTCAATTTTTTTGGTGTTTTTAGTGGATGAATGACCAGACTCTGGATTGGAAGGCAAGGGGTTAGTAGAAGAGGGAGATATAATGGATTCCAGTTGTACATGATGTGTGGGTTCCCTAATGTTCGCTCTGTTTTCAACCTCAAAACTACTCATGTCCTTTTCCACTTTCATTTCCAAGCTAGCAGAAATTGAGTGCAATATTTCTATGACATCTTTCAACTTGTTACCGAGTGTTTCATTTTTCACGATAAGTCGAGAAACGTCATCCTCCAAAAAAATCTCGTGACAAATCATGGGAGAATTCTGCTCAATTGGGGTCTCATACTGCTGAGATATTGGGGTCTCATACTCAACATACCTAGACTCTGGCATGTAATGTTAGGTTGAGTATGGACCATCCAAATGGCACATAGTGGTCAGCGCCTCATATGATGGAGTCAATGAACGGGGGACTAGTAAGTCTAGCTCATGAGTCCACTCCTGTGAATGTATAGGCTCTCCGAATGAAGGCTGGTTAATGGAATCTTGATCACTAAAGTCAATCAAGTCTGGGAAATCATGATGTGCAGACCTCTCCATTTGGTATGTTCGATCAACCATGTTATGCCCTAAGGTCAAGTCGGGATGTGTATATGTAAATTGTTGCCTGGTTCCTACTTGAGGTGAGAATGGGGGCATATAATTTTGCCAATCATCTGTCTCAGCAGTGGCTTGCTCTTCATTCGATTCTTTGATTCCTGTAAGCTCTCGAGAGTAAGTATAGTCATCCCAAGGTGGAAGTGGATCTGGGGTGTTAGAATATGGAGTAGATGAGAAATGCGAAGAAGTGGAGAAGTCAGTCAAAGTTCTGACTTCATAATTGGGATGAGATGGAACCGACCACGGGTAAGGATCTCCCGTGGATGGCGGAGGATACATGGAAGAAGGGGAAGGTGAAGATGAACGGTATATGGTCGAGGAGGAATGACCAGAGGTCACAAGGTATGGGGACCAATATCCCGACATCTTGAAGAGGAAAAGATGAATGTAAGTAGGTTGAGGTAGAAAATGTGCAATTACACAGGATAACACACACAGACAGACACAAAGACAAACGCAAGAGTAAACCCTGAGTTCACACTCAACACGGTGAAGGACCCAAAACCGAGTTCGATTGGTCAGGTTGATTTTAAGTGTGATTTTTTAGACAAATAGCAAGAAGTTACGCGGCCTATAGGAGAGTCGGCTAAAAGCTGGATGCATGTCTCTTGTTTAACCTGTCACTTTAGATACCAACGCCCTTCCTTTCTTCGCTCCTATCCCCAGCCTAAAGTTCAAGGACCTTCCCCTATCTACCTACAGAGTAGGCGGAGATTGACAAGGCTGTAACTTCGCCCCTATCTACCTGCAAGCGCAGGCATAGGCTACTAGCAACTTGTCGCGGTGCACCGCAATTTCACCCCTATCTACCTACCGGAGTAGGCGGAGGCTACTTGGCGGTGGTCAGTTGAACACAAAGCTCAGCCGCTGGTATTTGTTCGGATCGGGGTACGCGATATGGAAAGCGGGGATTTTTAGCTCTGCCCTAGGGTGCTCACACACTCTGGTACCATCACTCAGCCTGAAAATAAGGTCGAGGTTAATCCCCACAAACAAGGGTTAAATTTAATTAATTTTTTTGGTCCAATTCAATTAACAGTCCTGATTTTAGAGATTAGTTGTCACTGATATTAATCCACACAAGCAATCATGTCTACCGTCCGGTCCCAATTCTTTTATCCTAGGTTAGAAAATCGAGAGAGAGAGAGAGAATCGGAAAAAGCCGATGCAATCGAGAAAACGATGATGAATGCTTGAGTAAGAAGACTTACAGTTCCTCCAGCTCTCTACAATGCGGGATGCAATACTGAATTGAAATTTTTACACTAAATGAATGCAATCGAGAAAAAGCCGCTCCTAGACAGGTAGTTCTATTAGCGACTGAAGAACGAATTGAATTTGGCTAAGTCCTACGGTCTAAGTACGTCTTTTAAATGCGAAGTGTGGTCCTAGAATTTTACGAGCACAAATAGTTCTTAAAATAGCTCTAAGAGCCGCAAGTGCAGGTCCTATTCTACGTAAAGCAACCACACAACACACAAGGATACGTTTTATTATGGCTTACACGCACGAGATCCCAAACGGGAACCACTGTAAATGCAGACACTTTTTTACAAGTTAACAAAAAAAGAAAATCTTTCTGGCGTCTCAACAACCGACTTGATCCACAAATCATCGGCCTCTGATGTACTTCGAGATGCGTTGACTTCAAGAAAGCCGCTCTAAGTCCACTGGGCCCTAGCACAAAAAGATAAAAAATGTCAGAGATAGAACAAAAAATAAATAAAAAATAATTGAAAATGGAATAATTACAAGGTGGTTCGGGGATCAGACTACTTGAGCGACTGGAAAACCTAAATCTAATTTTCTAAAGTGATCCTAAGTTGTTTGCCTCCCCGGCAACGACACCATTTGATAAACCCCGGATCTACCCTTTTAATAGTGTCAAATTGATGATTTCGTTGTAGTCAGATAAATCCGGATCGATCAAAAATAACCACATGGATCGATGAATCGTCTAATGAAATTAAGTACAGTTTTATGTTTATTTAACATGGATAAGCCCCAGGGTCGACTCAAGGAGGCAAAGGAATAACTCGGGATCATGTTAGAGGGATTAGACCGTGGTTTTCCAAGTGGGATTTTTTTAATTTTTTATGCAATAAAAAGCCAAATGCAATTATGCGAATTAACTAGGTTATTAAGAAAATCAACAACTTAGCCAAATTCAATTTTAATGTGAAATTAATCCCAATTGATCAAATGATATTTTTCCTAAGAACCTAATCCAACAATGGATGTAAAATGTATTTTTTTGGAAAGCACAAATGAAAAATACAAACTTTTTAGGATTTTTATGCAAATTTTCGTACAAATGATATATAAAAATTATGAAAAATTTACTGGAAGATAAACATGATGAAATGAAGGCATACTAATTTTTTTAAAAAATTTTCTGATAGTTTATGATTTTTTTATGAATTTTTTACTGAAAACAGAGCGTTTGCGAGTCTTTAATTCCTAATAAATCCAGAAATCAAATTTTCTAGAGAGCTATTTATCTCAAATAAATGTTTTAATAAGGAATCCAAGAGAGTTGAAATTTCTCAAAAATCTTATTCGTGGATTTAATTAAAAATCAATTACAGAAATCATCCTAGAATTTATTTTATGCAAACGACAACTCCAATTTGATGTAACTTGGACAGTAATTAAAGCACAATTAGATGCATCATCTACATTTTTTCACAATTTTTAGAACAATAAATAGGTCTATACAAATTGCAGAGCATAAATAGGCAAAATATCACTGATTTTCAATCTCTGAATTTTAGTAAATAATCTAACGCTCACAAAAATGTACATAAATAGCCAGGAGATAAAGATTTTGTTGTTCTACAACATGCTATTTTTAATTAAAATAAATGATGCTATTTTGAGGTCCAAATATTCATGTGAAGTCAGGGGTATCAATGCAATATAGAAATTAAAATGTCAAACTGAAATGTGCCTAAGGGCACTTTTGGAAATGAACAAACAAAGCATAATGAGAATGCAATTTTCACAAATATAATAAAATAAAATAGACCTTCACTTTTCTTCTCCCACAAGGCACGCATGAAGTGGGGTGGCTAGGGCGGACGGTGGCGGCGCACGACGGGAAGAACGCGCGCGGAGGACAGCAGGGGCGCACGGCGTCGGCAACATTGGGGTGAGGATGGGCAACGCACGTGGAGGCATCGCGGCCTGACGGCGCACGGGCGGAGATCGGGGGGTACGTGTCGCGCGAGGGGGTCACGGTTGGTGGCCGTGCTGGCTGCGCGACGCGTGGCGGCGGCGCTCACACCGGCTGCGGCCGAGGACTGGAGGCGCACCAGCTGAGCGCGTGGTGCTAGGCCGCGGCACACCGCGGGATGGAGGCTGGAGAGCCTGGCCTCGGTGGCGGCAGGCCGTGCACAGCCAGGAGGAGGTGGAGGCTGGGCGGGTGACTAGAAGGCGCTAGGGGGCTGACCGAGGGATGGAGCGGCGGTGCTGGGTCGCGGTGCACCACGGCGATGGAGAACGGAGCGGCCTGGCAGAGGGAACTCATGACGATTGGTGGTCTCACGGCCGGAGGAGCGTGCGGCTGACACGACCGCCGTCAGCGTGGAAGAAGGGGGCTATGGCTGCTCCTTTTCTTCTTTTTTATATTTTTTTGATTTTTTAACAGGAAATAAAATGCAATAGAGGAGTGGTGTTTGTGTGTGATTTTTGTGATTTGGATTTGGTAAAAACAATGAAGATGTTGATTGTGATACGAATCAACAAGAGAAAAAATGTTAGATAAAAAATGAAATGAAAAGGAAAAAGAGAGGGATTACTTACCTGCGATTCGCCGAAAGTGGAGCCATGGTGTGCGGCTTCTGTCGTCGCCTTGAGCAGATGGCAGGTGCTCCGAAGCTTGAGCATCTTGTGTAGAAGCTGCAACAAGGAGTTGTAGGCTCCTTGGATCTCACCACGGCTGAAGATGGTCGAGCCCGTCGTCGCTCAGATCGTCTCGTTCGTGCTGTCACCAGGAACGATACGAGGGCTGGCGCTCTCTCTCTCTCAAGATCGATGGATGAAGAAGAATGGAGGAGGAGATGAGAATATAAAGAGGAGGAGGGAAGTTAGAAAAGAGATGGAGAGAGTGGAGAGAATGGTGGAGGAAGTGGGGAAAATGGTGGCTTGGAGTAGAAGGCAAGTAGAGGAGAAGAGGTAAAGGGGAAAAAATAAAATAGATAAAATAAGATAATATAAGTAGGCTACTTAAAATAATTAAAATAGTAATAATAAAATAATAATAGTAATAAATCCGAAAATAATAAAATAAATCCGAAAATAATAAAAAATGAGGTGACATGTGGCGGCTCTAGGAGCTACCACATGTCGCTCCTAGAAAATTCAAAACTTTAATGTAAAGAAAAATCAAAAAGAAATAACAAAAAAGATTAACTCAAAAAGTGGTCAACACAAAAGTTGCTCGTGTCGATGAGATCTACAACTTTTGTGAAGGGTTGAAAATCAAATGAAATCATCTATACAAAATATATTTTTGGGTGGTACCTTATAGATATATAATACCGCATTTTATCTTTTATATTTTTTGTCATTTTTAAATTCAAGAAAAAATCAAAATAAAGTTAGAAAAAATATGGAAGGAATATTTACAACTTAATCTAATTTTTTTGGATTTTTAGTAATTAAGAAAATAAAAGGGCAAAACGGTCAATATGTACAATATACAAAAGGGGCCCAAAACCCAAGTTTTGCATACGAGCTCTGATTTTAATGAAATTGGTCTTGTTTCGAAGGTCTTGAATGTATATTACTTTCAGACACTTTATGAGAGAGATATGCGCATTTTAAGGTCTAAGGTCTCCAACTGGGTTTGGGGTTTTATTGGGTAATTTTACAAGTTAGTATTTTTTGATATTTTTTCTTTATTAGTGTTAGTAATATATACACTATAGAGTTGGTTTTATTAGATTTGGAGGTGGTATAAAATACAGATAAATATGTGAATATTGGTGAATATTTACAAGTGAAATTGGCTTCTTATTTAATGCAAATATGAATGCTAAAATGCAGATATTAGTTATACATGCATGAATGCTAATTTTACAAGATAAGGGGAAATATGTTGCTATTTACTCGGGAACAAGACTCTATTTTCATATTTAAGAGTGATGAATCACAGATTCATTAGTGACTCTCTTCCCATGACAACACTAGATTGACTTCACGACATTTCTGAAGTACTCTGTCCAGGTTCTCAAGACACGAATCTAAACTATCACCGTAGACAGAAAAGTCGACCATAAACATCTCGAGAAAACTATCTACCATCTCAGTGAAGACTGCAAGCATGCATCTCTGGAATGTCAATGGCGCATTGCAAAATCCAAAGGGTATTCTCTTGAAAGCATAGGTGCCGAATGGTCAAGTGAAGGTAGTCTTCTCTTGATCCTCAGGAGCGATTGCCACTTGGTTGTACCCGGAGTACCCATCTAGAAAGCAGAAGAACTCCTTGCCGGCTAGTCTTTCCAAAACCTGATCAATGAATGGCAAGGGGAGGTGATCCTTCTTCTATGTTGCATTAAGACGATGGTAACCAACACATACACACCAGGATGTCGGTACCCGAGTGGATATATCCTCTCCTCTGTCATTTGTAACCACGATAAGCCCTGACTTCTTTGGAACTACGTGCAAGGGGCTCACCCATTTTTAATCGAAGATAGGATAAGTGAAGCAAGCGTCACACCATTTAGTGATTTCTTTCATGATGACATCCATGGGATTTGGATTCAGTCTTCTTTGGAATTCGCGGGATGGCTTGGGATCTTCTTCCAAGTAAATGTGGTGTGAACACAATGCATGACTTATCCTGCGTAGATCTGATACATGCCAACCAAGTGCCTTGCAGGTTTTCTCTAAATACTCAAGAAGTCGAGATTCTTACTCCGGGGTCATCCTGTTGCTGATGATAATCGGATACATGTTTTCTGCACCCACAAGGAAAGCATACTTCAGGCCTGCTGGAAGTGGCTTGAGTTCCGGTTCTACCAGCTAACTTATCAGTCACCTCGAAAACTGCACTTGTGGGTGGATGTGCGGCATGGACTTTGGCGGAGCTGCTGACCTCAGTATTATATTGAGATTCTGCGGATGTGTCGAATAGTTATGTACTAGGCTCATTGTGTTTGGGCTGGAATGAGTCATTGAAGTCAAAAGGATGCATCAAGATATTGGAATCTGTCTCCCATTTATCATCGGAGCTTGTGTCGACTGTGCTTTCTAGGTCCTCCTCTAAGGAGAGGATTTCCTGTGTCCATGGATCATTTAACAAAAGCGGTATGTCTCTGATTTCCGCAATGAAGCCATAGTCTGCTTCGGACGGTACTACATGTCCCTCATCAGTCACGATCTTGGGCTCACTGATCATGTCTATAGGGATTCTTTTGTCGCCCGAGCTGAATGTAATCTTGCTAGACCCATAGTCAACCACGGCTTCTGAGGTACGCAGGAATGGGCGGCAAAGGATGATAGGAGTCTGGAGTAAAGGTGCGGGAGAGTCCATATCAAGGACTACAAAGTTAACAGGGAACCGCATTTCCCTTACCTTCACCACAACTTCTTCCAAAAGACCTCTAGGTCACTTGATGGATTGGTCAGTGAATTGAAGGATCATCCATGTCTGCTTGAGCGGACCTAGCCCAAATTCTCGTAATAGTGATGTGATGGAAAAACCGCTGTCAAGCAGAGTGTGCTCGAAGACTTGATCAAAAATCTCACAACTGATAAAGAGGCGCTCCATTGTCCTGCTTCCTCTGTGGGAGGTTGCTGATGGCTGCTACAGTGGCCATGGTGAGAACGTGCTTCTCAACCTGTTTGCGTCTGTTCTTTCATGCTGGGTGACGCTTGCTTGTACATGCCTCTTTCAAACCTTTCTTCACAGCTGGCATGTACTCCATGGCCTTCATCAGAGGAATCTCAACAGTCAAGTTATTATTGATATCCACAACTCCAGGATCAGATAATGCACCTTTTCTTTTTGCATTTTTTGGGTTTTTCTATTGCATAGGGAAAAGGAATATGTACATTGCTGGAATCTGAAACAGAGTTCTTATTTACAACAAAATCATCGTCCACAATATGTTGTACATCCGAGTTACAAAAAGGAGTACAATCTGAAAGCTGAGATGCTGGTGCTAGTGGACGGGCAAAAAGTGGGGCCTCCGTTCTGTCGGCTGGCACAGGATCGGCTGCTGCAGGCGGCTCCTCCAAGGCAGGTGCAACTTCACTTTGGCGACGATCTTCTTTTTATTCTTTTTGCTTTCGTTGATTTTTTTGTTCTTTTTGTTGATGCTGATGGTGGTGAGTGGCAGCTAAACTGGCTCCTCCTTCTTCTTCCTCACCTGTCCTTGTAGCTGGCACGGTTGATGCAAAAGTTGACGATTCACCTGAAGCTTTATTCTTCCCCTTGTTGTTGGCAGGCACGGGCAAGGCCCTACCGCTCCTGAGAGTGACAACATTAGATAAAACGATAGTACAATCATCTGACTCTACAAATATAGATGAGGCATCACATTCTACATGCTCCTTTCTCTTGAAGTTGTTGGGGTTAGCTTCGACCTGCGCCGGAATGGTAGTTTTTGTGGCGGTCAGGTCATCTAACTTCATTGTCATATCTGCTAGCCCTTTGACAAGCTGGGCCAAGTAATCGAGGATTGGGTTCACAGGACTCGCCTTGACTGGTTCAGCGTGCGGGCCACGCTGCTGCTGAGTGTTCGAAATTGAGGCGTCGACTGCTGGTGGTGTTGAGGTGGTGGAGGAAGCTGATATTGAGGGTAGGAGGGAGGAGGATACTGCTGATACTGTAGAGGTGGATCAGCCGCATACTGGTGATATGGCTGCTGATGGCGATACTACGGCTGCTGGTAGTGCTGGTTCTGCCTCCATTGGTTTGTAGACTATGGAGGTTGTTGGTACTGTGGCGGAGGCTGTGAGGACTAACCAAACCGACCACCCTGTGGTGGGTGAAATGACATGTTGGCTTGTGGTTGGCCCTGGAGGTGTCCGGTAGGACGGGCCAGTTGTGTATCGTTTCTCCACACACCATTAACTTCTTAGATCAAGGGTGGTGGTGGGAATGTTGGATCCGATGGATTGAGGAAATCTGGCTGGTAAACAACCATCTGCTGCTGCTGCGGCTGGCCCTGATCGGGTGTCTGCACATAGTATACATGTTGGACGGCTAGCGGTTGCTGACTCAGCTGAGGCTGATGTGGCGTTGATGGCTCATCCTTCTTCTCGGTTGGAGCTTCTATGGATGGTGTTGTCGATTGGACAGAACTGATAGTACCCACCAGCAGTTCCAACTGCTTGGTGATTTGGTCCAGCTTATCGAGGTTCTATGTCCTCTTCTCGATCATAGTGAGTTTATCAGGGTCATGTGATCACTTTTCAATGATATCAACCTTCGAGAGATGGCCCCTGATGTTGCTGAGGTTGGAGCTCTCATCTCTCTCCACCTCATGGGACACTGCCATGTGCACTTGCTTTTGGAGGATCTGGGGCTACGTCTGGTATGCCTTTGATGTAGAGAGGGCAACCTCTCCTTCGGCCATTTCCTCAAAGATTTGCCATACGACGTCTTCATCCTTGTTAAAATATGAGCCCCCACAGGCTGCGTCAACGAGCCTTTGACTCTCCACGTTCAGGCCCCCGAAGAAGTGTTGGACCAAGTTGGTCCTTGGAATTTCATGATGGGGGCATTTCTCCTGCAGATCGGTGAATCTCTCCCAGGCTTCATGAATGGATTTGTGGGCTCCCTAAGATAAATTGCTAATTCTTGCTTGCATCTGGTGGAGCCGATCGAGAGGGTAGAATTTGTGCAAGAAGGCAGACTTCAGTTCCTCCCAAGTCATCACATTGACCCAGTAAAGGGCCTAATCTTGTAGACTGAAAGAGAATGCCATCATCTTCACTACGTCCAACGGTACATTGGGGTAGTGGGTCATACGTCAGATGCGTGAAAACTGCTGGAGATGAATGTAAGTCTCTTCATTGGTATTCTCGTGGAAAGAGGGAAGAAGAGCCAGGAACTGAGGCTTCAGCTCAAAGTGAACATGCACCGGTTGGATGCGGATCCACTCAGTCATCAGGCTGTCTCCAGGATTGTATGTTTCCTTTAATGTGGGTTTTGGCCTTCATTGTTCAGGCTCTTCCTCGTCTGGATTATCACGGGGTCCACCACCTCCTCCTCCTCCTGGTCTGCCTCCTCCTCCCTCTGGTATATTCATAACATCATTCAACATCTCTTGGAATGTAGTCTGTGCTAGGGCTTGCTCTGTCAACTGCTGCTGGATAGCCTGGATAGATGCTAACAACTGTGAATTGACTTGATTCTGATCCAGCATCTGTCCTTGCTCTAGCTGAGGGGTTGTTGACCCTTGCCCTTTCCTTAAGGAGCCATCTCAGGGTCTGAATCTGAGGAGATGAATTCTGAATTATGATCTAGGGCTTGTTTTGACTTTTATCTGTAAGATGAGAGAATCCCAATCAGATCACTTGCAATTGAATCCTAGCTGCCATGATGAATATGGAATTAAGGTCAATTCCAGAGTGTTGTGAATGAAAAAGTATATGGACTGTGATCAACTTTCATTCAAAACAAAAGTGGGACAAGAGTGGTCCCAGTTTATTGGGTGGTTAAGAGGAAGGGTAGAAGACGAGGAGTCTAGAGATCGACCCGCAAGGTTCGGACCGGGTTCTCGAGAATCGCCTCGAATTATTGGCGAGGGCTGAGTCCATGGAATCGATGTGGTGTCGGTGGGATCCCGACTAAACCATCCATGGATCTCCTTTGCGAAGCAAGAGGAGAGGAGATGAAGGAAGAAGATATGGTGATCAACGAGGAATATATTGGAATATAAAATAGCAGAAAGGCTCAAAATGAGCGGGGGTCAAAGGGAGAAACACATGACAAAATTTACGCAAGCGTGCGGGACTTGATCTTTGAACCATAATCTAGATCTATACAAACACAATACAAAATTGGGTTCACCAACTCATGCCATGTGAAGCCGTAAAGGTTCGGCTACTTATTATATTTTCAGTTTTAGAGTTGTTATTTCAGGCAAATCTTGTAACAAGTCTTTAGCACGCTAACCCTGTAGGAGAGAGAATACTGCCAGAAAAGTATCACGTACTTGTCCTCCTCCATTGTAACCTGTAGTCTGCACTTTTTAAGGTCCTTGTAAACCTTCCTGGATCCCTACTCAGCCAAAGAAATATAGAGAGGAAGCCAATAGGCGAAACTAATACTTCAGTTCTCGCTCGGAACGGAATCACCCACGAGCGTGTAAGAACCTACTTAAACGCAAACCAATGAGACAGACACCCCCCTGAAGGCACGGCCTATGCTCAGTCCTTCATACCATGTCGATGTTCCACACAAGGCAGGAACACATCGTTGACAAGGCCCTACTCGATCACATACGATAGAAGCGCCATTACTTCGGAAATCCAGGCGATACACAAGGCAGTTACAGACTAGGCTTTTGACTCTATTCTTTAGTGGGACGTGCCTCGCTAATGGGAGGGGTTTTGGTCCCCTCCGAAGGTACCTGATACAATGAGGGCTTTATGAATCCAGAACAATGATAGTCCATTACAGATTTTAATTAAGATCAAAGTTTATTTAGTAGTCTCCTTGTTTTAATTTTTGGTTTTTCACTTTTTTTGAGTCTGTTTTCATACAAGTGCCTAACGTTTTTGTAGATTCTCATTTAAATCCTAGGTGCTCAAAATCACAGGGAGATAGCGGAAAAGTCGTGCAAGTCGATTCAATGATGGAAATCTCGCCATTGAACCTAATTATGCATGCTGAGTTAGAGGACTTACAGTGCATCCCATCTCTCTCCATGCGGTATGCAAAACAAAATTTTTAAACCTATCTACATGGCGGTGTGCAATCAATAAAATTACCACAAACATTAGCTACTATTAATCATGAAGAACCAATTGTTAGTTATTCAGAAATGAGACCAAGGTCTGGTCTCTGATGCCGATCGGTGCCCGCCACAACAGGTCCTGCACGCGTTGTATATGACCTCTAGCGGCACGCAGTCTCAGATCTGAATTAATAACATTACTAATTTGACTAGATCCATATGTAAGAGACTATAGGAACAAGCAGTCTTATTAAGGTGTGGACCTAGTTACCGAGTCAAGCAACCTAAATCTAGGGGCTTCATGCACACAAAACAAAGTAAAATAAGACGGAAAGATCAAAACAACAGAAAACAAATAAAAGAAGGCGATAAAACGTGGAAACTGTAACGAAGCCCCTAGGTGAAAAGACACCCGAGTACTAGACCTCATTATGAAAAGTAGAGTCCGAGATATTTTACATGCCAAATCTCTCTCTCTCTTGCCATAAATTACAATTTTTTAAGATATAAGCTAATTTCTTCTCCTTGTTTCATTGGTGCTCTCTTCAGCTGGTCACAAAGAGAAGACCAGCCTCCTCCAATCTTGGATGCATAAGCTTCCTAGGAAGTTGTCCTCGCATGGCGGGCCCTCGCATCAAAGTTGCAACAAGATTACATTAACATAGATAATCAAACTATTTCAACATATCATCAAATATTTAAAAAAATAAATAATTAATTAATTGAATAAAAAGACATCAATGAATAATCACAACAAGTAATCAATCAAATAAAGGACTACACAAAAATGACTTATACAACTAGGCTACGCTCCCCGACAACGACGTCATCTGATAAACCCAAAAATCATCGGTTGTGTGTTCCACACAAGGCGGGAACACCGTCATCGAGGTAACCGACAAAGACCTTGGATTTAATCAGCAATTAACCCACAATATACGTAATTCAATTAATGGCAAAAATGTGTCTATTTTATTTCTCTACAGTAAAATGCAAAGTGAATTAGCATGTAGATGTCGAACCACAAAGAGCAATACAAGTAGCCTATGGTTTTCTTTTACGTACAAACCAAGTCATTCATTAAGTATAGATCTTTTTGTGGGTTTTTTTGTTATATATTTTATTTTATTTTATTTTTGATTTTATATTTTTATATTTACTTTTTAATTTCTGATTTTGTATTTTCTTTTTATATTTTTTTGGATTTTCTTTTTTAATATATAATAATCTATATATAGGTTATATATACAATGTAAGCTAGGGTTGCAATAAAAACTATCAAAAATAATCAAAAATAAGAAAAAAAATATTTTTGGGTTTTTAGTATTTTTTATTGTTTTTGTAATTTTCCAAAAAAATGCTAATTGTATATATTTAAAGTCAAAAATATCCCAAATATGGATTAAACATAATACTCAAAGTTGATTTAGATATAAAAAAATAAATGAATCCCAAGATTACTTAAATCAGTTTTAATAAAGAAATATTTATATAAATAAAATTATAAAATAGAAAAAAAATATATTTTTGGATTTTTTAAGCATTTTTATTTTTTTATAAAGGTTTTAGGATTTTTAAATTTTTAAGATTTTTGATTTTCCAATTTTTATAAGTTTTGGTCTATATTTAAAATAGTATAAATATATCATATATATATATATTGGAATTTTTGGACACATTTTTTAATTTTTTTGGTATTTTCTTAAATAAGCAGGGAATAAAGAAGTTCCATTTCATTTTTAATAAATAGATAAAATGCAAAAAAATCCAATTAAAAATATGGCCGTGAAACTATATGGCATGAAACATTTATGCCCATTTTTTCGTATTTTTAAGAGCTCAGTAGGTATTTTTAATAAATAGATAAATAACACAAAAATATATGTCATGATAAGGGCATTTTTGCAATAAAAATAAACTACAGGGGGCTCTATGCAAAAGTTCCAGGAATATATAACATAATTAAAAATTTAATGAACTATTCTGAAAATAGAAAAACATCAGGAGTACACATGTAATTTACCCATCATGTGGGACAATACGTGATGTACGTTGGGAGGGACCAAAATACAAATACAGAAAGTTTAGGGGCCTTCCAGCAATTTTCACCAAAAATATATAACATGCATTTCATTTTATTGGACTAAATATAAATATAAAAACTCGTAGGGGTTTCCCTGCAATTTTGCCACCTCATGTGGGACTGCACGTGAGATGACGTGGACTGGACCTAAAAGTAAATTAAATAAATACAGGGGGTCAAATGCAAAATATCTAATTTTATAAACATTAACTTTTATTTACAGGACTAAATAATAAAATACAAAAAGGTGGGGTTCAGATGTGCAATTTACCCCAATAGATGCGAATCGAATGGCGATGTGTCGTCACTTATCCACGTAGAGCTCATCCAGCGACTGGTATCGCTTCATCTTCTACGGCCTGGATTAAATTGGCGGAGATGATCTGACGATGAAGGCCGGCTCGATCCAACGATTCTGGTGCGACCTGAGGGCGGCTCACGATCGGACGGCGCTGAAGCTTCCAGGAAGAATAGGTCAAGAACTTGCCTAGGGCGAGTTTCAATCTGTCCCCCTGATCTCCTCCGGCCATATAGAACGCTTAGAGGTGGTGCAAAAGGGAACATGGGCTCCTCCGCGTCAGATGCATCCTTCCGAAGGCTCACCGGAGCTCGAACGAGGGTGGACGAGCTCTAAGAAAATAGGAGCTCCATCAAGCCTTGGTTCCTACGAAGATCGACCCTCATGGGTCCTTTGGCCCTCCTGTGATAACGCATACGCAAGCAAAATGAGGCTCCGAGGGCCTTATTCGGGGTGGAATGATGTGACATGGGTCGGGCGGAGCTCCTCCGACGAGCGGTAGAGGTGGAGGAGCCGATCTCCAAATCGGGGTCGAACTGGGTGAGATGAGTGGGAGCGGGGTGTAGGGAAGCGACTGGGGAAGGATATGAGGATGAAATCGGTGTCAGAGAGCAGATGGTTAAGCGCAAAGGGGCTTGTCGGAGCTCGACTCCGGCGAACTACGCTGATGATCGATTAAGCTAATCTCACTAACTAGAGATCAATCTAAGAACTAGAAATTAAAACTAAGTCTAATTGCAAGAAAAAAAAGATAATAAGACGCAGCTCTTATACCTGGGGAGTGCCCAGGGAGCAGGGTGGTCGGAGAACCATCGTGGGTGCACCTCCGTGCTCTTGGAGTTTGGTCTGGCCTTGCTGAAGCACCTCCTGTCATGAGGTATCCACGTCGACACAAGATCAGGGCTCCTAGAATCGTAATGGTGACCAAAATTGAGAGGAGGAACGGAAGTTTTATTTATAGACCTAACAAAGCACCCTTATTGACTGGCTAAAACCAGGGATTTGGGCGTATGTACACGTGATTAGAGAGCATGGCATGTATGTACAATGATCAATGATCATTTCGTATGAAGAAGGCGATTGAGCGATGAGACTCCCAGGAAAAATACGCGAATCGTGAGATTGGACAAGCACGTCACGTTGGGAAGCGGGGGAGATAGTTGATCATGGTCAACATTTAACGGCCGGTGATTGGTCCATGTCGGCACAAATTGACAAAATTGGTTACCAATTATTGACTTGTTAATTACACCTAATAAACGATTTTATTAATTTTCAATTAGAATAAAAAATGTTTATTATTTAATATAGTATTTTAATATGATTGTTATTTATTTTTTGGTTTGTTTTATTAGTAGTTACTTTTTTATAGTGTGTTTATAGGTATATTTGCCTGTATTTTATACATTTTTATGTTTATTTTGTATATTTTATTTTATTATTATATTCTTTTATTTTATATATTTATAAATTATTTTTATGAGTATAAATATATTTTTGTTGTATTTTTATGTTGTTATTTGTACACTTAAATAAATAGATGTGTATTATGTAAGTATATTTATAAGTATTTTATTTTATCTATGTTTTATATACATCTTTTTTTTAATGTGTTTTGATGATTTTTATTTTGGTTTTGTAATTTTAATAGAATATGTATAATATTGACAGTATTATAAAAATATGAAAGAAGAAAGAATAAAAGAATATGTTTCCCTTTTATTTTTATGCAAGTATAATTGTAGGCATTTTATCTATGTTTCCACATAGATTTATTGCATTTTACATTTTATTTTTAGTTTTATTCTAATTTCAATATGTACATATGTCATAAATAATATTTACAAAATTATAAAAATTTAAAATGAATATTTTAATGGGATTTTTACACCCATAACCTGAGTAATTCTGCAATTACAATCATAACCCCGCATAATCGTGAATTACATCCAGAACCCTCAATAGTCTTAACTCTTACACCCATAACCCCCGAGTTAACTTCCATCAAATATTCCGTTAAGTATGAAGGTATCCGTCAAATAGTTTACATTTTATACCCTTTAAGTTGTATTATTTACAAATAAGTCCACCCCCTCCTACCTCCTCCCCCTCCTCCCCTCCCCTCCTTCCCATCGACCACATCCTCTTCCCCCTCCTCCCCGTCCACCACCACCTCCTCCCCGCCGCTGTTGACCTCCTCCTCCTCAAGCTAAGGCAACCTCCATCTAAGCCGACGGTTCCCTCCACCATCCGTCCCCTCGTGACTGCCAAGCAGAAGCCATCCCTCTATTTAACACCCCCAACCCAACCTCATTGCACCCATCCTCACAACAGAGAGCTCGCGCGTGGTCTACGAGGACCTCATTCCCAACCATGGAAGCGAAGCTCGGTGGCCAGACCCTCATGGAGGAGCTCTACAATGGGTTATGGCTCCTGATGGACCCCAACTGGGCAGCCCCGACCTTCCACCCTCCCCCGACCCCCACCAACGCCCCCTCCCCCCTCCAACACCCCCTCGAGCCCACCTCGTCCTGGGCAGCCCTGATCCTCCCTCCCCCGACCCCCTCCAACCCTCCCCCCTCGAGCCGAACTCCTCCTGCGGCAGCCCCGCCCCCCTACTCAGCACGCACCCCCTCCCCACACCTCCTCCTGCGGCAGCACCGCCAACCCTCCTTAGCACACACCCCCTCCCCCTCGACACCCCCCCCCCCCCCCGTGCCCACCTCCTCCTACGGCAGCCCGACCGCCACCAACCATCTCCAGTCCGCATCAAAACCCTCACCCTGAGCCCACCTCCTCCTGGGGCAGCCCAACCTCCCCGGACCTCCGCCGTCGAGCCACCCAAACCCACGCATGTGTGCCCACAACCCCCCGGTTGAAACACCAAGGGACCCGACATCCACGCCCCACGTACATGCCTGCAAGCCTTGCCCATCGCCTCTCTAGAAGCCCCCACCCCGTGTAGGGGCCTGTTGCCGCCGCCTCCTACCTGGAAGGCACCCCCACCCCTCTCGCGCGCCTGCAAGCGCATGCAAGCACCTACCTAATTTTTTATTTTTTTAAAAGAAATTGGATGTCATGGGTTAAATTAACCCAATGATGTGGTTGGGTTAAACGAAAAACTAACGGAGGGTTATGGATGTGAGACGGAGTAACTACTTAGGATTTGTGTGTAATTCATGATAATGCAGGGTGTAATTGGATAACTACTCAGGGTTATGGATGTAAAAATCCCTATTTTAATCGGTATAATATACAATGAGGGTCCAAAACCTAACTTTCACTCAATAACTCCAAAAAATATGAAACCACCACCATTAAGTAGCTTGTGAAAAGTTATATACAATTAGAGGTGATACTGATATGTTTTGAGTTTTTATTTGAAAGATGTGGGTATGGGAAGTTTGGTTTTTGGCTTTTTATTTTGAGTATAAAATGAACACTGAGTATTATTTTTTGTACAAACTCAATTTTATATTTTTATTTACATTATTATCTACAACTTTATTGGATTGAAAGATACAATGCCCTTGAAGTACATTCATATATCAGACATTTTTGATGCATGGAGCATTGACTTCATGGGCCTATTTCCTAACAGCCAGTGTTTTGAATGTATTTTTCTCACCGTTGATTATGTCAGTCGTTGGGTGGAGGCTATCCCAAATCGATCCACCGACAATAGCAATGGTTGTCGATTCCTGAAAGAGAATATCATTGCAAGGTTTGGGATTCCAAAGATATCCGGTGGTGGTAGCCACTTTTTCAACAGAGAACTCAATAAGCTAACCTAGAAATATTGTATTGAGCATTATGTCGCTTCTCCAACCACCCATAGTCCAATGGCTTGTTCGAATGTTCAAACAGGGAGATCAAGACTATTCTTCAGAAGCTTGTATGGACTAATAGGAAGAACCAATCACAATTGCTCAACTCGATTATTTGGGCTTATCGCACTATTTACAAGTCACCTTTGGGAATGTCTCCCTATCGCCTAGTCTATGATATGCCTTGTCATATGCCCATGTAATTAGTTCACAAATCTCTGTGGTTTTAAATTGGATTCCAAGATGGCCGAAAAGAATAGAAAGGTTGTTCTAAACCAATTACTTGAATTAAAAATGCATAAGACAAAATCTTGATGTACAAGGAGAAAGTCAAGATGTGGCACGACAAGCATATCCGCAGGAAGACTTTTGAGTCTGGTTAGAAGGTTTGGTTGTTTGATGCAAAGTTAAAACTTTTTTCCAGGAAAGTTGAAAAGAAAATGGACAGGGTCGTTCTTAGTGAAACATGTGCGTGGCAATAGTAGTGTTATGATATACGATTTGTCACCTGACACACAACCTTTTGTGATCAATGGACAGTTGCTGAAGCCATACTTAGAGCATGATACATTCATGTTTGTTGTTTATTCAATACATGTGGTAATTCAAGATGAGCTTGAAGCCGCAAAATTAGCAAAGTCAGACGAGGCTCCCAAAAACATCTTTGATTATTTCCTTTCTTCTTTTCTTCTTTTCAAAATTCATTCTTTTATTCTTCTGATTATTTCACTCATCCCATTCATCATTGTTATACTTTGGATATGCTTCATCCTTAGTATAGGGGGTTTATGTATACGGGTGCTCATTTTTTTATCCCTTGCATGTCTCCTCACCTCTTGGTATTGTGTCTATACTTAGGGATATTTTACCCTACGTATTAGGGAAGACATGTCAAACCCTTGAGTTTATAAATTCTGATCATCGACTCTCCCCATTATATGTACAGTCTGCTATACTTAAGATTAGTTGATCCAAAGAATAGGAGAAATGACCAACTTCTCATTCTTTATTTGAGTCATTGTATTATAGACATTCTTATACTCAACACGAGTTATGTCTTCCTTTTTCTCTCTGATAACTATGATTACATAGTTAGTGCTAAGTATATGGGGTCGTATATATGTTGTATATACTTTAACGATAACTCGTACTCCCATATTTTTAATAATATAGCTAACTAATTAAATTTAAACACACATCAAATTCTTTGTAATTATAGTTAGTAATCCAGTTAAAAATATTTTGCAAAATGTTTGAAAAATAGTTATAAATATCTTAAAAAATCTTTTGAACCATTTGGAAAATATTTTGTAAAATGTTTCAAACCTTTGTAAAAATCTTTTGTTTATAAAAGTTTCTTTTATTTGTTAGAATAAAATATTTTGAAAATATATTTGCAAATGTGTTGGAAAATTATTATAAAAACACCTTGAAAAATCTATACATACTATTTGAAAAATCTTTGCAAAATGTTTCAAAATTTTGTAAATGTTTGTAAAAAATATTTGTCAAATTAGTTGCAAAATTAAGTTTTCAAATTATTTACAATATTTTAAAACTATTTTGAGAACCTTATATATAATTCTTTACAAGTCTTGTATATAAAATTTTGTAAATAACTACTAACCTAACTTGTGTAAATTCCTATTGTAAATTCAACACCCAAATCTTGTAAATAGTAATGCACTCCCGTGTAAATATCTACACATACTTCTTCAACCAACTTTTATAAAAAAAACCCTAAAATTTCAAAATTTTCAAAAGCCATAAAAATTTGTAAAACATTTTCAAAAATCCATTTAAAGTTCAAAAATAGATATTTATTTCACAAAAAAAATTATTTTCATTGCATTGCATTTGCATTTTTCGGATTGATAATGATAATTGAACTAATCTAAATAAACTCCAAAGATTGGAGCTTGGTTGGACCTTGATTCACTTAATCACAGGAACCTTATCCGAACTAGAATTGAGGTGATTCAGGTATGCTAGACTTAATTCTTTGAGACCACAAGACTAGGTTTGTATGTCATCTTGACTACCTAAGTAGAATATATGGAAACACACGCATGACTCTTGTCGACAATGAACTAACTTGGACACATGCACCTTACACTTTGCTCATCTCGATTGAAGTGCTAGAGGGTTGGATTTATGTTGAATCTCCATTTCATCATCTTTGTTCTTTCATTGGCCTTTAAATCCTATCTAAATGCATGCATATAGCATTATTTTGTACAAAATAACATCACTTAATTATATTATAAATATTGTATAAAGAGATGTATTTAAAGTCAAAATAAAATAATAAAGAATAAAAAGAATGAAATACCATAGGTATTAAATGACCTTAAATCCTGAGACTTGGGCATTATGATGACTGGGTCGACAAGGAATATAGTATGAGGAGATAAGGGTCAATAAATACTTAAAAACTTAATTTATAATTCCCTAACAAATAGGTTTCGAGAACTATTTTATTATTTATTATTTATACCTCAAATCAATAAACTCTGTACATGAAACTCGTAGATAAAAATACAAAGAAAAATAAAAAATTTATTTCATCCAACAATAATGCATAATGTGACCCAGACACTCAGAATAAAAAGCCAAAATGAAAACTTTTCAGACTTGTATCTTCTCCATATGAATTCAAAATTCACCAAACATGTCTTTATTATTCCTAAAATTAAATTATCTATTTAATGAAATGATTTCATTCAACTAAGAGTTAGATGCAAAAGTTAGGTTTTGGGCCCTCATTGTGTAATATACTTGAATAAAATAATTAATTTATTTTTTTTATATTTTTATATTTTTATAATTTTGTAAATAATATTCAGAATACATCTACATTACTAAAATAAAATAAAATCATCAAAATACAATAAAATAAATAAGTATACTAAAATACATAGATGAATTATACATATATATATATTCTTGTATAATAAATAGCCATAGTTATTTATGTGTATATACAACTTCATAAAAAATAAAAATATATTTATGTGTACCTATTTAAGTTATAAATATATAATATATGTATATAAAATAATAAAGTCTAGAATAGAAAATAAAAATAAAATAATTTCTATATAGGTAAATATACCTATATTTATATTTTTAAAAAGTAAATACTTATATATTAGCCGGTATAAATAAATAAAAAATAACCATAAAGTACTACATAAAATAATAAATATTTTTATTTTTAGAAAAATCAAAATCATTTATTATTTAATTAGATTTCTTTTTGAATTTTATTTCGGGTTTGTCTTGTAGCAGGTGACGTGGCCCAATCAAAGCCAGTCTACTATTAACCCTTAGTCAACTGACCCACATGCACCCTAGGGTTGTCAGACCTTGTTGATTGCCTTTGTTCCTCAATTTATCCCAGCTCATTCTTTCACTCTATTTGATTCGATTCCTTCACGACTTTTGTGCCTCGATCCTCGCTCTATCACACGTACATTTCATCTTGATCTAAGGCTCACTGAATCAAGCACTCTTCCGAGCTAAGTTGACCATGTACATATATGTTCCTCCACCTTCGATTCAAACTTGGTCCCTTTTCACCCTCAAAATCCCCCGATTTCTCTCATGCCCTAGCTTTCTGTTGACAACAAGAAGCTCACTGGACTTGTTGGCGTGGAGGAAGAGGTGTGGAGGAGGAGATCCAAGCATCACTGACAACCACCAGTTGGAGCTTCATCCGGCTCCCTCCTACCTGAGGTAGTGCCGTAGTTTTTCCTCTTTTTGTCGTTCTAAGCACTAAAATTAGCATAGGTTAGTTGTTAGTTTCTTTAAATCTCACTTGTTATTTCGTAATTTCCAATTCAAAGTTCATCTAAGCTCAGCTCTGGCCATCGATTCTTTGATCTTCACTTGTAATCTGACCTGCCTCACGTCATCTCCTTCCCCGTCGCTTCTTTTATGACCCAGACACCATCAATCCCTCGGATTGATCCCCAATATGTGAATCAGAGTCTTCATCTCCATATCTCATCGAAGACTCTCCGTCGGGCACCACCCACATCCATTTTAGCCCAAATCGAGCTTCAGACCTTCGGATGAATCCCCATTTCATCACCTTTATTCTATCATTTTGACCTTAAAAACCCTAGCCAATGCATGTAGATAGCATTAATTTGTACAAAATAGCATCCATCATTTATTACATTTATTGTGTAAATAATACTGTTTTTAATGCCAAAATTATAGAATAAATAGAAGAAAGAAAAAGGAATAACATATTGACCTAGGACCCCTAACCCTGAGACCAAGTTAAGAATTGAGTTGGTCGACAAGGAATAAAGTAGGGGGAGATAAGGGCAAGAAATAGAATAAAAACCCTATTCTTTCATTCATTATTTATGCATTTTTACGCCTATTTTATTCTTTATTATTTATTCATCTACCTATTGATGAATCTCCATTTCATCACCTTTATTCTATCATTTTGGCCTTGAAAATCCTAGCTAAAGCATGTAAATAGCATTAATTTGTCTATAATAGCACTCATTATTCATTGCATTTATCGTATATAAAATAAGGTTTTTAATGCCAAAATTATAGAATAAAGAGAAGAAAAGAAAAAAGAATAAAATATTGAAAATATTTTATGACCCTAACCCTGAGACCAAGTCCAGAATGGAATTGGTCGACAAGGAATAAAGTAGGGAGAGATAAGGGCCAAAAACACAATAAAAACCTCATTTATTTATTCTTGATTTATGCATTTTGACACCTATTTTGTATCTAAGTATTTATTCATCAAATAAAGAAACTTTGTACATAAAAGTTGTAGATAATAATGTAAATAAAAATACAAAATTAAGTTTGTACAAAAATGATACACAGAACACAAAGCCAGAATCTCAACTTCACAGACCTATATCTTTCAAATAAAAACTCAAAATCCAAAAAAATCACCTTTAATTGTTTATAGCTTTTCAAGAACTATTTAATGAAATTGGTTTCATAATTTTTGGAGTTTATATGTGAAAATTAGGTTTTTGGCCCTCATTGTACATAATACCGATTAAAATATTCATTATATTCATTATTTTTATAAATTTATATTTTTAGAATTTTGTCAATAATATATAGAATACAAATACACATGGAAATTAAAAGAAAACTAAAAAGAAAACCTTAAATAAAATAAGTCTATGCGATCACATAGGCAAGATACCTATATATGACTTATATATTGATAAAAAGGGGACTTCATTCTTGTATTCTTTTATATTTTTATTAAATTATAAATCTTATTTATATTCCATTAAATATGTAAATCCAAAATAAAACCCAATAAAATTCATGAAATAAATAAAATGTTTATAAAATATAAGTAAAATACCTATAAGTATACATACATATTATGTATATCTATTTATTTAAATATGCAAATAAACTCATAAAAATCAAATAAAAATATATTTAAACTCACAAAAATAATTTATAAATATATAAAATATAAAAAAATAAAACAATAAAATAAAATACACAAAATAAAAATAAATTATACCAAATACATGTAAATATACACATAAATATACTATTAAAATAAACCCATAACAAAATACATCAAAAAATTAAATAAAAATCATAAATAAATACTACATTATTTACTAAACATTTTTTATTTTATAAGCAAAAATTAATAAAATTGTTTATTATGTTTAAATAATCGGTCAATCGACGCTGAAGTGGACCAATCAGAGCCTGCCCTTCGTTGACCGCCTGGTCAACTCCTCTGCCACCAGCCGCCTTGCGTCAGACGTCATCTCGACCCATCTTCTCCGATTTCCCCAAACCAAACCAATGAGTAGATCGCCTCGATTCCTTCATGAAAAAGCTTCGTCCATGATCCATCTCCCACGCCACCATTTCAGATCGATCATCTGACCAAGCGATTCTTCATGGCACCCCGGTCAATAAGGGTGCATCGCCATGTCCTTAAATAAGTGCCTTGACCTCCGTCCCCGATTTGGTCTCCTTTTGAGCTTTTTCCACCCTCGCATCCGCTCTAGAGTGCATCCTCGTGACAGGGGGATCCTTCCGGAGTCGTGAGCAGGACGGAGGAGTCGAGGCAGCACCCACGGCGGAGCTCCGGTGTCGCCCTGCTCCCTGGTGTTTGGCCAGGTATAAGAACTGCTTTATCACATTAATAGATAGCATTTAATTCTAGCATTTACTTCCATTCTTTATATTAGCTTTTAGTTCATTACATCACCAACCACCGGTCGAGTCGTAGTTCGCCGGAGCTCCGCTCCGACGACGACTCCCGTCCTATCCAGTGACTCTCTGACACTCGCACCCCCCATTTCGAGTATCTCCGTGTTCTCCATCCCACGAGCATCCCTGATCAACCAGAGTCCTACTGACTTTGCGATTCGAGGTCTACCTCCTCCGCGTCATCGGACCTCACCGCCCCCCTTCATTTCTTTGGCACAACAGCTTCAACCTCTGGTCGAGAGAACCCCCTCGAGCCACTCTTTCTGTTGGTGCAGGGCATACGTGAAGAGGAGCCTTTTGGGACTCAGATCCATCAACTGCCAGGTTCCTAGAACCCCCCTTCTTCATCGAGCTCACCAGAACGATTCATGGGATCCTGGGACTTCATCCGCGCCTCAGGAGCTGCGGAGGACTTTCCCCGACATGTAGAGCCCATTTCCATCGCTGTAGACCGTTGGGGGAAGGAGGAATCAACGATTGAAGGTAGGGGACCTCCGTGTTCTTCCATGTTCTTTGTGGACAGTAGCAGCCGTCGGATGAAGAAGGAGCGTCCAGATATGATCGTGGCCGTCCAATCAGCAGCCACTTCGGCCGTTCGATCGAGAATCAGATGTAATCTCAACCAAAGATCGGCAAAGGGGTATCGAGCTTCGAGAGCCCGCCACGTGGATAAGTGGTGCGCGGATCGCCGTTGGATAGCGCGCCTTATAGGGTAAATTGCAAACTTACGCCCCGATTTCTTTGTATTTTATATTTAATTCTGTAAAATAAATATCAAGTGTAAATAAAATTATAAATTTTGCCATAGGACCTCTGAACTTTTTGTTATTACAATTTGGTCCTTACGCACCTCACGTGCAGTCCCACGTGAGGCGCGTGAAAATTACATTGCAACCCTAGCGGTTTCTGTAATTATAAAATAGTCTGTAATATTTAAATAAATGTTTTATTTCATTGGCATATTTGCACTATAGCCCCTGTCATTTATTTTACTTACAAAAATGCCCCTGCTAGGCTGTTTTATTTTATGTGTTTCATGTATTTATTAAAAATACCTAGCTTGCTCCTAAAAATCCACAAAAATTAGGATAAATGCTTAATTCCTTATAGATTCACGCTGCATTTTTGTTTGGCTATTTTGTGCATTTTATCCATTTATTAAAATTGAAATAGGAGCCATTTTTGCACTGTTTAAATTATAAAATACCATAAAAATAGAAAATGTTCTTGAAAAATTACAAAAAATTATATATGCTATATTTTTCTATTTATTGAGTCCAGAAAATGAAAACCCTAAAAATAAGAAAAAGAAAAATATAAAAATCAGAAAGCCCCAAAATCCAACAAAAAAATATAAAAACCCTAGAAAAATACCAAAAAATGTTTTCTTACTTTATAATTATCTTCATATTATTATTAACATATTAAAATTAATTTAAGTAATTTTGATACTTATTTTATATCTTTAAAACCCAAATTATTTTCGGCCTATTTAATTAGTCCCATATTAGGGACATTTTTGGAATTAAAAATATATAAAAATTAAGAAAATTCCAGAAAAATAACAAAAAAAAGAAAGATATAAAAAGCCAAAGAAATATTATATCCACATATTTTAGGTACTAATATATATATACACATACATATATATTGTATATCTCTCTCTCCTCTTACATATCTATATCTCTTTATATATATATATCTATATTATATAATTTAAAATAACGAAAATAAAATATAAAAAATATAAAAAATATAAAAACAGCACAAAAATCATAAAAACAAAAGAAAATATAAAAAATAAAAAAAATAAAAACCCACAAAAAGACTTGCATGAACACATGACTAACTTGCACATAAATAACTGTAAGCTACCCGTTTTTGCTCTCTGTTGTTCGACCTCTACATACTTATGCATTGTGCATATTTTATGGTAGAGCTAATAAATTTTAATTCACATGTTTGGGGACTTCATTGCTTGATATTTGTTGTGGGTTAATCTCTGATTAACGGGGGTTTAGTGAGCAGTCGCCTCAGCGACACTGTGGTCTTGCCTTGGGTGGGACGTATTTTGACCCTTGCCAAACCCTCTGTTATCACCCATCTTCTGACAATTAGTATAATGTTTTACATATTCTCCTATGTCTTTAAAAAGAGTCGGTCATCAGAGGCTGCATTTAAGTATTTTCTCTGTCATTCTTTTCCCTAAATGATGTCCTCCCGATTCGTGATTGTGGCAATGCTTGAGAACACTATGACATTCCTCCTGAGGAATACACCTTCTCTAGATGCAATCTGCCCCCTCATGAAATAAATAAGGATCCTCCCACTAGTAGAAATGGATATTTGACAACAACTTGTCAACTTTCAGCTTAATCCAAACTTGTGGAGTTCTCTTGGAAATAAGATAATTCACAATATTGATGAACCAAGGGAGTGAGGTGACTGACAGAATTGTCTCATCTGGGAAAATCTCAGTAATGGGTATTATGCTATGCTCAGGAGTGTCTGTCTCTGGTAGTCTTGAAAGATGGTCCGCCACCACATTTTTTATTCCAGGCATATCTCTGATTTCAAGGTCGAACTCCTAGAGTAGAAGGATCCATCTGATCAGTCTAGGTTTGGCATCCTTCTTACTTTGCAAGTACTTGATGGCAGAATGATATGTATAAACAATGACTTTTGATACAAGTAAGTGTGATCAGAACTTTTTTAGAGTGAAAACAACTGCTAGTAGCTCTTTCTCAGTAACAGTATAATTCTTATGTGCTTTGTCTAATGTCCTGATAGCATAGCGAATAGCAAATGGTAATCCGTCTTCTCTATCCTAAAATTGCACCAATGTCATAATCAGAAGCATCAATCATGATCTCAAATGGTAGAGACCAATCTGACGGCTGTAGGATAGGGGCCTGAGTGATCAATTCTTTCAACTAATTAAAGGCTTGGAGAACTCTGCATCTACAATAAAATCCATCTCCTTGCCAAGAATCTTAATCATTATTCGAGCAATTTTGTTGAAGTCTTTTATGAATCTTCTATAAAATCTCATGTACCCAAGAAACGACCAAACTTGCTTCAAATTTGTAGGCAGTTAGAGCTTGAAAATCACGTCCACCTTCGTAGGGTCAAACTCCATGCCATGCTTAGATATGTCATGGTCTAACACAATTCATTCAGTAACCATGAAGTGACTCTTTTCCCACGAGATCATAAGATTAAATTCGCAACATCTCTTCAATACTCAGTCTAGACATGTAAGGCACTGATCGAAATTGTCTCCATAGACCAAGAAGTCATCCACGAAAACATCGAGAAAACTACCAACCATATCTGCGAATACTGCCAACATGTACCTCTGGAATCTCGCAGGAGCATTAAATAATTCAAAAGGCATTCTACAGAAGGTATATGTCCCAAACATATAAAGGAAGGTGGTCTTCTCTTGATCTTCAAGGGCAATGTTAACCTGATTGTATCCAGAGTATCTATCCAAGAAATAGAAGTACTCTTCGAGGCCAGTCTTTTGACTATCTCTTCGATGAAGGGAAGCAAGAAATGATCATTCTTGGTCGCTAGATTCAAGCGCATGTAATCCACATAGAGATGCTAAGAAGTTGGTACTCTAGTCGGAATCTCCTCTTCCTTGTCATTCTTCACAATGGTGATCCCAGATTTCTTCGGCACTACATGCAGGGGACTCTCCCATTTTGAATCGGAGATGGGATATATGAATCCAACATTACACCATTTAGTAAGTTCTTTCATAACAACCTCCCAAAAGTTACGGTTCTTTCTGCACTGAAATTCTCGGGAGGGTTTGCTATCTTCTTTGAGGTAGATGTTATGGGAACATAGTTAAGGGTTGATCCCATGGAGATATAAAACTTTCCAGCCTATCGCCTTGTGATTTCTTTTGAGAACCTCTAGCAGACGATATTCTTGATCCTTGGTAAATTGTGAATTTATGATGATCGGGAACATGTTCTGTTCACCTGCAAGGAATGCATACTTCATGTTCGATGATAATGGCTTGAGCTTAGGTGGGGTAGGAATTAGTTCAATAGCAACTTCAACAACTATGCAGGGCGATGATGTGGGATCCATCAACTGTAAATTATCCACCATAGGCAATTTAATCTTGGAATTCGATGCTTTACAGAAATTTTCGATAAGATCTTCTTGTTCACAAAAATATTCAATTATCTCTTCTTGCTCTGCTAAGGATAGGTGGCCAACAATCCATTCATCTGACAAATCAGCAAAGATATCATCTTCGAAGACAATGGGAAACTCATTGTGCTTTCCACTCCTTCCTTAGTGGAGAGGAATTCGTAGGTCTTGGTTTCATCCATGAATAGATTTGTGTCTTTGATTTCAGCTAGAAAGTCATAGTCCTCCATTCTCTATTGTGTAGGCTCACTCTAATCTGATACAAAATCTGTCGACTTTGGAAATTGAATTGCCTTGATGGGTAACTTATCGTTGTTGGAACGAAAGGCAATCTATCACGTGTCGTAGTCCACCACTGCTTCGGTTGTTCGAAGGAATGACAATCCGAGTATGATCCGAGTGTGAAGTAAAGGAGCTAATGTATCCATGTCTAGCACAATGAATTCCACAGGGAATTGCATACCTTGGATAGTAACATTGAAATCCTCCAAAATGCCCCTTGGTCGCTTGACTGATGTATCTATGAATTGCAAGATCATTCAATAGACTTAAGTGGTCCTAACCCAAATTCTTTGAGCAGTGAAGTAGGCATCAGATTGATGGATGTTCCACTGTCAAGGAGTATTCTATTGAACTCTTGGTCGTACATCTAACATCTGACGAGAGGGGCTCCCATGTCTTCTTTTTACTTGGGAGATTGTTGATTGCATTGACAGTAATCGTGGTCAGGATGTGCTTCACATTTCTTTCTTGAATTCTATGTGATTGTCACTTTATTGTACACGCCTCTTTTAATCCCTTCTTTATATTAGGCATGTACTTAATGGCCTTAAGCAAAGGTAGTTCAAGCACAATATTTTGAATGATTTCTACAACATCAGGATCAGACAAAGCTGATTTCAATTTTCTGATTTTTTTGACTTTTTACATTGCAATAAGAAATGGAATATGTACGTAATCAAAATCAAAAGCATTGTTTTTATTTTCATCAGAATTAATGTAAACATCTTGTTGTACAAATGGATCACAAAAAGGAGTACAATCATCCATAAGAGGTGGGCATCCAAAAATTGCAGGCTCGGCTCCATCGACGAGCACTAGAAAGGTTGCTGGTGCGATCCTCTCCATTACTGGAGCGGTGTCACTTTGGTTGTTGCTCTCTTTTCGATCTTTTTAATTTTGTTTATTTTTTTGGATTTTTCGATCTGGTACTACTTCTCTGTCTTCTTCTTCCTCACCCGGCCTGGCTGTTGGATCGATTGATGTAGAAGATGATAATTCACTAGAAGACACTTTATTCTTCCCCTTTGCTGTGATAGAAGGCTGCAAAGTCCTACCACTCCGAGAGTGACAACATTAGATAAGAAAATATCAAGAACATCTGACTTTGTGAGACCATACGAGACTTCACAAAACTAAATGCTCTCTCTTCATGAAATTGTTGGGGTTTGCCTCAACCTGTGCTTGGATAGGCGTTTTGGCGGCAGTCAGGTCGTCAAGCTTCTGACTCATTTCTGTTAAGCTCTTCACCAGTTGAGCCAATCTATCAAGGATTGGGTTCACAGGAGCCAAGCAGTCAAGAGTACATCAATTTGGTGGTTGACCTGAAAGGAATGATGTACGAGACTATATCAGGGTACTTCCAAGACACCCTTTTGTATCATTATAGGTGCTTCCTTTTTGTTTGATAACATTCATTATCATCACATTTACCCCACCTTCCTTTTACCCAGTGCTCGTTCTCCTTAAATTTTGTGTTGCATAAGAGAGTTAAGAAGCCTAACATTCCATGCCCCTACACCCCTCGCTAGTGCGTTGCTAGTAGCTAAGCTACTGCTAATGACAACGTAGGCTTTGTGACTATGAATTTTTGTTTCTGAATGGTGATGAATCTCCATTTTACCACCTTTATTCTTTAATTTTGACCTTTAAACGATAGCTAAATGCATGTAAATAGCATTATTTTGCATAAATTAACATCAAAATTTATTGTGTAAATATCATATAAAATAATTTATTTAATACCAAAATAAAAGAATAAAGAAAGAAAAGAAAAGAAAAAGGAATAAAATGCCAAAGGTATTTTATGACCCTAAACCCAGAGACCTAGGCATCATGATGACTTGGTCGACAAGGAATAAAGTGGGGAGAGACAAGGGCAAATAAATATAATAAAACCCTAATTCATAAAGGCCAATAATCCATTTTGGGGACCTATTTTATTCTTTATTATTTATACCTCAAATCAATAAACATTATACATGAAAGTTGTGGATAAAAATATAGAGAAAATACAAAACTTACTTTACACAAAAATAATAGAAATTGTACATTCTACACTCAAAATAAAAAGCCAATATCCAAAGTTTCCAGACCCATATCTTCTCCATATGAACTCAAAATGCATCCAATCACCTTTAATTCTATATAACTTTTTATTAGCTATTTAATGAAGGTGGGTTCATTTTTTTAGAGTTAAGATGTGAAAGTTAGGTTTTGGACTCCTGTTGTAAATTATACCTGAATAAAATATTCATTTTATTTATTCCTTATATTTTTCGTTATTTTATATTTTTATAATTTTGTAAATATTCTTCATGGTATATGTATATAATTAGAATATAAAATCATCAAAAAGACACTAAAATAAATAAGTCTATTTCTATACATAAATGAATACATTGTACATATACCTATATGATTAATACCTATATTTAATTAAGCATACAAATAAACTTAAAGAAACAATAAAAATATATTTGAGTATATTAAAATAAGCTATAAATATATAAATTATGTATATAAAATAATAAAATCTAAAATACAAAACAAAAATTAAATACATATAATATAGGTAACTACACCTTTATCTGTACTTGTAAAAAGTAACCCATAATAAATTAACTTATAAAAATAATTAAAAATCAGCTTAAAATATTACATAAAATAATAAATATTTTTTATATTTTAAGGAAAAATTAATAAATTCGTTTACTATTTTTAAATTCATGCTTAATTTATCTCATAGTGCCATGCCGTGTACCAATCAGGAGCACATCCTTGGTTAACATGCTGGTCAACTAAGGCTACTCCTCGACTAGACATGTTAGTGTGTTGTTTGACCCTATTTCCCTCAAATTTTCCCTTCGCCTCCTTGCATTATTTCGGCATGGCTCATGCAACATTTTTTCTCCTCGATCACCCTCTTTCACGCACACATCTTTTACCGATCTGAGGAACCTCGATGCATGGGATCTCGTCGCTCAAAGGAGCCCCTATATAACGTATCTCTTCCCCCATTGTTTTCCCCCTTTGATCCCTCTTCCACCACTATAACCCTAATCTTCGAGCATCTGGAGTACCCTGGTGACAACAGGTACCTCGAAGAAGATTCAACGTGGCGTATAGTATTGAGTTGAGGTTAATCCGAGCGCCACCACCTTCTCCACTGCGAGCTTGCTCCGTGCAGGTCCACGTCAGGTAAAGCTCTTCTTTTTCTTGTCTTTTCGATTCTTTAGCTTAGTAGTAGTGTACCCCCATTGTTCTCTCTTTAAACCTTGCATTGAAAACTTAGAACATAAAAAAACCAATCGTCGGAGCCCCCGGCTCCGACGGATCCCCTCCACCTTCTCTGACACCTTCCCATATGCTTCTTCTTCGCCCCAGGCTCCTCCATTCACATAGATCATAACTAGATCTGGAGATCAGCTTCCTCCCTTCATCGTTCACCAGGAAGCTCCACCTCACCACATCCGCATTCATTTCGACCCAAGAGACCCCTAGAACCACTTGCTTTTCTTTCCATCAGCTAACCACACAGGTCCTGGAGGCTAAAGGCCTTGATCGAGGCAATTTTGGACCCTTGGCAGCAACCCCTGGTGCTCTACCATTCCTTGAGCTCCAGGACTCCATTGATGGGTCATGGACCATTTTTAAGAATTCAGCTGACGCCAAGTAGCACCAGCAATATTTTTGGACCCTTGGCCGTGCTCCATGTGGTCGGGGATGCACCTAGCATTAGATCGAAGCTCGCAGGCTCAGTGTTCTTCCCCAGTTCTTCCACCGCACGCCTTCACCATCTGATGAAAAGCAGAGCTCCATATATTCCAGTCACCGTTGGATGGGAGCCTCGACGCACTGTCAGATCCAACCCTTGATCTAATCAGGGTGCTCCATCCACGAAGGGGTACCAACCATCACATACACGATGCGTGGATAAGTGGTTGCATCTGAGCGTCGACCAGCACATGTGGGGGTAATTTTGACATAGACCCCTACCTTTTTGTATATTCTATTTAGTCCTTAAAATTTTATCTATAGCGTAAATTTTTTTGTAACATTTACATTTCATCCCTTGAACTTCCCATATTTGCACTTAGGTCCAATCCACTTCACCACACATGCCTGTGCGCGTAAGGTGACTAGTTTTTTGCACCTAATCCCTCATGGTTTATTTATTTCATTTTAGTCCTTATTTTTGTAACATCAGTACACTATTTTCTGGAAAAATTACATCTGCCCCCCTCGAACTTTGTGGTAATTGCAGAAATACCCCTTCGGGTATTGTTTATTGGCAATATTTTGGGAAAATAGTATTTTGACCCCACATTTCTCTGAGGGAATAGGCTTTGGTTCGGAAACTTCAAATATTTTCACAAATGCCCCTGCCAGATTGTATTTTCTTTTTATAAATTTTATTTTGTTAATAATAGTTCCTATGCCCTAAAATTTGTAGAAAATTAGGATAAATATCTTATATAATATTCTTCCACATTTATTTTTATTAATGTATTTATCTTATATTTCTATTTATTAAAAATTAAAAAGAGCTATCTGTCTAACTTAGAAAAATATAAAAAAAATAAAAAATATTTTGAAAAATTCAAAAAATTATGTTATGTTTATTATCCTATTTTGCAACTACAGATAAAAAATTCCTAAAAATAGAAAAAACACTAAAAACTAAAAACCTCCAAAATCCTCATAAAAATTATGAAAAAAATAAAAAATATTTATTTCTATTTCTAAATTTTATCTTATTTATTATATATTAAAAATAGTTTTAGAACATTTTGTGGATTTTAGCTATTTTTAATTTTTAAAAAATTCGGCCTATTTGTCCTATTCATTATCTTGCCTAATGAATCCAATTTAAAATACAAAAAAAATCAAAATTATCAGGAAAATACCAATAACAGTAATATATTAAGAAGGAAAAAACAATTTATTTCGCAATTTTTGAGTATAGCTATATTTATAAATATAAAAGCTATATATATCTATATACTTATATTATTATTAATTAATATAAAAATTTAAAATCAGAAAATATAAAAGGAGAATAAAATTTATAAAATAAAAAATCTAAAAAATATAAGAACAAAAATTCCAAAAAAATACAATTTAGAACCCACTAAAATTCAAAATACCCTAAAAACCTAAAAAAAACATTTATTACCTTTTTGTAGCTAATTTTGTTGTATATCCCCCATTCTCCTTGTGTTTGATCCTTACATACTTGTCGCTATACATTCATTATATGGTATAGTAAATTGTGATTCACACTTGATTGCATTGCTTTATCTTAAACATTGTGTCAATTGATTGTTGATTGATCTCGACTTTAATGAGCTTCACCTCAGCGACAATTTATCTTCGTTTCTTGTGAGGATATTTTTAGACCCTCGCAAAATTCGAGTAATCAAATGGCTTATTTCCAACTTGAACATTGAACTATATGCTCCTTTTTGTGCCTCCATGGGGGGTTAGCCAGTTGTACTAAATGTTGGACCCTTGTGGATTACCTTATTTTGCTTGTTGCCTGGTAGCATGCTACCGTTTTTTGAGGAAATGAATTCCGACCTTAAAAAAAGGCATATGCACACATCTATACACATGTATATATTAATACATGTGTTTATATACATACACGTAAATATGAATATACATACATAGGTAAAAACTTGTGTGTATTTATTTGTGTCTAGGCACACTAACTACATGTACGCGTATATCCCTCTGCATGTGTAGTATATTAGTAGAAGCTGCGCAACATGCAACATTTGTAAACATCAAATTTGTTCAGATTAAACATCATGGTAGGATAACTCAACGTTTATTAATGTCGATGGAGATATGTCACCTCAACTTCATCGTTGTTGGGTAATCCGACATAACAAATAAACGTCAGTCTTGTTGGTAACTAAAGTCGACGTTTATAAACGTCGAAGAAGGCTTTTGAACATGCCCTTTAATTACTCAGTTAAAGCTTTTGGTCGACATTTGAACATCGAGAGAAGGTACATGAATGCAAACGATGCTTGAATGCTGAATCTGATTTTTTTAAAAGAAATGAATAAATGGACAATCAACTAAAATGTTTGAATGTCAACAATGCCAATGGCAATGTCTGTCTAAACATTGGATAAGGGTTTTCTTATTTTTATTGAATAAACTAACAATCAATTGCGAAGTTTGAACGTAAGATGAGTCTCTCGTTTTTGTCATGCAATTGAAAATAACTTTTACTTAAGCTCGATCCCCATGATACAACAACATCCATGCACATTCAATGAAAAATAATGTAAATGAACTTATGATATAAAAACTACAAAACAAACTTTTTTTTCATTACAAAAAATATTTCAAATATATTTTTTTACATATACAAGAAAGTCTAAGCCAATAAAGTGACAAGAAAATATCTGCATTGTTACTGGAGCCTTCACCATTTGGATATCACCACCGTACAGAAGCTTAAAGCTTGAGGGTGATTAGTGATTGAAAAGCATCTGCTAAGAAAAGTTCCCTGCTACTCATACTCGCTCAATCTGCTAGTCCCCTGCTTAATCTCCTCCCGAAGCCATGAAAACAATCTATCAACAAAACAATCAAGCCCCTTCAAACAGTTCAAAGATGGTCCATAGCAAAAATGGTTGTAACTCTAAACAGAAGGGTCCGTGGGTTACCTCGGCAGTGTTGTTTTGTGTTCAGAGTGAAGGATTCAAAGTACTGCGGAGATTGGTTGTTGTAAGCAAGGGGGATGTGGGCAACTTTTGTAGCGAGTCCTGAAGCATAGTCATCTCGAGACTTCCATCTCAACAGAGCATGCAAACTCTGGAAAATCTTTGCCCGATGGAAACCCATCACCTTGTACATGTTCACATATAAACCTAAATATTTAAATAAAGATTATGTGTGAGCTTTCATACCTCAAATTTCATGCATTCCAGCAATGAGGGACCAACGAAGGTGAATAATCACGGGGGAGAGGTCTCAATGATGAAAGTCTGTAAGGGGAAAGTTGCGGAGAAATGGAATTTTAGAAAAGAGGGAGATGAAAATGCACCCTTTCACTTCTTGGCATTGTATATTAGGGTTTATAAAAAAGGACGATCAAACACAGCCGGCGTTCATTTAATATACGTTGGCATACAAAGAATAAGTCGACATTTAAAATACAATGTCGATGTAAGTTCACATTTAGCGACGTTAATTTTAATGCCGGCCTTTCTTTGAGCCAGGTCGACATTCAATGAAGCAATGTTGCCTTAAGTTGAATTTCTTATAGACGCACTACCTGAACGAGTGCACATGCCTATATACTTATATATACTTATATATACCTGTGTGTAGACAGCACACGCTTGCACATGTACATCCATGTATGGGCAGAACTAGTATATATCAAAAGGGGTCATGACCCCTCCTTGATTAGTACATTTCACTTAGATAATGTTCTTAACTTTTGATATGGCCCCTGCTCAAAGTTTTAATACCGAGAGCACAATTTCGAATACTACGAGTAAACGCTTAATGGCTTATTGATAAAGTGGTGTGTCGTCCAATTATCAACCAATGTTTGAATCCCATATTTGGTCCTTTTGTTAAAAAAAATAGCTATACTCACCTCTCTCCATCCTTTTTTTTTGTTTAAAAAAATTAATTGCATCCTTTTTTGTTAAAAAATTATTTCTACTCACTTGTAATATATTAACATTATAAGTATAATTTGATATAAAATGAGATCGGGACTCATTTATCTCTCCCATTATTTCTAATCCTCTTTGTAAATAAAATAAATTTTATTGTTTCCTTTTAAACATGAAATTGTTTAACTAAAAATATTAAAAAATCACCATTGGAAAAAAATAGTTTGTACTTTATTGAAAAATTCAAATAACATTGAAATGATAAGCTTATCAAATTTTAAAAATAACATTTGAGATTATTAACTCTATTTAAAAAATATTATTTGAAAATATATTTTTTCCATTTTTTACTTATTCAAGATAGATGTATATTCCGCCCTGCATCGAAGTATGTAGTACGTATGCGTGTATATTTGTCACTGTGTTTTCTACTTTCTTCGTTCAGATCTACAAATCCTTGGAATGCAACTTCCCCCTACCTAAGCATGATTTTTATTGATTAGCAAGAGATAGTTATTGGAAATCGGAGGTCTCTTCTATACGATCAAGAACATGAGGGGAGATTTGCCAAAAAAAAGCCTCATTATATTCTTGAGAAAGCAATACGGGATAACTAAATCGATTGGGACACAATAGGATAATCCAATTGTAAACTTTCATTCGAATGTAGTTCTGACTGAAAATTAGGTCAATACATCTGCAAAAGAACGTGATTATGCGAAATACTAAAATGATTATGTTTCTTAATTCAAATATAGACAGGTTTAGTTATCATTTTTAAATTATTTTGAATATTCCATGCGTCAATTTGGTTGAGCAAAAAATTATAGTTCCCAAATGTCAACCAAGGTTTTAAAATTGAATCGGACATCAAATCAATCAAGAATAAGCTTTGGATTTTTATGGTCGGATTAATCTGACTATCAGTCAAATTGTTGACAACATCGACCGTTCATAAAAATCGGGGAAAAATCTAACCATTGCATTATCGGTTTAGCCTGTATAGTTCTACCTGGTCAAACATAGTTAGACTGGTAGTTTATACAAATAAATATGAATAAATGTTACATCGTATATTTAAAAGATTTTCACACATATGTCCTTCGAAGTTTCTCAATAACATTTATATTTTTAAAATTTACATATATGCCCCTATATTTTTACGAAATTCACAGTAATTTCTTTTTATTAGCACATGCATGTCCCTATATAACCCCAACGTAAAAACAATATTGTGAATTTTGTAAGAATATAGGTGCCATATCCCCACGAATCCATGATAATCAACAAATGTAAACATTACATTCACATTCAGATCACTTATTCGACGATATATTTAGATTTAGGAGAATAAGCAAAGTAAAGAAAGAACTACATGAATTTTCAATTCCATTCACATATACATAAGCACATGATATACCGATTAAAGAGACCTGAAACACCATGGCCACAAAATATATGTAACATGTGACTGTCCATCAAAGTATATATGCACAAATCACTGCATCTCAAGAATACAAAAGCCAGAGTGAAGTAGCCATTAGAAAAACCGCAAGTAGTCACCCAGTATGGTACATATGGGTCTAGTAAGTCTCTCAACAACAGAGCTACTGTCTACTGCAACGGTGGATCCTGCAAACCTATTAGACCACATGCAAGAGGAATACGATTGAGCAATTACTCAATATGGATTTATTCAACTACAAGGTAAAGCATTGGCATTAACAGAAAAGAAGTAACAAACTGCAAAGACAGTAACTGAATCTGAAGTGATGAACTAAAGCAAGTACCGGAGAAGCGTGAACTTTCTCTCACAAGTGAATTATACAAGTTATTAACAATGCTATTTCTACCCAACATTTCTGTTAGTAAAGGAAATATTTTGTGGTGATGACCACGAGGTATGACTCCAATATACATAGTACCTTAGGGCCGGGGTGCCTCTATTGGCATGCTTGAAGTAGATGAATCCTAACTAAGTTTCAAACACTTTCCTTTACTAGCATTTCCATTTCTATCCCAATTCACCATTTTCATTTCATTTTTTAAGTCCTCTCGATTCTCGAATTTATCATATTTTAATCAAGTCAATTTGATTTTCAACATAACACTTTCTAAAGTAACCCAACACAAGTAAGGTAGAATCAACTAAGGCAACTCACTCGGCAACCACTATACGTTAGTAAGAGTCTTCGATGGTAGGCACAACTCAAGTAAGATCTCAAACTATAATCAAACCTTCGACTACCTCCTGTTTTTTTCCGGAGGCAAACCGGTAAGAATATCTCCTTCGCTAACCACATCCCGGAACTCCTCTCATAGAACCAATATGAGTAACTAACTCGAATGATCAGATCTAATTGGTAACTTGTGTCAATCCTATGACTGAAAGCGAAGACTAGCAAGTGTACATCTCAGAATGTGACATCTCACTGAAACCCAACAAGTACCTTGGGGCGGGATTGAGAACTACACATCACCCGATCAACATAAATGGATCACGACTATTTAGTCTTTTACTTGAGAACACAAGGATGCATTCCCATCCCTTGTAATCATTATCTACCACTAACGAAGCACTACACCAAGGGTACCATCCTCAACACGGGAGCACACCTCCACCATGGAGATCAATCAACACCAAGCTCACGAGGTCAATGTTCCAACCACGTCACCACACAAATTATATCTCATCTGATCACAATTCGTATCAAGTATTCAAATCTAGAAATAGATGCTAAATTGATCGGGGATTCCACATAATACGTTATCTTATTCTAAGCAGTTATCACATGAATCATTCTACCTTTGATCCTCATTGTTAAGTAATTTTGCATTTTGTTTCATAGGGTTCTACAGTAATTAGGTTGCTAATTAAGGTAATTAGTCCGGGACTCAAGATAGCCCGCAACTCATTTCATCTACCACAGTTTGTAGTTAAATTTCGTTCAGCAGACCACTACTGACCATAACAATTTCAATGCTATATTAATGTCGGATAGCTCAGAATTCACTCTCGAACTTCTATATACAATATGAAAAATCATGAAAATACGCTACATGCGAAACCACCTAGTTCTTTGATAGGAGAATGTGCATTTTATCATCATCCCTCCCACATCATAGCAGTATGATTTTTATTGACACGCGATATCCAGATCTCTTGGAAATGTCCCAAAAATGTTGCAATAACTAAATACCCTCAAAACATCCCACGTGTGAACTTGCTTAGTTCTTTGATTCAAACGTATGCATGTGATTCCCATCCCTCCCACGTCAAAGTGTTATAATTTTATCGATAACCGGATCTCTCGGAATCATCCCAAATATTTCGTAATAACTGGATACCCCTAAAACACGTCTCATAGGAAAGTACTCAGATGTTCGATCTAAGCATGCGCTGTGAACCCCACTTCGCCCACATCACAATGGTATAATTTTCATCGACATGTGATACACGGATCTGTTAGAAATGTGAATGAATATATCCATAAATTTTGTATTTGACTTTGCATGCGACGGTACAGACGATCCATGCATCAAATCGATGCAAAAACGATTTAAGCAGGTCGTGTGACCAACCTCAACAAGATAAAAATCCATACCTTCGGAGGAGCTCCCCCAATTCCTCCTCCACCTGAAAAATGGCATTTTTAGAAGTGTCTTGCGTGAAATGCACGCAAGACCTGCTATGACCTTGACACCCTCTTTGCGTTGGCGACATTGGCTCATCGATCGGATGTTAGCGACATCGGAGCTTCGACGAATCTTTGACGAAGGGCTGGAATGGTTTGAGGCTAAGTTCTCAGCCACTTGCCGTTTATAAGCTTAGGGTCTGAGTTCAGTTCCGAACCAAAAAAATGTAAATTATTTAATCTCGTGTATAACACGAACTCTGATTCCGATGTTCTTAAGCTTGTTCTAAGATTTCAAAGAGTACAATAAGATAAAATACTCATTTACCCTATTTTGATTCTGGATAAGTCGGAAATAAAGATTTATTTTTTTATAATTCAGGGTTTCACAGTAGCAACATAAGTGTAATAGACAAAAAAATAGATTATAAATATAATTAGAAAAATTTTAAAGTGTACAACAAATATACTAAGTCAAATTCGTATAAATACATATATGTGATGACAAAAATTAATAGTTTTTAAAAATATTTAAACCCTAATTGATGATAAATTCTAAATTACTGCTTTTAATAGTGTGAGTATGACAACTTCTTTTTTACATAGAGGCATCGTTTACTTCTGTCGAAAAGGGACGACTTCACCAAATGTAGGAAGCCAGAGGCGATACTCATAAGGAGAGAGGGAGAATCAATATCGAGTCATTGGCCCGCATGCTCTTAAAATCAAATGGAGGTAACAATTGAAATTTTGGGATTTTTACACTTGCGTGTCTCTGAGTTTCGTAAATATATTTATGCTCTTACCTTTTTTTGCAACAATTTCCCCTATATTATTACAAAATTCATAAATAATGCCCTTCAGTTAATGTAAGATAGAGGCATAAGTGTAATAACAGAATGGCAATACTATCAGTTTTGTAAGAATACAATAACATAAGTGTTATTGCAAAAAAGTTAGCGGCAAAAATGTATTTGTAGAAATGTATAGGGGTACAAGTGTAAAAATCCATAAAATTTTTATATGAAAACTTAAGAAGAGGAAACATGAAAAGAAAGAGATAAAGGAGTACAATACTAAGGGGTCAAAATGCAACTATTATGGAGATTTTTTAGAATTTGCATTTTATCCAATAAATTAGAAATTATTCTGTGTCAAAAAAGGGATGGTTGAAGCAATAATTTGGTTCAGTTGATTCAACCAAACTAAGTGGTCCAAGCGGATTTATTATTATTATTACTTGCCAACTTTTTTTAATATTAGAAAGAGGGGTTGGGGCGGGGATTCGAACCTTGGTCTTTTAAGGTGGGAGCCAGTGCTTCTATCACTACACCATTAGAGGGGTTCGCTTTTCAAACCTTCATGTAAACGATTCGGACCTCTTGACAAGCTAGAGGAGGAGGATCTGCTATCGTGAGAGGTTAAACAGCAACATTTTTTTTTTCAGTACATCCACTTACCAGCATTTTGGTAGAAGAATGCAAACCAGAGCTGATGCAAATGTCTTAACAAACAATGTTTGACATGTTTATGACCTCTAAGCCCATCCGAGTCAGATCGGCCCAACTTGTAGGATAAACTTATCCGTGGCATTAAGATAAGCCTCGTTAAAGTGGACAAGGCGGAGAGGCATCTTATGTAATTAAAATCTCATTAAATAAGAGGTCACGCTTTGATAGATGTAACGTAGAACATGTTGGTAGATGCCGATTGAATGAGACAACTCCATGGGGGTGCACTTATAGTTGGGGCAATCAAACTTGTCGGAGATGCTAAGTTGCTAACACAAGGGGGGACAACTCGGGTAGCAAGGTGCCACACATGCCTTACTGGCTAGGATATCCATCGATATCTCGCTAGACCTTGAAATGATATATACGTCTCTTTCTAATCGAAAGTTAAAGGATCTTATGCGACTAAAATGTGCTAGGAAGATCAATATTTCTTGCACTATCCACCAAGGAATAACCTAACAAGATCATTATAGGTGAAATTTAGCGGGTGAAGTCATTATAATGTTGTATTTATTCATAGGTGTTGTGTTATGTGGAAGTAGAACACACAAATCAAATATGCATGTAATCATGCATCAAACACTCACCATATGAGATGTATGAGGTTCAAGCGATGATGGGTCTCTCTCGATATAGTGGAATAGTATAGAGGATATATCATAATTTGGTTGTCAATTTACCATAGTTAAACTGGTTAACTCAAGATGCACCCCAGATTTGGGTCTGGACTACCCCCAACTCAATTCATCATTCATGGATTGAAGATAGCAGCAATAGACTTGCAATTAAATGCTACGACAGAAGCATGCGTAGAAGAGCACATCAAAATATAACGATGGTTGATCACCTCTCACGACTAATGGAGAAAAAATTCACTATAAAGAAGAATGAATGTAACAACTTCCATTCCCTCACTCTCTCCCTTCTCTTCTCTCCTTATTTCTCTTGATTACATTGTTGTCTCTCTTATGAATGTGATGTTATGTCACCACCCACCATCTCTTTTATAGGTTAAAATACAGTCTTAAATATCACGTCACAATTAATCTCAATCAATTACTCCTATTAATCTCCAATGAGATTTGATCGCATCTAATCATATCTCAAACAAGGATTATATGTAATCCAATTCTACCATATTAAGATGTAATTTTCTCAATCCCAAGAATCTCTTCCTTGAGTTGAATTTCATAATAATCTTACATGATTTTGATACTATATTAGACCATATTTGTAAGCTCCTTTCTCAAGTTGCCACCCCTTCGGGTGTTGCACACATTATTTGTTGAGATTTATCTTGTGAAGACTGATAGGTTGAATACAAGTAGAGAGCATTGCTGATGTGATTGATCTCTCTCATGTCTCCTGATTGGCTGAGAGCTCTTGTGCTGGATTGCTGAGATGTCTGATCCGCCTCCTACATTCTGATTGGATGAGAGGTGTTGGGTTGGATTGCTGAGATGTTTAATCCACATCCTACATCTTAATTGGCTGAGAGCTGATGATGGGGATTGTTGAATGCTTGGTATTCTTTTGTTCTAGTATAAAAGGAGCCCTGTGGCACCACATATTGTATCCCAACATCATTCAAGCAATAGTAGAGAGAGTCCGATGTGAGCAAGTAGAGTAGGCACATTATCGAACCACTATAAATCCTTGTCTTGTGCGATTGTACGTGCTTTCTTCTTGATTGTGGTTCTAGTCGTGTGGTGCTTGATCGAATCCGTCCCCAACAACTGGTATCAGAGAAAGGTTCAGAGATCAACCTCTACACAGATGGCAGAAGAATCGAAGGTCAAGATCAAGAAGTTCCATGGATCGAACTTCACATTCTAGAAGATGCAGATTGAAGATGTTCTATATCAGAAGGATCTCTATCTTCTGATAGAAGAGAAGAAGCCCGAAGCCATGAAAGATGATGAGTGGAAAGTCCTACACCGAAAGACTCTAGGAACGGTAAGGCTCAGCCTTGCTACATCGCTGGCTTCAAATATCGCAAAGAAGACGACGATGACGAATCTTTTTAAAGCTCTTGAAAAGATGTATGAGAAGCCATCCACATCAAATAAGGTGTATTTGATGAAGAAGCTTTTCAATTTAAAGATGAGTGAGAACTCCGTAGTGGCTTTACACTTGAATGATCTGAACAGTATCATCAACCAGTTGGAGTCTGTGAAGATCGTGTTTGCTGATGAGGTAAAAGCTCTTCTACTGCTTTCTAGTTTTCCTGATAGTTGGAATGCTTTAGTTGTGGTATCTAACAACTCCTCTGGTTCTGCAAAGTTAAAGTTGGAGGATGTTGCCGGTCTTCTTCTTGAAGAAGAAGCACAGCGGAAGACGTCTGGGGAAGAACACTCGTTATATTCTGCCTTGAATACAGGATGACGAAGCAGGAAGAGCTACATGAACCAAAAGCATTCCAAGGGAAAGTCGATAAGAGGAAGATCCAAATCCAGAGATCCGAAGTATGTGATCAGATGGAACTGCAATCAAAAGGAGCATTACAAGACAGAATGCAAGGCCCCAAGAAAGCAGAAAGGAGAAAATGGCAAAGGTAAGAACACTATAAATCTTACTGATGATGATGATAACGATGCCTTAATATGTGTTGCAGATGCTCGAAATGTGTCCTAGATAGTGGACTCAGGTGCTTCATTTCATACCACTCCACAAAGAGATATCCTCCAAAATTATGTGAAAGGTGATTTTGGAAAGGTATATCTGGGAGATGATGAATGTTGCAACATAATTAGAAAGGGAAATATTGACATATCGCAACCTAATGGTGGCTTCTTAAGATTGAAGAATGTTAGACATGTATCCAGTCTAACAAGAAAACTCATATCTGTTAGACATCTATCAGAAAGCGGTGTGGTGACATCATTCGATTCAGATTTGTGGAAGATGTCAAAGGAATCATTGATCATTGCTCGAGGTAAGAAAGAAGGAACCCTGTATATTGCATCATTCTCATATGACGGGATAAATGTTGCATCATCTGGGTTTGATGCTAATACGTGGCATAGACGACTTGGTCACATGAGTGAAAAGGGAACGAAGATCATGCAGAAGAAGGGAAAGTTGATAGGAATGCAGACCGTGGATCTGGACTTCTGTGAAGATTATATCTTGGGAAAATAGAAGAAAGTCAGTTTCACAAAGACTACAAGAGTACGAAAGCCTGAACGACTGGAGATGGTTCATACAGATGTATGGGGTCCATATCAAGTACCTTATCTTGGCGGATTCATTATTTTATTACTTTCATTGATGATGCAACTAAAAATCTGTAGGTTTATTTTATCAAACACAAATCCAATGTGTTTGAGACATTCAAAATGTGGAAGGCCTTAGTTGAGACTGAGACATGTTTAAAGTTGAAATGTCTCAAGTCAGATAATAAGGGAGAATACTACAATGAAGAATTTGAATCCTACTGTGCCAAGAACGGAATCATGAGATTGAAAACGATCCCAAGGAAGGTCAGACATAATAGTGTTGCTGAACGCATGAATAGGACTCTTCTAGAGCGTGCGAGAAGCATGAGGATACATGCAGGTCTAACCAAGTGACATTGGGCTGATGTAGTGAATACAACTGCATACTTAATCAATCGAGGTTCGTTTGCTTCTTTAGATGGGGATCTTCCAGAAGAGACATGGACAGGAAAGGAGGTAACACTTTCTCATTTACGTATATTTGGATGCATTGCTTATGTTCACATTGAGCAGGAAGATAGAGGAAAGATTGATCCCAAAGGAAGTGTACCTTTGTTGGCTATGGTAGAAATAACTATGGATATAGATTGTGTGATTTGGAGAATAGAAGACAGTTAGAAGCATTGATGTCACATTCAATGAGTCTTCCTTATACAAGGATGAATTGTAAAAGGAAAGACAAATGAAGAACCATACTTTTATAGAGTTTGATGAAACTCCTGAACAAAGCACATTACAGTCAAGTGATGAATGTTCAACCCATCCCACAGAATAATCCGCAAACTCTGGTGCGACTGAACTCTTCCTGAATCAGCAAACCCATTACAAGACATTCACCTTCCATGAGTTATTTACTATTGACTGATAATGGTGAGCATGAATGCTTTGCTGAAGCTATACAAGGTGAGACAAGGAATCAATGGGAGTTAGCCATGGATGAGGAGATGAACTCTCTCTCAAGAAATAAAACGTGGGATTCAGTCCCAGTACTGAAAGGAAAGAAGGCTCTGCACAACAAATAGGTGTACAGGGTGAAGGAGGATGCTGATGGTTCCATTAAATACAAGGCTCAGCTAGTGGCGAAGGGCTTTCAGCAGAAAGTAGGATTCGATTTCACAGAGATCTTTGCACCTGTGATAAAGGTCTCAACCATAAGAGAAGTATTGAGCATTGTTGTAGTTGACAACCTACGTTTGGAGTAGTTGGATGTTAAGACAACATTTCTCCATGGAGATCTTGAGGAGGACATCTATATGCAACAACCAGAGGGCTATGTAGCTACTGGAAAGGAAGACATGACATGCAAGCTTAGATAAAGCCTTTATGGCTTGAAGCAGGCACCAAGACAATGGTACAAAAAGTTTGATGATTCATGACAAATATAGGATTCCGCAAATGTCATGCTGACCATTGTTGCTACTTTAAGAAGCTTGGTATGTCTTACATCATTTTATTATTGTATGTAGATGGCATGCTTGTTGCAGGCTCATACAAGGAAGAAATAGCAAATCTGAAGGCAATGTTGTCTAATGAGTTTGAAATGAAGGATATAGGTCCGGCAAAGAAAATCCTTGGAATGCAGATTACTAGAGACATGAAGAACAAGAAGTTGATATTGTCTCAATCAGATTACATCGAGAAGGTACTTGAGAGATTTAATATGAAAAATACAAAATCTACTCTAACACCTTTAGGGAGCCACTTCAAACTTTCAAAGGAGAAAGGACCTTCTACGAAGGAGGAGTATGAGTACATGTCAAAAGTACCCTACCAGTCTGTTGTTGGTAGTTTGATGTACGCAATGGTTTGTACAAGACCAGACATCTCCCATGTAGTGGGAGTTGTGAGCAGATTCATGACGAATCCTGGCAAGTAGGGGTGTCTATCGAGTTCAACGAGCCGAGTTGGCCTCAACTCGGACTCGAACTCGATAAGAAACCTAAGCTCAAACTCGGGCTCGATAAGGATCGAGCCCTGGATCACCAACTCGAACTCGTCGAGTTCGAGTTGAGCCTCTTATCGAGCCACAAGTTTCTGAGCTGGCTCACGAGCCTCAAAATGAGTTGGCTCACGAGCCTCTTATCGAGTCGTGAGTTTCTGAGCTGGCTCATGAGCCTTAAAATGAGCAGGCTCATGAACCTCTTAATGAGTCATTGTTCCATTTTATATATTAAGTTATGCAAATGACATTTGTAATTTTGATTTTTTATACTCTTTTGTGTAGCTTTTTGGGAAAGAAAAATGTTAACCTTTAGTTTAATCAAACTCAATGTGGAAGTTTTGGCATATATGTTTTTAATTTTTTATTAAGAGAGAAAACGAGTTATCGAGTCGAGTTTCCGAGTTGAACAATGCCCAACTCGAACTCGACTCGATAAGCTAACGAGCCATATAACCCAACTCAGGCTCGGGCTCGTTAAGGTTTCGAGTCCGACTCACAAGCCCTTAACGAGCTGAGCCTGAGTTGAGCTCATCGAGTTCGAGCTTTCCTGACAGCCCTACTGGCAAGGAACATTGGGAAGCTGGAAGTGGATTCTACGTTATCTGAGAGGTACCACTAATGTGGTATTGTATTATGGGAATACTGACATTTCCATTAGGTTTTGTGGACTCAGATATTGCAGGAGATATCGATGGCAGGAAAAGAACAATAAGGTATGTCTTTACCCTGGGGAATGGAGCTATTAGTTGGATCTCTAGGCTCCAGAAGATAGTTACCATCTCGATCAGGGAAGCAGAATATATGGCGGCAACAGAAGCTTGCAAGGAAATGATACGGTTGAAAGGTCTGATGAAAGAATTGAATAAAGAATGTGAAGATTATCAGTTATTCAGTGACAATAAAAGTATAATGCATCTTGGAAAGAGTTCCGTCTTTCACTCGAGGACTAAGAACATTGATGTGAAGTACCCTTCATTCGAACGCAGCTAGAAGATGGGTAATTTAGATTGAAGAAGATCCACACATTAGAAAATCTTGTTGATATGTTCACAAAGTTTGTAACAGTGGAGGAGCTGAAGACATGTTCAACTTCTATTGGTCTTCAAGCATAGAAGACAAGGGAAAGCTCACACCAGGACTATTGAAGATGTGGTGTGTATCACAAATCAGTCTTCAAGTGGGAGATTGTTGAGATTTATCCTATGAAGACTGATAGGTTGAATACAAGTGGAGATCAGTGCTGATGTGGCCGATCTCTCTCATGTGTTCTGATTGGTTAAGAGCTCTTGTGTTGGATTGCTGTGATGTCTGATCCGCTTCCTGCATTTCTATTGGTTGAGAGGTGTTGGGTTGGATTGTCGAGATGCTTAATCCACATCATGCATCCTGATTGATTGAGAACTGATGGTGGGGATTGATAACTGCTTAGTATTCTTTTATTGTTGTATAAAAGGAGCTCTGTGGCACAATATTTTGTATCCCAACATTATTCAAGAAATAATAGAGAGAGTCTGGTGTAGCAAGTGGAGTAGGCACATTGCCGAACCACTATAAATCTTTTTCTTGTGTGATTGTATGTGCTTTCTTCTTCGATTATGGGTCTAGTCATGTGGTGCTTGATCGGATCCGTCCCCAACATTATTGGGTGCCCTTGATACACATCCTCTTAGTAGCATCCACATCATCCGATGTTATGCATTTTTAAACATAACCATAAACTATTGTGAATAGTTAGGTGACATTGCCCTATGGTAAAGCGACCTACACTCTCTTCTCTTTGTTGGGTACTTCTACATCATAGATGATGATCTCATAATTAGATTTGCATTTCTATATCGACAGATTTTCTTGGGAAGATCCTGAGGGCAAATAAAAAACAACCAAAAAAGAACACCAGGTTCCATAAATGCAAAGCACATCAGCTCTTATCTTTGAGTCCTTGGTTACATTTGCGATTCTTTGAGGAACTTGATTGGAGTAAACGTGTTCTTGCTACCTTTTGGAGTTGCCAATGCAATCAGATTGCTTGAATTCAGAATCTTATTTGATGATGGTTAAAAAAAAAGGTCAATCTTGGGAACCCACAGTGAAATCCCACGCAATTAAGATGGAATGAAAGTACAATCTATATTCTTTAACAGTTTTGTCTAGGCTTGCTTTTTTTCAGTCGATACGTTAGATCTTGTTTAGATGAGAATCAATCGCGACTTTGATTCTTGAATATTCAAATTTGTAGTGAGGGATATACCCTAAAAAGTAACAGGACAACATGCTTTCTAGATCTACCACCAGAATGATGCCATCAAAATGCGGAACCGCCAATGAATGCTTAAGTCATTGTAGGTTAGGGTATTGATGGAAAAATGCTCAATGTCAATCAAGGTCGGAGAAATATCATAATTTCTGAAGATGTTTTTTGTGAACACAATCTTTGAATAGATGTGTGATTAATTTCTTCATTACATTTACAACAATGATGTCACTGTTGATCAAAGAGATTCTAAAATTTTTGCGATACTCTTGAGTGTAAATATTTCCATGCAGGAGTAACCAAAGGAAAAGTTACTTTTAGATTAAATAATGACCAAAACTTTCTCGCAAAGGTCGAGGTGACTCCACCATCAGAAAGTAATTAGTAAGTGGCTTGATTAAAAGTTTTTGTTTACTTTGAATCCTAGAGGGAATAATACAAAGTCCTTGTTTTCAGGCAACAAGGATATGTATATCGCTTCAATGTTATCTTTAACCTTGAAAAATTATGAAAAAAAAGTTAATGTAGACTATTTGGTAGGCATTTGAAGTAGTTGTTTCTGACAGACATGTTTTCAGTCCCGAAGAAGGTGAGCATTTTTTAAGAAGGGAAGAGAGAAAAAGGTAGTAGACCATTTAAGGAGTCATTTTAAAAGCCTGATAATTTATCACCACCGATTAATTTATAGGTAGGAAGTTGTAGATTCTTGAAGCCTTTACAAAGTGCTTTCCAAATCATAGAATGTCTTTAATTGTTTTTTGGGACAAGGGATATCTGGCTGTCTCTAAATGCAATTGCACTATTAATACCCATGATTTTTTATGTTTAGATATCTAAATAAGCACCTTCAATAGAAGATCATCATAAAAAAAATTTAGGTCAATGATTCTCCAACCATAATTTGAGTGAGATTGGGTTATCGGAGCCATTTCCCCCTAAGTTTTGCTTCTGTATTGCCATTCAAAAGAAATCTTGTTCTGATTTTATATATCTTGTTAATGATTGAAATCGATATTTTGTAACATGACGTGATGTGATTAGAATGAAGTATAAGAAAGCTAATGAATAGACAAACTCTTGCCGGAAGGGAGAAAATTTTAGCTTTCTGTCCTTGCAATTTTGATGAGAACTTCAAGATCATGGAATTCCAATCTTGGGTCAATAGCTTTTGGTTTGAAGCCTAAATAATTGGTAGGAAAGAAGCCTTTCTTCTAATTCAAAATGTCAGTGATGGCTAGCTCCTCACTGGGATCAAGGTTTAAAGTATAGAAAGCCGACTTGGAATTATTTATTTAAAGACCTGAGATTTTTGAGAAGATCTTCAACGAAGATAGAATGGTCTTGATAGAATTCACACCATCCACAAATAAAAGCTAATCATCTACAAACTATATATTGATGATCATTGAGTCCATCCCTTCTTTAAAAAGCCATAAATCTTGCACGTGATGCAAGTTTGGTTAGCATAGCATCAAGAACTAAAATGGCTTGTGTTGAGTCTGGTTGTATTTCGAGTAAGCATATCTTGGGATAAGATCTACTTCACCGTAGTGTATAAACATGTCTTCTCCCCTCCTCTGTTGATATATATAAGAGACCAAAAAATCCCTAGCCGTCATCACGACTGGGAACCTCTCCCTATGGTTTTTTCCCTTCAACATTGAAGGGTTTCCACGTAAATCCACGAGTATCGTGGTTGCTTGTTTGTTCTCCATGGTATCAGAGTAGGCCACTGCGAGATGCTGATCGTCGTCACCAAGACTGACCTCCATCTGATCGCGAGGTCAGTCTTGGCTTGCTTGAGGTGATGCGACCTCTGTTTCCCATTTGGCTTGCTGCTCGCTGGGGAATCTGAAGTTTTTTTGCCTTGAACGCAAGTGGGGTTGCGAGCTTTACGTGCTACTATTGTTCTCTGTGTGTGGAGGAGAGTGGGACAGAAAGGTCCCCATTTTTTCTGCCCCATTTTTGTTCTGAATAAGATGTTGGTTTTTCCCTTTCTAGGAAGGTACCCACTTATTGATTGAGATTTTTTTCAAAATTTATCTTGAAAGTTGTTCCTTTGCTCTTGTGTGGTGGGTTGTTTTTTGGTAGTCATGTTTTGACTCTCCTGGTAGCAATGGAAGACAAAAATGAGTTTGAGGTACAGCATACAAAGATGGATAATTACCCTGTTCAAATCACCACTCTCAAATTGACTAAAAGAAAATTTTCTTTTGTAGTCTGTTGCGATAGAGATGGCAATTGCAAGCTGAGGTCAAATTGGATATATTAATGGTCTCACTTTGATGCCCGATGACAAGGATCCATCATAGGAGAAGTGATACCTTGAAGACAACAAAGTAAAAACTTGGATTGTCAACTCGGTATCCAGTGAGATACAACAATATGGGTGGTTATGGAAAGTATGTATGGTCAGAATAAGAAAGACCTACAGATTTATCAGTTGACTCGTGATATATACAATCTCCGTCAGGGGGAGATGTTTGTTTCTGCATATTATGGTGCACTAATGTCTAGATGAGAATATTTGGATTATCACTATGAAGAATCCTGGAAATTCACCACCGATTATAAAATTTTCTGGGATAGAGAATCGAAAACCATGACCTTCATATTTCTTGGTAGTCTAAATCAAGAATTTGAGAGTGTCAGAAGTCAGATATTGAACTCTACTACTATTCATGGTATTCAAGATGTATGCCATCAGATTGAGTTTGAGGAACAGAGGAGGACCTTGATGAATGATTCTTCTATGTAAGTTATGGATATAGAAAGGTCTGCATTCATATCTCGAGGAAAGCATGTCAGGAAGTGCTCTCATTGTAAGAAGTCCTATCATACAATCGATTATTGTTGGGAAATCCATCTCGAAAACAAACAAATAAAAGAATGATTTGAAGAGAAAAATAAGAAGATTGTGGCTAGTGGTTTAGATCAGAATGGTAGTGAGAGGAAGAAGATTGCTCCAGACCAGATGCAGAAACTACAAGCCTATCTCAGCATGTTGAGTACTCGACAGGAGAATCTGATGAAGCCAAAATTACAAATAATGCTCTTGCAGTTGTAGCACAAAAGAAAGGTAATAAATTATGCATTGATGGGTATAAGTAATGGATAATTGATAGTAGGGCTACTGACCACATAACAGGGGATCCAAAACTCTTTTGATCCTACAAACTAACTTCTAGTAAATATCGTGTGGCTCTTGCCGATGGATCCCATGTTAATGTGGCAAGAAAGTGATACATCTCTTTTCTAAATAAATTCTTGATCTATGATACTCTTCACATTCCTAGCATGCCTCTGAACCTGCTCTCTGTTAGCAAGATAACAAACGACCTAAAGTGTGAACTAATTTTCTCCTCTGATCGATGTATGTTGTAGGACTTTATGGCAGGAGGAGGATTGGGATTGGTTTGGTTTCTGATGGCCTATATCATCTTCTTATTGAGTCTATTGCTACTTTAGCTTCTACTATTAATCGGAAAAAGGGTGATAAGGATTACCATCAACTGATCATGAGATGGCATGAACATCTGGGTCATATATCTTTTGGTCCACTTAAAGCATTGTTCCCTGATTTGTTTGAAGGAGTAATGATTGAAAATCTTGTTTTTCATGTCTGTATGTGTGCTAAGCACACCCGTGCTACCTATCCTATCTCTGAAAGCAAGACAAAAGATTTGTTTGAGTTAATTCACTATGATATTTGGAGTCATTGTAGTGCTGTCTCTACTGGTGGTTATAAGTACTTTATTATATTTATCGACGACTATTCGAGAAGCACTTTTGTCTATCTCCTTTGTAATCGTAAAGATGCGCTTGTCATCATTAAAAAAATTTTAAAATTTGGTTGAGACACAATATGGTACATTGGTCAAGAGATCCAGATTAGACAATGCTTGTGAGTATATGTCTAAATCCCTTGTTGATGTATTCCACACAAAAGGGACTATTCATGAAATCTCTTGTGTATATACACCCCAATAGAATGGAATCGTAGAAAGAAAACAAATAGACACCTTTTGGAGGTTACTTGGGCCTTTCTATTTCAGAGGAATCTTCCAAGGAAGTTCTGGGATGAGGCCGTCCTCGCAAGCGTTTTTCTTATCAATAGGATGCCATCTAGGATGTTGAACATGAAAATCCCTTATTCAATGATTCATCCTAGTGGTAAACATTTTACTCTTCCACCAAAGATTTTTGGTTGCGTGTGTTATTTTCACAACTCTGCACCAACTGCTATGAAGCTTGATGCACGAGCAACTAGAGGAATTTTTTTGGGATATTCACGCATACAAAAAGGATACAAATGTTTCAACCCAAAAGATAGTACACTGCACATGACGAGAGATGTTACCTTCCTTGAAAATGAATATTATTTCCCAGAGCATTCCTTTCAGGGGGAGATGGAAGAATATGGTAAAGGAAATGCTAAAGAATTTCTTCTTTCGACAACTATAGATGATGAGATAGAGTTAATTAGATCTTCAAATGTGCAAGATCAGGAGGGTACCATATCAGGAAGGAAGGAAGAATGGATGGTTTCTGAACTCCACTTACACGAGACACATCAACAAAAAATCATCATCAATCTAGTGGGCATGAAACCAATCTAAATCTCTCCATGGATAATTCAAGTCTCTCTTCTCCAAATCATGGATCAAGTTCTGCTTCCGCGAGTGATCTCGAAGATAGTAATGGTAATCATAGTGAAAGTGCTCAGGTTAGCGATCAAATTGTTATTGTTGTAGGACTCTATTTCTCAGAGGCGAGAACAAAGACAGATAAGGCCTCCCTCTAGGCATGCGGAGTGCACAAGATATCTTATAAACAGAATTGTTGGCTACTCTAACCTCAGTAAAAATTATAAGTGCTTCATAACTTATCTTTCTATGTCTACGATCCCTAAGAATGTTGTAAATGATGTTATTTATCCCAAGTGGATGTGTGTCATGCAAGAGGAGATGGAGGCTCTTAGAAAAACTCTACTTGGGACATTGTGGACATCCCTGAAGGGGTTCATGTTGTTGACTCAAAATAGATTTACACCACAAAATACAAACCAGATGGACAAGTGGAAAGATACAATGCTAGACTTTTAGCAAAGGAGTTTAGTCAGAAATATTGTATAGAGTACATAGAAATATTTTCCCCTATGGCAAAAATGAATACGGTGCGAGTTATCCTTTCTTTAGCTGTTCATAAGGAATGGAAGCTTCACCAAATGGATGTAAAGAATGCATTTTTTTAATGAAGATCTCCAAGAAGAGGTTTACATGCGCATGCCACCAAGCTATGAAGAAATAGGAATATGCTGCAAGTTAAAGAAGGTTTTATATGGTCTAAAATAATCACCGAGGGCATGGTTTGAAAAGCTTAGAGTGGTGCTGATTAGGTTGGAAAACCACCAAAGAAATGACGATCATACTCTCTTTGTTAAAAGAAAAACAAATAAAGTCTCCATTTTCCTTGTTTATGTTGATGACATGATCATTAATGAGGATAAAGAAGAAGAGATTGTGTAATTGAAAAACGAACTTGCAATGATGTTGGATCTAAAATACCTTGGTAAGTTGAAATGTTTCTTAGGCATAGAAATGACAAGGTCGAGTGATGGGCTTATCCTAAGCCAAAGGAAGTATAATTGGACCTTCTAATGGAAACTGGAAAACTAGGATGTAAACTTGCCACTACTCCGATTGAAGAGAATCATAAGTTGAGCATAAATGAAGGGAAAAAATTAGATGAAGACTCAAAAAGCTGGTATCGGAAACTTGTTGGTAAACTTATCTATCTCACGCTGACTAGACCTGACACCACTTATGCCATGAATGTTATGAGCCAATTTATGCATGCTCTCACTGATCTGCACATGAAGTCTATTAAATGTATTGTATGCTATATAAAATAAAGTCCTTGAAGAGGGCTCATGTTTACAAAGAATGATAAGCTCAAGCTTGATTATTACACAGACTCTGACTGGGATGGGTGTACTGATACGAGGAGATCTACTACTGGCTACTGTGTGTACCTTGGTGGCAACCTTTTAATTTGGATGAGTAAACATCAATCAGTTTGTGCAAGGTCAAGTGCTGAACAGAATACAAAGCACTTGCAATGGGTGTCATAGAGATGCTATGGCTTATGATCATTCTGACAGATATTGGGGTTGACCTTGAATTACCTATGATACTATTCTGTGATAATATGTCTGCATAAACCTTCTAACAATCTTGTATTGCATGACAGAACAAAGCACGTTTAGATTGATCGTCACTTCATCCGAGAGAAAATTGATTCCAAAGAACTGGTGATGCCATATATAAAGACTGATGAACAAATTGCTGATGTCTTCACCAAGGGGTTATCAACCACAAAGTTTGCGAAGAATGTTAGCAAGTTGGGCATGTATGATCTCTATGCCCAACTTGAGAGGGAGTGTTGAATTTGATTGTATTTCGGGTAAGCGGATCTTTGGAGAAAATCAGCTTCACCCTAGTGTATAAGCATGTCTTCTCCCCTCCTCCGATGAGATATATAAGAAACCAAAAAAAGCCCTAGCCATCATCACGGATGGGAACCTTTCCTCATGGTTTTTTCCCTTTGACATTGAAGGGTTTCCACGTAAATCTATGAGTATCGTGGTTGCATGTTTGTTCTACAGCTTGGATGAAAAGCAACATGGAAATGGGGTCTTCTTGACGGTTGAACATGTTTTATACCCATGTACGCCAACTAAATCATCTAAGTCCATATAATTATTAATTATTGGTAGTCATTGGATTTAGTATTGGAAATAACCGACAACCTAGGGTTATTCTTTCCAACGGATCGTAGAAACACTACAAGAAAAATGAGTTGTGGCCACGGAATGTGGCTACGGAAACTTGTGACCACGATAATTCCGTGGCCACTAGTTTCTCGTAGCCACAATCCGTGGCCAAAGTCTTCATATAAGAGTTGTGACCACGATAAATTCTGTGGCTACTTGTAGTGGCCACGGCATATTCGTGGCTAGAGAACTCTGGCGACGAGACTTGTAGCTACGGCTACTGGCCACGACGTGTCGTGGCCAAAGCTCAATTTTGTGGCCACAAACCCCATATCCGTGGCGATAGTTCTGTAGCCACAACTTGTTTTTCTTGTAGTGAAATATAGATCAGTTAATATAGTATTTCCTTAACAATATTACTTACACAAACCAAATCAGACACATAGTCATATTACCATTAAGAAAGCTACATTCTACTAAACAAGCTCAATCAACACTATGAACAATTGAGATAGGATGCTCAAAATATATAAAGTATTAGAAGCAATCAAGACTTTAAAAGAGGCTTCATGTCTTGAGAGGGAGTAGGAAAGGGGGTGTAGACATGAGAACAAAAAGTGGAAAGTTGATTTATGCCCCAAGGTTATTCTCCCCTCCCCTTGGTCATTCTTATCCACCTATATGTGGTTATCATGCTAAGTTTATGGGAAGATATTGTTTGCTACGTGGATCATGCTCATGCACGTACGAGATGTAGTCGCAAGTTGTAGCCATGGATGGGGTTATCACGTTATGTCACATTCACCTTACCTTTGCTTGGTTGTAATAATGTCGTATTAGAGATATAATGATATGTCCTTGAGATAAGTGTCGGGCAACCCACTATATAATCATCCCTGTCGTTTTCAAGGATAGGACGCTCTTGTTTGGATGCACATTTCTCCATACGAAATGTCAAAATCAAAGGTAGAACTTATGGTTCATTTGGACAAGAGATAGAAGATAATGTAAGATAAAGAATAAGTGAGGTGTAATTGGCATTGTGGGTATATCTTTAATGAAATAATTTTGGTGGTAGAAATTTTTATAAATATTTTCCGAAGATGCGGACGTAATGGATTGACCGATTGGATATGATAGGTGGGTGAAGAATGACGGACATGAGAGGAAAGATTGAAGGAGCTGAGATGTTTTAGAAAATAACGAAGGAGCACTACAAGAAAAATGAGTTGTGGTCACAGAATGTGGTAATGGAAACTTTTGGTCATGATGATTGCATGGTCACTAGTTTTCCGTAGATGCAATTCCGTGGTCAAAGTCTTCAAATATGCAAGGAGGATATTCATGCAAGAGCTGTGGATACAATAAGTTCTGTGGTTACTTGTAGTGGCCACGACATATTCGTGGTTAGAGAACTCTCGCGACGAGACTTGTAGCTACGGCTACTGGCCACGACGTATGGTGGCCAGAGTCCAATTACGTGGCCACAAGCCCGACATCCATGGACATAGTTCTGCAGCCACAACTTATTTTCCTTGTAATGGAGGGACGGGAGAGAAACTTCTTATTGTAATCAAACATTATGCCCTTGGACAGTTTGTATTGTAAGATGGCTTCGATTGTTTTTTCGGAAAAAAATCACTCACGTGAAATGCAATCCCACGAATATATTCCAAGAAAGGATATTTTTGAGATATTTATTATGAAATAAATTATTTAATTTGAAGTCTTTTTTTTACCCCTTATTATGTTCGAAAGTCTTTAAGACTGCATATCGTTATCTACTCATACTTTTAGATTCAAATTTATCCCTTCAAGAGTATAATGTTATGAATAATTTTAAACATATACGATTATGCTTACTCACACATTAGGATATGCGAAAATAGACGTATACTTACCAGTGATAGACAGAGTATAGACCATTGTTGTAATGAATTGCAAATAGCTATAAACATTGTATAATCTTAACAAGTGACATTTCCTTGGCTAGTTTCACTTTCATTCTTATAAGAAGTTGAGAATAATTTTACGAGCCACTATTAGCCACATACATGCATACAGTACTATGACAAACTTCAATTTGTAATAATTATTTTCATAAGTAAAACTGAATATTATGTCAATTTTATACACGTCATTACTTTCTGCACATTAAAAAGGTTCCAATTAGTCGTCAATTTCTATTTAGGGGCCTAATTTTCAAAATGTAAGAAAAAGGCTTCTGAACTTTCAACTTTAGGGTTTAACTTGACATCAAAGAGTTGTAGAAGTTTATGGAGGCATGTACTTGAGACACAAAATAATATGAGGCCCCTCTTTGTTACATTTGATAAATGAGGTCTTTAATTGGGATTTCACCTATAATTTGTAAAATTTATCAATTTACCCCATGAAATATATACTTTTAATTGATAGCAGATTGTCACTGAGATTGACACTAGCTATATAAATGTTTGTTCTCCAAAAATTATCACAAAATGGCCAACACTCCTCTTATTATAATTATTGCATTTTTTACTTGATTATCCAATTTAACCTATCAGAATAAAGATTGGATTAGATTTTATATACTTGAAAATTCATGTTGAATAGTTTACTCTCTCATGTTGTGCTTGTAGAACACTAGCACCTTATAGAATTTGGGTCTCTGTAGTCAAACATTAATAAAGTTTGTGTTTTAGACTAAAGTTATGTCAAAATTAAATCACTTCTAAGAACAATCTTCAAGGTCTTATAGTATGTCATTATCATATAAGAATCATAAAATATTAAGACTCGATTAAGTATCCAAGATAAAACAACTTAAATCTAACCCACCAATGTGTTAGCAAGTCTCTCATTTAACATGAACTTGAATTCAAATTTATTCGGAAGATCACACTTGTAGTGAAAATTTGCTTCTTCTTTTTTTATAAAAAAATATGAATTAAATTCATATATCAACTTTAAATGAAGAGAATTCAAGTATTCCTTCTTTATTTTTAGATGGGTTTAGTATATTTGAACGTGTAGCTCATCCAGTTTCATTCCATATATAAGGTTGGAAGATGGAACAAGAATGAATGTAGTAGACATTTTCCAAATCTATTTCCTTTTGACAAATACAAGCAAGTGGTATAATGTTTAAGACATACAATATCGTGTCAAAGGGAGACGATGTTGTGTTAGATGGTCAGTGACATCGTGAGAGAGGGGTGGTTGTATTGTGCTGGAGTTGGACAATGTTGTGCAAGAAGGGGGGTCACAAAGGATCAATTGTGGCATCTCTGGGGAGGGGCAATGGCATCGCGAGGAAAGGATTGTGACGTCACGAGAGAGAGGTGATGGCCATCAACTCACAAAGGATACACATTGCAACGACATCACAAGAATGACGCGACGACATTGCGAGGTTGGGGATTCAAGAATGGAGAATTGGCGATCAAGAGTCAGATAAGAGGGAAATAACCAAACATGGTTGTGACTTTAGTCATTATAAATAGATTTACTAGTTTAGAGATTTAGCAATTTAGTTTCCAAAAGAGACAAGATGGTGGTGGTAAGAGAATTGATATGTGTCACTGATACTTATTCGAACAAATTTTGATAATGATTCTATCCAATCCATTTTCCAACGGATTTGGAAGATTTCAGTCTGATTCAATCCATTAGAATGATAAAACGAAACTTGATCAGACTACGGATTCTATTAGATCCATGTGCATCTCTATATCTAGATATAATCTAATACAGTTTCACACACACACACACGCTCTCTCTCTCTCTCTCAAACTTTGTATATTTTCATGAAGGAAATTGCCATAAAGGATGGAGGGAGAGAGAGAACTTGATAAGGATAATCGCTAACCAGCTATAACCACAGTGTCATCCCTGACATTTCGTTGGCCCTGGACAAAAGAAAAATTAGGCCCTTATAAAAAAATTCATGAACAATGTGCTCTTATATAATTCCATTAAATTTTAGACTTTAGCATCAAGTTCTTGAATAAAAATTCGATTCCATAAGGTTCATTTTTTGATGAGTTGTTTCATCGAAAAATAGATTCCATAAGGGCCCATTTTTCAATGAGTTGTTTCATCAAAAAATTTGATTCCACGAGGTCTTATTTTTCGATGAGTTGTTTTACTAAAAATTTAATTCTATAAGGCCTCATTAGGACATATACTATTTTTTTCTAAACTAAAGACTGAATACATGTAACACTACAAAAAAGATGGGATTGGCGTGCACATGATGGCTCGTAATATGCACGCCAAGTGCACGTTATGTGCACGCCCGACGTATGGACGAGCACATGTGCTCATTCAGCCCGTGCTCGCTTCTACGAGAGTCGCTCCGGTAGGTGGGCGAGCACATTGGGACGCTATGTGCTCGCCCGCTTGCTGGTGTTCATAAATGTGCTCGTCGAAATGATCGCCCCTATTAAATAGGGCGATCAATCACAGAGCACCTGGCGAGCACATGTGCTCGCCCAAAATGAATTCCAGGAAAAAAACTATACAGGTTCGACGGGGTTTTGATGCCCTGTCGAACCTGTATAGCCTGCCAATAAATCACTGCAGGTGCTTATCAGAGTTCACTAAGTGTATATATAGTATACCAGTTCGTCAACTAAGATAACTAGCACTAACAAGTTAAAGTCACGCAATATATATGAACTTAGAAATGAACATTCAAATTTAACATCTAAATACTACAAATATATGTTTGAAGCAACAACGACAAGTAAAATTAAAACAAATTATACTATCAAAGTTCATATAAATTAAAAGACGTGCTAAAATTTTAACAACAATATAAGTCAATACCAACAACAATTTACTTCTTCTTTGATCTAAAAAATTTAGACAGTAAACCCTGCTTTGATTTCTTTTTTTCCTTCTCCTGTTCTTTGAATCTAGCATACATGTGTGCATCTTCTTCAGGGTCGTTCTCCTCCTCCTCTTCGTCATCAGATTCAACCTCCTCAGGTTGAGATGCACACCCTTGTGACCTATATTATATATGGAAGATATATACCCGTTATTTATATTTTGTAGATATAGAAATATAAAATTATTACTCATTCTAAGTAGAATACTTACATGTACGCCGTGAAATCTTCTCGGAACTTCGTCACCTGCTCCACCATCATCGCCATCTGCGACTTCATTGGAATTGATGATTGGGACGGATGTGGTTGTGTATACGACGGCTGGGAGTATGCAAAATAGGAATGATTATGTTCCTCCACATAGTATGGAGGAAGACCACCAAGTGTCTGCTTCATGTTTACCACAACTCCCTCCCCTCCAACACCTTATAAGATTTTCATTGTTTAATATGAAATTATATATTTCAAATGAGTATAGTAAGATAATATTTATTTTTACCTGCTTCCAGATTGTTTTATCAAATGGTGGTTGCTCTCCAGTTGGATCATCACCTCCATTTTTCTGCAGATAGTGCCAAATAACGATCCTGAAATACAAAGTGAAATATAGAAAAATGAGTTATAATATCTCATTCAATTACAAATAAATTGATAGACCTACCAACAATTCTCCCACTTCAGGAGTGGACCATTGCGACTCTCCTTCTTTCCCACTCTTGTGGGACCTCGACCACCACTCTTAAAAAGAGGGTTCTCTTAATAATTTTAAGATGTGATGACAACATTGTATTATATTAAAGTAGATTTCAAAAAATAAATTTCATATTGTAATACCATCTTCGCTCTGATCTGATTGTGGCTTTTAGAGCCACTTGTCGATTTAATCCTTTATTTTTGGCGGTTTGTTCTTCCCGCCGTGGATCTTCTTCCAAACTCCGCATCTGCAACGAATGCATCACAGAAACCCGTCCATCTGTAAGGAATATGTTATGATTATTGATTACTTTAAAAAGTTTATTATAAATTCTTTAAGAAATACAATACCTATCCTCCGTACACCATGTTGGCGGGAACCTCTTCATCTTATCAAAATTCATCTCCTCGCATCCCGTCTTCGCATGCGAGTTTCTCCTTGAATTGAAAAATGTATCGCTCATTCTCTTTTCCGCCACGCGAATAAAGGCTCGACGATAAGCCTCCTTTCCCAGACCAGAACCAAGCCGCCACGCGAATAAAGGCTCGACGATAAGCCTCCTTCCCCAGACCAGAACCAAGGTGAAACTTACTCTAGAAATTACAATAAAATATCATATCCAAAAAACTTGACCAAAAATTTCTATATCACTTCTTAAAAATTTTTCTTACCAGAAACATGTCAAACAACCTCTCATGTTCTGCAGCAGGGATGTGACATCATCTAAATTGCATGCAAGTCAAGTGTGTCTTGATTATATTGGTTATCTCCTTTGCCACCCTGTTGCTATTCAAAAAATTCCTGCATTTGGTAAATTTTGTAAATATGATACAATTTATAAATATTTAGAAAAATTTAAATGACAACATTTAATAAAATCTTACCTCCCATCCGCCGTAACCTCCAACAAAGGGTGGGACGTCAAAATCTGTCCAAATGCAGTAGGTAAAGGCACGGAGGTGCTCTGACATCCAGAAGAAGGAGAGTCAGAACCCATCGATGTCCATGCTGGTATGGGGACAGGGACCGGGAATCCAGTAGGAGCGCCTGAGGTAGATGGCTCTCCATAGCCGCCTACATAAAAGGGTGGCAGAGGATAACCATGTTCAACCCTTCCATTAGGAAGTTCAACCCTTCCATTATCATGTTTCTTTATATGCAACTCTGGCTGATTGCATATGATTTTTAAATCACGACGAGACTTTACTGTATCTTTGATCGACCGGTTACATTTATAATAGTATAGAAGATGTTATCAAATATATTTTTCTCTATATGCATAACATCTAAGTTGTGTCGTATCAGTAACTTACTCCAATATGGTAATTCCCAAAATATACTCTTCTTAATCTAATTATGGTTGTCACCAAAACCAGGAAGATTTTTTATTTTATTTCCATTCTCTAAGTCTGATTTCTCCAATTCTTCCAAGCTTGATAATATCTTATCGCCTATCTTAAATGGTGGGGGATCTGAAAGATCAATTGTATTCTTTTTAAATGACTGCTTCTGTCTTCGATATGGATGATTATTTGGGAGAAACCGCCTGTGACAATAAAAAAACATGATTTCTGACCGTGTTGAAGATGGAATGATTTAGTACTCTCCAAACAATATGGACAACTTTTACGTCCATGCGTACTCCATCCAGATAATATTCCATATGCTGGAAAGTCATTTATCGTTCAAAGCAAAGCTACTTTCATGTTAAACGTTTGACTTTTATTAGCATCATATGTATCAACTCCATCAACGCATAACATTTTCAACTCATTTATAAGAGGACGTAAATAAACATCGATGTATTTTCCCGGATGTGTAGGTCATAGTACCAACAGTGAAAAAAACATAAACTGTCGCTTATTACATAACCATAGTGGTAGATTGTATGGTGTTGTCATTACTGGCCAGCAAAAGTAATCTTTACTTCTTCCATGAGGATTAAACCCGTCTGTACATAAACCTATAACACAATTCCTCTTTTCTTCGTTAAATGTCGGAAAAGCTAACATCAATACTTTCCAACAATCAGACTCGGATGGATGCTCCATGTACTCATCGACTTTATGTTCTGCGTGCCATGTCATTTACTTCACCGTTTCTTTGCAATAATATAGTCGTTTCAATCTCGGAGTCAACGGGAAATAATGTAAAATCTTTCTCGAGATTTTTGTCTCACTCTTACTAGCTTCCTGATATCTTGGCTCGTTATATTCATGACATCGTTGTAAATATCGGTGTTCACCGTAATATAAAATCTGGTGATTTATACAAGAGTCTATTTTAACTTCCGCTAAATCCATCTTCTGCATCATCTTTTTGTTTTGTAATAATTATCAGGTAATTCTGCATCTTCCGGTAACATTTTCTTGATAATCCTAAGCATTGCATCAAAATTACGATCGGCCATATTATACTCTATCTTCATCGATAGAAGATCCGAAACCGCGGAAAGTTTTGAATATGTCTTGCAATCCAACCACAATGGCTTTTCTTCTTTTTTCAACAGCTCGTAAAATTCTACAGACTCTCCATAGGGTTCCTCATCTTCTAAAAAAGTAGCATTAAAATCTGGACCCGCAACATCCATAACCATATCTGTAAAAAGATTACTATTGTCAACTTCTTCCGCATCATTCATCATGTCCTCGTAATCCTCACCATGCCTCTACCAAATTTGATATCCTTCCATGAAACCTATTTTATAAAGATGTAACTGAGTTTCATTCTTTGATCTCTTCCTCATTAAACGACATTTCTTACACGGACACAAGAAAGTTCCATCTGAATCCACGACACAGGAACCTTGTGCGTAAGCAAATTGTATAAATTCCTGAACACCTCTTTGAAAGGTGTCTACTATACGTACATCTACTACACGGTTGTACATCCACTCTCTATTTGTCATATTGATCAACCTGAATTAAAAAATTTTAAATGTCAAATCCAAAAAAATATATGAGGATACCTAAACGTATCACATTATTGAGATAAAAGATGAGAAGAGAAGTGTCTTAATTATGTTATCACTTGAGCCCGTCCATAAGGATTCAAACTTACTAAAAGATGATCGTTATCACAAGCTTGTTTATTTCTAACGAAAATTCAGCAGCATAACCCTGCACATCTCCCGTATACCTCATAAATCAATCGCAATTAACTTTCAAAATAATCATATTAGTGATTATTTCGATAGTAAACTATGATTGATTTGGTATACCGAAGATGAAGGGGTTATGAACCAAATTTCCGTAAGAAATAAAGCGCTTATGACAACGATCACCTTTTAGTAAGTTTGAATGCTTACGGGCCCCCTTAGTCCGGGATCTCCGAACTAAGGAAAGCTAACATAAATGTAATACTTTAAGATCACTTTACGTTATACATTTGTACGTGCTACAAATGGGACTATAAAATAATATTAGAATATTTATTCATTTATATTAGCCGGACAATTACGTAAATTTAGTTGGTTAATGATGGGGATAGGGATAAGTGTGATCCTAATTTAGTGCCTAATAAAGTGCTTGGGTCACTAATATTTGATGGGCACCTGCAAAAAAATAAATTTTAAACCTGCAAACATCAAAATCCACGACCATTGGTCTGGGATAAACATCCCAAAGTGAGTCCAATAGTGCTGTGAAAAATAAAAAAATATAACACAGTTAGAGGTGATCAAATCCTCCAATGTGTTGCACACACCTCCCGTTGTGCAGGGCCACACACCGCCCGGTGTGGAGGGACGCATTGTGTGTGAATGATTTTGTGCGATTTTCTTATAATTAATGGATAGTGTTTTAGACTTATCATCAACCTAATTATAAGTTAATGTGATATACTTAATCACATTAACTATAATTTAATGTGATAATAAATTATCACAGAAGCAAAATTTCTGTTTATAGTTATTATCACGCACCAACGATTTTAACTTAAATAAATGTCTAATTTTACATCCACTAAATAATTCTTATTATCAAAGGATTTGTATCTCCCACACCTCTTTCAGTGAACCTAGTGTTATGAAACTAGTGTTATAACACTTCTATATATAAACATTCCTAATGTTATTAAACTAGTCTTATGACACTTTTCAATGAACATAATATATGAATCTAGTGTTATGAAACTAATGTATCTCTCATCCCATCTATACCAACATTCACCTACATCACTATTTAAGCACTTTACTTGTTGTGTCATTTAATCAAGCACTTAACATGCCTATAATATTTCATCTATATTAGACAAATATTTACTCAAATCTAAATAAAATTACATATTAAACAACTATAGGAAGCATAAGCAACAAGATTAACAACTACTGAGATTAAATTTAAGAACAAAAAATTAAAATATCAAAACCCTAAACCTCTAAAACAAGTATAAAAACGAATGAAATACACAAAAAAAGACAAAGGATGATAAGATATACCTAAAGATGGGTGTTTGTGCGATTAAATGGTCAAAAGGAAAGCCCTCGACGCGACGCCGGTGGATCTCTTGTCGCCTGAGGGGGAAGAAACAGGGAGGAAGTCGCGCAAGAATGAGGGCTAGGGACGCCCGACGTTCTGTTTATGGGCGCGGGCGAGCACACTTATGTGCTCGCCCCATGCTCTTTAAGTGCTCGCCCGAAATGGCACGCGCCCGTTCCGTCGCGCCTTAAATTTCAACTTGGCGAGCACGTCCGGGCGAGCATGTGTGCTATTAAAGTGCTCGCCCATTTACGAAAACATGCTCGCTCCTACAGATTCAAAATGGCGATCATGCTGGTGAGCACATGTGCATCCTAAGTGCACGCTAGTCTTTGAGTGAGCACGTGTGTTAGCCCAGTGCACGCTAGCGTGTGCACGCCAATCGCGCTTTTTTTGTAGTGTAAAAATAGGCCCGTAAAGTTGATGGGCCTAGGGCCATTGCACTCGCAAACTACCCTCAGGAATGACCCTGCATAACCATCGACTCTACTTGAATGCTTGCTTGATGCTGTAACCTAACAGGGAGCCTTATACATGTTGTGGTTCTCCATCCTCAAAAATGACTTCCATTGACTAGTGATGGTGAAACACTTCGTCTATAAGAGAGATCTCTTCATTCAACCAACAAGCCTTGTGGGAGGGAGAGGATCTAGGGTGAAGAGCACAGTCTCCCCTACATAAGCTTGAGACGGAATCATGAAAACTTATATATAATTCCATGTAATTATTTGGGTCAGCTTATTCAGAACTTAAATAAAATCAATTTTTCAATAAATTCAACATGTTTTTATGATAATATTAAATAAAATCAAATTTTAAATATAACCAAAAATATCTAAAAGTAAAAAATATAAAACCTTCTCCCTTTTGCAAATTAACCATATGATAAAGCCCAAAAAATAAAAGACAAAGAATAAAACATGAAAATACTTTTCATAAAAATCTAAATAGTTTTCAAATTTGGAAAATAAAAATATTAAAGAAAAAGCAAAAATCGAAGTGTCAAGTGACTTCTATTGGTATAAAAGTTAAATAAAATCAGAAAAATAAAATTTAAAAAATGTGTTAAACATAAAACAACGAAACATAAAACTCAAAACCTGATAACTTATACTTACACACTTAATAAGCACTGGAATATGAGGTCAATTCTCCGTCCAGTGTGGTTTCTAGGAGTACAGCTATTCTCATTCACATCTCATTATTTCACCTTATTCCGCTCTTATTCCTATCTTTATTTTCCACCTTATTCTACCTTATTCTACCTTATTCTCCTTATTCCTATCTTTACAGCCGAACAGGAAATAGAACTTTATTCTCCTTATTTCCCATCGTTATTTCTGTTTATTCCCGAACTGAACGCCCCTTAGTTTTCTATACCTAAAATCTTGCTACCTTGAGTTTGACACTACTACCCTTGAACGTTACACACTTGTACGAATATTAACATATAAATTTAAAATCTTTGGTAGATTTTGTAGTGTTAAAACAATGACAAAGATAGGTTTTTAACACAAATTTAGAAAATCAGATCAATGACCAATTCGAATTTGGATTCTTGATTTTTTAATCTTGAATTTAAGAAGTAAGTTATATGTATTAAATTTTTATATGTTTGGTTTACATAATACTTGTAACACACACATATAGGAACTTCTAAGGGTGTATATCATTTTTCGAAGGGTCCGAAATTTAGACAAAACCCTATTGAAGTTGTTTTTTGTAAATTATCAAATATTTTTCTTCATGAAGTAGTTTAAATGAAATATTTAAAGTTGAACAAGATTTTGTATCAAGCATGTTTTTGATAGCATCCGATGGAATCATGATATTGACTTGGAGTCCACCTTGAATTCATTGAGAGTAGACCAAAATGTGAGTTGAAGCTATCATCAAGAAACCATTTACGCTTATAATTATTCTCATGGAACTTTTATAATTCTTCCCCGTGAAACTATGTTTAAAGTGTTACACTATACAATAGTTATAATCAGAGGAAATATGTTTCCACTTACTCAAGAGATGAAATCATTAGGTGCAAAAAAAAACACATAAGTAAATATTTTCCTCCACAATTTCAGTCAAAATCAAATAGATTATACTTATGTTATTGTTTATATATTATTAGCTACCTCCAAAGAAAGAGAAAATATCGACAAGTATATAGGATTCTGTCTTTTCTATGAAACGGCCCTTTCTTTGTGTTAAAATATGTTGCTTTGATAAAAGCCCAGATATTGACCCAATAAGCCCATTTTCGCTGACACTGGAACTATACAAAGCCTTATTATGGTCCGCAAATATTAATCGAACTCTGCAGATGCCCATGGGAGGAAGATGGAATTGATGAAGAAAATATGTGGATGTTGAATAATGTTTGTGGTCGAATAAAAAAGTTTTGATATAACAATTAAGCATGGAGACGATGAGAGGATTAGAGGTTGGGTTCTGATTGAAGATCTCCTTAGCTATATTGTGTGTTGGCATTTGGGGCGTCCAATGGGAGAAGATCCAATCTGGACCTTTCATTTCATTCCACCAAGATTAAGGGGTCATAGCATCTTATCGCCAGATCGTCAAATATTATGCATTTTCCTTAATCACAGTGACTGGCTATTTGTGCTCAAGGGAGGAGCATTTTAATCTTGTCTTCCTTTAATTAGTAATTAGAATCCTTGGTGGCTCACGAATAGGAATGAACTGCTAACTTCAAGCTCCCAAGTGGTGACAGACGGATAGGAGAGGCAAAAAATAAATGACATTCTGATAACTGGATTTTGAAAATAATCACACTTCCTAAAAAATATTCTATTATTGCTAAAAATGATAAATAATCCTATACATATTTTAGTCTTTTATGATAACATATTGTCTAGCTTTTGGTAATGGGATTTTTCTTTTCCAGAAGCTAGGCCAACATTGTTGCAACGAAAACTTTTCTTTTTAATGTAAGTTGGACGTAAATTTAATTAGCTAAAAATATAGCTGTATAATTTAAACTAGAGTGATATTATTAATCAATAAATAATGGAAGTCATAAGAGAACAAATAAGAAATCATCCCAATATTTTTTAAAAAATATTATAACGATGATCTTTGTCATCAGATTCTATGATTGTCGCAACATTAGAGTTGTGACGATTTAATCGTCATATAAACTTTGTTGCCAAAAATACTATAGTCAAAAAATTCTAACAACAATGTATTCATTGTCACTAATCTAATGATGGAATATTTGTTCATTACAACAAAATTGACCTAATGCAACAAATTATTCAACTAGCAACAAATAATTCGTTGGTACACCTTCTGGTAACAACAAATATTATTTGTTGTCAAATTCTTTGGATTAGCGACGAATAGTAATCATTGCTATATTCCTCGTAAAAAGTCATATGGCATTGGTTATTCGTAGATTTTTCTTATAGTCAGTACAATTAGCAACGATTAACATAAACATTAACAAATAAGCTAACAAGAAAATCGTTGTTATACAAACCTTTAATGATGAATATGATGTTCGTTGCTAATTACAAGAATAAAAGATAATTTAACAACGAATAATATTCGTGGTTATATCTATAAAATCAGAAGAAATAATAATGTATATTCAAATTATTTACTGCTTAGGTCAATTTTGATGTAGGGTTGCACATAATATTTAGCGAATCGTCGTCACAGACATCCAGTTTGCGGCAATCAAAGTTTGTTGCAAATAAAAGTAGCCAAAATTTTTCCGTTTACACACTTCATCGCTACCATTATTATTTGTTATAATGAATATCTTGTTAGTAATATATCATTAGTAGCTGCTAACAGGATAAATAATATATGGTTAGTAATATTGCATATTATATCATCGAAACTTCGAAGGTATTCCATGTGGTTATTATAGCAACAACAGGATAGAGAGGATGGTCTCTGTAGGAGACTCATGGGCTGCTCGATCTTGATTGAGGGGTTCACACAGGTTCGTATTTTTTATGGGCCCATATCATACGAATTCATATGAATTACTCGATCAAGATTGAGCTGCCCACGAGTCTACTGCAGACGATCCGGTTCCACAACAAGAACATACAACTTTCAAGCACTTCTAATAAAAAAACCTTGATCAGGGGGATAATATCAATAACAATAGTTTATTACTGGTCCGATATTGTAATTCGTCGAAGATTATACCTTTATAAAAAGCTTAAAATAGAACGAGCAGAGCAGAACAGAGAAGATGGATCCTTCGATACAAACAACCGGAAGAGACCGTGTTTCCCTATTGTCACATCTCATATGAGTCATCAAACCGTAGGGAAAATGGGAAAAGTAGAAGTAAGTAGCTAGTAGGAGAAAGTGGCATAAGTATTAGTGCTGCAGGTGGCCGGAGGTGAGAACATTGAAGCTACTAAGTGGGGAAAGCTCCCCTAGTCTAGACCTCGGGCATCTTGGAGGCCACACTGCTACTGTCTTCAACCAGACCAGCAAGGTCTTGTCATCTAATCGCAACCACTAAGCGTGGGTTATTAAGTCAGGAGCATCCTCATCTTATCTTCCCTGCAACCACTTTTTCGCATCTATTGCCATAAACCAACCCAAAAGCCGAATCTGATTGAGAATAGTTGTTCTAATCACTCTGTTCCTCGAGATATTGTGTTGCCAAGCAGAGAACCTTTGCTTTTGCAAAACGTGATTAGCTCTGAAATCCTTCAAATAGCGACAGATCCACTTACGGTCATGCCACATCAAATCATCGCCAATTCACAAATGTCATTCCTAAACACGATTAGAAGAGCTAAGTGTGCTTAGGAATATCCTAATCTTGTCTCCCTTTAGGAACTCTGTTCGCTCCCATTCCTTTTCTGACTGCGGAGTGTTGTCCTTAGTCCTCTGCGTGTGCTCTTTGAAAGCCACAGACTTCCCAATCTGAGGCATCTGAATAAAGGCCTGTTTCTTAGGATCTGACACTGTGATCTGCTTTATTTTTCGCGTGATCTCAGCTTTAACGATCCAGAACATATATCCCTGGAATACATTGTCTACTCAGCGTCGATTCTATTTGGAATTTTGAGTAAATTTACTCCTTTTTTCAGCAAGCTGGGAGCTGGATATCTCAATCTTGTTTCCACCTGGCATTTTTACTGGCGAAGTTCTTCGTTTCTTCCAGCAATCTATGAGGAGAAAAAGGTCGAGAATTGTCTTGGTGGGGTTGCAAGTATTTATAGGTAAGGATGTTAGGAACTTATAGGTAAACTGTTGCTCGAGCTGTCTTGATCCTTTCAAGTTCAACCGATGTCGACGGTTGTAGGGTAACTACAATTTATGTAGATGGACTATTTTGCGGCCATGAATATAAGATTTTGGAAGAACAATCCACAATCCAATGTGCTGCATAGCTTCTGGACGCAACTGCCGCGACTTTATTTTGTGCGACGTTTGGGGTAACAAATCGACAAAGGTCTCCTGTCCGAGTTAGTGTTATTCAGAAAGCTGAAAAGTTTCGATTTTTTTGAGGGTGGAGTTAGAGTTTCTCCGTTGATCTAGGGCTTTGTAATATTATTCGGCTATTTTTCTTGTTTTTTTGGGTATTTTTCTGTTACTTAAAGCATTTTTTAGGAACGAAAAATAGTTTTTTTGGTAAACTTTAGCTGTCCTAAAATATGAAAAATAAAATGAATTCCTAAGCTATGTGACAAAATAGATGGATGGCTGAGACATTAACTTGAAGATTTGAGGCTCAATTTGGCTCTTTTTAGTCTGATAAAAAGGATCAACTTATATAGGAGAGGTTCTTCTATCAATTGGTATCAAGATCTTTCGAAATGGAACTCCTGTTTAAGGGTCTAATCTGATATTAAGAAATAGGTGGTCGGATGTCTCCACAATTTTTGTCTCCGAAGAGGATTATTTAACATCCAAATATAGATCGAACCTCTTAATACCAAAACAAACAGGATCAGAATCCCAAAATAAATAGGGTCTCGATCCCATTACAAATAGGATTAAATCCCAATACTAGCAAGATCCAGTTTATAATAGTAATAGCATATGTAATGATCCAAGGCATCTCAACAATCTCCCCCGTTATATTTAAAATACGCACCTAATCTAAATGTTCAACTGATCTAAATGTTCCCCTGCTATCAATGCTTCTTTTTTTACTTAAAGAGTTTGGCAATCAAAATTGTCCTTGAAATTTTCCCAAGCTCTTTCTCTGTGTTATCACTTCTTGCTCCTAGAAGTGATCAAGGGTCGAGTACACAACTTGTTCGTTCGTAACTCGTGCTAACCTATCATTACAGGGTCATATGTCAACCCGCTACGTTCCGATGGGCATCCAATTCTAACAAGTACTGAGATTATTTAAACAAGTCACATGTACTCGTGGATACCCATGAACATAATGTATTGTGCAATTCCATCTATTGTGTTCACCCTGACAAAGCATGCAATTTTTTGTGTAACACAAACGCATCTTTAATATCGATTTATACAACACATTCCACTTATGAATGCAAATAGACATGGATATATCCATATCCGAACCGATACTTTATCCATTTTATACAAATTTTGACATCTATATCTGTATCCGTTTTGAATGGATGTGAATGTGGAAATCACTTTGATATATGTAAATATCGGTATCCATTTATGTATATATGTTTTATTATATACATATATACATACATATATATCTCTATGCACACATGCTAGCATTTTACTAAAATAAGTAAATAGTTTGTACTACGTTATAAAGTACAAAACTACACTTTGTATTACTTATGAAATTTAAACATCAAAACTCCACATTATAACACAAAATATTACTTATTTTTATTAAAGTGGTGGTATTTTTTTACAAAAAATTGAGTTGCCTTCCTGAACCCCGGAATGACCATGTTCCATTTGAAGTTTCCCTTAAGGGCCCTTCTCTCAAGGACTAACTATCGCAACGAAGAGAAAAGGAGAGGAAGGAGGTGTCGATGGTAGCAGAGAGGAAGGGGAGGGAAGGAAGCAATAGTCGATAGGAAGGGGAGGAGGTGACAAGAGAGAGGAAGGGAGGGGAAGGAGGTTGTAGTGGCAGTTGATGAGGGATGGAACATAAGAGGGGCATAGGTCGCAATTGAGGTGTAGAGGGGAGGAAGTTGATGGGTTAGGGATTGAGCTAAAAAGAGGTAAGCTGAGGGAGGGGATGCTACGCGATTAAAAAATTCACCCAAATATTGCTAAAAAATTCACCCAAATATTGCAACTACATCATGCGACTACGTGTAGTTGCAGGACATGGTCATAATCCAAGTGGCTAAATGAGCGTCCACATGTAATCACAATTGTAGACATAATACTAAGGATGTCTATTGCAATTACATGCAGTAGACAAATAGTCACTACATGATCATAATAGATTTAGAGACTATCTAACCACCAAATATAGTTGTAGTATTGTAGTCACAAAAACTACTTTTTTCTTGAAGTGAATGTTTCATAGGTGAAACCAACTAATTTCTTTTTATGTATATATAGGCCTCTTTTATGTGTACATTAAAATCTTGCAAGGGGAGAAGCTCAACAACAAAGAAGGATGATTACATATATTCGAGGCTTGGGTCGACTCTCTCCTTCATTGAGTGAAGGCGTTAAGATGGGGAGAACTTGTGAGGAAGCTCTAATAGATGAAGGAGATAGAGGCACATAGAATCTGAGAGATTTGTATGAGCAGTTCATGATTATCACTCTAGTTTACTTTGCATTAGCTCTCATGTAATATTGGTAACATGTTCGAGTATATTAATCAAGAAGTATTCTCGATGTTTCAAGGTACTTATAATATGCAAGTAAAGCCCGTTGGGTTTTGTATTATAATTGGGTGGATAAATGGATCTCTGGATGAGGGTTTGTTTACCTCGGGGTCTTATTTATATACTCATCCCCCATTCTTTCTCATCAAGCTAGTGAAGAGAGCCCTAATCTCAACAAGAGAATAGGGTTTATGCGCCCCCGTGATTTTTCCCTCATCGAAGGGTTTTCCACGTAAATCCTTGTCTTCTTGTGTTTTTTATCTTGTTTCTCTACATGGTATCAAAGCTATCTTTTGATTGTGACAGTGCCTTCTGTTGCAACTGATTCGCCGTGGTTTTGTCGTCCATGGTGCCTTCCTGGTTGCGCACCCCTCTCTGGCTGCAAAGCCCTAGGCTCACCTCTTCTACAACGCAAGACCCTGTCGGTGCGCGAAGACCTAGACACGCGCCTCCATCCCCTTGGTATCCAGCCCCTGCCGTGCAGGCTCCTGTCGTCCTTAGCCATCAGACAACCCCTATTGTGCCTTAGGCCCTTGGCGCCAGCCCCTACCACGCCCCTACCTCAGGCGCTCCAGCCGTGCGTGTTTTTTCCCTAGGCGCTCCAGCCACGCATATCATCCTGCCCTAGGCACTCCAGCGATCATCCTGCCCTTGGCGCGTCTCTAGCCGCACGGGCCCTAGTCCTAGGCGCTCCTCCAGACGCGCGGTCTCCTGCTATGCCACTGGTGGTTCCCAACCGTGTGTGTTCTCTGACGGCAAGAAGTCGTGTTCCCTTGGTGGCACACCTACTAGAGACGGATGTAGAGGCTCCTTTTTGGCCTCCCTGTGAGTTGAACTCTATTTCCTCGTGCATTCTACTGCTTGTTTTTTTGTTGCTTGTAGTTATCTATGGCTCAAGAAGACAATGTGGAGACAATGACCTTCAAGATTAATAATATTCTGTCTAATGTTACAACGATCAAATTAATAAAAAATAATTTTCTGATTTGGTCTACGGCTATAGAAGTTCTGTTTGCATCAAGAGGTCTTGGAGGCTATATTTATGGGTGAAAAAAGACTCTTGTTTTTACTAACAAGTTGTATGAACAGTGGTACATCGAAGATAGTCAGTGCAGGAGTTGGATCATAAATGTTGTATACCCGAAATTCAACCTCTGGTATCTGGAAGAAGTTTGCTCGAGAGCACTGGCTCACTCTTGAGAGCATGTATGGGTAGAAAAAATAAGATATAAGAATGTATTAACTGAGCAGGGAGGTCTAGAATATGAAACAAGGGGATATGTGTATTGCAGGGTATTATGTTGCATTGAAAGCGAAGTGGGAAGAAATAGACTATTATTATGATGATAAATGGACTAGCCATGCTGATCAAAAGAAGTTTTGGGGTGAGATTTGGAAAGAGAGGATCTTTATTTTTTTGGATGGTCTTAACAATGATTTTGAATCCCCATGAGTCAACTCCTGACAACAGGGATGGGCTCTAACATTGAGGAGCCTATCATGCAATTGAATCTAAGGAGCAACATCATGCTACTATGAGAGACAAGCATGTCTCATCCTTTAAGAATTCTGCTTTGCTTAGTAAAGGGGGCAAAAGTGGCTACTGGAGAGAGAAAAAATGTACTCATTGTAAGAAGACCGGTCTTGGAATCAATTATTGCTGGAAACTTCACCCGGATAGGAAGGTAAATAAAGAAAGAAACCCGTTGATATGGTTGTTGATAGTGAGAAGCTGACCGAGTAGCAGATTAAAGACCCCCATGCTTATGTTCAGAAATCTCTAAGAATACAAATGATGCTGATATTGTGAATAGTGCAATGGCCACGAAGAAAACTGAAGGTAATCATTTATTTAACAATGAATGGATTATTGATAATGGTGCCTCTGATCATATGACAGGGAACACTAAGATGTTTCTCGATTATAAACTTGCCTCGGGTAAAGAACGTGTCAATTTGACAGATGGGTCTTCTATTACTGTTGCTGGAAAATGGCGAATATCTGTCATAGATAAAATTATGTTAAAAGATGCTCTTCGTGTTCCTGATTTTCCAATTAACTTACTCTCTATGTATCGTATTGCTAAGGATATACATTTTTGTCTGATTTTTGATGAGACATCGTACGTGTTGCTGGACTCGACAACGAGGAAGCAGATTGGGATTGGTTTGATTGATGATGGTCTCTATAGCCTTCATACATGAGCGGTTTCTTTTTGGGTTGATGCAACTAATGCAAGAGATTCTGCTGATAATTGACTCTGAAGCGATGGCATGAGCGCTTTGGACATCCTTGTTATCTTGTTCTAAATAGTCTATTTCCTGATTTATGCAATAAAGTTGGATCATATATTCATTTCTGTGAAGAGTGTGAGCTCTCCAAGCACACTAGAGTGGTTTATCCTATCTCTAATAGTAAAAGTATGTATGTTTTTAGCATTGTTCGCTCGGATGTTTGGGGACCATCAAATTTGCAAAGTTTGGGAGGTCGTCTCTAATTTATGACTTTTACTGATGATTCTTTTGGCACACACATGTGTACTTAGTGAAGAGCAGAAGTGAGGTCTCGAGTATAATTCAAAGCTTTGTCAACATGATAAAAAATCAGTATGACACCAATGTAAAAATATTACGGACTGACAATGCTATGGAGTATTTGGAGGGATCTCTCCATGTACTTCTAGAAGACAACGGGATTATTCATGAAACTTCATGCAGTTTCATACCCCAACAAAATGGCATAGCTAAGAGGAAAAACCGTCACATATTAGAAGTTACAAGAGCTCTTCTTTTTCAAAGGAATACTCCCACGATATATTGGGGAGAAGTAGTTCTTACTGTTGTTCATCTTATAAACATGCGTCCCTCTAACATGGTTAAAAATATGCTCCTTTTGCTATATTACATCCTGATAAAATTCCTTTCGGCTTAGCTCCTTTGGTTTTTGGGTGTGTTTGCTATGTTCGCATTTCTGGTCCTGGCATGAGAAAATTAGATCCTTAAGTTGTGAAATGTATCTTCCTTGGCTACTCTGGTACAAAAAAAGGTACAAATGTTATGACCCGTTGAAAGAAAACTTTACGCTACCAGGGATGTTACGTTTCATGAGCACGATTTCTATTATGCAAAGATTTTTTCTCAGGGGGAATGGACTAAAATGATGGTTGAGAAAAATGAGGGCGAACTGTACTTTACTAATGAATACTGGAATAGTATCAATGATGTTAATGTTATTCCCTCTGGTCATAATACTGGTAGACAAGAGACTATAGATAACAATGCTGAGAGTGTGGACAATGACGATGATTGCAATGTACTTTGGTATGCTCAAATTTATGACAGATGAGAGACTATGGATAACAAAGGTGATCATGAAGAAAATATGATACCAAATCGCAATCCCAATCTCTCCTCGGATGATCCATGTCATGATCGCGATGTAAGTAGTTCTTCTTCCTCTGATGATTTGGTTGAGAATACTAACAATCATTTGAATGACCTGGTTGGTAATATTGAAGATGTAGAGGAGGATCTTTCTAATGTTGTGAGTAAGGTTGTAAGAACAATCAAGCCTCCATCTCGTTACCCTATGGAGAATTATGTCACTTACTTTCCGGTAAGTTCGAATTATAAAAGTGTTATTACTATGCTTGACTCACATGTTATCTCAAAAAGTTCTATTGAAGCCCAGTGAGATCCCAGAAGGGCAAAAGCCATGAAGAAAGAAATGGAGGTTTTAGAAAAAAATGATACGTAGGATATTGTGAAAATTCCAAAAGATGCTCATTATATTGGCTCAAGTATAAGACCAATGGAAAAATTGACATGTTCAGAGCCCGATTGGTTGCAAGAGGTTACAGTCAGAAATATGGTATATATTACCTCGAGACTTCTACTCCAATTGCAAAAATGAACATTGTCAGAGTTATTATTTATCTTGCCATTCAAGTTTCATGGAAAATGTATCAATTGGATGTCAAAATGCCTTCCTAAATTGATGTCTCAAAGAGGAAGTGTACATGAAGATGCCACCAGGATATGATCAGATAGATAAATGTTATAAGCTAAATAAAGTCATTTTATGGTCTAAAATAGTCAGCAAGAGCTTGGTTTGAACGGCTCAGGATATCGATGATAAAAGGTGACTACAGACATGCTAATGGAGATCATACCATTTTCATCAAAAGGAATGCACTAAGAAATCTATTCTTCTGGTCTACATTGACGACATGATCCTTACTCGTGGCGAAGAAGAGGAATTGTCTAACTTAAAAAAGACTCTTTCAGCAGAATTTGAATTAAAAGACTTGGGACAGTTGAAATGTTTCCTTGGGATTGAGATGGTCAGATCTCCGCTGGGTATGTGTTTGAATCAATAAATTACGCACTTAATTTACTCCATGAGTTAGGAATGATGGGTTGTAAACCTGCATCCTATCGTATGGAGGCTAACCATAAAATGAGTAAGAGGGATGGTAAACTTCTTCATGATGAAGAGAAAGGTAGATATCAGAGGTTAGTTGGAAAATTAATCTATCTTACTCTCACAAGACTTGACAATCACCAATGCGGTGAATATTGTCAGCCAATTATGCACGTTCCTGCTACTGTTCATGTGAACACTGTAAACCAGATCTTGAGCTACATAAAGAATTGCCCTTGCAAAGGTCTTATGTTCAAAAAACAAAGTGATGTTACTATTGAAGGCTATATAGATGTTGATTGGACTGGGTCTGTTGATGATAGGAGATCTGCATCCGAATAGGCCGTGTACTTGTGTGGGAACCTTGTTATTTGGAGAAGCAAGAAACAACACATCGTTTCAAGGTCAAGTGCAGAAGCTAAATACATGGCTCTTGCTAATGGCGTGACAGAAGTTTTATGGCTATAACTGTTGTTAAAAGAATTAGGAACTGAAGCTTGTATGCCAATGAAGATATTCTGTGACAACAAAGCTGCAATAAAGTTAGCAAACAATCCGATGATGCATGATAGAACCAAACATGTGGAGATAGATCGTCATTTCATTTGTGAAATGCTCGATGCTGATCTCTTCACAAAGGGGCTACCTACGACGTAATATAGTTGAATGTAGCCAAGTTGGCATGGTTGACATTTATGCTCAACTTGAGAGGGGGTGTTGGGTTTTGTATCATAATTGGACGGGTAAACAGATCTCTGGATGAGGCTCCGTTTACTCGGAGCTCTTATTTATGTACTCATCCTCCCTTCTTTCTCATCAAGTTAGTGAAGAGAGCCATAATCTCAACAAGAGAATAGGTTTATATGCCCCCATAATTTTTCCCTCATCGAAGAATTTTTCATGTAAATCCTTGTCTTCTTGTGTTTTTGCCGTTGTTTTTCTACAAAGTCAAAGCTAAACTTCTCTTTATAATTGATACTTTTGAATTCAAAGATATTGCAATTGTAGTTAAACTTGGCAAGTCGATCGGGGGTTTGCACAACCAACTCGGACATGAGTCGGAGTTGGACTAAAAAAAATAATGCCCTATATAGTTCGTCTCTTTGGTTGGTCAACCGACTCAGTGGACATCTATCAACGTGCACCACAAAATCCAACCAAATCTGCCCGCACGCAAAGAAAAATAAAAAAATTAGGTGTATATATGTACCTTTTATATAATGTACTTCAAGTTTTTACATTGCATTGTCAGCAATAGTCGCATTAGATTTAGAAAGTTTGGATGATTTGAAAAATAATCATTGTTGAATAATAATAAAAAGTTGACAGCTTTTTTAGAAATTCGCTCATGGCAGAATCCGGTTGGGCATAATATCTAATTTATTTGCAGTTGTGTTAAATGAAGAAAAAGATGAACGTATTAAGAAAAAAATTAATTTTGATGCATCAAGTGAGATCTTCTACGTACAACTCTTATAAAAATGCATATACTAGAAAATTGTATGACATCGTCTCTAAACACATATTTCACAACACCTCGCCAAACTTATTCCACAAACAAATCCATTGTGACAACCAAAGGGATTTTTTTAAATAATTATTAAAAAAATTAAAATTAATTAAATAGATACGGATAAAAATAATTTAAAAAATAGGTATCGATCGGCACCTCAGGTGCCGATTTGGGGCGTTCAGCCCAAATCGGCATCTCAGGTGAGGTGCCGATTTGGAGATGGGCATTTTCCACAAAGATCCCATGTAATATTTTAATTCTTATTCGATACTATACGATACTATAAATTATATTAATTTTCTTAAATATGAATGAGGACATTTGAGGAATTTTTAAAATAATTTAAAAACAAAATAAATTTAATAGGCTTTCAATATTTTCCTTCATCGCACTTTTTTCGATATATCGCTAGGAGCTTCGTGCTCTCATCTTTGGAGGTGGAAAGATGGTTTACCATTTCTTCTGCACCTCGTCTCGCTTCTCCCCGCTAACGTTATTGTAAAATGTGATGTATATCTCTATTTTTAATTATATTCTTCATTATTGAGATATACTTAGAATATTTACAATTGACATATCATGAATATTATAGTAAATATAAAGAAATTGAGAGTGTGCTCAACATTATTTACCATTAACATATGTCAACTCAACAACGTACAACTTGACATCAATTAACTTAAAAAAATTGCAAGTATTTTATTAAAATCATAAAAGAATAAAGAGTTGTTTACAAATAATAAGAAAAATTTTTACAATAACTTAAAGTTTCCATATCTTTAGAAATCCCTTCAGACTTCCTCATCCATCTTTTGCACCTCCTCCTTTGTCGTTTCCTTTCCCTCCATCTCCTGTTTTTTTGTGACTCTCCTCATGTGTTGTCTTCTTCTTCTTCTTCTGCTTGGCCATTTGTTCTGAATGTGTTGGAATGTGCCCTGGAGGATGCGGTCTAGTTGACGACTTCCGTGGAGGTTCGATTGTTTGGGATTCTTGGTTTCTTGAAGTCCGTACACTTGCTGAAGCAGCTCTGATGGAGGAGGCTCAGTGATCCTTACTCCGGGAGAGGGTCTTCGAGGCAGCTCCGGACGTTGTTGTGGTGTTATCGTGGATATACCAAATAACTGTCTATTGAAATCAGTTGCCTCCATTTTCTGAACACTATCAAATATTTGCGACTACAAATCTCCTGAACTATATTGAGTAGACGGTATGAGCTGAGAGGATCCAGAGTCAAATTGACTTGAAGGTCCAACAAGTGATGGTCCTACAAGGTTGAGATATTTTTATTGTTGTAAGTATCACAAAATTTAAATATAATGTATTGAAATGAGATCTTCTATTCCAGAAGATATTTATACCTGAACCTCTAAATCCGACTTCACCGATTTGAGACCCTGCAAAGCCATAGTCGATATAGCTCATACCTGAAAGATGTTAATTACAATATATGCCACATAAATTAAACAATAAGTAAGAGAAGGATACAATGTAATAAATTAACTATAATAATCTGTAGATACGAATCCTGGTTGAATTAGCGGAACTTCCTGGCCGTTGTATCCCTGACTCGAAGGACCAGCAAATGAGGATCCTGCAAATTGTGATTGACTGAAAGCTTCTCCATATCCTGCAAGAATGGGATATTCATCTTTCAGGAAATGTTACAGAAGATAAAAATTAGTTATTGCATTGAGTCATTTTATTACCTGAAGCTCCAAATCCGGTTTGGTCATATTGAGATGCGAGTCCTTGATGACCTGACGGGTACCCTTATCCGCCATATCCCGCAGACATCATTCTCGAGGTTCCAAATATTGACTCCTCCAATGTCTGACCTTGCGAAAATGCTTGCTCACTGTGTCCTGCTATATTTTATGAGGAATTATGTTTATATGTCTAAAAATCGATATATTAATATGAGTTTACTAAACATAAACAATTAACTAAAACCTGAACTTCCAAACATCGGTGATGGTTGCGATCTCTCCCCACCATATTCCGTGTAATATCTTCCTATACGATTTACAACATATAATGTTATAAATTCACTCGTCTAAGTGACAAACAAAATATTTTATATTTGTAAGAAAGAAATCACAAAACCTGATGCTCCCGGAGTATGATGCTCATGTGATGGCATGAACTGCTGCTGCTCATATTGTTGGAAGGGATACATCAAGGAGAACATGTTGAGTGTTTCATCGAGCTTGTTAATTGTATCTTCGACCGTCGTCCTCATGTTAGAAGGTAAGTCCGTTGATCGTCTGAGTTTATACATATTGTTACTTCCTTGTACAATCGTATCCACCTATTCCATTTACGAAAATAATAAGAATAATTTAATAGACTATAAGAAGAATAAGTAGACTTTTTAAACATACCAGACATCTTTCCATTGGTCTGTGTGGTCGGTAAGCTACTACAGGAGGAGGAATCTGTATTTCGATCCATCTTCTTATTATATTCCAATACCGCTGCATGTAAAAATCGGTATTGGAATCCGGGTGCTCATGAACCACTACGGCTTCCCTGTCATCCCAACGATCTACGTATTGTCGATGTATAGTAGACCAGTTTAGGATGTCAGCACTTCGAGTTTTGTTACGTCGAGATACAACATTTATCCTCTCAACGGAAGCAGGAATGTGTTGTCGTATCCCAAATTGACGCATCACGCGATCAGGTAGGTGCATCACTACGAGATCATAACAAATAAGTGGAACTCGACTCAGCCAAACTGTCTGTCCACTTCTGCAGATAGGATATAGTTGTGATATTTCCACATCAACGTACGGTGTCCAAATCATCTGTATTTTATTACAAAAAATTGGATATAATAGTTTACAATAATTTAAAAATAAATGTGAGGATTAACGTTTTTTTACCTGATGAGGTTCTTGTGTATCCAGCTCGTTACGATAGAATGCTAGTGTTGTTGTATGCACTTTCTCTTTAAAACTACGCACTCCAATCCACTTCAATGCTAATGCACCTCCGTTGATCTGAGCACCGGCACGTACTATTGGTCGTCCAATATGTACATGCTCTCATGCCCAAACATGTATTTGAAAATATTAGAATACATAAATAGACAAAAAAATATTGCGAACACGAGGCATATGGAGTACTCTGTATACCTGTAAAATTGAGAAGAAGCCATATATCCTAGACGTACCGATTTTTGCAACCCTATCGAGCTCTGAATACATATGTGTCAAAGCAGCAGCACCCCAAGCAAGTTGAGCGTATTATTTTAGTTCAGGTAAATGTAATAGGTATCTATAAAAATTGAGTAAACGTTATTTCTAAGAATACGATAACACATGAAAATGTAGCTTTGAATCATTAGCGCATACCTTAGAGGCACCATATCGTTGTTGCTGTCTGCAAGAACACTACATCCTATATGATAAAAAATCAGTGCTCTAACCAAACGGGTCGCCTGTTGTTCGTCTTCAATACCCGGGAGCGGATGTTCTATGTTGAAGAAGACGTCGCGTATCCACGACAGCTTCACTTTTCCACTCTTTATCCGAGTGGGTACTACTCCTAACAAACTCAGACACACTGCATCCCATCCACTTGTCGGAGAATCCGGATTAGAACAACAATTAACCCACAATCAGAATAAAGTAATTAAATCTCAAAAATGTGGAGTTAAAATTTATTATAACTCTACATATAAATATGTATAGGTGTAAGCACAAGTAGAGGTCGAACACTGGGAGGGGAATGGATGTGTGGTGAAATTAATGCACATTTATTCAATTCTTGGATCATGTCCATTTCTTTATTGTTTTTGTGGGTTTTTGATTTTATATTTTATATTTTTTTATTTTTGTTTTTATAATTTTTATTTTGTTTTTATATTTTATATATTTTTTATTTTCTTTTTATATTTTTAATTATATAATAATGATATATATAAAGATATATATATATATAAGAGAAGAGAGGGAGAGATATATGATATATATGAATGTATATACATATTAATACCTAAAATATATAGATATACTATTTTTTGGCTTTTTATATTTTTCTATTTTTTGTTATTTTTTTGGGAATTTTCCTAATTTTTAAATATTTTTAATTCCAAAATGTCCCTAATAAGGGATTAAATAAATAGGTCGAAAATAATTTGGGTTTTAAAAATATAAAATAAGTCCCAAAATTATCCAAATAAATTTTAATATGTAAATAATAATATATAGATAATTATAAAAGAGAAAAATATATTTTTCGGATTTTTCTAGGGTTGACTTTGGAGCTTTCTGATTTTTATATTTTTCTTTTTCTTATTTTTAGGGTTTTTCATTTTCTGATCTCAATATATATAAATACACCATATATAATATTTTTGGAATTTTTCAAAAACATTTTATATTTTTTGGTATTTTATAACTTAGACAATGCTTATTTAGGCTCCATTTGAATTTTAAAAATAAGGTAAAATGCATAAAAAATGCAAGTTAAAAATGTGGGTGTGAAAGTACATGCATGGAGCATCTAACCTAATTTTTGTGGATTTTTAGGAGCAAGCTAGGTATTTTAAATAAATACATAAAAGACATAAAAATAAAACAGCCTGGCAGGGGCATTTTTGCAAATAAAATAACATACAGGGGGCTCTGTGCAAAAATACCAACAGCAATAAACATTTATTTTATTTTTCAGAACTATTTTACAATTACAAAAATCGTCAAGGCATGCATGCAAATTTCACGTACCTCACGTGGGACTGCACGTGAGGCGCGGAAGGACCTGATTGTAAATACAAGAAATACGGGGGTCCTTTTGCAAAATTTATATTTATTTTACAGCGTAATATTTATTTTACAGAATTAAACATTAAATACAAAAAAGGTGGGGGCTATATATGAAAATAACCCCAAAAGGCGCGCGATCCAACGGTTCTTCGTTCTTCACTTGACACGCGGCGCCCATCCAGCGGCCGATACCGCTTCGCCGATGAACGCACGAGATTAGATCTCGTGAATGAGATCTACGGTATGGCTTCGCTCCATCGGACGGTTGATGCTCGATCTGGGACTCCTTCTTCATCCGACGGCAGGGAGGAAGGTTCGCCTGGGCGAACTTCCTCCGGCGATATCTCCCTCCCCCGCCGATCTCTGCTGCTCCAAAGCATCCCAACACGTTGCAGGCGCTTCCCTCTATCTGCAGGAGGTTTCAGATCAGAAAGGAGACCACCGGAGCGCCGCCACTAGGTCGATGTCGAGGTGGCGCTCCAGGCACCTCCGGCGAGCATCGAAGACCGCCTCCAGGTACCTCAATGCACCTTGTACTTGCGTAGGATGTAACAAGGGACAAGGGCAAACTGCCTCGTCCCGTTAGAACAGAGAATGGGCAAAGGGTGACTTCGGGCGGAGACCTCCGGCGATGGGTGAAAGATGGAGATTGGGTCGCCAGATCCGAAGAAGATCTAGGTGATCTCTCTGCTAGGAGTACTGCCCTCCCTAACCTGACGGCTGCTGCTGGGGCTGGGCACCACCACTCCCCCACCTGAATCCGGGATGGTCTCGTCGGATCCTCGGCTGGGGGCGGTCATACCAAATCCCATTGACATCCATCAACGGCTCGGCATCGTAGGGGGCTGGCGGGAGTACTGCCAGAGGCTGGTCCGGTTGGTATACCACCATCTGCATCTCTGGAGATGGTGGGGACTGGTAGGTGGGTTGCGGCTGCTGGTACGGCTCCGCCTGTACAAGGTGAACCTGTCTAGGCTGCTGTAGGGAGCTGGAGCGCTGGGACGAGCTGCTGCTGCTGCCGGAGTCGCCTCACGACTGAAGACGGGGCTGAGAAGCCGTCTGTGCCTCCTGGAGACACATGAGCTGTGTCTTCATGTCACTCAGAACCTGTGCCATCTGTTCCATCTGAGTGATGCTCTGGCACTGCTTCTTCTCAATCAGCTCCATGCGGTCCAACTTCTCGCTGATGATACCCATGTCCGCAGCGGACGACTCTGCCTGTGCTGCTGCGACTGCGGACGAACTGGATGGACCTGCATCTACCCGTGCTATCCGCTGGTACTGCACGGGACCTGGCTGCTGAGGCTGGGTCTTCTGAGTATACAACCTGGTCTGGGACATCACCATGTAGTTTTCGGCCATCTCCTCGTAGATGGCCCAGACCTGGTCGTGGTCCTTGGCAAAGTAGGACCCGCCGCGAGAAGCGTTCACCAGACCCTGAAGCTCTGGCGTCAACCCGCTAAAAAAGCTCTGAACTAGGTTCGGCTTGGAGATGTCGTGGTGTGGGCATCGGTCTAGGAGCTCTCGAAACCTCTCCCATGCCTCGCGAAACTGCTCATTGGGGAACATGGAGAAGTTGCTGATCAGGGCCCTCGCTGCATTCGTCCGCCCGAGTGGATAGTACTTGTTCAAGTACTCGGTGCGGAGCTGCTCCCAGGTGTAGACAAACCTCCCAAGATGCTTCAGCCAGGTGGCTGCTCTATCTGCCAGTGAAAACGGGAAGGCTATCATCCGGATCGTGTCCTGGTCCACGTGGCGATCGTGGACAGTGTTTCAGATCATCAGGAACTCCTGGAGGTGGAGGCGGGGCTCCTCAGTGGCAAGTCCGTGGAAACGGGGCAGTAACTGCAAAGTGTTCGGGGGGAACTTGAAGTCCCCCACGATCGTTGGCACTACTACCCAATGATGCATCAGAGTAGATCCGGGATTGTGTAAATCCCGCATCGGTCGTGGTGGTCCTCCTGCCGCGGCACCTCCCGCTGCGGCGGCGGCTGCTGCTGCTGCTGCTGCTGCTGCGGCTCGTGCATCTGCATCAGGTATCTCCTCGGGCTCGCTCTGCTGGTCTCGCTCTGCTCTGAGCCTCTCCAACTCTCGCCTCATCTCTATCATGAATGCCCCCTGATCGCGTAACTGCTGCTGGACTGTCTCAAGTGATGCGATCAGGGTGGAGTTGATCGCTCCCTGGTCTAGTACAAAATGCTCGGGCTGACGGGAGTGATCATCTGAACTGCCGGCTCCGGCCATGACGTCTGCAAAATCAAACGAGCCCAACTCAGGTGCTGTCAAATCAATCAATCTCTCCTCGGGCTCGTATCTCTCAGGTCGGACAGAAAGGGGGTCGAGGGGGAACAGGGTGGAATCGTACTCGGGCTCGGAGAGCGGGTCTGAGCTCTCGCGAGCCAACCTAGATGATGAGGTAGACGTGCCCGAAAGCGGTGCAGCCAGAGGCTGCCTAAGAGAGCGTCTACCCATCATCTTGATCTGGTGAGTAAGGCGGATGAGATCTGGAAAAATTATGATCAGAAAACAAACCCCCGGTTCACCAACGCAACGCGAGCTGAAGACCGTGAAAGTTCGGTCAAATTATCTTGTCAATTTTATTTGGTGAACACACAAAATATCAGAGCGCTTACGTGACATGTTAGGATATCCGATACTAACCCAACCGACTGGCCCGCACGGAAAAGTCGGTAATCAGTCGGGACTAGCACCGGGGGGCTCTACCTAGGGTGCGGGTCACTCTCTCGCGCATCCAAACCATACAATGAGGGGGTTGCTCTCCCCAAGATAAAATTTTTAGGGTGAGCAGATTTTAAGATCAATAGTCTTAGCCAGTCCCAATTTTATGGTTTCTCTTTTTAATCTTTTTCAAATAAAAACAAACGTCCTAACGAATTTTTCGGTTCTCCTGATTATTAGGTCCAAAACAAGGGGGAGAAGACGAAAAAGCCGATGCGCGATAAATCAATGATGCATGCTGAGTAAGAAATGCGTACCTGTCTCCAACACTCTACATGCAATATGATCCGCGCATAAATGTAAAGACAGAAAGGAAACTACCTATATGATGCAACGGGAAAGCCGAGTCCTAGATGAGCAATTTCTAGCGAAGAACCGTCTAACCGGTCACCGACCTCCAAGCCAAAGAGTCCGGTCTTGGCCCGTCCCTCCTATGTCCGACAAATCGGGGGTAGGAGTAAGCGCTTTACAGGACGGGCTGCGGCACGTAGGCTACGAAGGTAAATGAATCGGTTATTTTTATTAATTATTTTGAGTAGGTCCAATTAACGTTCTATAGGAACAGATAAGCAGTTAGGTGTGTGGATCCTACTAATTACGGTACAATCACCAGAAATTCCTAAGTCTAGGGGCTCGAGCAAAAACCACGTAAACACCGGAAAAGGCAGAAAGAAAAGAAAATAAAACCGCGAAAAACCGCGAAAAACCGCGCAAGTCCTAAGGGTCCCTCGAGCACACCGGTGCTCGGCGAAACAGACCCGCTACGGCAGAAGAGTCCAAGTCCAGTGTCCTGTATTATTACAATAATAATGAATAAAAAGTCTATCCTAATCCTCACCCACTCAACTCTCTCCCACTCTCTCCTGCGGCTCCGTACAGAAGGGATCCGCCTCCAAATCCTGCGGTTGCGCCGGCTTCTCGAAATCAGCCGCCTCGGTCCTCGGGCCCTCGCAAGAGAAAACAGAATGGTCAGAACCAATAATCAAATAATAATAAAGGAAAAAGAAATGAAAATACAAATAAAAGGGTATATATGCAAAAATGTAAAATAAAATAAACACACAAAATAAACAAAAACAAAAATAAAAGAAAAAGAAAATAATGCAAAATAAAACAAAAAGAAAATATGAACAAAAGCCGCGAAGAGCCGCGAGCTCTGGAAGAGCCGCGAAAAGCCGCGAAAATAAAAACGAAAAGAAAATCAACTACTAAGCCGTGCTCCCCGGCAACGGCGCCATTCTGATAAGCGATCCGAACGACTAAGGTAAAGGTAAAAAAATGGTCGTTGCGACCCTGGTCGCTCAGATGCGCTAAATCAAGAAAAATGAACCACTCGATACAAATAAAATCAATCAAGCACGAATAGCGGTCCTGCTATGTGTTTAACCTGGTATAGCACCCAGGGTCGAACTCAAGGAGCACGGATTGGCCGATGGCCTACGAAGTAGTAAAAACAAATAAAATAAAGAAATAAAATCTTTTTAGTGGTTTTTAATTATTTTTATAATTTTTTGGATTTTAATTGATTAAGAAAATAAGAAAAACAAATACAAGCACACTTTCAACAATTTATTTAAAGCAACAAAAATCAACCAAAAATTAAAACAAAAATATTTTTATGTGTTTTATATTTTTCTATGTTTTTGGTGAATTTTTGATAATTTTCTGATGTGTATTTTATTTTCTAAAAATCAAACAGTGGGGGAAATAAGTGGTACTGTCCAGCCAAGCCAAAAATCCCTAGATAAAATATCTAGGGGCCTCAAAAGGGCCTGGAGGTAATTTTCCTGTAAAATAGCTAGAACAAGGAAAATTTAGGTACCAATTTTATTATTTTTGGGTTTTTAAATTTTTTTACTAGAATTTTTATGGGTTTTCGAGTGTTTTTAAGTTTTTAAGGTTTTTAAGTAATGAAAAATAGCCAAAATTGGCTAGAAAATCAAACAGACTGAACTAAACAGAAGTTAATTTTTATGGAATTTTTAGGGGAGTTTTTATATTTTTTTGTGAATTTTCAAGTTAAACAGTAACGAAAATAAAGGTTTTTGAATTTTTAAAAATAGCAAACGAAATCAAAAATGTCCTCAAAAATCCTTGAAAATCCTATACCATGGCAGGAGCCATGTGTCAAATTCTCATTGGATTTGGAGGTGATTTGATATTTTATTCAAAAATAACAAAAGGATACTGTGCACAGGGACTGGAATGCAAATACCCAAAGTTCTAGGGGTCCCGGTGAGAAATACCCAGCGAAACACGCGCCAAGCGCGTGCCTGGGGCACTCAGGGACCTAAATGTAACAAAAATAAGTCCCGAGGACTTATTGGTAACACGTACCAAAAGTCCAGGGGCCTTAGTTGCAAATAACCCAAAAAATATCGCACATGCGGAAATAAACCACGCACAAGGGTATAAATGCAATTAACTAAAAACTTTCATTCATTTCATAAAAACCAGAACTACAAGGGCTTAGACTGCAAGTACACCAAAATAACACGTGACGAAGCACGTGGCTCACAACAGGCAGGGGTATAAGTGCAAATAAACTAAGCTCAAGGTCCTCTATGCAAATAAACCTAAAACTAAACAACTGACTAAAATATTTACAGGACTAAAACGAAATAAAAGAAAGACATGGGCCTAAGGGTAAATTACCCTTTATTAAGCGGGGGTGCTGGATGCGTGCCACGTGTAGATCGAACGGCTGCGGCTGGTGGGTGCTCCTGATCGCTCCTCCTCTGATCGGACGGTGCTGGTAGCTCCAAGGATGGACGGCCAAGATCTGAACTGGAGCGAGAGGAGGCAATCGACGGCGACTGGAGGTCCTGGAAGAACAGGTCCCCGGCGAACTTCGCCGGGCTCGTGCGTGCATTGTGGTCCTCCGGGGAGCCTTCTGAAGGTCGGAGAAGATTCGCGGAAGGCCCCCGCGTCTGCCGGTGGGATCCGCTGACCGAGCCGAGCTCCGAGGAGCTCTGGCGAGGTCGACGGAGCTGGGTCTCCTGGCCGGAATGACCGAAGCCCCCAGATGGGCTCGGTTGAACCTGCAAAGTGGGTCAGAAGATTCACGGGTCGAGGGCAAACTGCCTCGACCCAGTTAGGCGGAGCGAAGGTGGCTGGTGTGTCGAGGTGGCGGGCTCCGGCGAAGGTGGTGGACGGAGGAGCCCGGTTCCCAGTTCCTGTGCGAGCTGGGTTGAGTGAGTGGGTGCAGAAGGTGCGTCGGGGGAAGGCGAACGTGAGGGTAGATTCCGATGATCGAGATGGAAGGCGGGGTGGTCGGAATCGGAGATAAACGACGGCGGCGCAAATTGGGGGAAAACTGAAATTAGATGAAATGGCGGAACTACGGGGTTACCTGGATGATCGGTGAGACTGGGGAAGAGCAGGGGGTGCTCCTGGTCGTCGCCTCGAGGGTCGTCTCGGCCCGAGGCTCGAAGCTCGCTCAGGTGGCGGAGCTACGGCGGCAACGTCGCCGGATCGATGGATTCGCCGGCTCTCCTCGCTGCAACAGGTAGGGGATGCGAGCTGTCACCTCTTTCTCTCTCTCTCTCTCTGGAGCTCACTGTAGAACGAAGCAAATGGCCAAAGATAGCGTGGGAAGATGGCGGAGCAGCGCCTTTATATGGCTAGGGGTCCGAGAAGAAGGGGTCCGGGCAAGCACAGGAGCGCAGATCCCGAGGGAGCGGCTCCGGCGAGGATGCCGGATGCAAGGAGAATGATTCGGACCCGGGGTTTGGCGAATTGGTGATCGGGTCGAGCGGGTATTAATTGGAGATATCGGGTCAGGAGCTCGGACCCGTGGGAAGTGGTCCTGGGGGGCTAGTTGACCGGGCGGTCAACATCCCCAGGAGCCAATGAGGTTCGGCCACGTGGCTGGATCTTGAGGTGACAAATAGAGGTAGCTAGGGGCCGAATCTGCAAAAACTTCAAACATGAAATATTTTTATTTTATTTTTTTCTATTTTTTGGTGATTTTTAATTAATTTTTGGAAATAAAAATAGGCTATATACATAATATGTACTAGATATAGGTATATGTAATATATATAGGGTTTTGATTTTTGATTTTTATATTTTTATTTTTATACAATTTTATTCCCATTTTATATTTTATTTATTTATAGAATAAAATAAGGAATAAAAGGGTGTTTTTATTTTATTTTTATTATTTATGTACATAGGTAAAATAAATAGATATTTACATCTATATATATGGTATAAGTACAAGGTATTTTTGTATTTTTGATTTTTCTATTTTTATTTTGTTTTGATTTTAATTGTTCTTATTTTATTTATTTACAATATATAACATATATTATTTACAAAAATTATAAAAATTACTTTTATTAATTTTCAAGGTTAAATAAATAAATAAATAGATGTGGTATATGTACATGATGAAAGGGATATTTTTTATTCTTTTTAATTTTTTAACTTTTTATTTTGTTTTTATATTTTTATAAATATATACAAGTATTTACAAGCATATTTTTGGTGAGGAAAAATATTTTTATTTATATACACAACTATTTACACATGAGCCCCTATCTCCCTCTACTTGGCTTTTATGCGGTCAAGCCCATGCTGAGCCCTCCCTTGGGTTAGGTTGCTCAATATTTATTCTAAATATTTCCCTCTTTTTCTTTTTAGTCTTTATTCTTTTATTTTTGCACAAAAACATGCTAATTATAGGTTTTTACACAATGCATGCTTTTGGTAATTATTCCTATTTACACATATCTACATGCATTTGCAAAGGTTTTTGTAGCTAAAATATAAGAATAAAGAGTGATGAATGGGTATTCATCACCCCCCTATACTTAACTTTGCTAGTCCCTTAGCAAACACTTATTTGAAAAAGATGTGAAAAAGAAAGAAAAAGAGAAAGAAAAAGAGGACGTGCATGGATCAAGGTTGATTATTAAACTTGCCTTCATTAAATTGGGGTATGGAGCTCGATCAGATCTTTGGATTATTAATGTGTCGGAACCTTATTTAGACTTAAGCTTAAAACTCAACAGCCTCTAAGTTCCACTAATCTATAATCAAGACTCCTCAATGCTCCAGATCAGAACAAGTCATCAATCACAAACCCTGAAGACCATGAATCTTTTCTTGTCCTGTGAATGTGAAGTCTAAGCTCTCCACCTCAGAAATGGCAACTTGACAACCCTCCCCAACAAGGTAACTCTACGACCTCAATCTGGCCACTCTTTCCTCGAGGAGCGGGGTATTCCCTTCTAAGTTCAAGTTCAACCGGCTCAAGAAGAGGGGGAAGAAGAGAATGGGTCAAGGCCAGTGTAGCCAAGTACCCTTGGGAGCTTGACCAGTGTAGCCAAGTCTCCTTGCTGCAAGCTACAACAGGTGGATCATGAAACCAAGCTTTGCTTATTGCACTCTATATATATACTCCGGTGGGATTATCATTTTCTCTCAGACCCACCACTTTTTTGGAGTTCTTTTCTTTTTGCACATTTTTTGTTTCAAGTGCATCTGTACAACATATACATGTGCAGCATATATACAAGGAGTTTTTCCTCTTGAGCCAGTAGACTATCCCTCTTTTGAAGCTTTATTGCAACCCACAACTCCCGTCGTTAGACCTCATGGCAACCAGACCAAGTTGAGACGCACTTCCTTCACTATAAGAAGAAGAGAGGTTCCGCCTAGAAGTACTACCCTCATATGCTACCCCAAGTCAAGGAAGACTGCCTCCTCACCACCTCATCCGTAGAGAGCTCGGTGCATAGTGCTGGTGTCCAAGTAAAGCCATAATCTATATGAGTCATGTGTTGTTGTTAAGTGCTCTACTTAGGCTCATTGAGATGACATGTGATCATAGCCTAGTGGACTCAAAGAATTAAGTCACCATGGACCTGAAAAGCCTTAAACCTAAGTCCTATAAGGTTCCTCTTAGAAGTTAGGTGGATTAAGATCTTAATCAAGCTCCATTTCTCAATTTGATTCCAGGCTAGTTTAAATGTCAACTATCATTCAAGAAAAGCTATATACATATGTACAAAAAGATGCTTATTTACACAAATTTTACAATCATGCAAAATTTTTGAAAAATGTTTTGAAATCATGAATGGATGATGCATGAAGTGCAAGTTTTGCAAAAAGATATTTACACACATTTACACAAGATTTTGCAAACTTTTTGATTTTCAAAACATTTTGGAAAATTTTTGTACTATATACATAATTTTGATACAAAAATATTTACACAAGCTTTACACAAAAGATTTTTGAAATCATTTTTACAAAAATAATTTGTACACTAGCTATGTATGTGCAAATAAAAGAAGATTATGTACATGAAAAAAAATTTTAATTTTTGTGGTTTTTAGCCATTTTATTTATTAACAAACTCACACAAAGTACGAGTTATGGCTAAAGTATATATGAAATATATACACACTCCCCTATACTTAGCTCGAACGATGTCCTCAGAGTCAAGAGCGATGAAGAAGACATAACTCGTGCTAGGTATAGGAAAGTAAAAAGGAAGGCTATACAAAAAGAAGAATGAAATAGAAAAGTCAAGAGGAGATCGGGTCTTCCCCCTATACTTAGGATCAAATAATCCTAAGTATAGCAGGCTGTATACTAAGGGAATACCGAGTGGAGAATGTACAGGGTCTACCCCCCCTATACTTAGGGTGAAATATCCCTAAGTATAGGCAGCAAATCAGGGGTAGACAGAAACAAAAGAAATACCCAAAAGGTCTCACATCCCCCTATACTTAGGGTAAAGTGCACCCTAAGTATAGCATAATCACAAGATGAAGGAAGGGATGTGGGACTAAAGAATGTAGTGATATGGACATCTGGATCTATACAAAGCGGAAGATCAGTGAACTCAGGTGTGAGATGCATTAGATGTGAGTCAAAGACCACATCTCACGCAAAGTGAATAGGGGCAAGATCAGCGACCCGCGGCTCATGATCTAGAAATGGCTTGAGCCGCTGGCCGTTTACTCGAAAGGTACTCTCAGAAGACAACTCGGATATATCTATGCTACCGTTGTCGTGTACCTTTTTAACCAGATAAGGTCCCTTCCATTTGCTCTGTAGCTTCCCTGGAAATAATCGTAGCCTCGCATCAAACAGCCATACACTCTGTCCAATCTCAAAATGCCTGTGGCTGATATGAGAATCATGCCACTCCTTGACTTTCTCCTTATAATGCAGGCTGCTTGAGAAAGCTGCATCTCTAAGCTCCTCCAGGGCAGCTAGCTCTGCCCTCCTCTGGTCTCCCATACCATCTGGATCCATCAAAATATCTGTAACTGCCCAAAGTGACTTGTGCCTCAGCTCAACAGGTAAATGGCATGGCTTTCCATACACGAGGCGAAAGGGAGATGTGCCCAAAGGTGTCTTGAAAGACGTCCTATATGCCCACAAGACCGAGTCCAAAAGCTGTGACCAATCCTTTCGGTCAGGGCGGACGACTTTCTGCAGAATAGTCTTGATCTCCCTATTCGACACTTCGGCTAGACCATTCGTCTGTGGATGGTAAGGTGTAGCAACACGATGATCTATGCCGAACTCGCTAGCAAGTGCCTTCACCTGGTCGTTGATGAAGTGAGATCCCCCATCAGAAATCAAAACTCGTGGAACCCCGAACCGCGTGATGATGTGCTTCCTCAAAAATCTGCAAACTGTCCTTGCATCAGCGGCTCGGGCGGGGATAGCCTCCACCCAACGACTCACATAATCTACGGCCAACAGAATGTACTCAAATCCCTGACTCTTAGGGAATGGACCCATGAAATCGATGCCCCATGCGTCAAAAACCTCACAGAAGTGAATGGGCTGCATCGGCATCATATCACGCTGTCCACAAGTGCCCATCCTCTGACAATCAGTACACCTCTTCACGAACTCATCTGAGTCCTTGAAGAGGGTAGGCCACCACAAGCCGGATTGGAGCACTTTCTGTGCCGTTCTCCTCCCAGAATGATGTCCTCCTGCCTCAAGCTTGTGGCAGTAAGTGAGGACACTATGGTGTTCCTCCTGAGGAATACACCGACGCCAGACGCTGTCCCCTCCTTCGTGGTAAAGGATGGGATCCTCCCAATGGTAGGACTTGGCCTTCGCGAGGAAGGTCTCAAGCCTCTGCCTGGGCCAATCTTGTGGGACTTTCCCAGCAACGAGAAAGTTCACAATATCGGCGTACCATGGGAGTGAGGCGATAGCAAGGATCGCCTCATCTGGGAAGGTATCTCTGATAGGGTCAATCTACTCAGAATCCTCAGGATGCTCTAGTCGGGAGAGATGATCCGCCACCACATTCTTGACTCCAGGCTTATCCTTGATCTCAATGTCGAACTCCTGGAGTAGAAGGATCCATCTAGTCAGTCTGACCTTGGCATCCTTCTTTGTCATGAGGTACCTGATGGCGGTGTGATCTATAAACAAAGTCACTCTAGATCCGATGATATACGATCTGAACTTATCCAGGGCAAACACTACAGCTAGCATCTCCTTCTCTGTAACCGTGTAATTCCGCTGGGCGGAATCCAATGTGCGGCTAGCGTAGTGTATGGGAAATGGAACTCCATCCCTCCTCTGTCCCAGTACTGCCCCTACGGCAAAGTCGGAGGCATCCGTCATGATCTCGAATGGGAGAGACCAATCAGGCGGCTGGAGGACAGGAGCCTCAATAACACACTGCTGGAGAGTCGCGAAGGACGAAAGACACTTGTCATCGACAAGGAACTCGGTGTCTTTCGTCAAGAGGTCAGTCAACGGTCGGGCAATCATGCTGAAATCCTGAATAAATCTCCTATAAAATCCAACGTGCCCCAGGAATGACCGTAGCTGCCTCAGATTGGACGGTGGTGCGAGTTTCCTAATGACATCAACCTTGGCCGGATCCACCTCCATGCCCCTGTTGGAGATGATATGGCCAAGCACCGTCCCTTGAGTCACCATGAAGTGACTCTTCTCCCATGATAGAACCAAATGAAACTCAATACATCGCTGGAGTACCCGGTCTAGGAAGTCAAGACAGGAGTCGAATCCGTCGCCGTAGACCGAGAAATCGTCCATGAAGACCTCCAAACACTCCCCTACCATGTCTGAGAAGATCGACAGCATGCACCTCTGAAAAGTCGCAGGGGCATTGCATAGCCCAAATGGCATGCGTCGAAAAGCATATGTACCGAAGGGACAGGTAAAGGTAGTCTTCTCCTGATCCTCAGGAGCGATGGCCACTTGGTTGTAGCCCGAGTACCCATCCAGGAAGCAGTAATGGCTCTTCCCTACCAGTCTCTCAATGATCTGGTCGATAAAAGGCAGGGGGAAATGGTCCTTCTTGGTAGCCTGGTTGAGTCTCCTGTAGTCAACACAGACCCTCCAAGAGGTGGGTACTCGTGTAGCAATCTCCTCTCCCGACTCACTGATCACAGTCGTGATGCCCGTCTTCTTGGGCACCACATGCAAGGGGCTGACCCACTTGGAGTCGGAAATGGGATAAATAAAATCTGCACTCCACCATTTCGATATTTCCTTCATCACGACCTCTCTCAGGTTGGGGTTCAGACGCCGCTGGAACTCACGCGACGGCTTCGCCCCCTCCTCGAGATAGATATGGTGGGAGCACACTGATGGACTAATCCCATGGAGATCTGCTACGCTCCATCCGATCGCCTTGCGGTTCTTTTCAAGAACCCCCATCAAACGGGATTCCTGCTCTCCAGTCAACTCGGTGGAGATGATGACTGGGTACATCTCTGGCTCGCCCGCAAGGAATCGATACTTCAGCGAAGTAGGGAGCGGCTTCAGCTCTGGAATGCTGGGTGCTGGCAAATCTGGCTGCGGAAGAAACTGAGTGAATGCTGCTAAGTCTTTCATATCTGCCTGGGAGAAAGAAAGCGCACTCTCGCAAACTGGGTCGGGAGAAGGCTGCTCGACTGCACTGTCTCTGGTCTGCTCTGTATCTGCCTCCTCCTCATCTGTAGGCTCAGGTGGAATCAGGACTGGCATCTGATCATCACAATCGGCCCAATCAGACTCTGAATCCGAGGGATCTGTATCAACCACGGTGGCATCAGTACCACCGTAAAGCAAGGTGGCCTCAGCACCACCATCACTAAAATCCGTGTAGCGATCAAGGACCGGCTCTGCTGCCTCTGTGGTATCCTGAACCAGGGCTGTGCTCTCCAGACTCTCCTCTGCCATCGTCTCGGCATCAGCTGTATCTGAATATGAGAGGATGGTCTGTGCTGCAGGATCTGCCCAAGCTGCCTCATCATCTGTGATCACAAAATCACAGTCCTGGTGGATGTCTGGCTCTGCGTCTGTCAGCTGCTCTGAATCTGTACTCGCATCTGAGCGGGCTCTCTCTCTAGCTCTGTAGTCCTCGACCGTCTCTATTTGTATACTCTCGCCCTCGACGCGAAAGTACACCTTCCCACTATCATGATCAGTCACCGCCTTGGCTGTGGCCAAGAACGGACGACCAAGGATGATGGGGGTATCGGTCACTGACTCAGGGATCTCCATGTCCAACACTACGAAGTCCACGGGGAATTTCAGGCCCTGAATCGTGACGATAACGTCTCGTAACAACCCCTTCGGCCTCTTGACAGATCGATCAGCGAACTGAAGGACTGTCCTGCTCTGTCGAAGAGTGCCCAACTCGAAGCGGTCGAGAAGGGCTGCCGGAAGAAGGTTGATCGACGATCCGCTATCTAGAAGAGTACGGTCGAACCTCTGCTCACTAATCTGGCATCTGACATACGGGGCCCCTGAATCTGGCCTCTTGGCTGGCAGTCGGTTCTGGATCGCAAAACACGTGGCTTTCGTCAGCACATGGATCTCTGAAGTGTGGTTCCTCCTCCTCCTCCTGACTATGGTCCTGTCTCTCAAAGAACGCTGGAGCAGGGGGATGTGCTGCAAAGCCTCCTGGAGGGTCAGCTGGATGTGGAATCGATCGATCATGCTCTGGCTGAACTCCTCATGCTCTCTCTTTTTTGGATTTTCTTTTTTCTTCCCCTTCCCCATCTGAAGGGCTCTAGGGAAGGGGATCACAGGGTCCTTCGCATATGAAGGACTAGGAAAAGGCCTAGACGGTTCGATGACCGGATCCAAACATACATCATGCACCACAGTGGGACCAGAAGAAACTAAACCTTTTCCTTTATTCAAACCAAAGTTCTGAGATACATCAAGGCGAGGAAAGACTACATCTCTCTCAACACAAACACCGGTGGCCTCAGTACCACCTCTGGCGGGCTCTGCTGCTGCTGCTGCTGGTAGACGTCTCGCGGCATCAGTACCGCGGGCTGGCTCGGCTAAACGGGTGGCATCAGTACCACCTCCTCGAACTGGTGAAGCGGCGGCCTCAGTACCGCCGGTGGAATCAGCATCCTTGGTGGCCTCAGTGCCACCGTCATCATCTGGAGCGGCCTCAGTACCGCTCTCCTCCTCCTGTGGTGCCTCTGAAGTATCCTCGTGGTGAAGCTCAGATGAGGCGCCGCCGCCTGCTAGGGTCCTACCGCTCCTAAGTGTGACAAAATCAGCATCAAATAGATCCGAAGATGTATCAATAAATGGGTCACTAGGAGTGGCAAACTCAGTGTGTACTACCTGCTCAGATTTCCTCTTGAGGTTATTCGGATTCGGCTCAATCTGGGCTGGAATGGCGGCCTTCCCTCTCACCAAGTCCCGCATCTCCTGGCGGAACTCGTCCATCTCCCGTCTGAATGTGGCATGCTGGTCCGTGAGAAGGCGGGCGATATCATCCAAAGCGGGGCTCTCGTGGGAACCCGACGGGTAGCCTCTCTGGGGGTGAGGCTGCTGGAACTGCTGCTGGTGGTAAGAGGGGTATGAGAAAGGGTGCTGCTGCTGAACTGGGTGAGCCTGCTGCTCACGTCTCCACGACTGTCCCTGCTGCTGATAGGGACGAGGAACGAAGGATGATGGCTGGTGTTGTTGGTATGTTGGGGGCTGCTGCTGCGACTGCTGGTGATCGCTCTGCTAGGAGTACTGCCCTCCCTGACCTGACGGCTGCTGCTGGGGCTGGGCACCACCACTCCCCCACCTGAATCCGGGATGGTCTCATCGCATCCTAGGCTGGGGGCGGTCATACCAAATCCCATTGACATCCATCAACGGCTCGGCATCGTAGGGGGCTGGCGGGAGTACTGCCAGAGGCTGGTCCGGCTGGTATACCACCATCTGCATCTCTGCAGATGGTGGGGACTGGTAGGTGGGCTGCGGCTGCTGGTACGGCTCCGCCTGTACAAGGTGAACCTGTCTAGGCTGCTGTAGGGAGCTGGAGCGCTGGGACGAGCTGCTGCTGCTGCCGGAGTCGCCTCACGACTGAAGACGGGGCTGAGAAGCCGTCTGTGCCTCCTGGAGACACATGAGTTGTGTCTTCATGTCGCTCAGAACCTGTGCCATCGGTTCCATCTGAGTGATGCTCTGGCACTGCTTCTTCTCAATCAGCTCCATGCGGTCCAACTTCTCGCTGATGATACCCATGTCCGCAGCGGACGACTCTGCCTGTGCTGCTGCGACTGCGGACGAACTGGATGGACCTGCATCTACCCGTGCTATCCGCTGGTACTGCACGGGACCTGGCTGCTGAGGCTGGGTCTTCTGAGTATACAACCTGGTCTGGGACATCACCATGTAGTTTTCGGCCATCTCCTCGTAGATGGCCCAGGCCTGGTCGTGGTCCTTGGCAAAGTAGGACCCGCCGCAAGAAGCGTTCACCAGACCCTGAAGCTCTGGCGTCAACCCGCTGAAAAAGCTTTGAACTAGGTTCGGCTTGGAGATGTCGTGGTACGGGCATCGGTCTAGGAGCTCTCAAAACATCTCCCATGCCTCGTGAAACTGCTCATTGGGGAACATGGAGAAGTTGCTGATCAGGGCCCTCGCTGCATTCGTCCGCCCGAGTGGATAGTACTTGTTCAAGTACTCGGTGCGGAGCTGCTCCCAGGTGTAGACAAACCTCCCAAGATGCTTCAGCCAGGTGGCTGCTCTATCTGCCAGTGAAAACGGGAAGGCTATCATCCGGATCGTGTCCTGGTCCACGTGGCGATCGTGGACAGTGCTGCAGATCATCAGGAACTCCTGGAGGTGGAGTTGGGGCTCCTCAGTGGCAAGTCCGTGGAAATGGGGCAGTAACTGCAAAGTGTTCGGGAGGAACTTGAAGTCCCCCACGATCGTTGGCACTACTACCCAATGATGCATCAGAGTAGATCCGGGATTGTGTAAATCCCGCATCGGTCGTGGTGGTCCTCCTGCCGCGGCACCTCCCGCTGCGGCGGCGGCGGCTGCTGCTGCGGCTCGTGCATCTGCATCAGGTATCTCCTCGGGCTCGCTCTGCTGGTCTCGCTCTGCTCTGAGCCTCTCCAACTCTCGCCTCATCTCTCCAGCACTCTACATGCAATATGATCCGCGCATAAATGTAAAGACAGAAAGGAAACTACCTATATGATGCAACGGGAAAGCCGAGTCCTAGATGAGCAATTTCTAGCGAAGAACCGTCTAACCGGTCACCGACCTCCAAGCCAAAGAGTCCGGTCTTGGCCCGTCCCTCCTATGTCCGACAAATCGGGGGTAGGAGTAAGCGCTTTACAGGACGGGCTGCGGCACGTAGGCTACGAAGGTAAATGAATCGGTTATTTTTATTAATTATTTTGAGTAGGTCCAATTAACGTTCTATAGGAACAGATAAGCAGTTAGGTGTGTGGATCCTACTAATTACGGCACAATCACCAGAAATTCCTAAGTCTAGGGGCTCGAGCAAAAACCGCGTAAACACCGGAAAAGGCAGAAAGAAAAGAAAATAAAACCGCGAAAAACCGCGAAAAACCGCGCAAGTCCTAAGGGTCCCCCGAGCACACCGGTGCTCGGCGAAACAGACCCGCTACGGCAGAAGAGTCCAAGTCCAGTGTCCTGTATTATTACAATAATAATGAATAAAAAGTCTATCCTAATCCTCACCCACTCAACTCTCTCTCACTCTCTCCTGCGGCTCCGTACAGAAGGGAGCCGCCTCCGAATCCCGCGGTTGCGCCGGCTTCTCGAAATCAGCCGCCTCGGTCCTCGGGCCCTCGCAAGAGAAAACAGAATGGTCAGAACCAATAATCAAATAATAATAAAGGAAAAAGAAATGAAAATACAAATAAAAGGGTATATATGCAAAAATGTAAAATAAAATAAACACACAAAATAAACAAAAACAAAAATAAAAGAAAAAGAAAATAATGCAAAATAAAACAAAAAGAAAATATGAACAAAAGCCGCGAAGAGCCGCGAGCTCTGGAAGAGCCGCGAAAAGCCGCGAAAATAAAAACGAAAAGAAAATCAACTACTAAGCCGTGCTCCCCGGCAACGGCGCCATTCTGATAAGCGATCCGAACGACTAAGGTAAAGGTACAAAAATGGTCGTTGCGACCTTGGTCGCTTAGATGCGCTAAATCAAGAAAAATGAACCACTCGATACAAATAAAATCAATCAAGCACGAATAGCGCTCCTGCTATGTGTTTAACATGGTATAGCACCCAGGGTCGAACTCAAGGAGCACGGATTGACCGATGGCCTACGAAGTAGTAAAAACAAATAAAATAAAGAAATAAAATCTTTTTAGTGGTTTTTAATTATTTTTATAATTTTTTGGATTTTTAATTGATTAAGAAAATAAGAAAAACAAATACAAGCACACTTTCAACAATTTATTTAAAGCAATAAAAATCAACCAAAATTAAAACAAAAATATTTTTATGTGTTTTATATTATTCTATGTTTTTGGTGAATTTTTGATAATTTTCTGATGTGTATTTTATTTTCTAAAAATCAAACAGTGGGGAAAATAAGGGGTACTGTCCAGCCAAGCCAAAAAGCCCTAGATAAAATATCTAGGGGCCTCAAAAGGGCCTGGAGGTAATTTTCTTGTAAAATAGCTAAAACAAGGAAAATTTAGGTAGCAATTTTATTATTTTTGGGTTTTTAAATTATTTACTAGAATTTTTATGGGTTTTCGAGTGTTTTTAAGTTTTTAAGGTTTTTAACCAATGAAAAATAGCCAAAATTGGCGAGAAAATCAAACAAACTGAACTAAACAGTAGCTAATTTTTATGGAATTTTTAGGGGAGTTTTTATATTTTTTGTGAATTTTCAAGTTAAACAGTAACGAAAATAAAGGTTTTTGAATTTTTAAAAATAGCAAACGAAATCAAAAATGTCCTCAAAAATCCTTGAAAATCCTATACCTAGGCAGGAGCCATATGTCAAATTCTCATTGGATTTGGAGGTGATTTGATATTTTATTCAAAAATAACAAAAGGGTAATGTGCACAGGGACTGGAATGCAAATACCCAAAGTTCTGGGGGTCCCGGTGAGAAATACCCAGCGAAACACGCGCCAAGCGCGTGCCTGGGGCACTCAGGGACCTAAATGTAACAAAAATAAGTCCCGAGGACTTATTGGTAACACGTACCAAAAGTCCAGGGGCCTTAGTTGCAAATAACCCAAAAAATATCGCACATGCGGAAATAAACCACGCACAGGGGTATAAATGCAATTAACTAAAAACTTTCATTCATTTCATAACAACCAGAATTACAAGGGCTTAGACTGCAAATACACCAAAATAACACGTGACGAAGCATGTGGCTCACAACAGGCAGGGGTATAAGTGCAAATAAACTAAGCTCAAGGTCCTCTATGCAAATAAACCTAAAACTAAACAACTGACTAAAATACTTATAGGACTAAAATGAAATAAAAGAAAGACATGGGCCTAAGGGTAAATTACCCTTTATTAAGCGGGGGTGCTGGATGCGCGCCACGTATAGATCGAACGGCTGCGGCTGGTGGGCGCTCCTGGTCGCTCCTCCTCTGATCGGACGATGCTGGTAGCTCCAAGGATGGACGGCCAAGATCTGAACTGGAGCGAGGGGAGGCAATCGACGGCGACTGGAGGTCCTGGAAGAACAGCTCCCCGGCGAACTTCGCCGGGCTCGTGCGTGCACTGTGGTCCTCTGGGGAGCCTTCTGAAGGTCGGAGAAGATTCGCGGAAGGCCCCCGCGTCTGCCGGTGGGCTCCGATGACCGAGCCGAGCTCCGAGGAGCTCTGGCGAGGTCGACGGAGCTGGGTCTCTTGGCCGGAATGACCGAAGCCCCCAGATGGGCTCGGTTGAACCTGCAAAGTGGCTCAGAAGATTCGCGGGTCGAGGGAAAACTGCCTCGACCCAGTTAGGCGGAGCGAAGGTGGCTGGTGCGTCGAGGTGGCGGGCTCCGGCGAAGGTGGTGGACGGAGGAGCCCGGTTCCCAGCTCCTGTGCGAGCTGGGTTGAGTGAGTGGGTGCAGAAGGTGCGTCGGGGGAAGGCGAACGTGAGGGTAGATTCCGATGATCGAGATGGAAGGCGGGGTGGTCGGAATCGGAGATAAACGACGGCGGCGCAAATTGGGGGAAAACTGAAATTAGATGAAATGGCGGAACTACGGGGTTACCTGGATGATCGGTGAGACTGGAGAAGAGCAGGGGGTGCTCCTGGTCGTCGCCTCGAGGGTCGTCTCGGCCCGAGGCTCGAAGCTCGCTCAGGTGGCGGAGCTACGGCGGCAACGTCGCCGGGTCGATGGATTCACCGGCTCTCCTCGCTGCAACAGGTAGGGGATGCGAGCTGTCACCTCTCTCTCTCTCTCTCTGGAGCTCACTGGAGAACGAAGCAAATGGCCAAAGATAGCGTGGGAAGATGGCGGAGCAGCGCCTTTATATGGCTAGGGGTCCGAGAAGAAGGGGTCCGGGCAAGCTCAGGAGCGCGCGGATCCCGAGGGAGCGGCTCCGGCGAGGATGCCGGATGCAAGGAGAATGATTCGGACCCGGGGTTTGGCGAATTGGTGATCAGGTCGAGCGGGTATTAATTGGAGAAATCGGGTCAGGAGCTCGGACCCGTGGGAAGTGGTCCTGAGGGGGCTAGTTGACCGGGCGGTCAACATCCCCAGGAGCCAATGAGGTTCGGCCACGTGGCTGGATCTTGAGGTGACAAATAGAGGTAGCTAGGGGGCGAATCTGCAAAAACGTCAAACATGAAATATTTTTATTTTATTTTTTTCTATTTTTTGGTGATTTTTAATTAATTTTTGGAAATAAAAATAGGCTATATACATAATATGTACTAGATATAGGTATATGCAATATATATAGGGTTTTGATTTTTGATTTTTATATTTTTATTTTTATACAATTTTATTCCTATTTTATATTTTATTTATTTATAGAAAAAAATAAGGAATAAAAGGGTGTTTTTATTTTATTTTTATTATTTATGTACATAGGTGAAATAAATAGATATTTACATCTACATACATGGTATAAGTACAAGGTATTTTTGTATTTTTGATTTTTCTATTTTTATTTTGTTTGATTTTAATTGTTCTTATTTTATTTATTTACAATATATAACATATATTATTTACAAAAATTATAAAAATTACTTTTATTAATTTTCAAGGTTAAATAAATAAATAAATAGATGTGGTATATGTACATGATGAAAGGGATATTTTTTATTCTTTTAAATTTTTTAACTTTTTTTTTGTTTTTATATTTTTATAAATATATACAAGTATTTACAAGCATATTTTTGGTGAGGAAAAATATTTTTATTTATTTACACAACTATTTACACATGAGCCCCTATCTCCCTCTACTTGGCTTTTATGCGGTCAGGTCCATGCTGAGCCCTCCCTTGGGTTAGGTTGCTCAATATTTATTCTAAATATTTCCCTCTTTTTCTTTTTAGTCTTTATTCTTTTATTTTTGCACAAAAACATGCTAATTATAGGTTTTTACACAATGCATGCTTTTGGTAATTATTCCTATTTACACATATCTACATGCATTTGCAAAGGTTTTTGTAGCTAAAATATAAGAATAAAGAGTGATGAATGGGTATTCATCAATAATATGCTAATACAAAATCCTAACTGAAATGAGTGAAATGCGCAGCTCAAACCTGGCGTTTGGCTAAGGAGCAGGACCTCCGGCAAGCGGCGGCCGTGGGTGCAACCTCCGCCATCTCCGACCGATTCAAGGTACCAGGGGGCTCCTCCTATCACAAGGACTCCACCTAGACCGAATACGAAGAAGGGGGACGGGTAAAGGCTGACCAAAATTGAAGAGAAGACGGAGGTTTCTTATTTAAACACAGGTGTCGCACCCTTATTGACCGGGCCATTGGCGGAGCTACAAGCTATGTACAAAAGAATAAACGAATGGGTGCGGATGTACATCGATCAATGAGCAAGTCATCTGAAGGCGGCGATGGCAGAAGATGCCTGAGGCGAGCGGGAATAAAGGGAGAAGACGGGTGAAAAGACAGGCCACGTCTAATCAGCCGCCTGGAGGTCGAGTTGACCGAGCGGTCAACATTCGCAGGGCAGTGATTGGGCCACATCAGCGTCAGCTTGACTTATTATTTAAACTTAATAAATGATTTTATTAAAATTTTCTTATAAAATAAAAAATATTTATTAATTAATGTAGTATTTATTTATGATTTTTATTTATTTTTTGATGTATTTTACTATGAGTTTATTTTAATAGTGTATATATAAGTATATTTATATGTATTTTGTATGATTTATTTTTATTTTGTATATTTTATTTTATTATTTTACAAATTTATAACTTATTTGTGTGATTCTAAATATAGTTTTATATATTTTTATGAGTTTATTTGCATATTAAAATAAATAGGTATATATACTATGTAGGTATACTTATAGGTATTTTACCTATATTTTATATACATTTTATTTATTTAATGAATTTTATTGGGTTTTATTTTGGATTTATATTTTCAATATATTATATGTAGTATTTAAAGTATTATAAAAATATGAAGGAATAAAATAATTAAAGAATGCATTTCCCTTTTATTTATGTACATAGGTGACAGATATTTTGGTCTATGTATTTCATAGACTTATTTTATTTTACAAGTTCTTTTTAGTTTTATTCTAATTTCAATATGTACATGCATTTTATATATTATTTGCAAAATTCTAAAAATATAAGTTTGTAAGAATAGTGAATAATGAATAAATTGAATATTTTAATCAGGTAGATTGTACAATGAAGGCCAAAAACCTAACTTTCACAGATGAACTCCAAAAATTATGAAACTAATTTTATTAAATAGCTCTTGAAAAGTTATATACAATTAAAGGTGATTTTGGCGGATTTTGAGTTTTTATTTGCGAGATATGGGTCTGTGAAGTTGAGATTCTGATTTTTTATTCTATGTATAAGATGTACATTGTGTATCATTTTTGTATAAACTCAATTTTGTATTTTTATTCACATTATTATCTACAACTTTCATGTACAAAATTTCTTTATTTGATGAATAAATAAATATATACAAAATAGGTGTCAAAAATGCCTAAATGAATGAATAAATAAATGAAGAATTTATTGTATTATTGGCCCTTATCTCCTCCTACTTTATTCCTTGTCGAGCAATTCTATTCTGGCCTTGGTCTCGGGGTTTGGATCATAAAATATTTTCAATATTTTATTCCTTTTTCTTTTCTTCTCTTTATTCTATAATTTTGGCATTAAAAACCTTATTTTATGTACAATAAGTACAATAAATAATGAATGATATTATGTACAAATTGATGCTATTTACATGCATTTGCTGGGGTTTTTAAGGCCAAAATGATAGAATAAAGGTGATGAAATGGAGATTCACCATTAGACCATCAACTCTTAATCCACTAATTAATCCCATGTCATGTAGAGTAATGGTAGCCTCCCCTAAGCGTAGGTGAAATGTGTGTGTCTCATGTCTCCATCTCTCTAGCAAACTGGTCAGTAGTGAGGGATCCATTTGGACTCTTCTCATGTTCACCACACATGAGAAACCCGACGCTTCTAACAATCGTTCTACTATGACATTCTTTTCATGAGAAATGGTGTTTAGTAACTAATTATACTCTACAAATCGAATCTATAAAATATTTTGAATAAGAAATAAGTAACAGTATTACCAAATAGTAAATGTATAAAATTATGAAATTACTTACCGAGCTAGTAGGTTGTCATGATCGATGGTCATTCTGCATATATAATACTGAGGTATCTACTAGTCCAAGAACTCTATCCATCTGTGCCATCTACATTAATAATTGTAAATTTCATGAAAATATGAACTATCAATTTAAAATGCAAATGAAATACAAATTATCCAATTAAAATATCCTTACATACCCATGTGTTCCTATGTTCTACGTGGACAGCTTAATCTATTATGTCCTGGTTGCTTGCAGATTTTACATAATTTCGGCCCCGTACGCATTCTAATTCTTCCTTGTACGGGTGTTCCGACTTTTCTCTTCCCGGATTTTGGAGGTAACAAAACAATGGCATCTTCTTCTCCCCAATAACGTCTATCTGGTATGGGATAAAAGAAGAAGTTGTATGCCTGAAGGTAGTAATTGCTGGAGAAGTACTACGAATATAGATCATATTTGTCTACGTGTGTATGCGTATGTGAAGCTGCGGCTATAACATGTGGACATACAAAGTGTTTCATGTGCATAAACCCACACGTGCATTCACTTTCTCGGCCATTTAAATTAACTTCATATGCAAATCCATCACGATCGCAGACTTAAAACTGAGTTAATGAAAATCTTTCTACGTGGCATGCTCTTGCCTCCCCGGTTTGTTTCTCTAACAATTTTTCATATTTCTTAGTCAAATATGTGGTCATTCCCTCTGACTCTTCACAACGATCATTGAAATAATCATTTAGTATAAGGAAAACTGTTAGAATCAGAGAAATAATTGGTAAACCGCGTGCTCCTCTAAAGGCATCGTTAAAACTTTCAGATAAATTGGTTGTCATGTGTCCATAACGGTGTCCATTATCTAAACTCAATGCTCAATAACTCTGATCGCCATTGTCCTGCGATACGATCCACTGGAAAGCATTTCTGTCTAGAATGTAAATTTCCCGCATCATACTGTTGAACTTGTTCTGACATGGTTCTCGTCCAGCAGCGTAGAATCTGTTTTGAACTATACAATTTTTATGTCCAGCTCTCTGCATGTTTGCACGCATATGTCTGAGACAATGACGATGCGTGAATCCCTCTTCCAGGAAATCGATCAGTGATAAAACATATGTCTCAACGATCAATAATTTATTTTAATAAATTCCAAAACAATCCCCATGCTGAAATATTCTCGTTCTTTTCAGCTATGGCAAATGCCAGCAGAAATAGGTCATTATTGGCTTCTATTGCTGTGGCCACGTACATGTGACCGGCGTATCTCCCATATAAACGCGTTCCATCGATACTTAAAACATGCCGACAAAATCTGAATGCTCTACGGTACGGTCCAAATGCTACAAACACTCTCTGAACATGTATAGTACTCTCGTTTTGGTCTTCCAGTATCTTGAACCACGTATATGTTCTGGGGTTATGTCGTTCTAAAGCATGAATGAATTTCTGAATATCACGATATGACTCAACCTCATTTCCATAAACCATATCCATTGCACGCCGCCTAGCATTCCAAGCTGTCATGTAGTTGATTTCGGTCTTCAACTTGTCTTTTATTTTATACATTATTGTTCCCGGGGTCATACTAACTTTTGCTTTATAGGAAGATAAAATATACTGCGCTACAAAAACAGAAGTGCATTGGCGATGTTTCACTAAGAGGACTGGATTTCTGCATATATGCTTCTCCCTATATCCTGAAACGTACCAATCTCCTCGAGATTTCCTCTCTGATGCATGCAAACACCATCCACAATTTTCATAAATACAAACAGCAGTCAAAATCTGCTTGTTTGATGCCTTGGGTTTATATTGCAAATGATTTTCCATGCTCCATTTCTGTAAGTTGTATTGTAGATCCCTTTTAGACTTATGACTCCTACCTAACCAATAACTTAGTCTGGAATCATTGGTGGGTTCCGATTGTCTCTCTACAAAGACAACATCTTCTGCTTCTGCAATTTCATGATCAAACACGTGAGGTAAATTCTCCATCGGTTCTTTTTCAGCATCATCATTATTAGCAGAATATGAGTTCCCCCTTTTCTCGTTACCTACAGCTAGAACTAGTGAACCATATCCAAAATCATGACAACTATTACCACCTATGTTTTCTTCTAATGTTTGAGAATCATTTTCGGACTCCTCATTTTCTGACTCCTCATTTTCAGACTCCTCATTTTCTTGTTCGGATATTTCTGTCACTAATTCATTTTCCACATTTACTTATGAGGACCCCTCGATATCCTCAAACATGGTCTCATTTGTTGGCCTGATTAATTTACATCTTTGTCAGTTTAAATTTAAAATATAATATTATTTCATAATTTAAATGTGATTAATTTTACCTCGACGACGACGGCATATTTTCCATATCAAAGGGAGTAGCTTCTACGAAAAGATGAATAAATCTCACACCGATGATTGAACTCAACATTGCTAATGTGGATTCATCATCGTGAATCGGTACTGCAAAGAAAGTTGATCCCTCATACAACCACTTACACGTTAATGTAAGTATATACTGGTCGAGCGGGAGATCAGTGGCTTCAGATACTCGAGCCAGTAAAGCAATGTATGTTAATTGGCATTGTAATATAACCATCCGTTTCTTTCCCCCAATATATTCTACGTGGTCATCAGAGACATGAACCGATACTCCCCAATATAATAGGAGATGAGCGGTGTTGGAAGCCATCTATACGAATAAAATACATGATATAATTAGTTTATTTAAATGTAACAATCATTAATATTTCACTCGGATGTTATCTCTACTAATCGATTATTTAAATGATATACTAATCACTCAGAGATGAAATCCAAAAGTCCGATCTTGGGGACTTATCGGTGCTCACCACAGTGAGTCCTGCCAACGTTGTATAGAGACCCTCTCGACGCTCGATTCCAAATCTAAATGAGAAGTAATTTTAACATGACTATGTGTACTTTTAAATCTAAATGGATGCAATGATAATAAGGTGTTTAACCTTAATGTAATTGACATTAAAAAATTTCATATTACATTTACATTTATTTGTTTCAACATCTGTAGGGTACTTCATACAAAGTTTATAACACGCATTTATTTCCATTGAAATATAAACAAGGATTAATTTAAATATATATTTTAATTGACTAAAACCACGAAAAAATTAATACAAGTAAAATTACCTGAAAGACGCGTGTCTTCGAAAAGAAATGTTATCCAAAAAGAAAAGAATATAATCCGATATCCGAAGGTATATATCGCCTTCACTGATAAAAACCTGCAAAGAAAATATAAAAATATGTCTACAAAAAAAATATTATTCTTACTTGAATAAGATTAGCAGATCGAGAGAAGATATTGCGCTTCAGAATACGGATTGAGTGATTTAAGAGAGGAGGAGTAAGGGAAGAAGATGAAGAAGAAGAGGGGATGAAAGTGTGATGAGAAAGGAATGGGAGGTTTATATAAGAATGGGGGGAGGAGGGGACCGTTGGCAATTTTCCAACGGTCCTCTGTCAAATCGACACCTTTCCAAGCATGACCTGAGGGAGCTCCAGGGTCCGATGTTGAAAGGCGGAAAACTGCGCGAATTGGGCCGCTTGGGGACCTTTTGACGGATTGGAGCTCCGCCTATCTGACTTACCTATTATATATTTCCCGGAAATGACGTTTGCAGCGAGTTGACCTTTTTCTCGGGACTCGCTCGTCACAGGTTAGGAAAGCGTGAGGCTTTCGGAGGACCACAGGACTTTTGTAAGCCAACAGAAGCGATTGACCTTCTATCTGTCGACCAGCAGCAACCAAGACAAGAGCGGGATTCTCTTCTTCGCTCGCATTTCTCCTCTTTTTCCTCTTTCACAAGAGGCTCCAAGCTTTCAATACCAGTCACCAGATCCATCTTCCGGCTCAGATCAGTAGGCGCTACCCACATGATGAGAGGCAACGCAGGTACTTGTTGACAGAGGCCCATAGTATCGGACTACTCACTATGTCCCGCAGCCGGGCTTAGGCGGCTTACTCACGCTCTTCCCATGGTCTCAGTCTAAGTTCGCTTTCTCAGCCTGTGATATCCTATGTCAGCATTTCGTTGATCCTTGACCACTATCTTTTGCTCTCAGATCCGCTTCTGCATAGACTCATTCCCCTCTGCTTTTTTTTGTAGAAGTAGAGGATTTCCCGGAAGTCGGGGAGGTGCTGATTTGGGAGAGGGTCGTTGGCGCTCGCTCCAAATCGGCACTTGAGGTGCCGATTTGGGCTGAGCGCCCCAAATCGGCATCTGAGGTGCCGATCGATACCTATTTTTTAGATTTTTTTATCCGTGCCTATTTAGTTAATTTCGATTTTTTAAATAATTATTTAAAAAAATCCCAATACCAAACACATGCGCAGAGTTGAGATGTAGTTTAGTTTGCCCAAACCAAAACTATTCCTTCATCTAAATATGCGCTCGAATGTCTGAAGCTGAATTTAGTATCAATTTTCAAATAGGAAGGATTCCTGCATTTTGTCGGCAAAAAGGAAAAAGAGATACGGCTCTCACCCACGAGGGAGCCGATCGAATCAAGTCGATGTGCCTGAGTTGTCTTTTCCGACTTTGAAGGACTGTCACCACTCCACCAACGAGGCCTTAACACGTCAAACATTAACTCCAAACGCCGGACGTCCGATGACATCGACGTCGGCTTTTCTTCGAAGGGTGACCGGCTGTCCCTCCCCGTGTCACGATATAGGTCTGCACGTGACCCTCAAGTCTGTGCACGTGATCTTTTACACAGTAAAGAAAGGAATTGATTTTCTATTTCGCAGGGATAAAAAGGAACGAAATATGTATTTATTATATTCGAATAGAATACTGATATTAAAAATCGTAAATTATATTTTTAATAATTGAGACATATATGAAAATGGATAATTATGATTTGGTACAAATATTTGCTACACCTACACGGATACGCATTATCTTAAGGATAATAAATATAAATAACAACATGATGAACATTTTTGTCTGGAAAATTCAATTTGAAAAGAGTGTTTTATTGGCATGAAACCTCTTCTCTTGGACATCCGAAGCTGATCGGGAAAGGCTCATCATGCCCTGTTGTGCTACCACTCATATCAATGATCTCCTTCCGATAAAATGAGGTGATGCGAGAATTCAAAGAAATATATGTATGTCCAGAATGATCTAAACACGCAATAACCACTGAAAAAACACATGCTTTTACGTGAGAAAACCCCACCGGTGTAGTGAGAGAAAAATTCACAGTCAAAGAGACGTTTTACTATCAGAAAAAACAAGAGTACATATACAAAAAAAAACCTTAGGAGGAGGCGATTTTACCGAAATAAAATTATCTGACATCAACACACACGCACACGCACACGCGCGCACGCGCGCGCGCGCGCGCACACACACACATATATATATATATAGAGAGAGAGAGAGAGGGTGGGTGATCCTGTGAGAGTCAAAATATGTGAGAGCACAAGAGCAGTAATTTTGGACCACTAGATTATGTCATCTCTCTCTTTATTTATTAAAGGAGAGAGAAGAACAGAATCTAGTGGTCCAGATTCACTGCTCTCATGCTCTCGCAGATTTTGGCTCTCAAAAGATCAGCCCTCATATGTGTGTGTGATCCTGTGGGAGCCAAAATCAGATTCTGTAATATCTCTCCTTATTGATTGCAAGAGGAGAGAGAAGATCAGAATCTAGTGGTTCAGATTCACTGCTCTCATGCTCTCACGGACAGTGGCTCTCAAAAGATCAACCCTCATATGTGTGTGTGAGAGAGAGAGATCATGTGAGAGCCAAAATCTATGAGAGCATGAGAGGACTGATTTTGTACCACTAGATTCTATCATCTCTTTCTTCATTGATTACAGGAGGAGAGATGATAGCAGAATCTAGTGGTCTAAATTCACTGCTCTAATGCTCTCACGGATTTTGGCTCTCAAAGGATCAGTCCTCATGTGTGTGTGTGATCATGTGAGCGCCAAAATCTATGAGAGCATGGGAGGATTGATTTTGGACAATTACATTCTGTCATCTCTCTCCTCATTGATTACAGGAGGAGATAGAAGAGTAGAATCAAGTGGTCCAGATTCACTGCTCCCATGGTCTCACATATTTTAGCTCTCATAAGATTAATCTCTCTCTCTCTCTATATATATATAAATATAAATACACACACACATATAGAAAAATGAGGCTGCTCCTTGGGAGTAGCCAACGGGCTACTCCCACCCCCATTTTCCCCCAATTTTTTTATTTCTTTGGAAAATAAAAATTTGTAAATTCATCATTATATCCCTCTAACATTTTATTAAAATTTCGTCAGAAACAAAGACTCCTACGGCCTCCATCCAAACATGGTCGATTTAAAAAATCCTACGCCCGTTAAAAAAATTACGTCTGGATGGAGGGCCTAGGAGTCTCTATTTCTGACAAAATTTTAATAGAATATTATAGGGATATAGTGATGAATATACAAAAAAAAATTTTCCAAAGAAATAAAAAAATGAAGGAAAAATATGGGTGGGAGTAGCCATGTTGGCTACTCCTAGGGAGCAGCCTCATTTTTCCAATATATATATATATATATATATATATATATATGAGGTCGGGGAAGCTATTTTGAGTAATAACCAAGATGGTTGTTACACAAGGCAGTTTCCCCAATATTTTTTAACTTTTTTTCAAAAATTTCATCATGTATATTCATCTACATATCCCTCCTACATGTCATTCAAATTTCGTGAGAAAGGAAGACTCCTATGCCCTCCATCTATAACGGGTAGATTATAACAAATTTCAGACCGTTAAAAATTACGTGTTCTAGATGGAGGGCTTAGGAGTCTTCCTTTCTCACGAAATTAGAATGACATGTAGGAGGGATATGTAGATGAATATACATGGTGGAATTTTTTAAAAAAATAAAAAAATATTGGGGAAACTGCCTTGTGTAACAGCCATCTTGGCTGTTACTCAAAACAGCTTCCCTTCTCTCTCTCTCTCTCTCTATATATATATATATATATAATCGGTAAATTAACCTTCTCTCTTGCATTATAGTTATGAAACCGGTGTGTCAAACTAGTCTTCTTTCTTCCCATCCGGTCAGGGCACTCACTTTAATGATATTTATCATGAAAGAACAAGCACTTGCAAGAAAGTCATAAATAGCCATAGGACAGGCAAGGTTGACGATATGGATGTACCAAAATGCTCTAAAAGGTCGTTCCTTAGCAAGGGACGTAATAATGTCCTATGCGTTTTTTTAGCTTTAGTCACGGTTTAAAAAAAAGGGATAGAGGAAGGTACTGATCAATCTCCGTGATTGACATCTCTCATAACTTCGTTCATGTACAACTGAATATTTTTTTTGGGATTTTTACACCCATAGCTTTGAGTAATTCCGCAATAACAATCATAATCCTGCATAATCATGACTTACATGAGAAACTCTGGATTGTCACTTCGTCTCACACTCATAACCCTCCGTTAGTTTAATATGTTAACTCAACTATATGAGTGAGTTAATCTAACCAATATATGATCTAACGGCTAGGATTAGCTAAAATAAAAAAACAAAAGGAAAAAAATAAATTACAAGGTTGCAGGTCGGTGGGATCGAGCTGGGGGAGGGGGCCTTCTCGGTGGCTTCCGAGAGAGAGGAAGCTCGGTGCGGGAAAGGTTGCAGGTTGGTGGGGGGCGTGCGGGGGGAGGGGTCCTTCGAGCAGGGGAAGGGTCGGCGTGTGGGCGGGGGGCGGAGCTTTTGCTGGTAGAGGCGGGCAAGGACCGGGGGGATTTGGATGAAGAGTAGGGGAGGAGCTCCGCCCTGGGGGGGGGGGGGGGGGGTCGGCGTGTGGGTGGGGGCGGAGCTTCTGTTGGCAGAGGCGGGCAGGGATCGTGGGGATTTGGAGGAAGAGCAGGGGAGGAGCTCCGCCCTGGGGGGGGGGTTCGGTTGCTGTTGGCGGAAGCGGGCAGGGATCGTGGGGATTTCGAGGAAGAGCAGGGGAGGAGCTCCGCCCTAGGGGGGCTTGCTGCTGGCGGCGGCGGGGGGGGGGGGGGGGGGGGGGGGTTGGCGGAGGCGAGCAAGTACCGGGGGCAGGGGGTTTCGAGGAAGAGCAGGGGAGGAGCTCTGCCATGGGGGGGTTGCTGCTGGTGGAGCCGGGGGGTTCGGGCGTTTGCTTGTCAGAGAGGTCGACCTCGAATAGGGGGTGGTCCGAAGGTGATGATCTCGGCGGCGGGCCGGGGGGAGGGGGTGGAGGCGTCGACGCAAGGCCTGCATGGGAGGAGGAGGTGGTGCTCGATAGGGAGAGAGGGGAAGAATGGCATTTTTGTAAATAAGAATGAACATCAAGGGTAAAGTTTTGTCTTTTTAACCGAAACCGCCGCATATAACGGTTATCTCAAACGAAACATAACACAGGGTTATGTCATGTAAGAGTTAGGCATTACTCGAGGTTCTCATGTAATTCATGATTATGCAGAGTTATGATTGTTATTGCAGAATTACTCAGGGTTATGGGTGTAAAAATACCTATTTTTTTCTTCAAACTTAGGCATTAAACAGCAACTGAACATGTCCCGATTCATCTTGATGATCTTAATGATTAGTATCGAATGTATATTAGTAATAGAAAAAACAATTGTATCGGGATCATAAGACTAACATGAAAGAAAGAAGCCCATATCTTCCTTTCATCAGGCTAACATGATTGGATGATGTATGCAATTGAGGGAACCTTGTGGTGAACCATACGGAAGACAAGATGTAAAATATCATTTCACAATATTCCACATGATCTTAAATCTATACTTAAAGGAATAGTGCTAATCTGTTCGACTCATTTGGATTGTTAGGTCCAAGGAGCTCCCCCCGAACATTAGCCTAGATTAATATTTTACATTACTGATAACATTGTAGGCATTGTCGATTTTGGACGCAAGGGGGCCTCGAGGAAGTTTGGAAAAGCTTACTTTTGGTACACCTACTCAGCACAAGCTCACTCCAATCCTTCCACTAAAGAGGACTTAGGCTAGGAGTGCGCAAGTGAGTTGTGTCGGACCGATCTAGGAAGCAATGTTTGTTCTCTCTATGCATGCATGAAGGTACATCTCTTAAATAACCTATAGATCGTTTACTTACATTTGTTGATGGATTTAAGAAACATAGATGTTAAAATCGAAGATGAGGATGCCACATCTATTCTGTTAATTTCTCTTCCATTATCATATGAGAATTTCGTTTAGTTGCTTAGTAAGGAAAGAGAAGATAACCTTAGACAAAGTTTGTGTGAGTCTACATGTGCATGAACTTTGACATATAGCTATCGGGAAGCATGTCTCCCAAGGTATAGGTTGGTTTGTGACGCTTGAAAATAGTCATAGTCATGCTAGTTCTAGAGATGCTAGGAAAGGAATGTAGAAGTCCAAGTCAAATAAACACAATTCTAAGGACATATGCAATTACTTTAAGGAACCTAGACATAGGAAGAAGGACTGTCCAAATAGGAAAGAGAAGGCCACCATTTTGTACTGACTCACGGAGGTGCAGAATCCAAAGATGATTTGGTCATCACCATCATAGAACTGAAGGTGACCGATAGCACATGGATTCCTGAATTAGGTTATTCTAAACATATGATTTCCAATGAAGATTGGTTCTGCACCTATGGGAAGATACATGATGGAAATGTCATTATGGGGAATGACGTAACGTGCAAAATTGTAGAGATTGGCTTTGTGAAGATTAAGATGCATAATGGGGTCGTGGGGATGGTGATTGAAGTTTTCCATGTTCTTGATTTGAGAAAGAACTTGATATCCCTTATAGTCTTGACTCTAAAAGATAAAGGTACATATGGAGGTTGTTGATGAACCAAAAAATCATCTTTTTAATAACTATAGTTGTAGTATAGAAGACGAATTTCAATTCAACAAAGATCACACCTTCGAATATGTGGCAATTATTTTTAGTTTGCAAATCTACCAAGGTCGAACACAGGGACACGAGCCTCCTCATATATTCATTGAAAACTATTGATTAAATAACGAGTGATTAAATTCATAAGCCTAGGTCTGCATATGCAATTGCAATGCATGAGACAGAATGACATGCAGATACATTATGCAAACAAAATGATGTTGAGACAAAGTAATATGGTGCATGCATTTTATTTGATTTTATGCAGTTAAAATGAGATGCAATGTGTATGTTGTGCGACAGATAACCATGCATGAAACCATGTACAAATATGCTCTGAAAATATTCAAGTCAATGAGCATTAAAATATAAGTTGATTTCTGAGACAAATTAAGCATTAAAAAGAAATCAAGCATCTATTAATGACAAATAATTATAGAGTAAAAGATACTGTATTCATCAAAATTATCACATTTAATTAAGTGTCAAAATAAGAAATTAGCTATGCCATTAGATAGAGAATAAAACAAGTGTCAACATGAAACTACATCGCTGGATTTGGAGTTCAAATGCTCCAGATATGAAGCAAAGAGTGTAAGGGCATAAATGTAAAGAAAAACATGGAAATAAATTGATAAATAATTACAAAAAGACCCTTGATGGACATATTTTGCAATTTTCAAAAGCTGAAGGGGCCTCCTTGATATTTTTTCTTATGCACGAGGGTATATTTGCAATTATCATAAACCGGCAGGGGTCCACTACAAATTAACCAGGCATGGACGTGAGGAGCATGCACTTGGAAGGGGCCTTTTGTAGTTTTGGAAAGCTTGGAGGGCCTGGATACAATTATCCCTGACGTACGTGTAGGGCATGTGCGTGACTAGGCTCGTAATGAGGCTCAGAAGGTGGTAGGCTGGGGAGCCACGTGGTTGGCTCAGGAGCTTCGGGCGAGTGGCTCAGATCTACCGAGCCTGTAGGATCGGTGGTGCAACGTGGCCTCATCTGGGTCGTTGGATGAACACTGGAAGGCCACCATCTAACAAAAACTGTACGGTCAAAGGCCTCCTCCTCTGCCAGGTGTTGGCGGCGTGAACAGATCTCCGACAAGAGGCCTAGAGCTCTGTCGTGCTGCCATGCGGTCGTTGACGATCCCAGGAGTATCCTGGAAGTTGGAGTTGAAGCTCGGATGACGGAGGACACACAAGGATGGCTGGAAGTTGCTGAAGACAAAGCTACGCCAGAGGCGGAGCTGTAGAACATAGCTTCGAATGAAATTCGGCTATTGAAGATTACATGTACCTGCAATTGTTAGTCCAGATAGCCGAGGCATGGTGCGTACGAAGTGGGGTGGAATGGAGGTCCCATGCGGGGGGAGTGGGAGACCTGGGTCTCATCTCCGGTGAGCTGAAGATGAGATGGGGAGTAGGTGATCTGGTTATGGGGAAGGGGGAATGGATCATGGGAAAAGAAGTTGATGGTATGGAGAAGCTTGATTTGATGGTCGGGGGGAGGTGAAGTGCATAGTGTGCAGTGGGATAAATAAGAGAAAATCAAAGAAAAAGTAAAAATTATAGCAGGATGATGAAGAAGAAGAACGACGATCCTAGGGCTTGGACTGAGCTTTTGATGAATCTCCGGTCGTCGGTCGAATCTGGGCATCCACGCCGGAGAGCTCAGCAATCGTCGGAGGCATTGCGACACGGCCGAGGTAGCCGTGGGTCTACACCTAGCCTGGAGGCGCCATTATGGCCCATCGTCCAACCTTCATCTATTAGAGGGAGGCGAAGAGGGGCTAGGGCTTAGGCTGTAGTGGTGGATGAGGTATGACGGGGGAAGAGCAGGGCTATTTAAGGTGGTAGTGGTCGGTTGTTTTAGTGGTGGTGGAGAGTTTGACGGTCGTCTTGAGGCCAGGGAGTGATGGGGGGTTCATTGAAGATTACGCGAAGATGGTGGATCTCAGAGCTACGTGGAGGGAGCATTGATGCAATATGAGGAGGCTTGAGGAGACGACCAAAATGGGAAGGGGGTAAGGGGGTTGCAGACGTAATGTACGGGTCCAGTGGTCCTAATGGGAGCACTTGTGAAGGGCGAGGATCAGATCAGGTGATCTGATCCAGTGGCTGGAGAGCGGGCGGAGACGATCAATCCATATGCAATCTGGAGGCTTGACCCGATGGTGGAAATTGAGACATGATTTATTAAAGGGTTGGCCCACGTGGCTTGATAAGATGGAGCCACATGGCCCAATAGAAACATTAGAAAATAGATAAAAATAAAGAAAAATCAGTAAAAAAAATAGAAGCTTGATTACAAAAAAGTCAAAATATAAAAGTTGTATATCTCAATGAGATCTACAAGTTTCCTGTTTTAAAAACTCAAAAGAGGTCAATTGCATAAAGAGATTTTTCTGGTAGCATTTTTAATAGATAAAAATATTATTTTTGATGAATTTGTTCTTTTTTGTGTTTTTAATTTCTTTTTAAAGACAAGATAAATGTCTACAATATTTATCGAATTTTAAGGATTTTTAGTAAAAGAGAAAATAAAGAGAACGTTAGTAATAAATATACAATAATTAGTAATTAAGGATAATTACAAGACAGAGGATCATTGACTAAGATGCAGAATTACTGAAGATTTTCAATGAAGTTCTTATTTTTTTGAGGATAAAAAGAGAGAATAATGATGATCAATCAAATATTGATCAGTTGCGAAAGCTAGGGTGGTTGTCATCAGGGGCAACAAACAAAAGACCATATATGTCATGCATGGGACTATAACTACCCGTTATGTTATAGTAGAATTCCAAGCCATGAAATCAGAAACAAAGTTGTGTCATATACGGTTAATGCACATGAGTCAGATGGGAACGAGTATCCTCAGTAAAAAAGGGACTCGTCAGGTATCTCAAGGAATCCAAGATGGAGTATTGTTGTAATTTCCTGGGCTTAGGTTCCTGGTCCATTATCGAGTAAAACTAACCCTGACAACTTGTTGAGTACATACCCAAATGGAACCGTTGACAACCACCCAAAATGCTTAAGCCTAAGTTGTCAAGTAGTAGTCCCTACCACTTATAACACTATCTCACACTTTGTGAGCTTTAGATGTGAGACTATGTTTGGGGGTATGGGTGTTACAACCTCCCCTACTTATATTCACAACGTTCTCGTTGTGACATGGCCCATTACTTATTCCCAGTGAAAGTGACAGTTGCACGCTCCGGGTATCCATTTCCTCCTATCTCTTTATCGGGGTGGCTCCACCTCTCAGGTAGCCCTTTCCACTATCAGATGGAACCCGCTCCGATACCATTTCTAACATCCCGGGCTTAGGTCTCCAGTCCATTATCGAGGAAAACCACCTCTGACAACTTGTTGGGTACAACTTGTTGAATTAGATGTGTGAGTTTGTCAAGTTGCCAAAGGGGAGGAAAGTCGTTGGCTACAAATGGATCTTCAAGAAAAGATACAAATCTTGGACGGTTAAGGCATCATATACAATGAATGCCTAGTTGTGAAGGGTTATAATCGGAAGGAATGTATGGATTACAATGAGATGTTCTCTCCTATTGTAAGACAAACATCCATCAGGATGCTACAAGCTCTCATAACAAATCAAGACTTTGACCTTGAGCAGTTAGATGTGACGATTTCGTTTTTATACAATGAACTCGAAGAGGACATTGTAACGAGTCAAGTAGCATGATTCACATTTAAAAGAAAGGAAGATCATGTATGCAGATTGAAGTCCTTTTATGAGCTTAAGTAGCCTCCCAGGTCATGTATAAGAGGTTTTATAGCTTCATGATTGGTCTTGAGTTCATAGGAGCCCATACAACTATTGTATTTGACACAACAAGGTAAAGGTCAGGTCTTTCATCTATCTATTAATATACGTCGGCGACATGTTGATTGCTACCAATGAGAAGAATACCATAAATGATCTGAATAAGCTCCTTAGTTCAGATTTTTACATGAAGGATCTTGATTCAACAAAGAAGATTTTGGGGATGGAGATCATTTACGGACCACGCAGAAGGGAATATTTTCTTATCTCAAAAGGGCCACATTGAGAAAGTTCTAATGAAATTTGAAATGTCTGCAACCAAACCTCTATGTACTCCATCTACTTCAAATATTATCTCTCAATTTTTCGCACCTCCGTCATCCACAAAAAACGATCACATGCCACATGTTCCCTATTCTAGTACAGTTAGGAGTCTTATGCATGTTATAGTATGAACAAGAGACCTCATATTGCTCATAGCGTGAGCGTTGTTAGCATATTCATGAGGAATACAAGGAAGGAGCATTGACATGCAGTCAAGTAGATTTTTTTTATATCAAGGCAACATCTGATATTTACCTCATTTACCTAAATGATCCATAGTGTTTGGTCACTAGATATTCAAATTCAGACTATGCATAGATGTTGATGGGAGGGGATCTATGACATGCTATATCTTTACTTTGGAAAGTTTTGCCATCAGTTAGAAAGATAACTTACAATCATCAGTTACATAGTTGATAAAGTAATAAATCGCTAATCCAATTATGTTAAATTAAAGCATAAGCGATTGTCAAATTGCGCTTAATATATCGATGTGAAGAGAGCATTATTTAATTATACCTTGATAAGTCCAGGGTCGAACACAAGGACACGAGTGATTAATATATGATTCTTCACCCTAAAAGATGAAAAATAGAGCTTCGTTCCCAAGTCATTATTTGCTTTTATTCATCTATATTGTATTTTTATCATTCATGCATATGTAAATAAGATTCACATTTTAGCATGCACAATTGCATTAAATAAGAAGTCCACAAACCTTGTACATTATCACATCTATATTACCATAATTTCCTATATTACCATAATTTCCTTGATTTATAATTTTTTTTAAACCTACAAATTAACATAAAATCAACTTTATTGTGTACATACTACTAACATTATTCAAGGAAAAATATCAAAAAATGCTAACTTGTATATTTGCCCAATAAAATCCAAACCCTAGTTCTGAGATAAAAAGTCATAAATGTGAATATCTCTCTCATACATTCTCTTGTGGATGCCTACTCACTTTTGAAGTAATGTACATTCAATTATCTACAAAGCAAGGCCAAATTCAAAATAATCGGAGTTCATATATGGAACTTGGATTTTGGGACCTCATTGTATATTGTATATTTCGCCTAATTTTAACCATCTTATTTTATGTATAAAAATAATTATTTTTGATTTATTTATTTTCTTTGATTTATGATTTAAGAAATTGTGAAAAATTCCATATCAAAATTGAAATAAAAATCAAAGAAAATAAATCACTCTGTGTCTGTATATATTCTTTATATATGTCCCTTTTATTTTATTTATTTATTTTCTTAATTATAAAAATACCAAAAAATTAGATTAAGTTGTAAATATTAATTTATATCTTATCTGATTTTATTTTAAATTGTATCTTACTTAAAAGATTGCAAAAAAAATCAAAATACAAAAATACGGTATTCTATATCTATAGAGTACCGCCAAAAATATTTTGCAAGACAATTTCTTTTAGTTTTGGTTCATGCTGTAGATCATGTCAATACGATCAACTTTCATGAAGCTCACTTTTGATTTGAATTCATTTTCTATTTTTTTATTGAATTTCCTTTATTTTCTTCTGTGATTTTTTTGGAGTGGCATGTGGCAGCTCCTAGAGTCACCATGTGCCACCCCCATTTACCCGCTTTTATTTTATCATTATTATTTTTATTATTTGTTTTATTTGACACATGACCTCACCATGGTCATTCGATCTCGGTAGATCGAACGATCGTGCCTCTTCCCCTTCTCCCTTCCACCTTCTACGATAGCACAACCGCCACCCCGCTGTCCTCTCTTGCCTACAACCACACCCCTCACTCCTTCATATCTTCCACGCTCACAACCATGTTTCCCCTCTTACTCCTCTTCCCCGATCATCTTGCCCCTAACCTAACCACCCTTAAAAGGGCTCTGTGTACCCCACTCATCGATCACGCGCCTTTACAGAAGAACCTCGAGCTCCCATTTCCTCCATGGTGGCGACGAGCTTTTGATCGGGTCGAGCAACGCCAACGCATCTCCCATGAGAGATTCGAGGGAGGATTCTCCTTCACCGCGAGATTCTGCGAGGTTGCTAAGCTCCTCTTCCACCATGGAGTTGAGTGCAACCGGAGGTGATACCCACCACTCCATCCCAGGAGAACCTTCAGGTATGCAGAGGATCAATCTTTATAAGTTAACCACTATCATGCTATGCAGCTTCAAGGTCCTCATCTCCACTGAGAAGCCCTCTCATTTGAGCTTCGCGCTCCTCTCTAGATCCCCAGTCCAGGAAGCAACCCATCCCTCTAGTAGGAATCGTAACTCTCCATCACCACGACATCACGCTTCTTCATCAGTGCCCCTTAGACATGTGTTGACCATCACCAATCCATTGTAGAGCAAGGAGTATCTTGTCAGCAACGTCGCTGATATTGATCAACCATCTTGCTCCAATGCCTCATCAACAAGCAGCTTGATGTCCTCGAAGCACATCGGAGCTCCTTGGAGATCACCTTCCTTGGGCGAGAACAAAGGTAAAGAGTAGTCAGCCTCTGATTAGAATTCGAGAGCTCTAAGTATGCCCAAATTGCAGCCCTCAGATCGCTAGCATAATACAGTCCACAATCACCCCCGAGCCGTCACCGAGCCTGGCGCTTCGGTGCAACCAAAGCTACCAGCCACAACTACGAGGCACTTCGGTGCACTCGAAGTTGAGCTCCACCATCGAGCCTCCGGACTGTGCGTGAGTTGCATGTGGGTGCTAAACAAATTGCACCTAGCCCCCACTACTCTCCAAAATAATGAAAAGGACCCTGGTGACTAGTGGGTACGCACGTGGCAAGCACGTGCCTGGAAAAATTACGAGAATACCCCATCGGGTTTGAGTAATTGCATTTTTGTCCTTTTCACTGTTTATTTCATTTGATTCTGTGTTGCATATAGGACCTTGATTTGCAACTTATTTTAAGCGTCTTCTTTACATCACATTTTGATTTAAAAAATTAATCTTTGTAGAACAATTAATTCTCTATATAGTGAATGGTTGATTTAATTTTTATGAGCATTGCTTGATAAATTAAAGAGAAAATTTCCGTATTTTGCCATGTCTGCTTTGGAAATTTATAATAAAACAATGCTCGCTCTATACATTCTCAAAAATTCATAGTAGATAGAATTAATTGTATTTTAACTTGTACTAAAATTCATCCAATTTACACACATATTTATCATTAAATAAGTTCAGTTGTGATTTTGGTGATAAATTTTTAATTCTCTGTAAACTTGATAATTTTAGAAATTATATTTTTCCTAGATTCATCTTAGTTAAACACATCTAGGGTAGTTTTAATTCTTGAAAATAATTGAGTTTATTATTTATTGAAATTTAATTGCTCAAAATTATACAATTTGCATATCATTTGCATGAAAAATTATGAAAAAACCCCATAAAAAGTGCCCATTTTTCATGCATGAATTTTGCATCAGGAAAATAGAAAAATGTGTCATGTATTCCTCATTAGGTAAATAAGTAAAAAATCAATTTTTGGATTTTTGAGCTTAATTGCATATTAGTTTGGATTTTCCACCATAGGCTAATTTGACCCATAAAACTATCATCTTGCATTCTGTCATTATCTGCATTAAAAAAATAGTCAAAAAATTCTCCTGAAAGACTAATATCTAAAAATTGACATATGGAGACAATGGCCTCCCTGAGTTCGACCTTGGACTTTCCTAAGTAAAGCAAATTTGATCGCTTGCATCTACTTGACTTTTAATTCAAGTGGTTGTTTTGATTAATCCGAATTTGCTCTCCTACAACGATCATCACGTTATAATTCCACATGGCGAGAGCGGATTTTTCAACGAGCTATTAGGTTATCTAACCAAGGGTTAATATCTAATTTAAATGATCCAGTGTGATCTTAGTCAATCTTAATGCATGCATGTTATTTTTATCTTTTTAGATGCACTTAAAACACGATGCTACAAGATGTGTTACAATGAAATACTAAACAATACACAGAATTAATTGCATATATAGATTCAGAAATAAGTGTTTAAATAACATAGAATGGTCTACAAAATTAAGCGTGCCAATAATGCTCAAGATTATATGCTAATTTCCATGATAGTTCAAGTTTAATATGAAACATCTCAGTCCCTAAAAATAAGTACTCTTCTTTTGATTTAATCATAGTTAAAAGATCTTAAAAAAAATTCAAACTCATCTAAACAAGAAGTACAAGTCACAAGTATTTATTTGCCTATTCAAAAGTCAGGTTTGGAGTTGATATGCATACAAGGCAAATTAAGAATCACAAAACAATCAGGAACTTTGTTTAATTAATAGATGAACAATTTCACATTAAATCAGAATATACACGACATATAAGCAGAGCATGAAAATACATGCCAACTAGACTAATTAATTTGGATATCATATGCTCAAGTTATTCAAACAACAGTCGAGGGGCTTATTTGTAAAGAAAACCTACAAAAAAATTAACTAAATCGTCTCAAACAGGTCCAAAATGGACTGAAATGCAATAAAATGAAGCCGGAGGGCTTATCTTGTAAATGTCTAAGCGCACGTGCTATTTTTACAATATTGAGAAACCAACGAGGCATGTACGTAAATACCCCACGGTGCCATGTGATCTAGGCGTGCAGGAACTTTGTGAATAAGCCCGTTCCCACCAAAGCAGCCGAGGTGGCAAATGAGACTCAGGCCCAAGTTGAACCATATGATCATATAGATACAAGGACTCAGTGCAATGTAGAGATGGATGGTTATGATGATCCCTTAGCTAGATCGAATGATTGCTAGATGGTCCCTTTATGGATTGTTGGATCAGGATCATTGGTAATGGTACTCCTCCTGCTAAGCTCCTCCATGTAAGGCGTGAATGCTATGCTTCGTTGAAGTTGTAGCTTCTCCTCTGTCATTTTCTTGGCTCGCTAAGGGTCGGAGTACATAGCTAAGAAGTTGAAGAAGATAGTGGAAAGTTGGTGAACGATTTATTGTGGCTGGATTAGTGGATTGATTGGTACTCATTAGAGTTGAAGAGCGAGATCGGAGATACTGTGGAATCTCTGACCAATGATGTCTCCATGTACCTGCAGAGGTTAAAGGAAATAACCATAGCGAAATGGTGTGGTTTTGGGATGAAATGAAGTGGAACGAAGAGTTGTCAGAGCGATTAGAGGTGAATCCCTAATAGGTTCACCATCTTTACAAGAAGGTAAATGGATAGGAGTGGGGGGAGGCCTGGAGAAGGAGGTATGATCGGAGTGAAGCGTGAAGACGGTGAGTGATCGGTGAAGGCGTGTGGGTGATTTACTCAATGTGAGGGTGTGCAGATGTGCGTAATAAAACGTGAGAAATCAAGAAGGGGAGAAGAGTAGAAAATTACCTAGATATGGAAGAAGAGTCAGAGATAAAGGTTGGGTCCATGCTGGTCTACTACTCTTGGGTCTTTGCTTGACATGCTCGATGGCGACATGAAGCTCAAGCAACACCTAGAGGATGGATACGACATGGTGAAGATCACTGTGGATCTCATCAGAGTCTAACTCGATCATAGCTCGACCTCGCTCTCGGTCGCTTTCATAAAAGGATAGGAGGTGGCTAGGAGGAGACTCACACAAGGGCAGATGGGTTCCAACTGTTGTCCACCACTTGGTTTTGTGTAAATAATATGTGGTTGAAGGTGGTGGTTTAATTGGACGATAACATGGACGCAAATAGGATGGAATCTTGCACTAAAGAGTGCCACTTCATTGGGCACGTAAAGGATGGTATTGAATACATGCTTTTATGACCCTAAGATTCTCAAAGATTTCATGGCTAAGGATACGATTCTTAGAGGATGACTTCTTAAGAGCCAAGATAAGAATGATGTAAAGGAGCTCATATAATCCATGAAGGATAATGGGATTCCTAAACCAAAAACTAAAAGGATAATTGAAGTTGAAACACTCATGCCTCTTTAAATCAATTTGAGGTGGTGACCATGTGATAGAAAAGTTTGATAATGATTCAACTTCATATGATGAAGCAACCGAGGATCATGACATGGAAAGATGGATGATAGTAATAATGTCTAAAATAAATTCCATGCACATGTGATACGTATGAAAACCCGAGGATCCACCTAAAAGAGTCAAAGTTGTTGGGTGTAAATTGATCTTCAAAGAAAGAGGGAGCCTTATGAGAATGTAGAGACCTTCATAACATGCATCACAGCCAAGGGTTACACATGGAGAGAAGGCATCACTTGATATGAGACTTGCTCTCCTACAATCGTGCTTATACCCATTAGGAAATTGCCAACTTTAGTTACAAAACTTGATTATGATATCTAAAACATGAAATTCAAGACGACATTCCTCAATATATGGTTGAGGAAGCCAATATGTGCAAACTAAGATATTCCATTTGCGAGCTCAAACAAGCTTCTTATAGTTCGAACGCCACATTTGATGAAATTATAAAGGTTATGATTTTAAACAGAATCTTGATGAACCATGTGAAGCTTACTAGGAGTGTCATTGTGTTCATCGTGCTAAATGTAGATGAAATCCTAATCATTTTGAATGATATAAGGATGATAAAAAGTATTTATAATATGGTTGTCCAATATCTTTAAGATAAAAGATCTCAAGGATGTTTATTAAGTCATAGTTTTGGAATTTTTTAGAAGAAAAGAAAAGAGGGAATTGAGATAGACACGTTAAGGGTATGCCTTGGAAAGACCACATGAGAAATTCCAAGGAGGTTTCTTTCCCTTATAATGACCTGTCTAGATGAATAACACCTCAAAGTGTTGAGGACATGAGCACTAAAGTTGCATGCCATTGTGCATTAGTTGTAGGAAGTCTAGTGTATGCTAGATGTGTACAAAAGTCCATATTTCTGGCATGCAATGGGAGTGGTAAATTGTTGCTAATCCTATTGTAGAGATAAAAGACTTAACTGCAGTAATAGAAACATCTTCAAGAATTAAGGTTTTATTGATAGTGAACTCAAAGTTTTATCTACATGTATTTTATAAGACTTGAGACTATGTCCGTGTCTGAGGAGATAGAGATCTCCATACATAAGGGTATTCTAATAAGGATAATATAAATCCCCTCGCTGGTGATGTCAAATACTGTGTTGAAGTTCCAAAGACTAAAACTAGCAAGATGCAATGCATTGTGACTACTTTAACAAGTCTGAGTATTGATTGAATCAAATGCAACATTTGGTTGGATGTGAGCACTGTTACCAGGGTATATGTAAGTTTATAAAAAGGACTTAGCATAGTTTCTCGAGACAAAGTGTCGTGACGGCTGAACAAGCTATTTGTCTGCATAGCTTGTAATTAGCACATGAGTGTGGGTTTAGCCCATTAATGGCTCTTTGAGCTAGTGGGAGATCATTATACATGTGAACCCACATCCACCCATTATGTGATAAAAGTTATTACAGATCACACCTTAATCGTAAATGAAAAATAATTAATTTGCATAATAGTTCCTTTAGCACAAATAGGGTTATGTACAACCATCTTGATATCATATAAATGTTGATCCAAAGATTGGATCATAGAGGTTGATGAAGGGTTGAATATCTAAAGACTTAGGTTGAGAACTCAACTGCATCGTCAAGTGATTATCAATAAAGGGATTTCCAACATTAGAAGTAGGTGGCAATCCTTATTCCAAAGACTGACATCCGACCTATCTCTTGATGCAGATCATTTACTTAGGAATAAAGATTCATAGGTGCCACATATGAGTTAAGTCAAATGGTTGACTTAGCAAGATTGTGATAATGAAGACCTATATCATAAGTTGTCATGATACATTCACACATCCTCTAACGGGAGACAGATGTGTTACTATGTGTATTAGTATATACATTAGACAGACCATTAGGCTGATGATATAATTAAGGTATGTACATGATAAGAAGGTGTGCATATAAGAGAAAATGAATAATACGATCTCTTAAGGGGATCATACATGGTCACTACTAAATCAGAAGACATGAGCTCTCATGAGATATTGGGATACACCAAATTCCAACGTCGGACGCCTCATTTTGGAAACAAGATAGGATTTGAAGGTATGATTTATGCTTTTGGAACGTTTAGTGTGAATGGGTCACTATGATCCATATAAGATCTTAATTGTATTCAAAAATTCCTTTTTCTCATAAATAAGAAGAGTGGGAAGTTCTCTCAAACCCTAGAATGCCCCCCACACACTCTCTCTCTCTCTCTCTCTCTTGCCAGAGCACTGCCATTTTCACTATTAGAGGGATGTCAGAGTTCACCAGATCAACGATTTAAAGGCATTGTTGTGTAGAGAAGGTTGAGGTCATATATGTGCATGCAATCTCATGGCCATCCTAGTCCATGAAGTTATCAGGAAAAGAATCATATCTCGAGGGAATATCCTCGAAGGTAACATCTTTTCCCTTCCTCTTTGTTGTTGGCTTTATATGAATTTTCCGATCCCAAATACCTAAACAATCCTATCCCTTCCCAGATAACCCTCTATCAAACACACCCTAAAATGGGAATCAAACTCCCATGGATACATCAAATCAGGTCAAGAGTAGCCATAATCTCATGCCACAGTCACTAGGATACTGGTGCACATGCCCCATGTACAGGTACACCGGTAACCTAGAGCACATATGGCATCCGAATGTCACTAGATACTATATAGCCGTACGTGTAGTGGTACATGTACTACTACATTAGGGTTTACAATTGTGCACCAGATAAGTACACCGATAGACTAGTGAATTGTACCTATGTATTGATACATAAAACCAGTGAAAATGGAAAAAACTTTTGGGATTAGCATCTTTAATAGAGATAAGGATGGGCCATGCTCGGAATTCTGTCGTGCTAAATAAGTGCCTTTAGAAACGAAGTCATAAGTGAGAAAGCAAAGATGAGGTAGCCGTCGATTTCTTGGTAAATATGCCTATTACCAGGATAGATGTTGCGCTAACAGAGTTGGTCTCATTTTAGAAAAAAAACTTAAGGAGACCATTAGAATTAATACAATAAGAGAAAACATATGTATGAGAGGGGCGAAGGGGATTAGCCTCGATCTTCTCTTTTGGAGAGGATCACAATCTTTACAGTGATCCTTAAGGTGAACACAATGCAAATGTGCATCGTCATTCACCTTCTGGTCTCAAAGGGAGTAGGATCACTAATGCCTCTGGATCTTTTACAATGATCCTTAAGGTGGTCCAAGTAATGGCAAGAAAAGATGAAAAAAACTCCCATACTCATACAACTTTTAAGCATTCTATGAAAAAAAGTCTTTTAAGATGAAAAAATGTCCCATACTCATAGCATGTACATGTTTAAGATGAAAAAAAGTCTTTTAAGCATTCTCATCATGCTTCGAAGATGAAAAAAAGTCACATACTCATAGCATGTACATGTTTGTTAATTAAATGCAACTTCTTCTTTTTCTCGACTATAAATTGACTTGTTCCTCAAGAGTGCTTTCTCACTAGTACATCTTTTCCCTTTCTAAGTTTTTAGTGTTGTTTTTTTTGTTTCTTCCTCCCATATGCAATTGTGCTCTTATAGGAGTTCAATCATGCATGGTCTCTTTAGTATTTTATATAAAATTTCCTTTGGAATAATAAACAAGCAAAAAAATGTTTACAAAATGGGTTATAGTAGCCTTGGTGTTACAAAAATATACTTAAAGATAGAAGTTATAGCATGTGAACTAAATTGTGGCTCTATAGTATTTCAAAAAGAGTTCAAATGTGACTCGAGGAAGGCAAAAACCAGGTTGAATTTGAACTCTGGAGATTGCGTGTCACCCACAATAGAACAAGCCGCAACCTAAGCTGAAGAGGAAGAGCCCAAATCCCACCTTTTGTTTCTCTCTCCTGATTTCCTAAGTTGCAACAACCACGACAATACAACTGTAACGATCCGACCCTTAAACCCAGTTCGTTATCAGATATTGCTAACCTAGACAACTGATTGGGCTTGAGCTCAACTGGATCCTTTGACCACAACCTAAAATATTTAAGTCCATGTTGTCTAGTAGTATCCCTCACTACGTATAAATTACTACCGTACTTTGTCTATATTAGATGTTATACTATGTTTGGAGTGCTACAACAATAGTTACCAACCTTGATCTACTTCAGTGTCTCCTGTAAAGACAAAGACGGTAGTGGCAGCGCCAAGTCAGAGCTCACTGTGAACCACACGTTGCAGTAGAAAGCACAAGTGAAGAAGACATGATCATGTGATTCTGAGATGCACCATGCATGTTTTCTCTCTTGAATGCAAACTATAACATCTCAACCTTTTTATGTAAAAAACAAATTGAAAGATGCAACTTTTTCTATAGTAAGTACGAAGGAGTGTAAATAATGACGAACACTAGAAGAGGCGGAAAAGTTGCAGGTGAGCACTGAGCATGCAGGGAAATGGGAATAGTTGATGGAACCTTTGGCGAGTGATTTCCCAGAATGGAGAGAGAGAAGAAAGTTTCTCCCATTCTGGGTATCCGGTGAAAATATTTCCCGGTCTGGGTATATATCGGCAAATGGTTTGCCGCTAGCCTATGTGGCGCGGCAAACCATTTGCCGTGCTTACGTGTACTGAGCGGCAAATGGTTTGCCGCCTACGGCAAACCATTTGCTGCGAATGTTGCCATTCCCGCCCAAACCACTTAACACCTCACAAGTTACTTAACTTAACCATTTAAGTGGTTATATTGTATTTATTTAAGATTAAAGTTAAGATAGTAATAATAAATATTATGTAACAATAAAAAATATATTTATATAAATGTGATTTTCTATTTAATAATGATTGTATAATTTTTGAATTTAATTCGTATAGTTTTAGCAATTAATATGTTATAATATAACTTAGCAAGAGTTTAGTAGTGTAATTGGTATTTATTTATGAATAAAATTAAAATATTAATAATAAATATTATGTAACAATTAAAATTACATTTTATATAAATGTGATATTTTAATAAGTAATATTTATCTAATTTTAAAATATAATTCGTATACTTTTAGCAATTATTATGTTATGATATAACTTAAGTAATACTAGTAGTGTATTTCGTATTTATTTATGAGTAGCTTTAAAACATTAATAATAGACATTATGTAACAATTAAAAATATATTTATATAAACGTTATGTTTTATTAAGTAATTATTATTTAATTTAAAAATATAATTCGTATAGTTTTAGCAATTAATATCTTATGATATTTTAAATTAATATGTTATGGTACTTATAATTCTATATTAGATATTTGTATACTATTGTAATAAACATCTTTATAAGTAGATAATTGTTGGATCTTTTAACATGGAGTTAACAATAAAGTTCTTTAACTTATATTAAAATTAAGTGAACATTTTTAACATTGGATCTGAAATATATTTAACATGTAACTGGAACGCACATACATTCATAAATTCTCCAGGTAATAGAAGCTGAAATATTTCATTTACTTGAAAAAGATACATGCAGAATACATACGCAAGAGACCCTTAAAGTAGACATAAATATCACTAGATATCAAAAAAAACAACAAAATGTACTAACTCTACTGACGACCCGACCTTACGCGCTCTCCACGTAGCGCACTCAGACGTGCATACTTCAATGCGATGGTGTAGTGGAGGTCAGCTAAGTCAGCGTATAACGCTTCTTCCTCGTCCACTGGTTCTGAAAGCGGTGACGTCTCGCCATGGGATGAACTGGGGATCGGACTGGCTTGCGGAGAATATGGGGTGAACTGTGACTCGAACTCCTCCACTGGTTCTGTTTCTGATGCGGTTGGTGCCCTGCTTGGGGTTGGGATTGGAGGTGGATGCGCTGGCGGTGGAACGTGAGATGGTACACGGCTGGAGGACCGACTCGGTGGAGCACGTGCTGCTAAGAAACGATTGTCGGGCAGACGCACCGACTTGCGAGCTGTGATGCGTGTCTTGGCCATGTCCTGTTCGGATGTTAATTCATTTGAAAAAGTAATGTAGAAATCAATATTAATGCCATCAATAATAATTTAATTAACAATAATTTGCAGCCATTTGCATAACAACAATAAAGAAATCAATGAAACGAAAACATCATTTTTTATTTCTTAAATAGGGATAACATAAGGGTCTAATTATAGGAACCATTTTTTTGTATGTTCTACAATATGTGATAGTGGTCCCTTTGATGAATATGCTTTCCCTTTTCCCCCCCTCCTTTGTTCTGTTGTCGCTGAGCTTGCCTCCCCCCTTCCCGATGTTGCCGTCCTGCCCGCATCACCCCGACCCCTAGCAAGGCTTGCAACGGTTCTTCTCTCAGGTTCAGTCACGGTTGAGCGTCCCCTTCCGGTCGCAGATCTACCACCCCCTCTCTGACTTGATACATTTGAAGCACGAGGTGGCTCCTGTATTGTCACCGGTAAAGATTCAGTGGATACCCTGGGAAGATCTGTTGCTGATGGTTGTATACCCCAAGTGACTTCTTCAGCACCATAACCCGGGAGCCCAATGAAAGAGGGCTGGCTTTGACTTGGCCCCATGTGCCAGAAGAATTGATGTGCTTGAGAGGGCTGAGCTTCCTGTGTGGAAAGCAAGTCAAATGGTGGTAGTGCTGAACCCATCTGCTGCATCTGAGGCATGTAGGGCTGGGTGTAGGACTGTGTCGCCTGATACGACGGTCGAACTTCCTCTGTCCCGGAAGTGTATGTGTTCAGACGATAAAAGACAGCCAAGACAAGTGTTAGCACCGGTAGACCACGTATTCCTCTTAGAACACTGTTGAAACTTTCAGAGAGGTTTGTTGTGGTCAGACCCCATCGACGACCCTCATCGTATGCGCATGCCCAATATCGACGATCCCCACCTTCTTGCCTCAATATCCAGTCGTACGCCTCCGAGTCCGCTGTACGGATTTGATGCAGAATCTTCTCGTGCTCAAACTTGCTGGTAACGGCACCTGCGCTGTAGAATTTTTTCTGGATCCATTTGTTGGTGTGTCCAGCTCGGTGCATGTTGGCTTGCATGTGACGTAGGCAAAAACGATGGCAGTGGCCTCTTTCAGGAGGAAAATGTTGCGGAAGCAAGTTCCTTAGGCCTGCGAATCGGTCACTAATGAAGCATATCCCTTCACGATCAATGATGCCAGACAGTTTATGGAGGAAAAATCCCCACGAATCTAAATTTCCACCCTCAACAACTGCAAAAGCAATTGGGAAGAGGTGTCCATTGGCATCAACGGATGTAGCTGCTAAGATGTGCCCTTTATATTTTCCCCACAGATGTGCAGCATCAATATTGAGTACTGGCCGACAGTGTGCAAAACCTTGTATTGATGGAGCAAAAGCCCAGAACAAACGAAAGAAGGCATGTCTGCCTTCTACCAGAGCCCCTGTTTTGGGATGAATAGCCGGTCGATGTTCGAACTCATAGAATGAACCGGGATTGCAGTGCCTCATCAACCACATGAATCGTCGGATGTCCGCGTATGACCCGACAGCATCTCCAAAAATCTTTTCCATTGCCCGTCGCTTCCCATTCCATGCTTTCTTATAAGAAATGCGCACTTTGTATCTGTCTTGAACAAGTGACTGGATGACGCTTGGTGTAAGAGTTAAGTTCGACCGTAGAGTGGCAAGAATAAATCTTCCAACAAATTTCGCAGTGCATGTTCGATTGTCTACAAGTAATATTGCATTGCGACAAGTGTGTTCCGCACGATAGCTACGTACAACCCAATTGTCTCGGTGACTGTTGTACGATGCATGCAACCTCCAGGCACAATCTTTGAAGATGCAACGTGCGGTATACTGGGAGCTCTTCGATGCATCCACCTTGAACTGGACGTGCTTTGCCATGCTCCAAGTGGTTAACTCGTCCACTAATGATGTCTTCGAGTCGAAGGCACGGTTCAACCAAAACTCTTTACCGGATGCGCCCTCGGATGTTGGCTCGGCAACTTCATTTAAAAAGGGCACCTCCTCTGCAAATGTGCCGAATATCCAATCATCTGATCCAAAGAAGTCTGGAAGATCCTCCATCGTGTCTAAATCCATCCCATAGTCTACTGGTGGATCGAAAATAGGTTCCTGATGTATCGAATTAAGAAGAGACTCTTGACCATGATCGGTTAAGACTCCCACTCTATGACTACTTCTGCTGATGGAGTGTTCTTCATCCCCATCATCTTCTTCTTCCTCTTCATCTTCCTCTCCCTCTTCATCGTCGTCTTCCTCTTCCACCTCGTGTTGGACTTCATCTTGTTCATTATTTTCATTCTCATCATGTTCGTCAACTTCATCGTAAAGAGATACATTAAGGTCAAAAACTTGCATCGATGACGATCCCACGTGTCGTTGTTGTGAAGGAATCTCTACCGCCTCTATTAATAGTTCCATCATCCCCAGTTGTCGACATACTTGCAACATCAACTTCGTTATTTTATCCGATGCAATAACGATTGGACGGAATGAACTTGCATTGGTGGGCCACTTGCAGGTCACAGTTATCTCGAACAGGTCGGGTGTATATCCCGTAAGACCGTATATGTAAGCTAGCAAATCATTGTAGCTACATGATACAGGTACTACGATCATATCACTCTTACCGCCTTCGTAACCGACCTCAGAGTCTATGTTGATTACTCTCCCGCCCCAGAACACATAAAGGGCAGCGACATCACCCATTTCCTATTCACAACTAAAAGTTAATGCCTTTTTTAACTACAAAAAATGAAGTTCTAATAAATTATTTAATTGTAAAAAGTGGTTTAAGTTTAATTAGGAATCTTAATCTATATTATTATAATCATTATAATTAATATATATTTAATTTTTTATTTAATAACACTATTTCATTTAATTATAATCTATATTATTTAGGAATCTAAATCTATATTACCATAATCATTATACTTAATTACTATTTAATTTTTTATTTAATAACACTACATCATTTAATTAAAATCTATGGTATTTAGGGATCTTAATCTACATTATTATAATCATTATAATTAATTAATTTTTAATTTTTTATTTAATAACACTATTTCATTTAATTATAATCTATATTAATTACGAATCTTAATCTATATTATTATAATCATTATAATTAATTAATATTTAATTTTTTATTTAATATCATTATTTCATTTAATTATAATTTAGATTACTTAGGACTCCTAATCTATATTATTGTAATCATTAATTATTACTAATACACATTATATACATTATTTAATACTAATATGCATTATTAATTACAAACATACATTATTTATTACTAATCTAAATTAGTTATTAATAATAAATATTATTTAATATTTACTTTTATTATTACTAATACCCATTATAAACGTAATTTCTAAGTAATATACATTAATTACTACTAATATACATCACTTACTACTAATATAAATTACTTATTACTAACAAACATTATTTAATTTCTAATTTTACTAATACTAATACACATTATATACATCATTTATTACTAATAAGGATTACTTAATACAAACATAAATTATTTTATTACAAATCTAAATTTCGACATAATTACTTTAATTAATTTCCTATATAAGTAATAAATTATTTTCTTTAATTAATGGCCTCTACAATATATTAATATTAGTGTGTGTCATGGGGGGATTGTATGGCATTTTAATGTGACTCTAATTTAATATTTTCCTAATAATATCATGTGGGCATGTGGGCATGTATGTCATCGATTATATATTTCTAAGCTAATCTTAGCGTTAAATGGAATACTACAACTATCAAGAACTAAATACTTATTTCGAAAAAAAGAACATCTTCTTAAGGACAACAATTATTAACAACTAAACAACTCTCAATAATTATAAAGAACTAATTAAAATTTCATTTTAAGGAATAAAAAAATTCATGACAACTAAATAATTTTCTACTTAAATAAAGGACATCTACAATTTTTACTTAACAATTATAGAAATTAAAATTAAAATAAAAATTTCATACCTTAGAAGGGAGGAGAAGTTGGATCTTCAAAGGAGGAAGAGAATGAGAGAATGAGAGAAGAGATGAGAGGATGCGTGAGGGGAATGGGGGCTCGGGCGGGCTATTTATATGCCGCCCAGCGGCAAATGGTTTGCCGCGGCACGGCAAACCATTTGCCGTGCAGGGCGGGTCGCCGACCGCTTCTGGCGCGCGGTCCCGTCGTCTGCGCCAGTCTGCGCCGAAGACCGCGCGCCTCGGCGACCGTGCCACTGTGCACGGCAAACGGTTCGCCGCTACTTCCACGTAAGCGCGGCAAATGGTTTGCCGCGCCACATGGGCGAGCGGCAAACCATTTGCCGATATATACCCAGTCCGGGAATAATTTTCATTCCGTACCCAGAATGGGAGAAAACTTGGTTTCTCTCTCCATTCTGGGAAAATACTCACCTTTGGCATGGCATTATAAGGGAAGGTGTGACATAAAGTCCGGGCTGTCCTTTCGAGCATGGAGCTGCTATTCAAATTGTATATTTATGCCTCTACCTTTAATTTGTGTATCCCGCAGGTAGTACTCCGCTCTCCTCTGCCTGTTTTAAGACAAGAAATGTCTACACCCTCTCAAAATATTGTAACACCTCGTATACGTGGTTTAACCCATCCCCGGCAAAGGCACATTTCACAAACGACAACGTTCCCGTTTTTGGTTGACTTGTTTGAGGACGACCAGGACATCATATTTCCCCCAAAAAAGATAGAAATTCTTCAAGCCCGAACCATGCACCAATTATGGCTATTACATCCAAGATACTAATTAACGTCTAGATTAAACCTAAAATTTGAGAAAAATGTATAAATTGAACTTTGAAGTATGTGATCAACCAATCTCACACACATGACAAATAAAGAGCATATCATTAATAAAGTCGTAAAAAAATAGAGACAGGCTTTCGTTGATATAGTAAATTGATTTTTAGAGACAAGCAAAAAAGAGTTTAATTTTCTTTCCTTTTTTACAATACATGAATCATGCATGTGGTTACTGAAAGATACGAGATTTTGACAAGTCCACATACAGATGGGAACACAACACCCATTCGAAGGGAGGTAACATAACAACTGCTCGATGGTATGAACAGAGCCCAGCACAGTAGTCATCTGGGACAGTACACAACCATCATTCCTTGGATCGATTCACGATCCACTCCCTCGCTTTGCTAATGTGAATCTTTGGAACAAAAAATGTGCATTGATCGTAAAGGTGTGTATGGATCGGATTGGTTCGGATTTTATCTTGATCTGTGTCAAATCCATTTTTAACAGATTTTTATTTTTTTCGAATCAAATTCAATCCATAAGATATCTAAATCTAATCCGATCCGATCCATCAAATTACGGATTAGATCGGATTGGTTCGGATTTTATACTTACAATTTCCTGCTACTTTGGACATCTATACTTTACATCACACTAACTCCTGAATATTTGAATAATGACTTAAAAATTGATCATATGAATAGAAGTAAAGAAAAGGAAAAAACACATAATCAAGTGTAAGTTGAAGAATTCCATTAATCCATTATAAAAAGTTGAAGACTATACACTCAAACTAAAGGATTATATTGAATTTGAAATTTAAATTTTCTTTAATAGATAATGCATTAGTTTATCTTTTCTAATTGATTTTCTCCAAATGATTCCAATAAAAACGATACAAGTTATCAAATAAGGATACAAAGACAAGTTAAATAAATAAAAAATATGAGCTCTGTCATCGAATATTAATGAAGTACATGATTAACTTAGAATGCTAAGCTATACCAAACCCAACCACTCGCAAGAATATCTTTCAAAGATCTATAATATATCATTAAAAACGAGAATCATATAACATTCATATTCATTTGAGTATGCAAGACAAAACTAACTTAAATATAGCCCACCAATTAAACGTTTAAAATGGACTTGAACTGGAATTTATTTGTAAGATTGTATCTATAGTTAAAATATGTAAATTGTATAAAAATATGAATAAAACATATATATATATATATCAAATTTAACATGAAAAGGAATTGAAATAATACATATTTCTTCTTCAGAGGTTGTGACACATTTGATTATGTAATTGATCCAATTTCATCAGTAAAATAAGAATGCTAGCTAGAACAAGTAAAAAGTAAGAAGCAAATGGATCAAAAATATCTAACAAATGTACCATGCAACTATCCCAAATCTATTTCTTTTAGAGAAGATAAGAAGAGCGGCAGCATACACATGCCAAATGATATCACGTGGGAGGAGATCATGTTGTTTGAGATGGGCGACGACATCGCGGGAAAGGAGGCGGTGGCATTAGGAGGGGGGATAACATTGTACATGAGGGAGGCATCATTGAAATAGACTGAGTGGGAATCAGGAGGAATTTGGGTGACCAATAGTGAAATGAGAGAGATGGAACTGGGAGAGGAATAACCGAACATGAGTTTATAATTTTATAAGTTATAGTCATACCTTATTATTTTGGAGATTTAATATTTGTCTTTGAAGGGAGAAGAAAGGTTGATATCAAGAGGACTTGTATACAAGATTGATATGGAAAAATGAAATGAATGATATTGATTATGTCCTTACAGAGAATTCAATATATGTGTGCATAGATACTATGTATGTATGTATGTATGTATGCATGTATGTATATATGTATGTATGCATGCATGCATGCATGTAGCTACATACATACATGTGTGTTAACGGATTGGATCGGATCAAATTTGGGTAAAGATCAATTCCAATCCATACTTTAACGGATTTCAATCATTCCAATCCAATCATATCCATTACAATGATAAAACCAAACCAATCTAATAGCATCGGATTGGATAGAATTACGGATTTTATCATATCCATGTGCATCCCTAATTGGTCATGTAAATTCTATAATCATATATCGTCAATAATACTACTTTATGGAAATTCTTTTTTCTTACAAAGAAAGCTTGTAGGAGTGTAACTTCCGAGGAATTCATCGAAAAAGTCCTATGTTGATCTTGATTTTAGAACGAATGCTGAGGAATAGGGTACTTATTCTATGGTCCTAGTTTTAGGTCGAAGATTCGTCATATAGTCCTTATATAGCTAATATATGTCATGAATTATCTTTAAGACATATTATTATAATCACTTTCACTTTTTAATAAATAATTTTCATATAAATTTCATTATCGTCTGAAATAGGGTATTCAACAAAAAGTGGATAATCACCAGACATTTTATAAAATTTAATATATGAAATTGTATATGATCAACAATAGAGTCAGATGGGGACTACTATCAATGTAGCACACACACCTTAGGCTACAAAATTATGCATTATTATGTTTTTAACTAATGCTTTGCACCATAATGATTTCACATTTTTACACGTGAATTATTTGTTTCAGCTCGAAAACTCACTATCTATTGCTAAATTATTCTTTTACTTAGACTTAGTGACAAATGAAATATCTATTGCTTGAAAATTTCAATAATAAAAAACATCAGTAAATAATAATTGCTAAATAAGTTGTTAGTAATGAAATAACAATAGATATGTTATTCGGTTTTAAATTTAAGTATAATAAATTTCTTAGTAAATGATATTCACGTTACAAAATCTAGTAGCAAAAAATACAGATGTTTTGTTACAGTGTAGTCATAAACATGTGCAATCATAAACATGTTTTGTTTTTTTGGGCAAGTAATAAGTAACTGTATATTCCATCAAAAAGTTGTACATACAAAACAAAGGAGGCCACCACCGTAAAGTATAACATCAATACAGTTCGGAGAGGGATATGAGCAAGAGGGAACCTAAAGAGACAAAAACTCGGGTTCCATCAATTCTTCTTAATCGAGCTGACAATGCGAACAATGTTGGCGAGGTTGGATGCCACTGATAGGGAATTCAACGAGGTCCATCTACGATTTTTCTCATTCCAAATAGACCAGACCACTACTGCAATAAGGGTTGACACGACAAAGCGGGAGCGTGTGTCCCCGATGCCAGCAATCCAGGAGAGCATTTCATGAAGACAGAGGATCGGAGGTGCTGGCAATTCTAATACCGCACAAGCACCCAACCAGAGGTCGGATGAGAACGGGCAATTGAATAGAAAATGCACGTGAGATTCGGGCACAGCTGCACATAGGTAGAAGGCGGAGAAAATAGTCAGGCCAAAACTAGCCAGTCTGTCGGTGGTTGGTAGCCATTCGAGGATAGCACGATAAAGCACATGGGAGAACCTCGAAGGAGTACCATGAGCCCAGACAATAGGAGCCCAGGCGATCATCGAGGCCCTAGGATGAAGTAGGTCATACGCGTCCACGAAGGAGAAGCCCTTTGGCAAGTGCACCCAGACATAGGGTGGGGCATCCCCACCGATAGCAGCATGGATAGTACTTCTTCTCCCCAAAATGATCCGCCATGCACGAGATGCCGAAGGAGAGGGTTGAATCTCCCAGAACGAACCGGAGTACAGGTACTTTTTGCGCATAAACTCATCCCAAATGGATGAATCCACATAACTAAGCCTCCAAGATCAAAAAGCAATCATAACCTCA